>JASPKZ010008362.1:1590000-2257500 GCA_030220185.1 Diploptera punctata | reverse complement strand
TAAAAAGTCGACGAATCCGCAACCTATTATACCAGTTTTCATTTTTTTGATTTTCTGATGATTCTGCCCAGAATTCTAGAAACAAAATATGAAATTATTGTAATGTCACGGGTCCTTTACAAGTACACAAAGTTTTAAGTCAATCCAATGTTCCTAAGTTGGTGAAAATCGTGTTCAAAGATTCCGTTACATAGATACAAAGACACTTTTTTATCGATCCTGACGATTCTGGCCAGGATTTTAGAAACAAATATGAAATTATTGTATTGTCACGGGTCCTTTACAAGTATACAAAGTTGCAAGTCGATCCAATGTTTCTAAGTGGGTGAGAATCGTGTTTAAAATTTCCGTTACATAGATACAAAGCCACTTTTTTTATTTATTTCCTGATGATTCTGGCCATGATTTTAGAACCAAAATATGAAATTATTGTATTGTCACGGGTCTTTTACAAGTATACAAAGTTTCAAGTCGATCCAATGATTTTAAGTGGGTGAAAATCTCGTTGAAAGGTTCCGTTACATAGATAGATAGATAGATAGATATATAGATATAGATAGATAGATAGATAGATAGATAGATAGATAGATAGATAGATAGATAGATAGATAGATAGATAGATAGATAGATAGATAGATAGATAGATAGATAGATACATGGATGGATACAGGTCAAGTAAATATAAAGCGTGTAAAAATAAACACCTGATCCGGAATTTGAACCGAGATCTCTTACTTTGTACGTTAAATTCTCTATCAAGAGAGGCAGCGGGAATCGTTCGCACTGCCATATCGACGCTTCTACAGCAAGTAAGTATTTAAAGAGAATATTTACTTCACACCAGTACGCATCTTTATTTCGATGTTTTAATTAAATGTTGACATTTAGCAGTGAAGGCCAAATACGATATGAAAAGAAAAAAGAAGCCTGAAGTGGGATTTGAACCAGGAACCTCTAACTTTAAACGTTAGCGAAATACTAATCCATTCATACATCCTAGAACAAACATTTACTTCTCTTCCCTATGTACTCGTATATATAGAGGGTATTTCAGAATAAGCATTACAGATTTCTTGGGGTTGTAGAGGGGACTTAGTAGATAAAGTTTTGATGAGGAACTCATGTCCGGAAACTTACCATTTCAATGTAAAATGAGTTTGAAGATCAAAACACAATGGGCTGATATCGTGTGTCTTGTGTTTCAGAATAAGTATTACAAACTTCTAGGGGTTATGCATTATTTGTTTACACTGCAGTTCGACACTTAAATAAGCTGGATTCACAAATTGGATCTCTCCTAATTCATCGTCATCTTCATGAATTTATTTAGGTTCAGGTCGTATGAGATCTCAAGATGTGGTTGGTCAGTCCATCTTAATTTTGGTCTTCCTGTATCTCGACGTTCTTTAGGTTGATACTGCAATGATAATATAGGAAAACGAGATGGATCCATTCTTTGGACATGTTGTAACCGATTGCATTGGTAATTCTGAGTTTCTACAACTATATTATGAACTTTTAATTTATCCCGCATATCTGCGTTTCTTTGCTTGTCCATTTTTTGTCAAACCTAGGAGTGGAAGTAAAAATATCATGCTTGAAATTTCTATTTTATTTTAGAATTCGTATTCAATTATTGTTGCTGTAATTCAGCCCTTCTTCAGTTATATTGTACAATCTCAATTTCGTTGCAGTTGGCATTTGTTTAACAAAATTTATTTTTATGGCTCCATATATTGTACTGTATTTCTGTAACTTTGTACCTGTGCCATTTCTTATATCAGATATTAGGTGACCGAGGTAATCAAATTCAAATACTTTTTCCATGATTGTTCCATGTAATTCCATTTTAACTCTTCGTACGCTTTTTCTACACATGCCCTTAGATTTTGTTTTTTAGGAAGAAATTTTCAAATTGAACTGTTTGGCTATGTTATTTAATTGATGTGCTCCCATTTGTAATTCAACCTATGAGATAAAAAACCAGTATTAAGTTAAGTCTATAAAATAACTTCAACTTTATAATAACACCACAATGTCTTCCAGATTACAAATTCTTTGGGCCGCACATGAAAATTTACTTCAAATCTAACATATAAAAATGAACGTTTGTTTGTTTGTTCATACTTTATGCCGGCCATACCGTTGATCCGATTGTGATGGGGCTTTTGCAAAATGTTCAGGAGATTCCCGGGATGAATATAGGCTATAAGAAAGTTATGATACTCAACACCTATACCCTTAAAAATAGCTCTTTGTAGTGGAAAACGTGAAAAAAGTAGCTCTTTGGACGCTTAAATTGCTTACGCTGCCTAAACCATAACAAATACACAAAATGAATGCACACAGAATTGAATATCTCACAAAGCTCTACATCAAAGTCCGCGATGGCATATGTTTATCGTAAGTAATGCCACGAGTGATTTCCAATTTATCTAGAGAATTTGGAAATAAAGAGTGGCATTTATTAGGACTATTTAACGAATAAAATTAAGCTGTTTACTCACAAATCATTATTTAACTGTAGTTATTTTAAAATCTTTATATATATATATATATATATATATATATATTTAATGTATACGGCGATGTTTGAAAACAAATGAGAAACGATTGGTACACTTCATTAGCTTATTTTGTTCGATCACTGCAACCAGATCATAATATTATTTATTGCCAAATGATCGCAATGTTGTAAGAATGCACCCTAGTGGAGAAATTTATAACCAACGTTATAGGTATTAATTAATTTCTGATCTCCTATGATGTAAATATGTCAATTATATTTTTCTGCGTCATTTCCTGGAAAATAATTCGTTTAAGAAAGTGCAAACAGTGGTTTATCAATTGTTACAAAAGTTTTTATATTATGTCTCGTATGCGCTTTCTGTTGACATTCATGCACTATATATACAATTTGGTAGCCGTATTTCTTCGGGAGTCAGTGACTGCAAAATAATGTTATGACCTATTCAGAATGTTAAAAAAGGAGGAGCTTTCTTTATTATGATAAACTTTAGTTGGTAAATTCTAGACGAAACACAACTGTGATTGGTTGTAAATCAAAAATAATTTAAATGTGATTGGTCATTGACTCCCATTTGGGGCATGAATTAAATAGTCTCTTACAGATAACTCACAATAACCCTTTTTTTCTTTCACTGATGCCAAGAAGATCGAGACAAGTATGTAGATTCCTGTGCAAGCATAGCTGGTATTCTTTTACGGATAACTCACAATAACGAATTTTGTCTTTTAGCTCATTTATGCCAAGAAGATCGAGATATGTAGAGTCCCGAGCAACACCGGGTAATCAGCACGGGGAATCTTAAAATAATTACAATATACATTTATAATTATTTTTCATTTTACTTATTCAACTAATCATAAGAAGTACATTAATTTTTTGTCTTTCAGCTCATTTATGCCAAGAAGATAGGGATGAGTAGATTCCCGGACAACGTCGGGTAAACAGCACGGGGTATCTAAAAATAATTACGATATAGATTTTTCCGTTTACATATTCAACTAAACATAAAAGCACATTCATTTTAATTTATTCAGGCGTAACAGCGCACGCCAGGTATTAGCTAGAATCTTATATACGATATATAAGTTACATTGAGTAATCTCAATTTGCTTGCGGTTAACATTTGTTACCATTTATTTGACTCCACTGATTGCATTGCATTTCTGTGTCTTATCTCTGTCATTTCTTATATAAAACTAGCGTACCCGGCAGACGTTGTCCTGCCCGAACGTTCAATTATCATGTCATGGGCGGACGATAAAAATATGTTACTTTTTTACCATAAAATTCAGAAATTATGACATAATTAGATATTATTAAATAAGTTCGCAAGAAAACCCCTTACAGCCTTCTGTTGTGGCTCAAGAAGTATGAATGATGATGTCACATAGCCATGAACATTAGAATTGTACCCTCCTTTGCAGATAAGTTAAGAACTGTCATATAACAATTATATTAGAGTGAAAAAAAAAGATAAATTGATTTTTTTTTTCAACTAGATTTCATTTCAGACCCATACTGGCCGACATTCCATGAGAAAAATTTCATCCCCCGTAGAGACTCGAACCAGTGTAAGTTCAGTAGTTCTGCGCCAAGACTTCTCTTAACCACTCGGCTACGGCGCGACACTCTTGGTATAAATGAAAGACAAAAATGTTTATTGTGAGTTATCCGTAAGAGATACGGGACTCTTAGTATCAATGAAAGACAAAAATGGTTATTGTGAGTTATCCGTAAGAGATAAACATATGCTGTCGCGGACTTTTTTTTTGTAGAGATTTTTGAGATATTCAATTCTGTGTAATTTAATTTTGTGTATTTCTTATGGTTTAGGCAGTGTAAGCCATTTAAGCGTCCAAAGAGCTACTTTTTTCACGTTTTCCACTACAAAGGGCGATTTTTAAGAGTGTAGGAGTTAAGTATCACAACTCTCTTATAGCCTATGTTCATCCCGGGAATATCCTGAACATTTTGCAAAAATCCCCATCACAATCGGATCAACGGTATGGCCGCGCATAAAGTACGAACAAACAAACAAATATACAAACAAACAAACGTTAATTTTTATATATAAGATATTAGGTGATCGGGGGGTAATTAAATTCAGAAACATATTCAATGATTTGTCAATCTAATCCTATTTTAATTCATCGGAAGCGTTTTCCACACATACCCATAGATTAAGTTTTTTTTTTGGGGAAGAAATATACATTCAGCAAACCAACAAAATGGAACCTTAAATCTGACTTCGCTTAGTTTACGCAATGCCTGAATGACGGACTTTTATAAATCATTCGTAAGTGTGCGATATATACAGAATTTTTAATTTCAGATACGAATAAGGAAAACTTTCCTTCTGAAATTGATTGAAAACAATTTTTAATAAAGCGTCTAGTTAAATGCAGAGATCAAACTACTGACTTAAGTTCGTTCATAATCATATCTGTTGGAAATTTCAAACAAAATAATGAACTGAATAGAGGAGGAAATTTGCAAACATAGAAGAGGAAATTATGTTTTCCAGAACAGTTTGCAATGTTGAAACTAAATCTTCAAGTAATTTAATGCAGTGCAGCAATTTAAAATAAATTTAAACCCTGACGTGTTATTAAAAGTTTATTTAGAAAACGACCATTGATATTGTTAACAGTTAACTTCAGAATTTAATTAAAACACAGTATATCTCAAGACCATATTGACAATTCATAGCTTTAGAGACGTCGGAAGATGTTTTCACATGATACAGGGTAGTGACAAGCTTTCACGAATTGTCCAGTAATGCGGGCTAAGTGTTTTTATATAAAACCCAGATTAGCATTGTTATATAAAATACTAGTATTAGTATCGCTCGCAGTGGTTTAGTGTTTATGTTTTCTGCTTCTAGTCCCGACGGTCGTGGGGTTCAAACTCGGGTGGGGGTCGATGGATATTTAGGATGGAAAAATCCAAGGAACAAGTACTAAAGAAGAGAATTGATGCCGTGGGTCCCGATTCTGAGGATTTTGGGGACGTGAAAGAACCTGAAGGTTGCAAAAAGTAATAACTTACAGTTACGTAAGTTTTGTTTTCACTGCAGTCCGATAATTTTAAATAAGATGACTATATAACTCCTAGGTTCATGGCTGCGCGACAAACACTCCACACGTCCCTGTCCTGAGCCAATATTTCCCAATCATCCCCTGTATAATATACTTCCCTCAAATTATAGTTAATATTATTCTCCCATTCCATTCTCGGTCTACCAGCTAGGCGTTTTCCCTCTTATTTTCCTACAAGAAGCTTCCATGCATCTCTTTCATTCCCTATTCGTGCTAATGCCCTGCTAATCTCAGTCTAAGAGATTTAACTGTTTTTATTATATCTGGTTTCCTATAAAGATCATACAGCTCACTGTTATGTAGTCTTCTCCATTCGCCTGTCTGTTCATCTTTCCTTAGCAAAATGTTCTTTATTATTAAATGCTCGTACCGTTCCTCCTCCCTTAAAGTAAGAGTCCATGTTTCGCATCCATATAACATAACTGGAAATAAAACTCTTTTATATATTTTCAGTTTAACATTTTTTGAGAGAAGTTGGGACGACAAGAGTCCCTGTAATGTATAATAGCACTCATTTTCACAATTGAGCCTATGTTTAACTTCTTTGTGTATTTCATTTCAATTTGTATCTATTGTTTCTAGATATTTGAATCCGCCTATTTCTTCAAAATTCTTCCCTCATTTTTTTATTAACTGTCCATTTCCATTATATAATGTTTTTGAATGTTTGAACATATATTTTGTTTTTCACAAATTCATAATCTTAAAAAAAATATTAGCGCAAACAACAACAATAATAATAATAATAATAATAATAATAATAATAATAATAATAATAATAATAGTAATAATAAAATATAGCTTGAATATGTCACTAGTTGTGTGTGTGTGTGTGTATATATATATATATATATATATATATAATAAGCTAAGTAAAGGTAAAGTAATCCCACTACAGGCCTCAGGAGGCCCTTGGAGTAGTGGGAGGTTAAGGCTCCCACTTTTTCTGGACAATCGGCACTTGATGTCAGCCGGGTTTCAGCCCTGCGTGACGGCCGCCTTTGCCCCCAGAACAAGCATCTGGCAATCATTTCAGTTAGAGGCTGGGTCGACTCCAGGGCCATAGTTACGCCAAAATTTTGGGTCAGTTTAAAAATCCTGACCCCACCGGGACTCGAACCCTCGACCTTCCGGTTTGTAGCGCAGTGTCTTTAACTATTACACTATGGCGTACCCCCATGTATAATAAGCTAGTATCATAAATTGAGTTACAAAGAATTGATAGTAATATGTAACGTATCGAAACTGGTCTTCAAGATATCTACAAATATGAGGTGTCGTGAAAATGTCTAACTCTTTACATTATCATAGTCCACCGCTGTGGTCTCGAGGTAGCGTGCTGCCTTGTCGCGCAGAGGGCTCGTGTTCGATCCCCGGTCGGGGCAGTTTTTCTGGATGAGGTTTTTATCGGGGTTTTTCCTCACTTGTGAGACAAATGTCAGGAAAACTTTAAGGCCCAAACGGTCCCCGAAATCATATGGCCACCATCATTATCAACATCATCATCCTTCACCGGTGTGGAAAGCAACGTGAAGCTACCACACCTACCATTCCCTAGTAAAGCTGTAAGCATAGCATGAAAATGCTATGATTGCAGTGAAGGACCTGCCCTGGGGCAGAATTACTAAGGATGGATGGTTATATTATCATAAATTGAGTTTCTCGGTCTTAAAAAAAGAAAGATATATTCCGTGAAGCCGTAAAATCGGTTTCTAAATTCGACTTGTATAGAAATTCGCATAGTTTACACATTTCCTACGTGACGAGCATTATTATGCTCCATTCTTCGTGTCCCGTAATGTTTATAATGTAAGAATATGGCCTGCGAATTAAGGTAAGTTCCACAATCCTGTAAATATATACTTTTGCACGATAGTGCGTTCTGTCATACTTACAACAATGATTGAAATTTCAATTTCCAAAATTTCGGGATTGCCAACCTATACATAACTAAATAACTATACTGTAATATTACATTTTACCGACCTCGTGCGGGAAGTAAAACCACTGCCCTTCCTGTATATTACGTATATATATATATATATATATACACACACAAATGTATCCAAACGGTAGTGTTGATATACATTATACGAAACAAATTACTGCATTTTAAATGGACTGAACAATATTTGAAACAATATAAAACAATAAATTCGTACTTGCCGCCATTTTATAACAGATTCGTGTGACGGCCTATTGTACTCTCAACTAAATTATTTTCGGCATTTTATCTTTACCTTGTGGTATAGTGGCTTGCGTGCTTAAATGAACCCGGAGCTATGCCGGTGGTAGCATTGCTGCCGATAGGGTTACCCATGCCGGACTGGTCGAAGGTTATAAGCCAGACAAAGAAAGTAGGAGGAGTGACGATTTTTCACCGTAAAAATACAACCTTCAAGAAATGAGGACATGGGTTCCACTGGGTTAAATGGAGAGCTTATGTCCGCGCGCCCATGAACCTATGGGATCGATAGTGCCAGTGAGTGAGTAAGTAAGTAAAAGTAAGTATTTACCGTATAAACACTGTTAATGTTAGTCATTTATAATGAACGCAAATATTTCCAACAGATATGTTATTATTTTACGATTATTTATTATTTTGAAAACACCATGGTTGGTACGGCCTCGAGAAGGGTACAGATACCGACTATGTATATCTTCATAAATCTCGAGTAATGCCACTGCGACTATTTTAGCAGCTCTGCCAGCAAGTCCTAATCCTACGTTCTCGTCGTGCTCCTTGACTGCAGTCGTAATAGACTGTAGCTAACAGGATGGGACCAAAGGCGAGTTCTCAGCGCCTTAAAACTGAGACCTGTCGGCTAAGGGAGCAAACCCTAAAAAAAAAAAAAACCAGGTCCTCCATGTCTGGGGGTTAGGCGTCAGGCTGGCAACCTGGCCCTGGAAAAAAGTATATCGCTACGTACTTCAGTAAAATATGTCAGCCGGATGGATTTAAATATGACAGACTTAAGCTACGAAAACGGACCTTTGCTATTGGCACATGGAATGTTCAAGGCTTGAATACTAAAGAACAAGAAGTAATAGATGAGATTACAGCAATGAATGCAGATATTATTGTGCTCTCAGAAACAAAAAAGAAAGGGAAAGGACAGGAAAAATTAGGAAATTATACACATATCTGGAGTGGAGTACCAAAAACTAGTAGAGCAAAAAGAGGTATATCCATTTTGATAAAAAATAAGTTGGTAAAAATATAGTGTCTTGGGAAGAAATTGATGAAAGAATTATTAAATTAAATCTCAAACTTTTTGGGATAGAGCTTATAATAATAGGAGTATATGCCATAAATGAGGATGCAACAACCATAGAGAAAATGAATTTTTTGACAAACTGTCAGAAATTTTGGACAAAATAAAAAAAACATCAAGAAGTAATAATAACAGGAGATTTTAATAGTCGAGTAGGAAGTAGAATGAAAGATGAAGTGATTGGACCATTTGGGGAAAATGTGGAAAATGACAATGGAGATAGATTGATAAGTTTGTGTAAACAACATGGCTATATGATAATGAATAGTTTCTTCCAACATCGGGAAATACATAAATACACATGGGAACAGCCAACAAAAAGTCTCAAATCAATAATTGATTATATAATTGTGAAACAAAAACGTGATATGATAGTGAATTATGTTAGAGTGTATAGAAAACCAGATTGTGGAAGTGATCATTATATTCTTTTGGGAAAATTCATATTAACAAGTAGGAAAAAACAAAATATTGAAGTAACGGCAGACAGAATAAATACAACCCGTTTGAATGAACAAAGATATAAAGTAAGCTTACTCTATGATGAGAGTATAAAATATATTTTTCAATCAAGATTAAAACAAAAACTTAATTTAAATTTAAATAAATCTGCAGTGGAAATGTATGATCAACTAAAGGAAAGTATACATTCAGCAGCTTTAGAAGCACTTGGGACAGAAAATCTAGAATTAAAAAGAAATAATGAATGGTTTAATCACGATATTAAAAAATTAGTAGAAGAAAAAAAAGAAAGCACGGATGAAATGGTTATCAGATCACTCAACAACATCTCGAAATGAATATATCACTTTAAAACATAAAACAAAGGTGGAAGTGAGAAGAACAAAAAATGAGTACTGGGATAATATATGCTCGAATATAGATCATTCGATTGGATATGCTAGATCCAAAGAAGCTTGGAAAACATTACAAAATATCAGGAAATCAGAAAGAAAGAAGATAAATATTCAGTTGATAAGACCATCAGAATGGATGCAACATTATAAAGGTTTACTTCAAGAAAATAGAAATGAGTTTCAACTTCAAGATACGGATGTAGAATATAAATTTGACACTCCAGAGATAACAGAAGATGAAGTAAAAAGAGCTTTGAAAGAGGCAAAAAATGGGAGAGCACCAGGACCAGGAAATATTCAGACGGAACTCCTAAAACATGGAGGAGATATTTTGGTAATATTTTTAACAAAACTTTTTAATAAAATTGAAATTGGAGACGATATCCCAGAAGACTGGAATTTATCGTACATTACTCCTATTTTTAAAAAAGGTGATAAAAACTGTGTTCCAATTATAGAGGTATAAGCGTTTTACCTTCAACAGCTAGGATTTTTAGTAAAATTATAAATTTTAAACTTAAGGAGATAAAAGATAACTTAAGAGAAGAACAATGTGGATTCCGGAGTGGAAGATCATGTATTGATAATATTTTCTGTATTAGACAATTACAAGAGAAAATCCTAGCAAAAAATAAAGAACTACATATGACCTTTATTGATTTAGAGATGGCATATGATAGTGTACCTCGACAATTGTTATGGACGGCAATGAGAAATCTGAATATCTGTGATAAATGGATTAATATTGTTAGGAGGATCTATAGTAATACAAAAGCTAAAGTAAAAATACAGAATACTTTAACAGAGGAATTCACAGTGAATAAAGGCCTTAAGCAGGGATGCAGTTTATCACCAATTCTTTTTAACATTTATTTAGACCAGGCTCTTAACTTGTGGTATAAAAAATGTTCTGAAATGGGTATTCCTATAGGAGGAAAAGTACTGCATTCATTGTTGTTTGCAGATGATCAAATAATTTTTGCAGGGGATGAAGATGATATGAAATATATGATAAATAAACTAATGGAAGAATATAAAAAATGGGGACTGAATATAAATTTACAGAAAACAGAATATATGTGTTTGGGAAAGGATGTGGATGACCTCATACTCGAAACAGGGAAAATAAAAAAAAAGTGAATTTTTTAAATATCTTGGGTCAATAATTACAAGTTTAGGTACCTGTGAGAGAGATGTACAGACTAAAATTGCAATGGCAAAAAATGCAACTAAGACATTACATGGAATAATTTGGAACAAAAATATTACAAAGGAAACTAAAATGAAAATTTATAAGAGCATAATACAGAATATTTTGTCATATGGAAGTGAAACTTGGTCTTTGACGGAATTACAAAAGAATAAAATTAGAACAGTTGAATTTGATTATTTTAGAAGAAGCCTCCAAAAAACAAGACAGGATAAAATAAGAAATGAATTCCTTTGGAGAGAAATGAATGTCACCACATCTGTTGTTAAGAGGATTGAAAATCAAACACTTAAATTGTATGGCCATGTACAAAGAATGGAAAATGAAAGATGGCCAAAAAATATATACCAATGGTCACCCTCTGGAAGAAATAAACGTGGCAGACCAAGATGGAAATGGAAAACTTACGTCAGAACTATAATGGATGATAGGAATTTGGAAGAGGGAGATTGGAATGATAGAGATAAATGGAAACTGAAGACGGCAAACCTATAAATGGGTGAAAGGCGGAGAAAAAGAAGAAGAAGAAGAAGAAGAAGAAGAAGAAGAAGAAAGAAAACACCATCGCGCAAAAAAATAATATCCAACGCTCGTTTGTGAAGTGGTTTACATAATCTCGGAAATTAAAAACGTCGCTATCGCTCGGTTTTTAATCATATCCTAACTTCTGTAAATCCACTTCCAACTCTCGCATTGTATTATACTATTACAACGATCGTTAAGTAGGAGGAAAAGGTACAAAACATTAAGATTCATGTTGGAATACAGTACATAGTTACAAATGGCTGTGTGACATGGAGTTTAATTGTACATTAATATAATTTGTTAGGAAAGCTAAAGTTTTATTGGTGATATGTTACGGTAACTTTAATCCAATCCAATTCCTGCGCCAGAGGTACGAGATAAATCGTATTTTATTTCTTCTCTTTTTACCAGAAGAATCTAACTGTATCTTACTTCAGATACAATACAGGCGTTTAAACCCCCATTTCCTCCTACTGTACCTATATCGTATATTTTACATTTTTTTATCTTTTTCATCCCTGAAACTTAATTCAGTATAAAGATATAGTACTTATATAGATTCTATTTCTTATGTTAACTTACAACGTCTCACAAAATATAGGGCGATCATTACACAATAATCGTTATATAAAATTCACTGGTACTATCCATCCACAGTAATTCTGCCCGAAGGCAGGTCCTTCACTGCAATCATAGCATTTTCATGCTATGCTTGCAACTTTACCAGGGAATTGTACGTGTGGTATTTTCCCGTTGCTTTCCACACCGGTGAATGGTGACGATGATGATAATGATAAGGATGATGATTTCGGGGACCGTTTGGGCCTTAAAGTTTTCCTGACATTTGTCTTACAGTTGAGGAAAAACCCCGATAAAAACCTCACCTAGAAAAACTGTCCCGACCGGGGATCGAACCCGGGCCCGCTGCGTGACAAGGCAGCACGCTACCTCGAGACTACAGCGGTGGACAACTGGTACTATATAACCCTTTTTTTTGCAGTGTGTACATACGCTATCCATATAACCTTATCTCGAGTTAATGTTTTCCAATCATACCCTGTATATTCTACAGTTTCCATTTCATTCTTTTATTCCCCATTTGTGCCACACGTCTACCAATCAGGACGATTTCCCACTGGTTTTCCTACAAGAAGTTTCCATGCCCCTCTTTCTTCATTCGTGCCACATGTCCTTACCAATCCTAGTCTACGAGATGTAACTGTTCTTATTATATCTGGTGTCCTATTAAGATCATGCAGCTCACTGTTATGTAATCTTCATTCGCCTGTCTGCTCATCTTTCTTTGGTCAAAAAATGATGGAAATAATAAAAGTGAATTTATTTTAAATACGTATTCCTTGGGTGGAATACAAAGAAAAAATATTTTGGTATCAAATAAATACTTTTCTTTAAAAACAATGCTTCACCCTAAATTTAAATGGCGCATAACTTAGATAAGTAGTTGCCGTTAACGTTTGATATTAACATATATTCTTAAAGGTGAAGAACAGGAATATTTTGTTCCTTTGCAATTTTTCAATAAAATTTATAGTTTTCGTGGAAATTAAGTGAAAAGTCTGACGTTTTGAATAAAAATCGAGAGATATTGGAAAGTCGCGAATTGCAGGTAAGAGATGGTCTTGCAATCATAGATCCCAGAACAACTGTTTTTGTCTCGACGCAAGAATCATCCGAATCTTATATGCGCTGTTGCGATTTTCTGAAAATGTTATATTAATTATTTCATTAACCGTGGGGTTAATTATAAAATGGAAGATAGGTGTATTTGTTTTATAGTAATGTAACACCTCCTTGAATTAATGAATTTATATCTCATCCACTCGGTATTATATACGTAATAATACAATAGTAATTAAACCATCCACTTTTGTTAGAATAAATGTAGATACTGAGGCTATACTCGTGTGTGTGTGTGTGAGTATCCGTTAACGGTCTAGCAGCCATAATGTTTAATTGAAACCAAACTTGGCATATAACGATTATTTAAAAAAGTAAGCTCGATTTAGTTAGAAAAATCGAGCCATTAGTTGTAAGATTAATCAGAAACGAAACATTAAAAATCGCTATAGCGGTCGCAATTTTCGACGTTTCACAACGAAACTAAGTATATACTATTGATATGAAACAAGGAAGATATTTTCCAGAAATCATGGAAATATGATCATTAGAATTGGGGGTTTACCTAGAACCCGAAATATATAAAAAATTGACTCAAGCAAGGACTTTTTTTTTTCGTCGGAATCTGTACCGTACAATTGTATTAACACTTAAATGTGCCCTTTAAGATATAGTAGTGTAATTTATTTAATATTTTAATAAAGTAATGGAAAAATGGATAGGTATCTTCATCTGTCTTTCTTCGGATTTTTACAGCTGCTGCCGTCTTCCCGTGCCAAGCCTCCAAAGCCTACGATCTTGGGCATTTTCAATGCTTAGTCCTCTTGCGTGTATTACTATCCTCATTTTTTTCCTTCCATGTTAACTTTGGTCTCCTTCTGTTCTCCTTTCTGGTTGGTTACCATTGATATTGTAGTTTCGGCCATCGCTCATCTTCCATTATTAAAACGTATCATAACCATTTTAATTCCATCTCCTCAATTCTTTTAATTATGCTTTCTTCTGCTTCCATTATGATTCTAATTTCCTTATTTGTGATATGTTCTAATTTTGACTTTCTGGCGCTTCTGCGTAAATAATCCATTTCTAGAGCTATTAGTATATTCTTGTAGTACTTATTGATTTTTCATACCTCACTTCTATACATTGCAACAGATTCCACTAATGTTTCACTAATATATATTGTTTTATGTCTTTCCAAATATGCTTATACCACCATATGGAATTTAATGACGATATTATTTTGCTATTCAATTCAATTGTATGCTTTATGTTCTCTTTGCCTATACCTTCAATGTTATCCACAATTATTCCCAAATATTTAGTTTGTTTCACTTGCTTTATTTGAATTCCTTCTTCCAATATTAAATTTTCTCTTTCGTTGCTATTTATTGCCAAATATTCTGTTTTTTGTAAATTTACTGTAAGACCCCATGATTCATACGTTTTTCAACCTTTTTATCATGAATTTCATATCAAATCCGTCTAGTGCTATCTTCATCATTTCATTAATATTTCCGGCGCTACAGTCCATTGAGAACCAGGGCTTTGTCGACTACTTGTTTCCGCCATTCAAGCCTCCTCCAATTGTGAATCCTCAAACTACATAAATCCTGCTGTATGTTGTCTATATATGTCTCGGGCGTCCGAACGATCGACTTCATTCTGGTTTGGTATTTAATATTTTCTTCTGTACTCTAAGATCCATCCTTTCCATATGTCCCAACCATCTCAATCTGTGAATCTTGATGTCAGCTAGTATTATTGGGGCTTCGTAGAGTTCTTTCAATTCACCATTTATTCTTGTTGTCCATTCACTCTGAACACAAACTGCACCAAATATTTCACTGAGTACTTTCCTTTCGTATATGTTGTGGAGGTTTTCATTTTATTTATTTTGTTAATGACCAGGTTTCTGAGCCATACATTACTACTGGTTTTACTGTAGTTTTACATGTTTGCATCTTAAGCTTAATTGACACTAAGAATTAAATGAATCGTGATTTCTTCTTACCTCATACTTCTATGTTTTTTTAAAACACAGCACTGCAGTATCAGCGACCATTGTCACCATCTTCAGCTGTTTTCACGACAGTCGTGAAAACAGCCGAAGATGGTGACAATGGTCGCTGATACTGCAGTGCTGTGTTTTAAAAAAGAACATAGAAGTATGAGGTACGAAGAAATCACGTTTCATTTAATTCTTATGAATTGAACCTCATAATGTTAAAAATTCCCAAATTTATTATATTAATTGACACGAGTGAAGATCTAAAACACAGATTCTTAAACTGGTGTCAAATTGCATATCAATATGTAAGTAGGCAATAATGAAGAATTAAGCATGGTTTATTTTTACTCACTCCAATCTGAAACTTTAAAATAAGTTGGCAACTTAACAAAGGTAATATATATTCCGTAAACCAATAAAATTGGACCATAAACTACATAAATTCGATTTGCTGAGGGATTCACTTAGTTCATACAGTTCCTTCGTCACGGACATTTATTTGTATTTGGACTATGTCGGAGCGTCAACGGCCATACCATTTGAAAATACCGGTTCTCGTCCGATCACCGCAGTCAAGCAACATTGGGCGTGGTTAGTACTTGGATGGGTGACCGCTTGGGAACACCACGTGCTGTTGGCAACTTTTAAGGGGCACGCCATAGCGTAGTGGTTAAGGAACTGCGCTACAAGCCGGAAGGTCGAGGGTTCGAGTCCCCCGATGGGGTCAGGATTTTTAAACTGACCCAAACCCTCTGGCGGCACCATGGCCCTGGGATCGACTCAGCCTCTAACGGAAATGAGTACCGGACGCTTGTTCTAGGGGTAAAGGCGGCCGTCACGCAGGGCTGACAACCCGGCTGACATCAAGTGCCAATTGTCCAGAAAAAGTAGGAGCCTTAACCTCCCACTACCCCAAGGGCCTCTCGAGGCCTGTCGTGGGATCACTTTACTTTACTTACTTACTATGTCGGAGCACAAACTAAGTTCATTCAAATATACCAGTGTTAAAATTGTATTTATGGGTTATTCTATGCCTCCTGTGATTATTCAGAGAAAAAGTGACTCAGAACGTCAGCGTCATTTTTATCAATATGATAACACATCAATACTAATAAAATTAATTGTTAAAACCGTTGAGGTGGAGAGTCATAAAATAAAATAAGTTAAAATATACCTTCTTAAATAATACCCGTCGTCCTCAACTTATAAAATATGTATTCTTTATGTCTGTAGGCCTTTCAGAACATCCGTTCCATCTTCAGCAGGCCCCTCTTCGCTACAACATCCAGTATGATGGTTGATGCTGCTGGTCCTAATGTGGTGACAACACCACACCACATTAGGATCAGCAGCATCAACCATCATACTGGATGTTGTAGCGAAGAGGGACCTGCTGAAGATGGAACGGATGTCCTGAAAGGCCTACAGACATAAAGAATACATATTTTATAAGTTGAGGACGGCGGATATTACCTAAGAAGGTATACCCATTTTAACTTATTTTATTTTATGATAACACATATTCCCGCTAGAGCGAATTGTTAACATATTTACTCGCATATAGGAGTTCATCTATATTAGTGGGAAAGTTAGGGCGAGAAAATGAGCAAGTTAATGTAAGATGGGTGAGTCAGTGTTGGGCAAGTTAGGGTGAGGAAATGGGCGAGTCAGTACACCAGATTAGTTTAGCGTTCACTTGTTTGTTAGTGGGTTTTTGTGATGAGTTGATAACATTGGGTACACTGTCAGAGCAATTTCTAATACATATTTTTCATAGCAAATATGCTAATTTAATTTGAGTTCAACTTCTCACTTCATTTCAAGGCATTTCAAATCAACATATGTATATATGACATGAAAAGAAAAATGTGTGTCTAAACAGGAATTTGAACTCAGGACCACTAACTTGATTAGGTAGTGCGCTACCATTACTCTATCCAGGGATCCTAGCACAAGCATTTATTTTCCCTTTATATATATATATATATATATATATATATATATATATATGTCCACCGCTGTGGTTTCGAGGTAGCGTGCTGTCTTGTCACGCAGCGGGCCCGGGTTCGATCCCCGGTCGGGGCAGTTTTTCTGGGTGAGGTTTTTATCGGGGGTTTTCCTCACCTGTAAGACAAATGTCAGGAAAACTTTAAGGCCCAAACGGTCCCCGAAATCATATGGCCATCATTATCATCATCATCATCCTTCACCGGTTTGGAAAGCAACGGGAAGCAACCACACCTACAATTCCCTAGTAAAGCTGCAAGCATAGCATGAAAATGCTATGATTGCAGTGAAGGACCTGCCTTCGGGCAGAATTACTATATATATATATATATATAGTCCACCGCTGTGGTCTCGAGGTAGCGTGCTGCCTTGTTACGCAGCGGGCCCGGGTTCGATCCCCGGTCGGGGCAGTTTTTCTGGGTAAGACAAATGTCAGGAAAACTTTACGGCACAAACGGTCCCGAAATCATATGGCCATCACCCTCCTTGTCATTATTTACATCATTATCATCCTTCACCGGTTTGGAAAGCAACGGGAAGCTACCACACCTACAATTCCCTAGTAAAACTGCATGCATAGCATGGAAATGCTATGATTGCAGTGAAGGACCTGCCTTCGGGCAGAATTACTATGAATGGAGATATATATACACAAGAAAAATAAATGTTTGTGCTAGGATGCCTGAATAGCATAACTGGTAGCGCACTAACTAATCAAGTTAGAGGTCCTGGGTTCAAATCCCGGTTTAGGCGTTTATTTTTCTTTTCATGTCATATTAGGCCTTCATTGCTAAATGTCTAAATTGAATTATAACATCAATATGTATTTTTTTCCTCTCAGGTAAGTATTCATATACCGCTGCAATAAATAAATTGTGCTTTTCCATTGTTTTTTATTTAAGTTTATGTAGCATATAGCATGGTGGCAAAGAATCTCCTATTCATAATGAATGTCTAAATAAAGAAATAATCCGACATTTAAAATCGTTCCAGCGGCCGCAATTTCTCTTTTCTCGCACGAAACTGGATACATGCGATTTAATTAACAAAATAACGACACATTCCGTAAATAAACAAAATCAGACCATAAATTCGACTTGCTGTGGAATTTGTTACGTCACTCCTGCGTGTCTGTACACACAATACAAGTTGCATATCTGATGGTAACATTCCAAATACATATAACGAATACTTTGAAGACCCAAGCACGGATTTCGAACCTCGAATATCCAAGCAATTCCTCTAACTTTTGTAGTTTGAATCAGATGAATCTAAAACCGAAATTGCGATGTTGGCTTTATACTAAATGACACAAAAATCCCCAATGAAATATCATTGGTACATGCAGCGCAGGAATTCCCTCCGTCGTACGTAAAAATCCCTCTCGCTGCGGGGATTAAATAGGTTTTGAGAGGATTTTAAACCTGGAAACATGGCACTGAATTACACCAGCATCACACTAATACCGGCCATTTTGTTACAAGAAACACGATATTTTATCCTACAAGCAGTAATATTAGTAATAACTTCCTTAAATAATTTTTTAAACTTTAATTTCAAAAATTCCTGCCAGTAATTCTAGTTGGTTTGCGAAAAAATAAACTTATATCTCTTTTACATAGAGGATTTTAATACCAGTTATAATATATAGTGAAACAATTAGAAATGTAATCCAGGAACTTTGGCTGTACAATTCAAAATTAGAATGAACTTTTAAAATAAATTATTATTCTATACTACACAAACAATTGAATAGTTACTCCGAAAATATATCTAACCCACAAAAATTCTAAAGTTGAGTTTTCAGTTGATTATGATCTATCCGGAGACTATCACGGCATGGTGCATGTAAAATTATCCATACTCTCTTCCAGACCTTTTCTATTTATTTTTAAAAGTTAGCTTTCAAATGAATAGTGATTTAATGTAACAAAATGGCGGAAGCAGTTAGTCAAGTCATGAGTAGGAATGCTGAAAAACAATTATTGATTACTTATTTACTCACTGGCACTATCGAACCCGTAGGTTCATGACCGCGCGGACATAAGCTCTCCATACATATCTATCCTGAGCTAATGTTTTCCAATCATTCCCTGTATAATCTACTTCCCTCAAATCATAGTCATCGTTATTCTCTCACCTCATTCTTGGTCTACCAACTGGGCGTTTTCCCTCTGGTTTTCCTACAAGGAGCTTCCATGCACGTCTTTCATTCCCCATAATGCACGTCTTTCATTCCCCATAGAGTGCCACATGCTCTTCACATCGCAGTTTACGAGACTTAACTGTTCTTATTATATCTGGCTTCTTATAAAGACCATGTAGTTTATGATTTTAGTAGTCGCTCCATTGACCTGTCTATTCATCTGTCTATGGTCCAAAATTTTTCCTAAGAACTTTATTCACAAATACTCGTAATCTCTTTTCTTCTCTTAAAATAAGAGTCCATGTTTCGCATCCATATAACTCGTAAAATAATAGTTTATATGTTTTCAGTGTAACTTTTTTGGAAGGAGTTGGGATATCAAAAGTCTCTCTAATGCATAATAGCACGCATTTTCAGTATGAGCCTACGTTTAATTTCTTTGTGCACCTCATTCCTATTTGTGATTATTGTTCCTAGGTATTCGAATTCAGCCACTTCCTCAAAATTTCTCTCATTTGTCATTAGCTATTGCACATGTTCAAATTCATTCCATCCACTTTTCCGTGAATTCTAATCAGAATCTTAGAGAAAATGAGTGAAAATAAGAAAGACACAAATAATGTAACAAAATAAGATTAAATGGAAGATAAATACTGAGAACTGATTAAGTTAGATTTTTTTCTAACTGGGTCAGTGTTCAATATGTATTTTCGATTTCTTATTGTAGCATTTTTAGTTAAATAACTTATGTGTTAAATAATTGTTCAACTCTATAGAGATAGATAACCTTTGCACTCGATTACGTATTAAATGTTAATATTTAGTTATTATTAACATATTATTTTGCATTCAAATAGGCTGTACAGTATATGATTCCAAAAGGATGAGAGATTAAAACGTATATGATACAATAAAGGTAATAGCCTCAAAATGCAACATTATACGTTTTTTTTTCGTTTTCTCAACAATTTGTATTTTGTGGGTTAGATCTCTTTTCGGGGCAACTATTCAATTATAATTATTATCATTTTATCCTTATTAAATACAAAAAACAAAGAATTATATTTAACATATTAACTAATAATTATAATAATCATTAAATTAATTTGTTAAATAGAAAGCTGTTCTTTCTGTAGAACGAAACTACAACAAATACAATATTTACACGCAGTGATTAAAATTTTGATTTCATTCAGGAAAAGTTAGAGAGATAGAAATCCTCCTTCATTCCCTATTTGTGCCACATGCCCTGCCATCGCAGTCTAGGAGACTTAGCTTTTCGTATTATATCAGGTTTCCTATAAAGTACATGTAGGTTACTATTATCTAGTCTTCTCCATTCACCTGTCTGTTCATCTCTCTTTGGTCCAAAGATTTTCCTAAGAACTTTATTCTCAAATACTCGTAATCTTCTCTCTTCCCTTATTTAAAAGAACTAACTTGCGCCACCTCACTGATAGTATTCTTTAACAATTAATAATTTAAATTATTTAAGAAAATAGCGTTAATATTAATACATATTTGCATTTGTTTTAAATATTGTGTAACCGACAAATTAGTTCTCTATAACTCATTACTTTTCTTTGATATTTTATATACAGCAAATAGAGACAACCTTTGCACCTACTATTTGCAGATCTTGGAAAGCATACATGTCCCTATAGAGAAACTATGGATTGCTCTAAGACGTATTGGAATTAAGACTATAATAATTAAAGCTATACAATATTTATATGACAATTGCGTATCTAAAATTAAAATTGGCAGTAAATTGTCACATGGTTTTACGATAAATAAAGATCTTCGTCAAGGTTGTTGTCTATCACCGACTCTGTTTACAATATATGTACATGAAATATTAAAGAATTGGAGGAGAAAATGTTCAAGCATGGAAATTCCTAATTCTAACAACAAAACTTTATACAACTTACATTGTTGCAATGATCAATTGTTAATTGCACAAGATTATGAAGATTTAGAATATATGACTAGAAAATTAATAGAAGAATATGAAAAATGGGGATTCATTTTGAACATGAAAAAACAAAATATTTATCAATTGGTGAACCAGAACAAAATGTAATTTTGGAGACTGCAAAAATAATAAAATCGTATATTTAGGAATAAAAATAAATAAAAATGGGAGGTATGAAGAGGAAATAAGAAATAGAAATAATAAAGGAAAATTTGAAATTGGTTGCCTCAATGGAATATTGTAGGATAAAAATATAAGTAATAAAAATAAAATTAATATATATCATACAACTGTTAAAAGCACCATTACTTATGGAGCAGAACTTTGGTCATTAACAACAAAAACAAATAAGTATATTTTGATAAAGGAAATGGATTTTATACGAAAGGCAGCAAGAATTTCAAGAAGAGAAAAAAATAGGAACTCAGTTATAAGGAAGAAAATGAAGATTGAAAACACTATTTTAGATTATATTAAAACTCAGCAATTAAGATGGTACAGACATGTCCAGCGAATGGAAGAGGATCTGCTACCAAAATCTGTTTTTGAACGGAAACCTGAGGTTATAAGGGAGAAAATGAAAATTGAAGACACTATTTTAGATTATATTAAAACTCCGCAATTAAGATGGTACGGACATGTCCAGCGAATGGAAGAGGATCTGCTACCAAAATCTGTTTTAGAATGGAAACCTGAGGGAAGACGAGGCAGAGGAAAATCTAAAACCTCCTGGAGTCAGGGAATATATTTATACTTGAAGGAGAAACATCTACAACCAGGAGATTGGATGGACCGACAAAATTGGCTATTGGGAATGAGACGATGTTAAAGACATTAATCAACCGATAATCTATGTAAATAGAGACTGTCTACCAAATATTGTTTTTCTTACTTGTGTACATTTTAATATTAGCTTTAGTCTTAATTTCAATTATCATTAACATTACTGTACTATCGATCTTAATCTTATAGATATTTTAAATGTGATTGTTATATTGTATTGTAACATATGTTTGTCGTGGTGAGTGGAAGAGAAGGTCACGTGGTCTTAACTCCACCAGGCTAAATAAATAAATAAAAATATATAAATAAAATAAGAGTCCATGCTCCGCATCCATATAGTGTAACTGGGAGAATAACCGTTTATTATTATTATTATTATTATTATTATTATTATTACTATTATTATTATTATTATTATTATTATTTTGAGCAGGAGTAGAGAAGATCAGTACTGTGGAGATAATAATGTAAGAGTTATGATAACACCGAGAAATAAGGGGGGAAAAAACTTTCTCTGCTCTGTAATCTTTGGGCTATCTTCTTGGAATGTATGGTGTTCAATTTCAAAAATTGCCTCAATTTCTCGCACTCATAATAGAGAAGTTTGCCTGATGGCCACATCAACTGTTAACTTACTTTTCTTTGTGGTCCTTCTTCGCAAGTCACATCTGCGTGACTAGATCTCAGAAGTGCTTCTTGCTATACAGAGTGTGGCAAGAAAACTCTCAACTAAACACGTATATTCACAGTATACATGCAGTCGAATTCTGCAACAATCAAAGCACCAGAACAAAGACCACGCTTTCACAATATTCTACTGTTCTCATAGCAATCGTAACAAACTCAAAATACCGCAGTTATTTCTGAAAAAATGTCAGAACCATGATCGTTGTTTTATACCCATGCCAAAGACTACCAATAAATTTAAATATATGATTATATATATAAATAAATGATTGGACGGGATTTGAACCAGGATCTCTGGATTGATATTACATTGCCCTACCACTTACCCTACCAGGCAAATCTAGCACAAATATTTATTTCTCTTTATATATATACTATGCCAATTTTGGAATATATTAAACAATACCAACTAAATTGGAAACACCATCTTGAAAGAATGAGATCAAATCGGATCCCCAAAGCTGTTTATAATTATATACCAAGAGGACGAAGATCTCTGGGCCGTCCTATGAAACGCTGGAGGGAAAATTTTCTATATGATCGTAACAGGCCTTGGCCTAATACTTGGAAAGAAGAAGAAGAAGAAGAAGTTGATGATAAATACATGTTTGTACTATATTTGCTTGGTTGCGTAAGTGGTAGCGCACTGGAATATCAATCCAGTGGTCCGGGTTCAAATACCGTCCAATCATTTATTTTCTTATCATGTTATATTAAGCTCGCATTGCTCAATGTCAAAAAAAAGTTTTATATATATCATTATTTTTTATATATCCACCGCTGTGGTGTTAAGGTATAGTGCTGCCTTATCACACAGGGGCTCGAGTTCGAGTCTCCATCAGGACGTTTCCTGGTTGAGGTTTTTTCCATTGCTTTTCCTCACTTGTAAGGCAAGTCAGGAAAATTTAGGCTCAAACGGTTCCCGAACATCATACGTCATCATAATCATCATCATTCATATTCGCCTTAGATTAAGTTTGGGATTAAGGATTTTCCTGGGCCTCTAGTATCGTCATCATCACATCAAATCATCGGGGCAACGTAACCCCGCCTTACAGGCGCCCAAACCTCAGAAAGGGTTACAATTACGCCAAGGCTAGGAAAGAATGCCAGAAATGTGGAAATGACAATATGGGACATTGGATATAAAAAAAATGAATTATTCATTTGGTACCCTGCACCGTACAATAGACATCATCAATAAGTAAAAAAAATACAATTATTATTTTGTCCGTCCCGCGCCGTAGCTGAGTGGTTAAGGGAAGAAGCCTTTTGGTGCAGAGCTACAGGACTTGCGCTAGTTCGGATCTCCAAGGGGGAAGAACTTTTCTCATGAAATTTCGGCCAGTATGGGACCGGTGCCCACCCAGCATCGTGAGGCATTTGGGTAGCTACAATAAGTAGCGACTCCATGTTGAGAAAACCAGCTATAACGGCTGGGGAACCCGACATGTTGACCACATTTCACCCCTACACGGCTAGATGATCGTCTACCTGTGTGATTAACACATGTGGATGTGAGGCCAGCAGCCGGCTGGTAGGCCAAGGACCTTCTAGGCCTGTCGCGCTTGGAGAGAGAGAGAGAGAGAGAGAGAGAGAGAGAGAGAGAGAGAGAGAGAGAGAGAGAGAGAGAGAGAGAGAGAAAGAGAGAGAGAGAGATAGAGAGAGAGAGAGAGAGAGAGAGAGAGAGTATAATTTTGTCCAATGCCACCAGGTATTCTTTCAACATTTCTGGTATCCTCTTCAGACTTTGTTGCTAGAATTCTATGAATAATGCTCTCCTTTCAGTCAACTTTACTTTTACTGGGAATTCCGCGATGACGCGATAATTAACTCACCGGCACTACTGAATCCGTAGTTTCATGGCCGTATGGACACAATCTCTCCACACATCCCTATCCTAATATAATCTTCCAATCATCCCCTATGTAATCTACTTCCCAAAATCATGGTTAATGTAATTCTGTTACCTCATTCCAGGACTATCAACTGGGCGTTTTCCCACTGGTTTTCCTACAAGAAGCTTCCATTTCCCATTCGGTGTACATGTCCTGCTCATCGCAGTCTACGAGACTTAACAGTTCTTATTATATCTTGTGTCTCACTGTTATGCTGTCTTATCACTTCGCCTGTCTGTTCTCTCTTTGGTCCAATTTTTTTTCTTAGGAATTTATTCTCGAATACTCGTAATGTTTTCTCCTCCCGCAGTCTTATGAGACTTAACAGTTCTTATTAAATCTGGTTTGCCATAAAGATCTTGTAGCTCACTGGTATGCTGTCTTATCCTTTCGCCTGTCTGTTCCAATTTTTTTTCTTAGGATTTTATTCTCGAATACTCGTAATATTTTCTCCTCCCGCAGTCTACGAGACTTAGCGATTCTTATTATATCTGGTTTACCATAAAGATCTTGTAGCTCACTGGTAATTTCTTATTATTTTGTCCCTATTTTTAGTCTATTTTTGTCTTTATTATTATGAATAATCTTTCCTTATTTAAGAGGTCTTTATTCATTTGAGTTGGGGGTTTATCTATAATTCGAAGTTATGGAAATGATTTTTTTAATTCTTATAGAATACTACAATGTTAATAGTAATTTTCCCTTTAATTTGGTATGGTGTCTTATCATTTCGCCGGTCTGTTCTCTCTTTGCTCCAACTTTTTTTCTTAGAAATTTATTCTCGAATACTCGTAATATTTCCTCCTCCCTTAAAGTAATAGTCCGTGTTACCCATCCATATAACGCGATCACGTGATTTAGTTGTAATTTAGGAGGCATTTAATTGTATTAGCATCGTTGTTATTCGTTAATACGTAGCAGTTTTCCCTGGTGATGCCAGCTGCAGTTGAAGCGATACGGGAACTAACACTGGTTGAAAAAGACGAGATTGTAGTGCTAGATGTACAGTCAAAGCAAGAATGTATTAACACTTCATTTTGTTCGCTAACCAAGTAGAAGTAGGGGTATTTCTCGATATTCATTGGTTGCGCTTAAATAGCATCACCACACCCATCAGGATGAATCTAACCTTTAGATTCAATGATAAACGGTTTAACAGCAGATGTAATGCGATCACTGCTACGTGAATTTAAAGCAGTTTTCGTGATTACGTCAACATGGAGCTATAAAACAGGACAGTTTCAGTGGAATCAGGTAGAAAATCAAATGATCGCGTTCAGTGAGATTTCCGGTTGTGCAGTATGAAACACAATGTGTATAAACCGTGTTTGTGTACATCTCTATCTCTGTTAATTACGTTTAATACGCAAATTGTTTTGATTTCATTTACTGCATAACAGTTTGTTTGTTTAAATGACATCTACATAAGCGGGTTAATTAAGTGGGCCTATTATATTTTTACGCTTAGACCCCACACACAAGGGAAACATATATTAGCAAGCATTAAATAATATAATTTGTTAAACAAATGTCATAACACTCGATACATTAAACCACGATACACGTCAAATTAAGTACATATATTTATTTTATTTCTTTATCTCAGTTTAACCTCTCACCTTATATGTAAAAGTTTGTATATACAGAGTGATTCACAATAAGTATTACAGAATTCTAGGAGTCGTAGAGGGGACCAAGTAGATAATGTTTTTGGTGAGGAACCCATGTCCGGAAATGTACCATTTTAATGTAAAATAAGTTTGAAGATCGGAACACAATGGGCTGATATCGCGTGTCTTGTGTTTCGGAATAAGTATTACAGATTTCTAGGGGTTGTATTGCAAGTGTGTTTCCATGTGGTGACCCTGTTGTTCGTTGCATAAAGTGCACCTGCGACGCATGTTTTCATACACACGCCATACAAGAACAGGTATGTGCTCAATAATTTCTGCTGCCGCCAGAATTCGTGCAAGAAGATCTTTCTGCGACTCGATAGGTGTAGTACAACCCCTAGATGTCCGTAATACTTATTCTGAAACACAAGATATATGATATCAGCCCATTGTGATTTGATCTTCAAACTTATTTTACATCAAAATGGTACGTTTCCGGGCAAGGGTTCCTTATTAAAACTTATGTACTAAGTCCCCTCTACAATATGTATTGTGAATCACTCTGTATATTAGGGTGGTCCTCATTTTCGACTTTTCGTATTTCATTCCGCAACCCTATTATTTTTTTTTTCCTTTGGGTGTAAATATCAATTTAAAGTCTATTTTCTTGAAATTTAAGATGAGGAACCCGTCTCTCATTGAGATTGAACAGGCGCGTAAAAAAAGAGACATGGATAAAAATTATGATGTATGATATAAACAATTAATTTTATTCGAATAGTCGCATTTGAAGATATTTATTGATGTATTTATTTTATTTGAGAGCTAAAAAATACCGTACTCTTGCTGTATTTTTTTAAATATTAATACATTTAGGTAGAATGCGGCACGAGTTAATATTAAACTATTGCAATGAAATTTTATATACTATCAAATTGAGCCAAGGGGAAAAATAGACGGTGTGCGTTGAAATAAAAATATATTTTAATAAGGACAATCCTGATATAGGGATATACTAACCACTTATTCCCAGAGAAGATAGTCGTACTATTTTCTTTTCTCTTAAAATAAGAAACCATATTTCGCATCCATATAACTAGAAGAAAAATTATAATTATTATTATTATTATTATTATTATTATTATTATCATTATTATTATTATCATCATCATCATGGCATGTGATCAAAACAGGAGACCAGTACTAATACATGGGAGGAAGATGATGATAATAATAATAATAATAATAATAACAATATTAATTATTATTATTATTATTATTATTATTATTATTACTATTATTATTATTATTATTATTATTATTATTATTATTATATTGACCCGTATGGCAAAAGATAATAACAGTGAGCTACATGATCTTTATAGGAAACAGATATAATAAGAACTATTAAGTCTCGTAAACTACGATTGGGCAGGACATATGGCATGAATGAAAGAGGACCATGGAAACTTCTAGTAGCAAAACTACAGTGAAAGTTCCAACTAGGTAGGCTAAGAATGAGGTGAAAGAATAACATTAATCACGATTTGATGGAAGTATACTATCCAGGTGATAATTTGAAATCATTACCTCAGGATGCGGAAGAATGGAGAGCTTATGTCCGCGAGGCCATGAACCTACGGGATCGATAGTACCAGTGACTTATTTAGTTATATATTGTTTTTTAGGCTTTTTAGCATTGTTATGTTTTTATGATGTACAGGAAGCTGGTCTGATGGATCAACCCCCAGCTTGTAGGACCAGGTGATTTTTGGTCAAAGTTTCTTCCTCTAGCCTTTTTCAAACCAATGACGAACTGCAGGCAGCAGTATCTGTACCATAGATAAGGGACCTTTATTGAGAACTATCAGCCGGGCGAGATTAACCCAGATTTTTTAATGATATCGTTACTCCTCCCCTCACCCTTTTCCAATCTGGTTTGAAACAGGCTTATGTCGATGGACATGGATTTCTTGAGTAGAGCAGCAAGATGTTCAAAATTGAAAAGGAAGAAAAAAAAAAGAAAAAAAAAGTCATACGAGAAAAATTAATATTAAATATTCAATAATAGATTAAAAAAAAGGAAGAACTCGAAACTCATGGATGCTGGAAATAAGAACTGGAATGAGAAGAAGAGGCCTGGAGGACTTGGTATGGATGGATAGGGACGAGTATAACTCCATGGCGCAACAGGCCCTTGGCATACCAATCGGCTGCTAACCTCACATCCACATGTGTTCATCACAGAGGTAGACGATCATACAGTCAGTTTAGAGGTGACATGTGACCAGCATGTAGTGTTCCTCCCACTTATAGCTGGTTTTCTCAACCTGAAGCCGCTATTTATTGTAGCTGCCCAAATGCCTCACGTTGCTGGATGGGCATCGGTCCAATACTGGCAGAAATTCCATGAGAAAATGTCTTCTTCCATGGAGACCCGAATCAGCGCAAGTCCCTTAGCTTTAGGCCATAGCAACCTACCTTTACCACTCGGCTATGGCGCGGGACAGGTGGAAAAGGAAAATCAAACTTTAGGCACAGAAAGATGTATAAACATTAAAAATCTGTATATTTTAACTTTTTGAAATATTTCTTTCGCTCGAGATAGTGGAAAAATGTTGTCTTACAGCTGTACAGTTAATAGTATATTACGATGAGAGGTTGGGAAGTTGTTTTTTACAGAAGCGAGGAAATGTTAAAAAAACAGAGCGATAGCGAGGTTTTTAATTTCCGAGATTCCGAAAAACACTTCAGAAACGTGCGCTGTACATTATGTTTTGCGCGATGGTGTTATCAAAATAATAAATAATAGTAAAATAATATATTTGTTGGAAATATTTGCGTTCATTATAAACAATTTCCTAAAGTTAAGAGTGTGGGCAATGTTTATTAGTTGAAACTACGCAGGCCGTGACACCAATCAGTCATAAAATAGCGGCAAGTATGTATTTATTGTTTTATATTAATTCAAATAAAGTTCAGTTCAGTTAAAATGCAGGTGATCTGTTTCGTATAATGTATATTAACACTAAATTTTGGATATATTTTTGTATATATATTGTACGTTGTATACATAAAGGGCAGCGGTTTTACCTCCCGCACGAGATTTGTAATATGTAACATTACAGCATAGTTATTTAGGTTGGCAACCCCGAAATGTAGGAAGTTGAACTTTCAATCATGGTCGCCATTACTATAAGTACGACAGAACGCACTATCGCGCAGAAAAGTCTAATACTTGTAGAAAATCCTTGATTGAACACGATTTGGCCAAGGGTAAAACTGTTATCTTGAACACTTAACTGAGACGTTTCTGTTTTAAGAAAATAAAATAATATTGAACCAACCACTGCCAATGAGAGACTTAGAATAGAAACACTCAAGTAGTTTACAACATAGAGAAGTTTACAACGGCTCAGATTCTTGGGAAACCTATGAAGTGAATCCTCTCACACAATTGCATGTGTTTATCTGCAACAACCAGCTTTTATCTAATGTGACGACATAACTCATTCGTTCACAATCCCAAACCACCTGCATCAAATTAAATTCACACTTGTCAATGTGTTATTTACATTTTAAACCAGGATTCATAAATTATCTATATATTTTCCATATTTATTTTTTTTTTTCCTTGTCCAGTTAGAGCCCATAATATTTAATCCTATAGTTTTAGTGTTTGAATCTAGTCATACAGGATTTAAATAGTTTAGAACAGACATAACCATCTCGATGTTCTAGGGAGGGAGCTAGAGTTCCTCTGCTCTTTTTGGCGAGAAATTTCAAGAAGGGGGAGCGAAGACAGAGGCGGGTCCTAAAATTGCAGATATAAGTAATGATGCCATTCGAATTGATTTGAATGTTTATGTGGTATATTATTATTATTATTATTATTATTATTATTATTATTATTATTATTGTTATTATTATTATTAGTTCACCGCTGTGGTCTCGAGGTAGCGTGCTGCCTTGTCACGCAGCGGGCCCGGGTTCGATCCCCGGTCGGGGCAGTTTTTCTGGGTGAGGTTTTTATCGGGGTTTTTCCTCACCTGTAAGACAAATGTCAGGAAAACGTTAAGGTCCAAACGGTCCCCAAAATCATATGGCCATCATCATCATCCTTATCATCCTTATCATTATTATCATCATCATCAACCTTCATCAGTGTGAAAAGCAACGGGAAGCTACCACACCTACAATTCCCTAGTAAAGCTGCAAGCTTAGCATGAAAATGCTATGATTGCAGTGTAGGACCTGCCTTCGTGCAGAATTACTATGGATGGATTATTATTATTATTATTATTATTATTGTTATTATTAATATTATTACTATTAATACTATCACACACGGAGTTGAAGTATGGAAATTAAACAAAAACTTATGTCGATGAGAATGAATTTCTTGAGGAGAGCAGCAAGATGTTCAAAATTGAAAAAAAATAAATAAATAAAGTCATATGAGAAAAATTTAATATTAATTATTCAATAGTAGATTACATAAGATAAAAAAACAGAATATTAGGTAATAAAAAGCAATGAACGAGAAAATTTAATATTGGAAGAAGGAATTCACACAAAGCAAGTGAAACAAAATAATTTGGAATAATTATGGATAACATTGAAGGTAAAGGCAAAGAGAACATAAGTATAGAATTAAATCGAGTAGCAAAATAATATCATCGTTAAATTCGTTGTGATGGGATAAGCATATTTGGAAAGGCACAAAAAATATATTAGTAAAACAGTGGTGGAATCTGTTGCAATGTTTGGAAGTGAGCTATGGACAATCAATAAGTACTACAAGAATAGACTAATAGCTCTAGAAATGTATGATTTACACAGAAGTGCCACAAAGTCAAATTAGAACAAGTCTCAAATAAGGAAATTAGAAACATAATGGAAGCAGAAGAAAGCATAATTGAAAGAAATGAGGAGAAGGAATTAAAATGGTTAGGACATATTTTAAGAATGGAATATGAGCGATGGCCGAAACAACTATATCAATGGCAACCGAACAGAGATAAGAAAAAAGGGAGACCAAAGTTAACATGGAAGGAAAGCCTGAGGATAGTAATGCAAGCAAGAAGGCTAAGCATTGAACATGCTCAAGATCGTAGGCTTTGGAGGTTTGGCACGGGAAGACGGCAGCAGTTGTAAAAACCCCAAAATAGATAGATAGAGATAAAAAATACAAGCAATTAAATTGGTATGGGCATGTACGAAAAATGTAAGATGAAAGATTACCCAGGAAAACACTGGAATGATGTCCACCTGGAAGAAGAAAGATAGGAATACTTCGAAACTCGTGGATGCAAGAAATAAGAACTGGAATGAGAACAAGAGGACTGGAGGGCATAGAGTGGATGGATAGATACGAGTGGAGAAGGAAAATAAAACTTTAGGCACAAACATATGTGTAAACATTGAAAATCTGTTTAAAAATAAAATTATTATTATTATTATTATTATTATTATTATTATTATTATTATTATTATTATTATTATTATTATTACAATTTTAGATAGTATAGCTCTATAATATTTATCGGTATTTTAAATATTTATATATTATCATATAATAACTAACTGACTGGCACATCAGACGCGTTGGTTCATGGCTGTGCGGACACAAGTTCTCCATACAACCCTATGCAGAACTAATGTTTTCCAATCATCCCCTGTGTAATTTACTTTCCATATCTCATGATTAATGTTATTTTACCACCTCATTCTTGGACCATCAACTGGGCGTTTTTGGTCTGGTTGTGCCTACAAGAAGTTTCAAAATAAATTTATAAAATTGTTATCTTATTGGACCGTCTCCGCAATGTTGTAAAGTATTAATTATCTGAAGGCTTTTCGGAACTAGTTCCATCATCAGGAGAATGAGCACATCTACTGGCCCTGAATGGAGTGGAGCAGGAGTAGTCTGTATGTAATGACACTGAATGCTATACTATAGATATAGACCTATCTCTTGCTCCTTCTGCTGATGATGGAACTAATCCCGAAAGACTTATATAGAATTAATTCTTTAAAAAGTTGAAGAAACGGACCTACAAGGTAACAATTTTATAACTTTATATTATAACTATAATTCTGTAACTAATACCTCAACCGATTTTTATCATGAATTTGATTAATTTTGACTACAAAAAGTTTCTATGCCCCTTTCTAACTCCCCATCGCAATTATTATTATTATTATTATTATTATTATTATTATTATTATTATTATTATTATTATTATTATTATTACTGTTAATATTATTATCCTCACCGTCGGTATCTCAACCTTGACGTGGTGGTGGGGCTTGTGAGTCCTAATGACTTCATGAACTATACAGGTAGTAGTGTAACGATCAACAGGGCCTCCCATGCCTGGTAGATCATGTAAGAAGGTCCAGACTAAAAGAGATATCCATCGAAGAAAAAGGGCTAGTAACTCGCTTCCAAGATGTAAAATTTTCAATTACTCACAGAAACATTCACGAAGTAAGCCGGACTGATAAATTGGAACAAACTAGCAAACGAAAAAGGAACACGATAACGCAATAAGCTGCCAACATTCATGCGTAGTGGAGGAAGAAGAAGAAGAAGATTATTATTATTATTATTATTATTATTATTATTATTGAGTTATTATTATTATTATTAAATTATGTAACAGTAAGTCCCATAGACTGCGATGGGCAGGACATGTGGCACGAATGGGGAATGAGTCCAGTTGGTAGATCAAGAATGAGTTGGAAGAATAACATTAACCATGATTTGAGGGATGTGGATTATACAGGGGATGGTTGGAAAACGTTGGTTCAGGATAGGGATGTATGGAGGGCTTACATCCGCGCGGCCATGAACCTATGGGTTCGATAGAGCCAGTAAGTTATTTATTATTGTTATTATTATTACTTACTTACTCACTGGCACTATCGAACCCGTAGGTTCATGGCCGCACGGACATAAGCTCTCCATACATCCCTATCCTGAGCTAATGCTTTCCAATCATTTCCTGTATAATCTACTTCCCTCAAATCATATTTAATGTTGTTCTCCCACCTCATTCTTGGTCTACCAACTGGGCGTTTTCCTTCTGGCTTTCCTACAAGAAGTTTCCATGCACGTCTTTCATTCCCCATACGCGCAACATGTCCTGCCCATCGCAGTCTATGAGACTTAACTATTCTTATTATATCTGGCTTCCTATAAAGACCATGTAGTTCATTGTTATTTAGTCTTCTCCATTCACCTGTTTGTTCATCTCTCTTTGGTCCAAAAATTTTCCGAAGTACTTTATTTTCAAATACTTGTAATCTCTCCTTTCCTCCCTTAAAGTAAGAGTCCATGTTTCGCACCCATATAATAACATGGTAGAATAACAGTTTTATATATTTTCAGTTTAATGTTTTTTGAAAGGAGTTGGGACATCAAAAGTCTCTGCAATGCATAATAGCATGTATTTCCAGAATTGAGCCTATGTTTAATTTCTTTGTGCATCTCATTCCTATTTGTGATTATTGTTCCTAGGTATTTGAATTCAGCCAATTCCTCAAAATTTCCCTCATTTGTCATTAGCTGTCCATTTCCATTATATAATGTATTTCTACGTGTGACCATATATTTAGTTTTACTGATATTTACTTCCAGTCCTAATTTCTTAGTGTTACTCAATAGTGTGTGCGTGTTGGCCTTTAGTGTTATTATTATTATTATTATTATTATATTATTATTATTATTATTATTATTATTATTATTATTATTATTATTACTATTATTATTAAGATTACATGCAATCTTTAGAAGATTGCACCCACAGGGACAGAAGGTAGTAATATGTATCCTGAATGTCACCAACTAGGCTCCTCAATGCAGTTCTTCGGTATCGCCCAAGAGGACGACGACGACCTGGACGTCCAGAAAAAATACTTTTAGACCCTGTCTAGTTGAGACCGAAACAGGTCAGCATTGGCCTATATTCATGAATGGTGTACTATTATTATTACTATTATTATTGTTATTAAACAACTCACTGGCACTATCGAATCCGTAGGTTCATGGTCGCGCGGACATAAGCTCTCCATACATCCCTATCCTGAGCTAATGTTTTCCAATCGTTCCCTGCATAATCTACTTCCCTCAAATCATAGTTAATGTTATTCTCCTGCCTCATTCTGGGTCTACCAACTGGGCGTTTTCCCTCTGGTTTTCCTACAAGAAGCTTCCATGCACGTCTCTCATTCCCCATACGTGCCACATGTCCTACCCATCGCAGTCTACGAGACTTAACTGTTCTTATTGTGTCTGCCTTTCTATAAAGACCATGTAGTTCATTGTTAAGTAGTCTTCTCCATTCACCTGTCTGTTCATCTCTCTTTGGTCCAAAAATGTTCTTAAGTACTTTATTCTCAAATACTCGTAATCTCCTTTCCTCCCTTAAAGTAAGAGTCTATGTTTCGCATCATATAATATAACTGGTAGAATAATAGTTTTATATATTTTCAGTTTAACGTTTTTTGAAAGGAGTTGGTACATCGAAAGTCTCTGTAATGCATATTAGCACGCATTTCCAGAATTGAGCCTATGTTTAATATTATTGTTGTTATTATTATTATTATTATCATTATTATTATTATTATTATCATTATTATTATCATTATCACTATCATTATCATTATCATTATCATTATCATTATCATTGTCATTGTCATTATTATTATTATTATTATTATTATTATTATTATTATTATTATTATTATTATTATTATTATTATTATTATTACTATAAAGTACTTAGGAAAATTTTTGGACCAAAGAGAGATGAACAGACAGGTGAATGGAGAAGACTACATAACAACGAACTACATGGTCTTTATAGGAAGTCTGATAAGCCAGATAATAAGAACAGTTAAGTCTCGTAGACTGCGATGGGCAGGACATGTTGCACGTATGGGGAATGGGAGACTTGCATGGAAGCTTCTTGTAGAAAAGCCAGAGGGAAAACGCCCAGTTGGTAGACCAAGAATGAGGTGGGAGAATAACATTAACTATGATTTGAGGGCAGTAGGTTATACAGGGAATGATTGGAAAGCATTGGCTCAGGATAGGGATGTATGGAGAGCTTATGTCCGTGCGACCATGATCCTACGGGTTCGATAGTACCAGTGAGTAAGTAAGTAAGTAAGTATTATTATTATTATTATTATTATTATTATTATTATTATTATTATTATTATTATTATTATTATTATTATTATTATTATTAATGTTGTTATAGATGGGGTCGTATGATTTAACTCACTCAGTTAAAATACGCATCCATTGTCTGTGATATACAGGATACCAGCTGACCAGGCCTGTCGCATCATCATAAGGGCATATGAAATCGAACCAAATGGGAAACATGAGTATGAAGAAGTAGTGGAATGAAGTTTCTAGCAACGAAAAACGAGACAAACTCCGGTAAATACCAGCTTTGGCTTCGAATCAACACCGCGATCGAGATGCGAACTCGGGATTCAGAAGTGGAGGGAGTGTATAACCACTTAAGATAAGGGGCCGCACTTGAATGTAAGTACATGTTAATATGTTTGAGATACCTGTATAATTAATCCAGTCTGCTACAAGATTTAAACTCGACCAACACGGGAAGATTGTGATCGATCTTTGGTCTTCGCACAAAGTTCACGCCACGCTATAGGTCAACCTGCAGACATCTCTATCCTCCTCTCCTTCAGATAACGTTCCATCAAAATAACACTCGGCTTATAAAATATTAACACTTCACGACCTTTCCTTCTTACAAAGAGAAACCATAATTTATTCTAAAACATATTTCTTTTCAGGCACTATAAAACGGACACTGAAAAATAAAACTTTCAGGAGTACACAATTAAAATTTTACAAAATTATGGCAGTGTCTGTCTTAAAATATGTAAATGAAAATTGGACTCTTAACCGTTCAGTCAGAAGAAAAATAGAAACTGCAAAAATGAAGTTCTTAAGTTTAGTAGCAGGTTTGACAATTTTCTATATAGAAAAAGAAATAAAGATATTAGAAAAGACTTACATATTTGAATTTAACAAACAGAATTAACAATGTGAGAAACAACTGGTATCAACATGTTAAAAGAATACCTACAGATAGAATCCACCAGCTGTTATTAACCAATATGATATAGAAGTGTTGGACGCCCATTTACTAGATGGGAAGTTTCATTAAATCCCACTTGATCTGAAAACAGGTCAAAAGGCCTAATTTCACGAAGTAGAAGAAGAAGAAGACATTTATTTTAATAAATGATTAATTAATTTAATTGTCATCATCATCATCGACATAGGCATTACGCTTTTTGCCCCCTTCCGTCTCAAAGTATCTACGAAGATCGGCCTATATTCCTTTTATATTTTGGGTAGCTAATACCCGGCATGCGCTGCTACGCCTAAATAAATAAAATGTGTTTTTATGTTTAGTTGAATATGTAAAAAGAAAAATTATTATAAATTTATATCGTAATTATTTTTAGTGCTGATTACCCGGCGTTGCCCGGGAATCCACTTATCACACTCTTCTTGGCATACATGAGCTGAAAGACAAAAATTGTTATTGTGAGTTATCATAAGTAATGCCACGAGTGATTTCCAATTTATCTAGAGGATTTGGAAATCAAGTGTGGCATTTATTAGGACTACTTAAAGAATAAAATTAAGTTGTTCACTCAAAAATCACTATTTAAATATAATTATTTTAAAATATTTATGTATTTAATGTAAACGGCGATGTTTGAAAACAAATGAGAGATGTGTGGTTATGTTTATTCACTGCAACTTGATCACATTATTTATGGCAAAATATGATCACAATCAGCGATAACCCACTAAGATTGCAAAACTGTAAGAAAAAACACCCTAGTGGAAAAAAATTAAACACATCAAACTGTATATTATAACCGACATTATAGGTTATTAATTTTTTTTTTTTGGAAATAACTCAGTAAAATCATTATTTAGAAACACAATTATTGAACACACAATTATCAAATGTGTAGGTCGAAGGAATCTGTTCATTATTTGCTATATTCAACGTATTTGTTGGAAGGTCAGTCATTGCTAAATAATGTTCTGACCTGTTCAGAGTATTAAAAAGGAGAAGCTTTATTTATTTTGGCAAACAGAATTCGATAAATAGCGAGGTGAAACACGACTGTCATTGGTTGCTAAACAAAATTAATTGAAACGTGATTAGTTATTGACTCCCATTTGGGACATGAGTTAAAAAAATTCATAAAATATAGGCATATGCTGTCGCGAAATTATTTGTAGATTTTTTTTTAGATATTCAATTCTGTATACATTAATTTGGTGTATTTGTTATGGTTTAGGGAGCGTAAGCCGTTTAAGCGTCCAAAAATACATCTTTTTAGTGCACGGATGCCTTCTTTTTTTTAGCCCCGGCCCTCTAGTATCTTGAATATTATCTTTTATTCGTTAATTGTCCCAGAAAAATTATGTAAATGATGATAAAACCCAATTCAAATCGGTCAAGTAGTTTTTGATTCCATAAAGAACACACAGACAGACTCACATTTTTTTACATATATAATTAATATTGTGTACCAATGTTTTGCTATCCTCGAGTCTGGTATTCGTTGGACGTGATCTCCACAGTTTTTAGAATAATAATAAGAATGCATTTTATTCACAAATAAATTTTATACACAGTATTGACACACGAACGAGCAAGTGCTCGTACTCGGGTTCGATTAAAAACTTGACAAGGAAAATGATGCTAGTGCCAAATTCTCAAAACTCCAATTTTGTACGGATAATAATCTATTTTCTATCGCCAATGGGCTTGCAAAAGAAGGAAGTGCAGAGAACAGTGCAACATTCATCATCCTATTTTTAATATAGTTTTAATTCCATATAATTAGTAAAGTGCATACATAATCTGTACTGTAAACATGTAGGGGCCTATTTGTAATATTTACTGGTTGAGTGAAAGAGAAGGATTTATAGCCCTAATTCTGCCAGAATAAAAAACATTATTATTATTATTATTATTATTATTATTATTATTATTATTATTATTAATTAATTATTTATATTATTATTATTATTATCATTATTATTAATAATAATAATAATAAGAATAGATACCAAATTACAAATTTATAATTCCATAAATCGAAGTAGGCTAACATACGGTGCAGAAACTTAGCAGTTGGATCAAAATTTGAGTTTAAAGTTTATGTCTATTGCAATGGGGTGTTTTAAACGCTCAACTAGACATTCTAAATTGGAAAAAAAATCAGAAATTCAACATCAGACAACAAATTAAAGTCCAAAATTCAATATTAGATTTTGTGAGATACAGACAACTAGAATGGTAGAATGGTATGGTCATATACATAGGATGCCAGAGAAAAGATTACCCAGACAAGCTTTGGAATGGATCCCACCTGGGAAAGAAAGAGAAGTCGACCTAGGTTTAAATGGATGGATGATGTAGAAAGAGGTATGACAGAGCTAGGTATGGAAGAATTGGAATGGGAAGATAAAGAAGAATGGAGAAAGAAAATACAAATTTAAAAAGCTTTGGTCACAGGAACATGTTTTATTAGATTGTAAACCTGTTTATAAGTAAATTAATAAATTAATGAATAATAATAATAATTATTATGATTACTAATACCTTAATTGCCTGCTATATGTCTCATTGGATCTGTAGGCTGACCACATGCCACTAATTGGCATCTGCAGGGAAATAAACATAACTAAATTAGCTTAGTCTAGACTCTAGAATCTCCTAACAAAGGAGAGGCTACGGTTAGATTGAAAGGGCAATTAAAGCCAATAAGGAAGTACCCAGTAGGAGGGATCGATGAAGATTAAAAATAAATAAATATTCTTGTGGATATACATTCAATTATTATTTGTATTTTTCACTATTTCACTGCATATTTACCACTATATTTTATAGTTTCACTTGCCAGAACATGAATTCCCTTCTGCCCTATGTCAGAGACTGTCAAACTATACATCGTTCAAAAAAACAAACTGAAGTTATTTAATCAGAAGTTAAATTATACACCTCATTGACAGTATTCTTTTAAAATTAATAATTTCATTCATTTTATGAAAATGGTATTAAGATTATCAAATAATTTCAGTAGTATATTTTAAATATTATTTAACATTCATATTAGTTTATTATATCCCTATTTTTTCTTGTACATTATATAGGGACAGTCTAACAAACGATTCATCTTGCTTATTTATATTTTATTATTAGTTTTAGTTTTAATTTAATTATCGTTATCATTATAATGTTATGGATCTTAATATTATAGATATTACCTTATAAATCGAATTTTTAATTTAGTATTTAATACTAGGGCATTCGATAATTAATGGCAATAATGCCATAACATCTCTTTTTTTTTGTCTCTTTTCGTTTTACGCTGTTTTTCCTTTTTTTGTTTTATCCTATTGTTTAACCTTATTGTTAACTTTATTTCATTCTCACATGTAGACACAAGGACGGGACACACACTCAGATCCAAGGTGGAGATTTTAAAATCCCCTACCCCGCCGGGAATCGAACCCGGGTCGCCGGAATGGAAGGTAGGGACTCTACCGACTACGCCACGGCGACGGGTTCAAAACAATTATTTAGGTTACTTTTGACATTACGAATTTCATTTATATTCTTCTGCCAAGTCAACGTTGCCAAATTGTTGTAAGACCGCGCATTCTATCTGCAGCACCTCCTCCTTCTTCTTCATCACGGTTTAGGCTTACTTACTAGCCTGTTCCGGCTCCAAATTGCTGCTGTTTCCATCTTTTCTTTGGTCTTCCCAAACTTCTTCTTCCTCATGGTGAATAGCTGTATGCTGCTTTTGGTATTCTATTCTCTGTCATCCTTGCCAAGTGTTCTTTCCAGTTTGTTCTGCATTTCACTATTGTTGTGTTTAATTCCTCTATTTTTAGTTGTTGTCTTATTTCTGTGTTATATTTTTTGTCTGTTCTTTGATATCCTGCTATTGGCCTGAGGAATTTCATTTCAGCAGCTTGTATTCTGGCAGATTGTTGTGTTGTCATTGTCCATGTTTCGGATCCGTAAGTAATAATAGGCACTGCCATTGTCTTGTATAATTTCATTATACAGTCTTTCCTGGTTTTATTTTTCAAAGTTATTTTTAGTGTTCCTGTTATATAATTAAACTTATTTAGTTTGTTATTTATATCTGTTTCCGCTGTGTATGATATTTTGCAACCTAGGAAGTCATATCTTACCACTTGTTCTATTGGTTTATTTTCTAATATTATCTTTGTCCGAATTGGATGAGCGCCCTTGAAGACTATTGTTTTTTTTCTGATGATATTTCCATGTTGTATTTTTTTTTATATTTAATTCAGTTTACATAGCATTCTTTGTTGTTTGTCCTCTGTTTTTGCTATTAAAATCTGGTCATCTGCAAAGGCTACTGTTTTTATTACTATATTTCCTAAGTTAATTCCCCCAGTCGTCATTTGTTTCCATGATCTTATGTCGTCAAAATAAATGTTAAAAATAGTGGTTGATAGCGAACAACCTTGTCTAACTTCTCCTGGTATATGTATTGGTTCCCTTTGATTCATTTTTATTTTTGTTTTCTCATACATTTTCTTACTTACTGCTATCAAGTGGAATTCCTTAATCTTATAGATATTGTCTTATTGATCAAATTTTCAATTAGTGTTTAATATTAGAGTTAATTGTGATTGTTATATTCTAATATAACATATATTTGTCCTGGTGAGTGGAAGAGAAGATGTATAGCTTTAACCCCACAGGGCTATATAAATAAGTAAATACAAATAAATTAAGGAAATACTTTACACATGTGACACAAAAAAAATTGTAAGTTCCAATCATAAGCCTACACCACGCGCATGCGCCAACAAACGCGAAGCGATTTACACTGTGAAATCACCTACATATACACGATATCTAACGAACCTAAAAGCTAACCTAATGCAATTTAAGTACTTTGATCTGTGAAAGACCAACTTAAAAGCTAACCTAACGCAATTTAAGCACTCTAGCCTGTGAAAGAATGCAACGCCCAAAAATAAATAGTAAGTTCTGAAATTCTGAAGTATATATATATTAGTACATACTCTATGTTGGCTGAACTGGAACACGTCTTTTTTGCATAGAATATTTGATAAAATCAGTATGGCAGCCACATCTTCATGTTACGTATGTAGTTAAATATCATAGAAAAATATGTTGAAATAATCGTTGAAAAAAATGTAAAAATCATTGTAAATGATGGGAAATAATTTGAAAAATGAAACCCTAAAAATAAAATTTGACAGGAGTTTATGAAGGAATTAAAAATGTCGCGTCACAGGTTGTAAAGATTAACCTTAATTAATAAAAAATTCAATACCTACATTCCCATGGAATTCCTTAAAATAATTAACTGATGGAGACATTTGAGCTCTGAGGGCGTTATGTTACTAGTGTAGCGTGATATGGTAGTTGGAATTCAGTTGGCAATGAAGTATTATCGCTCGGTTTACAGTTTCTAAACTCGGTCATGCTATTGTGAGAGATGAATTGTGCGCCAGAGGACAATGAACAACATAATATACTGATTTATTGAAAAGTTGATCTGGCTGTTGACCTGCACCAATGTAACTCACGTGATTATTGTCATCACGCATGCGCCCTTTGAATTCATGGCAACATCCCATACATCAGACATACCGTATACTGTAAGCTACTGTACTAACAAAAATATGTTCATTAATCCATTTGGACGCGCGCAGGCAGAAGCAAGATTAAAGGCTTTTTTTTCCTGTTATACAGGGTGATTCGTAATTCCTATTACAAACTTCTAGCCGTTTTAGAGGAGCCGTAGTAGATAAAGTTTTTATAAGGAGCCCATGTCTGTAAACGTACAATTTTGATGTAAAATAAGTTTCAAGATCGAAACACAATGGGCTGATATCGTGTGTCTCGTGTTTCAGAATAAGTATTACTGATTTCTAGGGGTTGTACAAGTGTGGTTCCACGTGGCGACCTTGTAGTTCGTTGCATGGAAAAAAATTCAATTTAAAACTTTTCTTTAATTTTTTAATTATTAATTAATTTTTTAGTTTGGTTTAAAATAGATAGGGCTAAGCTTGTTTATATTTTATAAATAGGAATTGTTGAAATATTATGAATTTATAAGTGTACCAGCGACGCATGTTTTCATACACACGCGCCAGAAGACCTAGTGTGTGCTTAATAATTTCTACTGTCGCCAAAATTCATGCAAGAAGAATTTCCGCTGATTCGACAGATATAATATTATCGTCTCACTATGATGGTTGTCCGTTTATATAAAAGCGGGTGCCGCGCGACAATGCTTAACATGCGGAATTATTACAGTGGCGGTAGTCGGCATCTTTGTATTTAATTATATATAACAGCTGCAGGGAAGGAAAGCCAGCCGCTGAACAACCATCATAGTGAGGCGATAATACAACCTCTAGAAGTCTGTAATACTTATTCTGAAACACAAGACACACGATATCGGCCCAATGTGTTTCGATCTTGAAAGTTATTTTACATCGAAATTGTATGTTTCCGGACATGGGTTCCTTATCAAAACTTTATCTACTAAGTCCCCTCTATAACCCCCAGACTTCTGTAATAGGAATTATGAATCTCCCTGTAAAATGGAACTTATTGAAATATTATACTCTTATACTCTTATATAGGGTCATGTTAAAATTCCATCATCATCATAGACATCAAGGTTTAGGCCGTCTTGACTGTTCCGGTTTAAAACTTTCATGCCATATTTTCATAGCTCTGCCAACATATATTTTTCCTATAGGATTATATGTTTCTATCATTGCCATAATTAGTCTATATTCAGTTCATTCCTGATGTCTATGCTTCTTCTAAGGTCTAATAACGTACAACCTGCCACAAATCAAAGAATCTTATTTATGGAGTTTCTATTAATTTGTTTTAACTGGTTTGCAGTTAATGTCCAGTTCTCACTACCATCTAGTAGTGGTAATGCAATCACTTTATAGAATTTCAGTAATGTTTAATTTTATAATTTATATTCCAATGTTCTCTGTATTGTTCCACAAACTTTTCTGAATCTAGTTAATTTGAGTTGACGTCTTTAGTCTCCTTTATCAAATATTATATCTTAAATATACAGAGTGTTTCAGAATAAGTATTACAGACTTCTAGGGGTTGTAGAGGGGACTTAGTAGATAAAATTCTGATTAGGAACCCATGTCCGGAAATATACCGTTTCGATAAAAATAAGTTTGAAGAACGAAACACAATGGGCTGATATCGTGCGTTTTAATTTTCAGAATAACTATAATTCTAGGGGTTTTAATACACCTGTCGAGTCGGAGGAAGATCTTCTTGCACGAATTCTGCAGGCAGCAGAAATTATTGAGTAAACACCAGGTCTTGTGGGGTGTGTGTATGAAGACATGCGTCGCAGGTACACTTCGTACAACGAACAACAGAGTCGCCACGTGGAATCACACTTGTAATACAACTCCTGGAAGATTGTAATACTTATTTTAAAACACAAGACACACTGTATCAGCCCATTGTGTTTCGTTCTTCAAATCTATTTCACATCGAAATGGTACGTTTCCGGACATGGGTTCCTCATCAAAACTCTATCTACAAAATCACCTCTACAACCCCTAGAAGTCTGTAATACTAATTCTGTAACATTCTTTATAAACTCATTTACTTGTTCAATGATTCTCCCGTAGATAATTTTCTCTCGCCCAATTATTATTGTTAATACATTTATTAACTACTCCCAGGAATAATATATATACAAACATATTGCATATGTCAATATGTCTAATATTTTCGGCGAGATTATGAAATGAACAAAGAGAGATTCAAATAGGATATGCTGTATTTTTGTAAATGTATAACTTTATTTGTAAATATTAAACTGGTAAAAAAAGTAATAAAACTCATGGCAATGGAAAAACACTTAAGCTCTTTTATCAATGCGCTGTGTTCAGTGTTTGAATACAAAACAAAATAAGGTTGCAGTTGGTAGCCATGAAGTTAAGAGAACGTGCAGGGTTACAAATAGTAACATTTTCCGAGTCTCATTAAAATTCCGGTGGTGTGATTACCGCAGCCTGAAATCGAACCATGCGCTTGTAAGATGTGAGCCATGTAACGTTCAATAATGCTTAGCCACGCCATCTCTCTCAGCTCACCACATGCTTCTTTAAATAGACCAATAATACTTTCGTGCTAACTGGCAAGCCAATGCACTCATCTTTTTATAAAGCCATTTCTCACAACTTTTAATACAGCTAGCTAACTAATTCATTGGCACCATCGAACTCATAGGTTCATGGCAGCGCGGACATAAGCTCTCCGCATATCCTTATCCTGAGCTAATGGTTTCCAAACAATACCTGTATAATCTACTTCCCTCAAATCATGGTTAATGTTATTCTTCCAACTCATTCTTGATCTACCAACTGGGCGTTTTCCCTCTGGTTTTGCTATAAGAAGGTTCCATGCACGTCTTTCATTCCCCATTCGTGCCACATGCCCTGCCAATCGCAGTCTACGAGACTTAACTGTTATTATTATATCTGGCTTCCTATAAAGACTATGTAGTTCACTGTTATGTAGTTTTCTCCAGTCACCTGTCTGTTCATCTCTCTTTGGTCCAAAAATTTTCCTTAGAAATTTATTCTCAGATACTAGTAATCTCCCTTCCTCCCTTAAAGTAAGAGTCTATGTTTCGCATGCATATAATGTAACTGGTAGAATAATAGTTTTATATATTTTCAGTTTAACGTTTTTTTATATTAGTTGGGATATCAAGAGTCCCTGTAATACATGATGGCATGCATAACTTTTAATATAGGCTATTGTCATAAATTATTTTGTAACTGAAGCATTATAGACTAGATTTTTTATTTAGCACATTTCAGATCTTCCTGCGCCCAATTAATCTACTCTCATTCTCCTCCTCATTTCTCTGTCATTCCTGTCTCCATCGTCCAATCCTTTTCCCTCATTATGCTAAAAACACCATCAATCCAAGTTATTTTTTGGCCATCCTCTTCTTCTTCTTCTACCAAGTGGCACCCTTTCTAGTATTCTTCTTGGATATCTGTCTTCTGTCATCCTTTTTTACATGACCATACAATTTTAATTGTTTTTTATAGTAGTAGTAATCCTGGTCACTCCATTGGGAAGTATAGGGCCTTGATAAAAGCTTGCCAACACACTATGTTGTTTGTCAATGTTTTAATTTGTAGCAAGAATTAATAGACTCTAAGTACTAAAATATAATTATACGATTAATAGTAATAACTGAAAGGCGCACAAACTTGCACATGAGTCTATTACCAACATAGGAACCCCAAACGAATAGTACCTACCCCTCTAAGGTATAATGAATAACATGTGTATTTGGAGTGGGGAAGGTGACTTCATAGGAAGAGTCATCGCCCTTATAAGGCAAGGAAACGTGACAAAACGCTCTCACATGCACTCACACTCATACGTTCTACAAGAAATAAGTCCTACAGCAACCGTCCGCGACCTTTAGTAAATTTTAAAATTTTAAGTATTTTAAAATCCAACATAATTAGTAACTCAGAATTTTAAGTGATATTAAATACACGTGGACTTAAATAAAATCATCAACTCCACTCCGAATATTAGTGAGATATAAAACGATTGTAATTGTATGTACATTATTAGTGCAAAATTATTCAATAAACTGGAGTAATAAGTTTAAATGTATATATTTTTATTTATATACAGAATTTTAATGTTTACACATCTTTCTGTGTCTAAAGTTTTATTTTTCTTCTCCACTCGCTCTCTCCATCCAACCCAAATCCTCCAGTGCTCTTGCTCTCATTCCAGTTCTTATTTCCTGCATCCACGAGTTTCGAGGTCTTCCTCTCCTCCTTCTTCCAGGTGGACACCATTCCAATGTTTTCCTGGGTAATCTTTCTTCTTGCATTCGTCGTACGTGCCCATACCAATTTAATTGCTTATACCGTATATAATATATTATTGAATAACCAATATTCATTTTTTCTCTTATGACAGTATTTCTTATTTTGTCTAATTTTGAACATCTTGCTGCTCTCCATTGACATAAATGTATATATAATTACATAAATAATATAAACATCCCTGAGTTATCATATTCCACCCTGAGCGAACCGGCACAAATTTTATTCAAATCTCATCCCTACTTGTTCAGCATAAAACAATTCGAGTACAGCATTTCATGCCAAAAGGTTGTCAACACAATTAAGCATTCCGACTTGCTTTCATCTTGGTTTCTTTGATAACAGGGTTTAAGAAGTGCAGGTTATTCGCGTACAGCTTCCGATTCCGGTGATGGGGCTGCCATCCTGACATCGGACCTGCTGCCTCAGTTCTTGAGATAGAGTAGGGGTATTTCCTCCCCTAGTAGCTATGTGTATCCCGCCAATACTCGGTTAGGATGATTGCATTGGTAAACTCAATGGGCTATGGGGCCGCCACATACCTATATAGTATTTTTTATGAAATTATCAATTTAAGTTTGAACAATCATATTTTGTTTAATTGCACTGCTTCATATGTTATCCCTTCTTGAAATTCCAACCGAACGCCTCCAAAAATTCATTTCTGCAGGATTTAATTTATTTATTGTTCTAGATTTTAATTCCCATGTTTCTGCACCATATGCCATCGTCATCATCATCATCATCATCATTGGCGTAACGGTCCTTTTAGTTTGACCTTAGCCTCCCTCATAACAACGATCCATTCTCTTCGGTCAGTGACCTTATTTATCCAATTTGTTATTCCAATCTTCCATGATCCGCCTGTACATCGTCCATCCATCGCAACCTAGGCCTTCAAAATTTTCTCCTTCCACCCAGCTTAGCGTTTGGTATCATCCTGGGCAAACGTGGCTCGTTCATTTTGCAAATATGGCCCAACCATTCGATACGTCTAAATTTAATATCTATAAATATATCGTTGTCATTGTAATAATTAATAATAATAATAATAATAATAATTCAATTTCCTTAACGCAGGTTAACTTCTCACATTATAGGTACTTTTACGTGACAAATACCCCCGGGCCTTACAATGGCACGACCTATCGGGAGACGGATTTTAACTTTGGACCACGTACATAATTTTTGACCACACAGGACAAGAAGATCTCGTCAAATGAGTGATCAGATCATACTAAACATGGCGGATATGATAATGATGATTATGAAGGCCAGATTATATTCGGGGACCGTTTGGGCCTTAATGTTTCCTGAGTTCTGTCTTATAGGTGAGGAAAAATTCCGAAAAAAATCTATCACCCAGTATACTACTCCCAACAGGGAATCGAACGCGGACCCGCTGCGTACAAGGCAGCGACGCTACTACGAAACCACAGTGGTGGACTTAATAATAATAATAATAACAATTATTGTATTATTATTATTACTATTATTAATCTCTCTCTTTCATTATGCCGGACCTATCTTATTTTATTATTGTTCAGTATGGCCAGATAATCGTTTAATAACTAATATTATTGTCATTCTTGCATTTGAGTGTAACGTATGTTTGTCCTGATGAGTGTAAGAGAAGGCCACCATTGTCTTAACTCCACCAGGCTTAATAAATAAATGAATAAATAGTTTATCTTTCCGCTTATAGGTACTTTCACATGTCCCAAACCATCTGAGCTTGACAAGGACATGACCTGTCGGGAGAGGTTTCTTAACTCTGAATTACATACATTTTTTTTTACCACACAAGTATATAGAGGGCATCCCTGGATAAATGATGAGCTCAATGCCAGGACCACCTCCGAGACAACACGAACATTTAAGATAAGACACATCATTCACTCAGCTGAGGTTTTATAAAATTATAGCTGTTCCTGTTCTTTTATATGGTTCTGAATCTTGGGTACTTACAAAAAAAGATATCTCACACATTCAAGCCACTGAAATGACATTTTTAAGATCTGTAAAGGGATGTACACGCATGGATAGATTACACAATGAATCAATAAGAAATGAACTGGAGATATTTTCAATAGTTGCTAAACTAGAAGACCACAAATACCAATGGAAAGAACATTTAGACAGAATTGACAATATAAGAATACCCAAAAAGATCAACACCTACAAACCACATGGGGGAAGATCTTTGGGACGGCCAAGGAAACGATGGACTTGAGACCGGAACAGGTCACATTGACCTAACCCTGGAAACGAAGAAGAAGAAGAAGAAGACACCATTCACTCAATCATTCACACAAAGGCGAATATAACATCAATTATTTTGGTGACCAGATGATGTTCGGGGACCATTAGAGCTTCAAAGTTTCCTGACATTTGTCTTACAGGTGACAAAACAAATCTCACCGAGGAAACTTATTCCAACCGAGGATCGAACCCGGCCCCGCTGCCTATAAGGAAACGACCTTATCCCGAAACTACAAAGGTGGACTAATAATAATAAAATATAATAATAATAATAATAATAATAATATTAATAATAATAATAAAATAATAATAACTAACTCACTGGCACTATCGAACCCGTAGATTCATGGCCGCGCGGACATAATCCCTCAATACATCCCTATCCTGAGCTAATATTTTCCAATCATCCCCTCTACAATCGACTTACCTCAAATCATAATAATATTATTCTCCCACCTCACTCTTGGTGTACCAACTGGGCGTTATCCCTCTGGTCTTCCTAAAAGAAGCTTCCATGCATGTCTCTCATTCCCCATTCGTGCCACACGTCCTGCCTATCTCAGTCTACGAGACTTAACTGTTCTTATTATATCTGGCTTCCTATAAAAACCAGTAGTTCACTGTTATGTAGTCTTCTCCATTCACCTGTCTGTTCATCTCTCTATGGTCCAAAAATTGTCCTCCGATTGAGGGTCTTTCCACTTTTCAGCGGTTGCCCTTTTACCAGCCGGCTGCTGGCCCTTCACATCCACATGTGTCAATGACAGAGATAGATGATCAACAGCCAGTGTAGGGGTGACATGTGGTTAGCATGTCGAGTCGCCCAGCCGTTATAGCTGGTTCCTCAACCTGGAGCCGCTACTTATTGTAGCTACCCAATTGCCTCACGATGCTGGGTGGGCACCGGTCCCATACTGGCCGAAATACCACGAGAAAATGTCTTCCCCCATGGAGACTCGAACCAGCGCAAGTCCCGTAGCTCTGCGCCAAGGCTTCCTACCTTAACCGCTCGGCTACGGCGCAGGACAAGAGGGATGCTCCACAAGCGAAATATAGTAGAAAATCGTCATTTCTTACTTTCTAGGTGAGTACGAATGTTCGAATATTGTGTAGTTACGAATGTAGAAAAATTTAATTATTTGAAATTCCTGTCTCTCGGAAATCTTGCGCGATGGAGAAACACTGATATCATATTTGAATTCAGGAGAAAAGAATACTATCAGAATCGCATATTTTTCTTTCTGAGACAAAAAAAAATATTTTCTGTTGCTCAGTATTATCTTAAACAGTTCAAGAAAGAAACTTGGACATAAGAACTGTTAATTTAACATTACTGGTACATGCCTTTCATGCTCTTCTTAACGAAGAATAACCAGATTTTCTCGTTATAGCAACTAATGACAAAAATAAAAATCTAATTACGTATATTTAAAAACATCGGTGCCAAAGTGTTCTGTTGTAAGTCCCTCCATAACATTTGAATGATTCGGACGTCACTAAAAATAAGTTAAATTGAGCGCAAGTTCTCATCACAATTTCACGTTGAATTCGGTTGTTTCAATCAGCAAAACAACACAAACAGAAGTTCGATTCAATATTTCAGCTGAGAGCGACACAAATGGCCCATTGCAGTTGCTACATTTTCATTTTTGCGCACAATAGAGCTGTCGTCACTCCCACTCCCCTACATTGATGGAGACTCAGTTCACGCCTAATTAAATCTGAATACAGTTAACAAAAACATTTTTATAACTCGGGTTCATCAGATCCTATAAAGTTCTCATAGAAGTTAAACTTGCTATGAATTCTATATTACAATTAACTGTTTTTACTTATTGGAATTCACTACTTGCTGCCTTACATCATAACACATTAATAATAATAATAATAATAATAATAATAATAATAATAATAATAATAATAATAATAATAATGTTTTATTTATTCTGGCAGAGTTAAGGCCATAAGGCCTTCTCTTCCACTCAACCAGCACAAATACAAATAAATATTTGACAAATATAGATATACACTATACTAATTATAAACAGTTAAAGATACATTAAATGTACGAGTAGCAATGATCATCCATGTACAAACAACATTTTATACGATAATAACAATAATAATACTTACGATGATAATAATAATAATAATAATAATAATAATAATAATAATACTAATAATAATAATAATAATAATATAAAGTTTACATATTTTCAAAATGTTAAACTGAAAATATATAAAACTATTATTCTACCAGTTATATTATATGGGTGCGAAACATAGACTCTTACTTTAAGGGAGGAAAGGAGATTACAGGTATTTGAGAATAACGTACTTAAGAAAATTTTTGGACCAAAGAGAGATGAACAGACAGGTGAATGGAGAAGACTACATAACAATGAACTACATGGTCTTTATAGGAAGCCAGATATAATAAGAACAGTTAAGTCTCGTAGATTGCGATGGGCAGGACATGTTGCACGTATGGGGAATGAAAGACTTCCATGGACGCTTCTTGTAGGAAAGCCAGAGGGAAAACGCCCAGTTGGTAGACCAAGAATGAGGTGGGAGAATAACATTAACTATGATTTGAGGGAAGTAGATTATACAGGGAATGATTGGAAAACATTAGCTCAGGATAGGGATATATGGAGAGTTTATGTCCGCGCGGCCATGAACCTACGAGTTCGATAGTGCCAGTGAGTAAGTAAGTAAGTAATAATATAATAATGATAATAATAATATAATAATGATAATAATTATAATAATAATAATAATGGTATGAATATGATAAATTATACGAGAGAAACACCAATTAATATATAGGCCTATACCTAACACTGGGTAATGATGAAGTCGAGTTTAGAGCAAATATAAATTTAGATTTCTTTTAAAAGTTGCCAATGTCCGGCAGCCCCTTATTTCTTGTGGTAGGGAATTCCAGTTGCGAGAAGTGAAGATAGTATATGACATGGAGTGATGTGATGTCCTATGTTGCGGTATATTAAGCAAGAGACTATGTTGTGATGTTGTGTTTAAGTTATGGTTTGAGGACAGATACTGGAAACGAGATGATAAATAATTGGGAATCGAGGTATGTAGGATCTTAAAAGAAGAGAATTAGACAATGCGATTTTCTTCTCTCTTTTAGATGTAGCCAAGACAATTCGTGGAAAAATGGAGAACATTAAATATGAATCTGATACACATATTATGGACATGCTGCAGTTTGTCCGATAATCCGTCACTTTTTTATGTCAGTTAGTAGAACATCACAATAGTCAAAATGCGGCATCACTAAGGTTTGAATTAAAATTCTTTTAAGAGCTGTAGGAAGAACATTTTTGAGACGCTTTAGGGAATGCATTATGGAGAAGATCTTTTTTAGATGCTTGTTTTACTTGGACATGCCAATTTAATTGGATATTCTATTATTAAAATATATGTTATTAATTCACAGTTATTATTGAAACTTGCTATTTCCGACTTTGCATAATACCACTGTATTACATATTATTCTATTTCTTCAAATCTACAAGCAAAAGACTATTCCAATAGTGTCCCATGTCGCCAACACTTTTCAAAATGTATAAAGGGCGAGTCTAAATTCCCCTTACAGAATTTTGAGGACTTGTAGTAGGGACTAAGACAATTACATTTAGCATAGGAACTCGTGTCCGGAAAAGTACCAATTTTCCACTACATGCAAAATCACCACATGCTTTTTCAGCGCCTCTCACTAGGATAGTTTCGACTAAGATAGTTCATATGCCATTCTCGCTCATCTGATGTTCCATGTCCACTGCAAGTAGTTTACGTGCTATTCAGTTCAGTTTACGATCCGCCCAGAGACCTTTGTACCGGCACAGTACAGTAGTAATCCTTCACGACAGCACACAGCAAAATTCAAGGTGTTCGAACTTCATTGGCACTGAGTTGCTGTTATCCATGACATACACGTTTGCAGAATACGCAGACATGATGCTATTGAACAGTGAAGCTAGGTGGAATGGCAGGTCCGATTACTTGGCCTGCACGTTCTCCCAACTTGACCGCGCTAGACTTCTATCTGTCGGTTCACATGAAAACCTTAATTTACGAGACCCCTGTATAATCCGAGGAAGACCTACTAGTGCGAGGTATGGTTACGGCGGATGTGAGATAATCAGGGATTGGTGATCGTGTACACGAGAACTTAATACAGAGGTACCGCATCTGTAATGAAGTCGGTGGTCGTCACATCGAGCCCTTCTTGCAAGCAGTTCACAGGCAGCAGGAGTGAGAGAGAACAGCATGTGTTGACGAATATAAAAACAGCATGTTTCCGGACATGGGTTCCTATGTTAAATTTATTTGCCTTGGTCCCCTCTATAAGGCCTCAAATTCTGTAAGGAGAATTTACTCTCATCCTGTATAGACATCAGACTACGTGTATGGTTAACAAAAAATGTGAAGAATGGAACTGAACATAACAGCACAGGTATTTACATAACCTGCTCTCCCTGAATGACCAGGTGGTAATAGCGCAAGATAGCGAAGATGCTAATTATATCCATCCATAGTAATTCTGCCCGAAGGCAGGTCCTTCAATGCAATCATAGCATTTTCATGCTATGATTGCAGCTTTACTAGGGAATTGTAGGTGTGGTGGCTTCCCGATGCTTTCCACACCGGTGAAGGATGATGGTGATAATGATAAGGATGATGATGATGGCCATATGATTTTGGGGCCGTTTGGGCCTTAACGTTTTCCTGACATTTGTCTTACAAGTGAGGAAAAACCCCGATAGAAACCTCACCCAGAAAAACTGCCCCGACCGGAGATCGAACCCGGGCCCGCTGCGTGACAAGGCAGCACGCTACCTCGAGACCACAGCGGTGGACGCTAATTATATGTCACCAATTATCAATGGAATACCAAAATTGGGGACTGAAGATTAACTATGACAAAACAGAATATTTAACGAATACTTTAGATCAGTCATACATGAGATGGAAAAAATATTTAGAAAGTCCATAATTTTCGTTACCTGGGCTCAATGTTGTAAATAGAGATCATGGATATTAATCAAAAGATAACTAATGGGGAGAAAGTAATTGGACAGCTGAACTCAGTTTCATGGAGTAGGAATATAATAAACGGTACAAATAAATAAAATATTCAAAACCGTACTACAGAGTATAGTCTTGTATGGAGCAAAGATATGGAGGACGTTAAACAGAAAACATGTTAATAAACTGAATGCACTGGAAATGGACTTCTAGAGACGATCAGTCAGAATATCTAGGAAATATAAAATAAACATAAATATATGACTCCTTACGGGAGTAGAAGAAGAAAGCGTCATCACAACTGAAAGGAAACAATTACAATGGTTCGGACATGTACGTAGAATGGGAGAAGAAGATACCCATGATTGTAAAAAAATGGGAACTTGAGTGGAGAGGAGAAAGAGGTTGATGCTAATACTGGATACAGAATGTGCATATTTCAATTCAAAGATTTGGTGTAGTGGAGGATGATGTACAAGATAGAGACAAATGGCCTAACATCATAAACACGTGTAGAGTTCTAAAAAGTAATTACAATTTTGTGTATTATCGCCCACTATGATGGCTCACTTTGTTTCCCCGCAGCTCTTAGATATATAATTAAATACAAACATACCGACTACATACACTATAATAATTTCGTACGTTAATCATTGTCAAGCAATAGTCGCGCAGCACCCGCTTTTATATAAACGGACAACCATGAACATGAGATAATAATACCTTAGATGTCAATATTGTAATCTATTTTATATTTTTATATTGTTCGACTGGAGAGAAACCTCTGTATTGAGTAGAATTATCATCTAATATAAAAAAAAATGGTCCACCGCTGTGGTCTCGAGGTAGCGTGCTGCCTTGTCACGCAGCGGGCCCGGGTTCGATCCCCGGTCGGGACAGTTTTTCTGGGTGAGGTTTTTATCGGGGTTTTTCCTCACCGTAAGACAAATGTCAGGAAAACTTTAAGACCCAAACGGTCCCCGAAATCATATGGCCATCATCATCCTTATCATCATCACCACCATCATCTTTCACTGGTGTGGAAAGTAACGGGAAGCTACCACACCTACACAATTCCCTAGTAAAGCTCCAAGCATAGCATGAAAATGCTATGATTGCAGTGAAGGACCTGCCTTTGGGCAGAATTACTATGGATGGATATAAAAATGAATGTTTGTTTGTTTGTTCATACTTTATACGCGGCCATACCGTTAATCCGCTTGTGATAGGGCTTTTTGCAAAATGTTCAGGAGATTCCCGGGATGAACATAGGCTATAATAGAGTTCTCTTTGGATGGGGATGATAAAAGTGCTATTGCATGGTTTCATTTGGGGGGATGGATGGCCCATAATTTAACAAATGAGGAAGGCATTAAACTATGCCCACTATGCGATGACCATGAAAACTGGCAGCATATTATAGCATTCTGTAGAGAGACAGAACAACTTAGATTACAGATGCTGCCGGAGTGATTTCTCAGGTCGGATCGAGGGAGAGTGGCATGTTGGGATCTTTTAGGACGGATCGAGAGTGAATCAAAAACATGCAAATTTTTTGGGTACAGTAAGAAAATTGAGATATAACAAAATTGTAGATTAAGGATATATGTAGGCCTATTAACAATAAGAAGAATCTCAATATGGTATTTGTTTTCGATCTTTAATCATGTTATATAATAAGTAGGTCTGATAAGTTGAATAGTCTGATAGTGCACTTAATGTCTGCAGGGGACGGGGGGAGGGGGGTATGAGCGTGCGGTGTGTATATGTGTGGGGGTGTGTGGGTGTATGTGTGTTTGTTTTTTTTTTCTAATTTGTTTTCTAGCATTTTTTTTAATATTAATGTACGGAATGTGGATGAATGTAGATATGTATTATTGTGATGTAGTTTAGACATAGATTTTACTTATATGTAGCCTGTTATTGTTTTTTGATACAGGTGTATTTGTAGGTATTTGTTTATATTATTAGTTTTATTTTTTATTCATGGAAAAATAATGCACGTACGGCCAAGCAGGCCCGTGCGCAATGTAAATGCATATGTATTTTCTTTATTCTGAAAAAAAGGCAATAAATTCCAAAATAATAGAGTTGTGATACTCAACTTTTACACCCTTAAAAATCGCCCTGTATAGTGGAAAACGTGAAAAAAGTAGCTCTTTGGACGCTTAAGTGCTTACGCTGCCTAAACCATAACAAATATACAAAATTAATGTACACAGAATTGAATATCTAAGAAGGTCGAGACAAGTACGTATATTCCTGTGCAACCATAGCAGCGCATATCGGGTATTCTTTTAGGGATAACTCACAATCACGAATTTTGTCTTTTAGCTCAATTATGCCAAGAAGATCGAGATAAGTAGATTCCCGTGCAACATCGAGTAATCAGCACGGGGAATCTAAAAATAATTACGATATATATTTATAATTATTTTTAATTTTACTTATTCAACTAATCATAAGAAGTACATTAATTTTTTTCTTTCCGCTCATGTATGTCAAGAAGATGGGGATAAGTAGATTCTCGGGCAACGTCGGGTAATCAACACAGGGTATCTAAAAAATACAAATTTGTAATTATTTTTCCTTTTACTGATTCCACTAAACATAAAAGCACATTAATTTTCATTTATTTAGGCGTAACAGCACGCCGGGTATTAGCTAGTAAATATTAAAATATTTCAAATCTGCTAATTATTCACAGTTCTTTTTTTATTTTATTTTTTCCTCTTTATCATAGAGGCATCATTGAATATTCCATTGTTACAATTCAGTAAATAATTCACAGCTCTTTCTGAAAATTGCTAATCTCGAATTTGCATCATAGCACATTATTGCTTTTCTATCATCATTACAATCAACAACATTTCAAGTGTTAAGCCTTTAAGAGTCATGTGGTCTCATATATTTCAATTGAATTGGTGATATGTAAAAGAAAAACACTCCATTTTTTATATTTGAAGAGAAAAATTATACGCTCAGACCGGGACTTGCTCAGGTAGCTCAGGTAGCTCAGTTGGTAGAGCACTTGGTCTAGAGAACCAAGTCCCGGTCTGAGCGTATAATTTTTCTCTTCAAATATGATTTATCCATCATTGAGATGTACGAAATCAATAATAAAAACTCCATTTTTTGGTCATTTCAAACTGAGATACCCATTTTATATCTTAACACAATCTATATCCAACGATAAAAAAGACAAACATTCCTTCGTTTTCATTCTGTTAAAATTATATGTAAAATTTTCAGTGATATACAAAATGAAAATATACCTTTAGTTTGGATTTAAATCAAGATCAATATCAGCATCAAGGATTAGACTTTCAGGTCTGTTCCGATCTCACGCTAGAATTGATCTGTTCTCTATCATGAGACTTGAAAGTATATATTGATGTCCCCTGGAGACGTTGCTGGCGTCTCGCAAAGTAAGATATCTGATGGGGCTACCATCCACGACTCGATATCAAGCCGTCTGTTGTATGAACCTCAATAGAAGGGGTACCTCTTCCGCTTTGCTAACCGTTGAGGATTTTCTCCTTGTTACCACGGAGATGGGTCTTCACATTTGTCCCCTGAAAAATAGGTGCCTCTTGCGCGTAGTTGTAGGCCTACTATCCGTTGAGGTCTTGACCTGTATCCCTGGGCAGGGGCTCTCGTTATACCCCGAGAGACTGGGTCCTTCACAGGACTTTGTCATAAGTAATGCGAGTGATTTCCAAATTTATCTAGAGAATTTGGAAATCAAGAGTGGCATTTGTTAGGACTATTTAACGAATAAAATTAAGCTGTTTATTCACAAATCATTATTTAACTATAGTTATTAAAAATATTTATATATTTAATGTAAATGGCGATGTTGAAAACAAATAAAAAACGATTGGTACGCTTCATTTGCTTATTTTGTTCGTCACTGCAACCAGATCATATTATTTATTGCCAAAGGATCGCTATGTTATAAGAATGTACCCTAGTGGAGAAATTTGTAACCAACATTATAAGTATTAATTATTTTCTGATGTCCTATGATGTAAATATGTCAATTATATTTTTCTACAACGTCATTTCCTGGAAAATAATTCTTTTAAGAAAGTGGTTTCTTTTTTAGTGGTATAATAAATTGCTACAAATGTTTTTATACTATCTCCCGCATGTGCTATATGTTGACATTCATGCACTATATATACAATCTGGTAGCCGTATTTCTTAGAGAGTCAGTCACTGCAAAATAATGCTATGACCTATTCAGAAGGTTAAAAGGGAGGCGCTTTCTTTATTATGATAAATTTTAGTTGGTAAATTCTAGGCGAAACACGACTGTGATTGGTTGTAAATAAAAAATCATTGACTCCCATTTGGGGCGTGAGTTAAATAGTCACAAGTAATTAGTGTTCATCCTCGCGCCTGTCAAGAGTTACCCAACTGCATATAGTTACAGCATTTATCCCCAATAAGTTTAAACCAAATTAATGCAATATATTCCAAATGAACACAACGAGTTCTATAACAATATATTGCTGTGGTCTGCTGATACAGCTCATAAAGAACTGGACTGTACATACTTCGTGAGTGATCAGAAAGAAAAATGGACGAATATATTCAGAGCTATATAAATACTCAATTCAACTTTTCAAGTAAATTGATGTTTAAAATATTATGTTGACACTTTATTAAAATATTTTATTGTAATTAATATTTTTTTTCAAATATGTCATATATTGTCCTGGTGAGATACAAAGAAAATATTCCACAACTTTGGGCATTTATTATAAAATAACAATGAACATTATATTACTGGGGACAAGTGGAAAATATTACACTCCACTGGTTCTACAAGCCACTAAGAGTAATATTTTTCACTAAAGTGTACCCATTTTTCTACTTTTTCTACTTTTTTTCGAAACTGTGTCTTCTTCTACTTCTTCTCATTATTATTATTATTATTCTTCACGGTTTAGGCTTATTTACTAGCCTGTTCCGGCTCCAAATTGCTGCTCTTTCCATCTTTTCTTTGGTCTTCCCAAGCTTCTTCTTCCTCGTGGTAATAGCTGTATGCTGCTTTTGGTATTCTATTCTCAGTCATCCTTGCCAAGTGTTCTTTCCAATTTGTTCTGTATTTTTCTATTGTTGTGTTTAATTCCTCTACTTTTAGTTGTCTTATTTCTGTGTTATGTTTTTTGTCTGTTCTTTGATATTCTGCTATTGGTCTGAGGAATGTCATTTCAGCAGCTTGTATTTTGGCTGATTGTTGGGTTGTCACTGTCGAAACTGTGTTCTATGCAGAATCAGAAGAGTAGCGCTCTGTAGGTAGGTCAAGTATTGAGGTGAGAGAATACTATTAACCATGATTTGAGGGAAGTAGATTATACAGGGGATGATTGGAAAACATTAGCTCAGGATAGAGATGAATGGAGAGCTTATGTCCGCGCGGCCGTGGACCAACGGGTTCGATAGTGCCAGTGAGTTTGTTAGTCAGTTTATAGTGATCTGGTCTTAAAATGGTCTCACATGATTTTAACTTAATACATTTGTAGACTTAGCTTTTCATAATAACTCTCCAGATCTCTTAATAAGAATGTCTGCAGGTTTAGTTATAAAAATATTTCAGAGGATTGGGATGTCAGACTTATGGCTAAATTCTCAAGCTGTAGGATTAAATCCACGAATGCGTATTTCTCAGCTGGAAGATAAAGTGGGAAACATGGTTTTCTTAAATTCCTCTCCATTTTTCACACAGCAAGTATTAAAAGACATTAAAGTTCCACAAATTTTACAAAAATATTAATTTGAAGATGCGATTTAACACTTCCTACTGTCAATCATGGTGAACTACCTGTCTAAAAAGGCTTAACAGCCCAGTGTTGGACCTTAGCCTCTTCTTTATTAGCAGTTACTAGACCAAGTTAATTTAGTTACTCCTATTTCCCTAAAGATGTGATTAATGGTATGCATTCAACATACTGACAAAATGAGACATCTAGTAGGCAACTAAGGTATTGCAAGGATGAAGGACGTCGGAATTGTTTGAGCTACAGCCCGTAATTCCCCAATACAGAGTAGTTGGAATTACATCACCCAGCAATCGTTAGTCTACCGTATAAACCACTATTATAGTACAACTAAAAAATCGTTAGTCTACCGTATAAACCACTATTATAGTACAACTAAAAAAATCCTAATTAAAATTTATGAAATCCTCTTAAATAAGGAAAGATTATTCATAATAATAAGGATAAAAATTGACTAAAATAGGTAAATTAATAATAATAATAATAATAATAATAATAATAATAATAATATAATAATAATAATAATAATAATAATAATAATGCTTTATTTTAGCTGGCAGAGGTAAGGCCATAAGGCCTTCTCTTCCACTCAACCAGCGAATACTAAAGTTATACAAAAATTACATACTTATTACAATTTTAAGATATTAGAATACAGACTAAACAAAAGACAATGGTGATGTGATGTAATACTAGCTAATACTAACAAAAACATGGAATATAATACAATTAAAATAACATAAAATAAAATTAAGTAAGTGAAGCTTCCTAGATGATTATTTACAGAATCCAGAATGTAATTGTTATGCAGTTAATGTTTTTATTGTGTCGAACTTAAGATATCAGTTAATTTGTATTTAAATAATAATATTTATTGACAGTCCCTGACACGACTGGGAAGTGAGTTCCATGTTCTAGTCATAGATATTGTGTAAGTTGTTTAGAGGCCTCTTTATTCAGGTTTAAGGACTTTTACTAGCCTGAAAATCGTCAGACTCGCGACCGACAGCTTAAAGACCCTCAGGGAGCACTTCGTCTAGTCTATAGTGTTCTGCCCTAGGGCAGGTCCTCCACTGCAATCATAGCAATTCATGCTATGCTTTGCAGTTTTACTAGGGAATTATAGCTGTGGTAGCTTCCCGTTGCTTTCCACACCGGGGATGATAAGCATGATGGTGATGGCCGGATGATGTTTGAGGACCTTCTGAGCCTCAAAGCTACCTGACATTTGCCTTTCCGGTGAGGAAAATCCCTGGAAAAAAACCTCACTCAGGAAACATGTCCTAATCGAGTATCGAACCCGGGCCCGCTGCGTGACAAGGCAGCGCGCAACCTCGAGACCACAGCGGTGGACAGGGAGGACTTGCTCTTTGGATATTTCAATTCTAAAAAATCCATCAACCCCGGTCGGGTTTGAACCCGCGACCCTCTGAACCAGAAGCAAGGACCATACTCACTAGTCCACCCTGGCCGACAGTCCTGGTGAATTAGTACCTAGCATACTAATCTGGTTCCATGCAGCGATCAAATGCGGTCGCGATCGATGGAATTTTCTGGACGTAAATCTTCTTACAGGTGAACTGTCAAACATTACATTCCGAAACCTACCTTGAAATTCCTCCCAGAGAATCTTTGTGATGTACCAAGGTCGTATCTAAAATATTATCTGCCGCTTTTAACTGCAAGGCACTAAAATCATAAACCCACGAGTTCAATAGAGTTTATTAGTTATATTTGAGGAGAATGCTCTACCAACTGCCCGGAAAGCCAAAGGTCCCGGGTTCCAGTCTCGGTCTAGGCAAAAATTGTTCTCTTCAAATATAATTTATCCTTCAATGAGGAGTATTACATTAGTAATAGAACATCAGAGTTTGTTAGTATTTATAGTGGTCCTATATTACAATTTTAAAAAAGTTATTTCATTGCAGGTCTATATCCAGGGAGGCCCAGGGGTAATAGGAAGTAAAAACTCGCACTTTTTAGACAATCGGCGTTAGGTTATCAGCCCAGCGTAAAGACCGCCTTTACCCCCAAAACAATCGTCTGATACTCATTTCCATTAAAAGCTGAATTGACTCTAGGGCCATGATACCAACACAAGATGTATACACCTACACTGGCGTAACAGCCCAATATTGGGCCTTAGCCTGACCTTTGTTAGGAGGAACTAGACAAGTTAATTTAGTTACGCTTATTTTCCTAGAGATGTCATGAATGGTATGAGGTCAACATAACGACCCAATGAGACATCTAGTAGGCAACTAAGGTATTACTAGTATGGAGAAGGTCGTAAATTTTGTTTTGAGGCCTCTTTATTCATGTTTAAGGTTCTTCTATAAGCCTGAAATTCTTCAGACTCGGAACTCACGGCTTAAAGTGCCTCCCGGAGGACTTCCTCCTTTGATTTTTCCGTAACTAACTTGCTGACTCTATCGAACCCATAGGTTCAGGGACGCGCGGACATAAGCCCTCCATACATTCCTATTCTGCGTTAATGTTTTTTCAATCATCCCTGTATAATCTACTTCCCTCAAACCATAAATAATATTATTCTCCCACCTCATTCTTGGTCTAGCAACTGGGTGTTTTCCTTCTGGTTTTCCTGCAAGAAATTTCTATGCATCTCTTTCATTCCTTAATTCCTCATTCGTGCCACATGTCCTGCCCGCCGCAGTCTACGAGACTTAACAGTTCTTATTATACTTGGCTTCCTATACATACAATATAGTTCACTATTATGTAATTTTCTCCATTCACCTGTCTGTTCATCTCTTTTTTTGCCCAAATTTTTTCTAAGAACCTTATTCTCAAATAGTAAAAAAATCCATCGAGTATGGTCGGGTTTGAACTCGCGACCCTCGGAACTAGAGGCAAGGATCATAACCACTGATCCATCGCGGCCCACTACAGAAGGTATAGGTAACTTTAAAAATCCTGATCCCATCGGGATTTGAAGGCGGATAGAATTTGAATTGGGATATATCTAAATTTCGATCTTAGTTGATTACCCTCGATCATACGACTTAACCAATTACTATATGACGTACAATTATTTGGAGGAAAAAATTAATTTGTTAACAATTTAGAAAAATAAACCTTAACAATATGGACTCGACTGGGATATAATTACATTTATTTCTGCGAGGAGCAATAAAAACTTTGCTAGAATTGTACAGCTTTTAATAAAACTACCATTCGCAGTAACAGTCTGTTATTTTGTAACTGCATTGTTAGTTCCTTTATGGCCCATTTTCAATGAATTACTCACATAAACTAAGCCAATTTCCTTCCTAACTGTAGTTAGATACACATAACTTAGTAACAGTTGAACGCCCATCGAACGCTGCTCAATTGAAAATAATTGACGCAATGATTAACGTCATAGAGCAGACAGTTGAATGTCTTTGTTAGCGAATACGTACCATTCATTAAAATTGCCACACATTTCGATGAATGTGGAGGCAATATAAATTCAGAACACTGACACGCTGTTTTCAATTTTAAAGAATCAAATTGATGTGATAAATGAAAAAAAAAAAAAAAAAGCTCATGTGTTAAGTTCATAGGCATGATCGAAAATCTATTCTTCTTCTTCTTATTTAGTATAACAGCCCGAGTGGGCCTTAACATGCTCTATGACCTTCTTCCATTCTTCTCTATCCATCGCCAACTAAAAGTAAAGTAAAGTCATCCCACTACAGGCCTCAGGAGACCCTTGGGGTAGTAGGAGGTTAAGGCTCCCACTTTTCTGGACATTCGGCACTTGATATCTGCCGGGTTGTCAGCCCTGCGTAACGGCCGCCTTTATCCCCAGAACAAGCTTCTGGTACTCATTTCCGTTAGAGGCTGAGTCGATCCCAGGGCCATAGTGCCGCAAGAAGGTTTGGGTCAGTTTAAAAATCCTGACCCCACCGGGACTCGAACCCTCGGCCTTCCGGCTTGTAGTGTAGTGCCTTAACCACTAAGCTACGGCGTGCCCCATCTATCGCCAACTCCCTCCAGTTATTTATTCCAAATCCTTTCATATCTGATTGTACATAATTCCACCATCTTGTTCTTGGTCTTCCTCTTAATCTGATTCCATCTGGATTGTTGTTGATAATTTCACTTTCCTTGTAGTTTCCATCCTTGTGATATGTCCTAACCATCTCGATCTTTGGCATATTATATGTGTCTCCAAATACAATTCCTTATACAATTCATATATGTCATCGTTGTATCTGGCTGTTTCAACTGTTCCGAAAGTCCTTCTCAAGGATTTCAACTGTTAGTTGTTTGCACGTAGTATTTTTATTTAAGACCCATGTTTTGGTACCATATGTTATAGTGGCTCTTACTAAAATTTTATAAATCTTAGTTTTGATTTCTCTAGATAATGTTTTGTTTTTAACAATTGTTAAGAGTGAATAATATGCCCTGTTAGCCAGATATATTCTTCGTTGTACCTCACTCTTTATCTCATTATTTGTTGTCAACATTGACCCGAGATATATAAATTCTATTATACTTTTTTTAATTATTCTTCACTGAGATGGTGTTTATTTCTTTGTAATTATAATATATAAATTAATTTACTCTTTCAAACTTATGTGCACCAATTTTGACTTCCTTTACTTGGTCGTTTTGTCTTTTGGTAAATGACATAAATTAAAGTTATTCAATCCCAATATGATGTGCTTTCTAATTTTATTCTGATTAGTCGGCCGCGGTGGACTAGTGGTTATGCTCCTTGCCTCTGGTTCCAAGGGTCGCGGGTTCAAACCCGGCCGGGGTCGATGGATTTTTAGGACGGAAAAATCCAAGGAGCAAGTCCTCCGGGAGGGACTTTAAGCCGTGGGTCCCGAGTCTGAAGATTTTCAGGCACGTAAAAAATCCTTAAGCCTGAATGAGAAGGCATCTAAGCAAAATTTACCGAATTTTCCCGTCCTAGTACTACCTTGGTTTCCTAGATGTCAGTATGAGGCGTAACGCTGACCACGTACCACTCAAAATGACATTTATACGAAAACAAGTGTAACTAAATTAGTATGGTTCAAATTCTCCCCTGTAGGGGGAGAGCGCCTAAATCTCTGTAAAGGGAAAACATAGGCTTACAATACAATACAATACATTACTCTGGTCAACATGATTTTTGTCTCATGAGTATCAATAGTTGTACTTAATGCAGTTTTTTTATCGTGTTTTCAAATATGTATTCGGAATTTCTCCATCACCCACAGTTTTTTTTATTTCAATTTCAATTAATGGATTTAAATAATTATTTTTTAATAAACGTTTTTCGTCCATTGTAAAACAAAACGGGGAACACTTTCATCAGGAGATTTCAGCTATGGAAAAGAGATATCAAGGCAAATGGAATCCTAATATGCTGGTCGATTATTGTTGGACCATCAAGAGGGATGCCCCACAGGCGAAATATAGCAGAAAATCGTAATTTCTTACTTTCTAGGTGAGTCCGAATGTTCGAATATTGTGTAGTTACGAATGTAGAAAATATTAAAGTGTTTGAAATTATAAATTCCTGTCTCTCGGAAACCTTGCGTGATGGAGAAAAATCGATATCATATTTGAATTCAGGAGAAAACAATACTATCAGAATCTCATATTCTTCTTTCTGAGACAAAAAAAAAGTTTCTTTTTTTGTTGCTCAGTGTTATTAGGGTATATTATTAACTCACTCAGTGACTTTTGTTGTATCCAGTAGGTGCGTATTTATATTATAGCGTTTGTAAAGTGTTTTCTGAAGATCATTGTTTTAATTTGAAAGATATGAAATAATAACAACATTAACGAAATAAAATGTAGCCTTAGTAAATGTATTGAGATAGTCATTCCAAGACATGCTTATGACTACAAATTAAATATATGAAACTACTAATATTCCAATTATATTATATGGATGCAAAACATGGACTCTTATTTTAAGGGAGGAGAAAAATTTGAATTAAAATGCATTTATTGGAACACATCATAAAAGAACTACGAGTAAAATTATAATTGGAGCAAACATCATTGAACAAGTAACTTGTTTTAATTATCTGGGATGCATGTTATCGTACCTGCAAAATTTGGATATGGAAAAGAAATTAGGGAAATTTTAACAGATATGTGGCTCAACAAGAAGATATTTGAGAAATAAGACCACAAGAGAAACTCGATTAAAATTTTACAAAACAATAGCTGTTCCATACGGGTCTTTAACGATCTCTGATAAACGTAAAATTGAGACAACAGAAATAAGATTCTGAGATCCGTTGCAGGTGTATCTTTAAGAGACCAAACGAAAAGTGAAGATATCAGAGATGAATTATAAATATATAATATAAACCAGAGAATATATAGAAATAAATATAAATGGTTTGAACATGTACCAAGAATGCCAAATTATCGTTTATCAAAACAGGTACTTTATTATAGACCTGAAGGCCGAAGAAATGTAGGAAGACCAAAACAACGTTGGAAGGATGGCCTGTAGCATATTGTGCAGCGGAGAGCGGAACGGATCAACAGGCCCATACCTTGAAGAAGAAGAAGAAGAAGAAGAAGAAGATGGTGAAATATTTGAGTATTCGAGAATAAAATTATTAGGAAGAATTTCGGATTAAAGAGAAATAGAAAATACCGCGTAACGGCGAGTTACATAAACTTTATGGGAAGCAGATTTAATAAGAACAGTTAAGACTCGTAGATTGCGATGGGCGAGACATGTAGCACGAATAGTGAATAAAAGAGGGGCATGTAAGCTTCTTATAGGAACGGTGAATGAAAGAGGGGCATGCAAGCTTCTTATAGGAATAGTGAATGAAAGGGAGGCATGTAACCTTCTTATAGGAATAGTGAATGAAGGAGGGGCATGAAAGCATCTTATGGGAAAACCAGAGAAAAAACGCCCAGTAGTAAGGCTACAAAGGAATGGGAGAATAATGTTAAGCACAATTATTTAAGACGTTAAATTATATATGCGATGATTGGAAAACATTAACCTTCAGAGTTGAACCTATGTTAATATTCAATATGATAAATTAAAGGATTACATCATTAACCCATAAATTGGCGATACAATATTTTCTCGTGCCAGTTATTTAAAAGTTTCGGACCGCAAGGAAAATAAATTCATGTATAACTGTGTTATTATTATATATTATTGCGTAATTTGACACACATTTTAGTAATTTCTACTCGTTTGTTTTTATATAGTTCTAAAAACAATGTTAAATAAATGAAATAATAATATATTAAAATACGAGGTCGGGAAGTGGTTTTTACAGAAGTGAGGAAAATGTTTAAAAACTGAGCGATAGCGAGATTTTTAATTTCCGAGATTCTGTAAAACACTTCACAAACGTGCATTGTGCATTATTTTTTCCGCGATGGTGTTTTAATAAATAATAATAATAATAAAATAATAACATCCTTGTTGGAAATATTTGCGTTCATTATAAACAATCGACTAAAGTTAACAGTATGGGCAATGTTTATTAGTTAAAACTACAGGAGGCCGTGAGACCAATTAGTGATAAAATGGTAGCAAGTACGCATTTATTGTTTCATATTGTTTCCAATAAAGTTCAGTTCATTTAAAATGCAGTGATTTGTTTCGTATAATGTATATTAACATTACCTTTTAGATATTTTTTGTATATACATTGTACGTACTATACATAAATGTAGTGGTTTTATTTCCCATACGTGGTTGGTAACATGTAATATTGCAGTGTAGTTATTTTATTACAGTACAGTTATTTAGGTTGGCAACCCCAAAATATAGGAAGTTGAACTTTCAATCATGGTCGCCATTGCTGTAAGTTCGACAAAACGCACTATCGCGCAAAAATATATCTTATATGATACATTGCCAATTTAAGGATTAATAAAATAAAGCAAATTTGTAGATGATTTATAGATAAAATAGTTAATTAACATCTATTATTGCAAAGCAAGTAAATTAGCTTTGCAGTCTCATGAAAATAGAAACACGAGGCGAAAGAAAGACGGCGTTAGTTTCTCTTCATAGCACCTAGTTGTCGCCACGTTGGCAGGAAATGCCCAAGGTAGCAATAAATAGAGTAAGGACGCAATAAAAATAAATAAAGGATAAGAGAAAGAGTGATAAATCCCAAGACAGAGATGCACAATCACGCGCACTTCATTCCTAGCGACATAAGAACTGTTTAGCGCTAATATTTGTTTCCGTTATTTCATTTATTTTACTATTCGTTTTATTTATCGATAGACTATACGCAATATAGGGGAAAACGTCTAATTAGTCTATCAAATAATATTAATAGAGGAAGTTCGGGTAATGGTAATATCCTTTTTAATTGGTGCTGCTCTCGAATAGAAAATATTTTAATTTTCCCCTTATCAACTTTAACGTATTCATGGTCAGTTTCTTTTATTCTTTCCGCGAAGAAGGATTTATATGTGACATTTATGAAAACGACCACTGTAAAAGTTTTTTCAAGCTAAGAATTAATTCTTAAAATCTGCTATTGAATATTACAAATGGTGAAAAGCTCCTAAATATATTATATTATGTAGATGCTGTTTTAATACTGACGGATTTGGTTTAATATTATGTGACATGGCGGCTGTATAAAATAATTAAAGATAACAAAGGAATTCGGTTAATATAGACCCTACACGAGGCGGTTAAAGTGGGCCTGGGTCCACTTTACACGAATACATATATTTTATTAAGGGTGCTATATGTAAAAGCCATACACTTAATTAATTTTATTTAATTTCCTTGTAATTTTACCTAAACCCAAAGACGGTCGCTGTCTGCAGATGAATGACGTGTCAATGTTATAATCAACGATAAGTTTTCAAAACATTAAATGAATATCAGCGCTTTTTAATTATGATCAGTCATAAATACTTTCAGATTAAATTGTACCTGTCTGTATAAATTAATAGAGTAAATAAACTAAAATAGTCTAAAGACTAGGATGGACTCTGGGGTCTACTTTACCGCAATATAGAGGTTAAAGTGGACCTTTCTTGTAGTGTAAAAAAGTTTATAAATTATGAAGATGTTTCCATATTTAAATAAAATAACAATGCTATTTCGTGTTATAACACTAACGATAATCACTGTAATTAAACAAAATTCAAACCCCTTAATTAAAAGAAGAAAAACAACAAATTCAAAACAGGGGTTCCTCTATTAATAACATTCCATTCCATAAACTTAGTTTAACCTCTGACCTTATAGGTACTTTTACATGCTACACACCACCCGGGTTTTACATTGGCACTACCTGTTGGGAGAGGTATTTTAACCATGGAGCACACGCATACATTTTTGACCACATAATGACATGGAGGGTATTCCCAAGTGAGTGATCAACTCAGTGTCAGGTCCTCCTCCGAAACAAAACAACATGAAGACGAAACACGCCATTCACACACATATTCATACTAACCATGGCGAAGATTATAATGATCATTATGACGTTATTCGGGGGCCTTTTGTGCTTTAAAGTTTCCCTACATTTGTCTTACAGGTGAGGAAAAAATCCCGAGAAAAAGAACATCGCGCAGGAAACTTGTCCCTACCGGGAATCGAAGCAGAGGTGCTGCTAATGAGCAGCGACGCTACCCAGATACCAAAACGCTGGACACAATAAGATTAATAATATTTATTTATAAACAAGTTTACAATGTAATAAAACATCTCCCTGTGCCCGAAAAGCTTTTCAAATTATATTTTTCCTCTACTCTTCTCTATCTTCCCATTCCAATTCTTCCAGACCTAGCTCCCTCATATCTCTTCTTTCATAATCCATCCTTTTAAATCTAGGACAACCTCTTTTCCTTTTCCCGTGTGGAATCCATTCCAAAGCTTGTCTGAATAATCTTTTCTTTGGGATCCTACATAGATTAATAATAATAATAATAATAATAATAATAATAATAATAATAATAATAATAATAATAATAATAATAATAATAATAATATAGGCCCTATATATACATCTTTGTGTGTGTTTATACCTGTGTTAAGGCTATAGCGGCCGGAATTTTCGTTTTTCAGAACCAAACTTGGCATATAGCAAATAATTAAAAACACATGTTCGTGTTTGGTAACCATAAAAAAATCGGCCAATAAGAAGTACGAGTTGACCTGATACGAAAATTTAGAAACAGCTCTAGCGGTCGCAATTTTTTTTATTATTCTCAACGAAACACGGTACTCCTATTGAAATAAAACGATGAATATATTCCTCAAATCCTACTACTGGAACAGGATATTATACCTGAAACCCGAAACTCAAAGATGGTAGCAGAATCCCCCATGTTTCATTTGTTCAAAGAATATCTATATAATACAATTTAATTAAACCTTAAATTGTCAATGTAAATTACCCTACAAGATGCATTAGTTTAATTATTTTATTTTTTTACAAAATTAGTGGAAAATATATCAGGACTTATTTAAATTTGTATCACATTATACACCAGTATTCAATAGCTAATATTTAGGGCTTATATGATTTGTTTTCACTGTAGTCTGACACGTTTAAATAAGTTGACACAAGAAATTCAGTTTATTTGGTCCAAGGATTAACAATAAAAATATATCGTTACGTGTCGCAAAGCGACGTTTGAATTACGCGGGCTGGGCGAGAACTGAGAGTTAGAGGACCCGCACAAACCGACCGAACTGTCTGGAGTATCTTGCCAGGCGCTTATAGGCTTCGAAATGTCTCGAAGCTATATCTATAAGTTTCCTCGTGCCCATAAAAAGGGACCGGAGGCGAGACCACAGTCAGTCTCGCGTTGAATAGTATAGAGTTAAGTGAACGAGAACTTATTCAGCAGTGACTGTGATAAAAATTAAAAGAAGATGAATTGTGAGTTGCTATTGTGAACGAGTCCACCGCTGTGGTCTCGAGGTAGCGTGCTGCCTTGTCACGCAGCGGGCCCGGGTTCGATCCCCGGTCGGGACAGTTTTTCTGAGTGAGGTTTTTATCGGGGGTTTTTCCTCATCTGTAAGACAAATGTCAGGAAAACTTTAAGGTCCAAACGATCCCCGAAATCATATGACCATCATCATTCTTCTCCGGTGCGGAAAGCAACGGGAAGCTAACAAACTTACAATTCCCTAGTAAAACTGCAAAGCATAGCATGAAAATGCTATGATTGCAGTGAAAAACCTGTCCTCGGGCAGAATTACTATGGATGGATGGATTGTGAACGAAAGTTTACTGATAATTGTGGAAAGAAATAAAGTGCTAAGTGAAATTTTAAACAAATTCAGTGTGCTCGTTTACGCCAAAATATCGCAAAAGAAAAATCCTGCCATCCTAGCGACAATATTACATCCTCAGCTTATGGTCGAGGGATGAGATGAGATGAGATGAACTCCTTACATAGGGGTCTGTGAGTGGCAAGGATGCCGACCGACCACGCCTGACGCACCATCACGGGGGCACATTACGTAAAGCACCAAAATAGGATCATATCTTGGACTTGCTGAGGAATTAGTTTAGTTTAGGCAGTTCCTGCGTGACGGACTTTCTTCTTTGAAAATAACTGAAAACATTCTCGAAATATGCCTATTCAAATATTAACAGCCTTCACTTGTTTTGAATATGTTAGTTTCACTAGATGGAAGGAGCGTGACTTGACGCCATTATTTCGTAAAGATGAAAGTGTTAAAGCTGCCAGTTCTCTTGGAAAATAAAGTTAAACTCTTTGATATGAAAATATAATTTAATGTAGCAGTTTGACGTTCCCTGCAGTCAGATATATATTATAATGCCGTCCTTTGTTACAGACGGCCATTTCTTCATAAAATGAAACATTTTTTAAAACAATATTTTTTATTACGTTATCTGATTTCTATATTTTTGTAACAATAATATCCTCCTCCTCCTCCTCCTTCTTCTTCTTCTTCTTCTTCTTCTTCTTCTGTCAGAAAGACGATAGCTGCCGATGGAAATAATAGTGCAACATGTACTGAAATATCTGGCCTGTGTGACGGCCGCCTTTACCCCCAGAATAAAGCTCTTAGGAACAAGACAGGATAAAATAAGAAATTAATTCCTTTGGAGAGAAATGAATGTCACAACATCTGTTGTTAAGAGGATTGAAAATCAAACGGTATGGCCATGTACAAAGAATGGAAAATAGAAGATGGCCAAAAAACATATACCAGTGGTCACCCCCTGGAAGAAATAAACGTGGCAGACCAAGATGGAAATGGAAAACCTACGTCAGAACTATAACGGATGATAGGAATTTGGAAAAGGGAGATTGGAATGATAGAGATAAATGGAAACTGAAGACGGCAAACCTATATAAGTGGGGGAAAGCCGAGGAAGAAGTAGAAGAAGAAGAAGAAATAATTTTAGACCAAAGAGAGATTAACAGAAGCGAATGGAGAAAATGAAAAACAGTGAATACGAACAATGCAGATTTCTGATTGTCTGTAACGACGAGAAAATTGTATTGCTACATGATTTTTCACGTCTAGAAAATGAGATGGAATGAGATCGGTATAAACCATTCGGGCTAAATCATAAAAGGAAGAAAAGAAAAAAAATAGATTATGATGATCTTGTAGAAGATTTTAGGGCTGTTGGCCTTGGTCTTGAGGCTTGTGGTTCCCTGACGTTTCGTCAGAGACTGCGTCCGACATCCTCAACCCTTGAGGCTTGTAGATCCCCGACGTTTCGCCAGAGACTGCGTCCTCAAGGGTTGAGGATGCCGGACGCTGTCTCTGGCGAAACGTCGGGGAACTACAAGCCTCAAGACCACGGCCAACAGCCCGAAAATCTTCTACAAGATCATCACAGTAACTCCGGCCGTGAAAGCCTAAGTCAAAATTAGATTACCTCGACCAGTTATTTTTTCTAAGTTCAACAGAATCATAGTGCGCATGCATTATAAAGAAACTTCCTCTAGAAGGCAAGACAGGTGTGGAATCGGTATGACCAACCTTCGTAATAAATTCCCAAACATGTTTATAAGATATGAATGTACACCAACTTCTCCCTTCCTAACCCAAAAAATAAATTACACGTATATTATTTAAAGAAGTGTAAAATAATCTCCGATCGATCTTAAACATCCTAATAATACCTTAGTTGCCTGTTAGATGTCTCACTGAGTCGGTGTGTTGACCACATGCCACTCATGCCATCTTTGGATAAACAGGGTAACTAAAAATGAACTTGATCTATAAACTCCTGACAAAGGAGAGGCTATGGCTCAATAATGGGCAACGCCATTAATCAATCAAAAAACAAAACTAATCTGATGTATATTAACTTGTCCCAAAGGAATCTAACAAAATTGAGTGAATATCTATTTCTTAAAATATATTTTCGAATGTTGGTCATTCAGATTTCACAAAATATCTCCAATATCTAGTGGAAGTTTCTTCAAGCGTCAGCGCATGCGCACAAGAGATAAATGCGATAATTTGCGTGCATAGATAAATATTTAGTAATTGTAAAAAAAAATGTTATAAATATCGTTGAAAAACCTTTAAAATAGAATGAAATGTTAATAAAGACAAAAAAAAGTACGTAGAGCAGCAGTATTACAAGAATATAGTATAGAAAATCATAGGCCAAAGTATTCTAAACTTGAGTCGGAAGAATAAGAAGAAATATGAATCAAACTCGTAAAATGTTTTCAAATATTAGACTTAATAAATACTATTTAAAACCACATCTTGTATATAAAACTATTCAAGATTCAAATTATATAATATCCTCGCCCATCCGAACTTCGTGTATTGAAGTGGAAAGAAAGCTGTCACTATAGTCCAGCCGCTTAGTCTCTGGCCCTGACGTCTTCACGACAATGTTACCAATATGGATGATCAGTGAGAGGGGCCGATTTTACGTACCATGCGGAATATCAAATCATGGCACTTTCTGTTTATCCAGAACGTAAATATTGGAAATATTGTAATTAAATGCTCATTTTATTATGCGAAATTTATAATGAAATAAAAATGTGAGATTTCTCATTTATCGCTGCGAACACACTATTCTCGAAAATATTCACAATTCTACTAAATTCACGAAAACACGGTTAACAAAAATACAGCTGACAACATCGCAGCAATTTCAAACCTTATTAGCGGCGTCAAGAGCAGTGATTGGTTGTGGCACACGTCCACTCTCACATAAATTATTCCCTTATTGTCAGTAAAGGACGAGTTTCTTCCTTTATTCCTCGTACAACCTAAACGTCAGGGCCGAAGACTCAGCGGCAACCTTTAGAAGAAAATATATCCATGTACAGAGAAAGATGGCTGCAACATGTATTTCGAATGTCACCAACTAGGATCCCTAATGCAGTTCTTCGGTATCGCACACGAAGACGATGACGACATCCTGGACGCCCACAAAAACTAATTTTAAACTCTGTCTACTTGTAGTTGAGACCGAGACAGATTAACATTTACCGATATTCATGAATGGTGTATGATGACGACGAATCATTGGAGATATAGTATTTTCCAAATCATTATCATAAGTAATGCCACGAGTGATTTCCAAATTATCGATAAATTCACGACTCACGAAGTGAGGAGTGAATTTATCTAGAGAATTTGGAAATCAAGAGTGGCATTTGTTAGGACTATTTAACGAATAAAATAAAGCTGTTTACTCACAAATCATTATTTAACTACAGTTATTTAAAAATATTTTTATATTTAAAGTAAACGGTGATGTTTGAAAACTAATGAGAAACGATAGGTAGCCTACGCTTCTACTGCTTCTTTTGTTTATCACTGCAACCAGATCATACTATTTATTGCCAAAGGAACGCAATATTGTAAGAATGCTCTCTAGTGGAGAAAAATGAAACACATCAATCTGTATATTAATTCATTTTTGATGTCGTATACATTTAAGAAAGTGCAAACAGTGGTTTCTTTTTTTGGTGGTATAATCAATTGCTACAAATGTTGACATGTAAGCACTATTATATACAATCTGGTAGCCGTATTTGTTATAGGCTCAGTCACTGCAAAATAACGGTCAGACCTGTTCAGAATATTAAAAAGGAGGAGCTTTGCTTAATATATGATAATCCTAACGTTGATAATTATTTCGTGAAACACGTCTCTGATTGGTTGTAATACAGAAATCATTGAAACGTGATTGGTCATTGACTCCCATTTGGGGCATGAGTTAAATAGTCATCCTAAGACACGGCAACTTCAAAGGTGAAAGTTTTGGCCTTCTCAACATTCCTCCTCCATGCCAATCCGTCTCTTGCCATATTCAAGTTAGTCACTTTCATTTTCACTAGATCGTTCATTGTGTCACCCTCCCATATGATCTTCGATCTTCCAACCGCTCTGCCTCCTATATGTTTCCATTTATAGAGTTTCTTGACCAGTCTTATCAAATGTCCAAGCTCATCAATTCTGAGAGATCTTATATGGTTTACTATATTCTGATTTTTGATTAATTTGTTTTGATTCTCCAACAGTTATCAGTTCCACTTCTTAAAATGTTCCTAAAATAACTAATTGAATTGATCTAATTGAGGTACTTGGTAGCTAATACTATTGAAAATCCCCGTGGGGAACACAGAGCACGAAACTATATGACACATTGTATGTGCTGTCGTAACAAGATCAAACTTCGCAACTTATTCAGCCGAACAAAATAAAAAAAAAGAGAATGTGAGATAAATGTCTACTTACACAGCTTCCTTTCGCTTCGTTGCCAGAGAATCAGGAGACAGAAGTGACATCTTAAGTCAAGGGTGAAATTTTCCTCTCCAGTGGTTGTTGAAGATTTAACCAAGTATAACAGGGGTCTCGCATTTTATCTCACTTCGTTACTTTGCGTTAACAAATTATTCTTAACCACAATTGAATTATTTTTTATTCCTTGATTATATATTAATTAATCTCTTGAAGTCAGAACAGGCCAGAGGCCCTAAGCCTGGATGTTGATGACGATTAAATCCTATATATTATTATATAGGATGTGGAAATCAACGGGAAGCTACCACACCTACAATTCCCTAGTAAAGCTGCAAAGCTTAGCATGAAAATGCTATGATTGCAGTGAAAGACCTGCCCTCGGGCAGAATTACTATGGATTATATAGGACTATAGTCCTACATTTTTTTTCAAATGCCCCATGTTTTGTCTTTCGACATTCCTGGTTTCTCTCTTGTCATGGCGTATTTGTAACCCACTTCTGAGGTTGGGGCACCTGGAAGGCGGGGTTACTTTGCTCCGATGATATGATGGGTGATGATGATGATAATGGTGCGCCAGGAGAGTCCCTAATCCTAAGCTTAACCTAAGGTGAATATGAATGATGATGATGATGATGATTGCGATGGCCATATGATTTCTGGGATAGTTTGGGCCTTAAAGTTTTCCTGACATTTGTCTTACAGGTGAGGAAAAACCCCGATAAAAACCTCACCCAGAAAAACTGTCCCGACCGGGGATCGAACCCGGGTCCGCAGCGTGACAAGGCAGCACGCTACCTCGAGACTACTTCGGTGGACATAGTCCTATATGTTATCACTAGATTTTTAACCCTCAAATTAAGAAAACACTAATTTCTCGTGTCAGTTATTTAAATGTGACGGACCGCAGTGAAAACGAAATAACGTATAACTGTTTTATTAGGTATATTGTGTAATTCGACATATGTTTTAGTATATTACGATGCGAGGTAGGTACGCGGTTATTACAAAAGTGAGGAAGTGTTTAAAAACCGAGCGACAGCGAGGTTTTTAAATTCAGAGATTCTGTGAAACACTTCACAAATATGTGTTGTACGTTATTATTTGCGCGATGGTGTTTTCAAAATAATAAATAATAGTAAAACAATAACATCTTTGCTGGAAATATTTGCATTCATTATAAACAACTGACTAACGTTACCAGTGTGGGCAATGTTTATTACTTGAGACTACAGCAGAGCGTGACACCAATCCGTCATCAAATGGCGGCACTAAGTATTTATTGTTGTTATATAGTTTCAAATAAAGTTCAGCTCATTTAAAATGCAGTAATTTGTATCGTATAATGTATATTAACACTACCTTTTGGATATATTTTTGTATATACATTGTACGTAGTATACGTAAAGGGCAATGGTTTTACTTCCCGCACGAGGTTTGTAATATGTAATATTACAGTATTAGGTTGGCAACCCGGAAATCTAGGAGAATGAACTTTCAATCATGGTCGCCCTTGCTCTAAGTACGACAGAATGCACTATCGCGCAAAGAAGTAATTTCTTCTCATTGTTTTTCTTCTGTTTTATTAAAAACATTAAATATATGAGATCAATTGATGTGTCCTATAGGATTTTTTTGTATTAAATCACAAAACACGAAATATTAATCTTAATGAGAATTCAAGAAATTCTGAATTATCAAACCAATTGATTAGATTGGACCCAACTCGCTTTCCTAAATTAGCATTGCAGTATCCACTTAAAGGACGCCGTGGTAAAGAAAAAAACAAAATTAAGCTGGACTGACCAACAACATCTTGAGATCACATAGGAACGTTTCGAACGACCTAAAGCTAAATAAGTTCGTGATAAAGATGTAATTGTTTAAAATACTCAAGAATGAGGAGTTTTCTTTTAATTTTTTTTTCCGTTTTTTAATTGCGATCCATTTTCCGGTCACATCGGTCTTCACAGTTCCTTTTCTGATAACATTTGACATAAATCTCGATAATTTACGTTATTAGCGGTGATTATGTATTGATTCCTTATTTCCCTTTTTAAGTTTTTAAAAATGTTTTCATTGTGTCCTTTTTAATGAATAATTGTCTCCTTAAAATCCAGTCTAAGGGCCGGTTTCACGAACAGAGGTAAATGTATTACGCCAGTTTCCCCCGTGTATAATGCATAGCTTAAACTGGCGTAATACCTTTACCTCTGTTGGTGAAACCGGCCCTAAACCTAGGAATTTTACGCTCGTTTGTAAATCAAGGCTGCGACTTCATATTTTTGTTTCAACGACTAACTATCCTCAGTCAACTAAAACTGGTTCATATCTCCGATATCAATTTCCCCAAAATCTATCCGAATACTATCTACCCTCCTAGGCCTACAATTTTTGATGGTCTTTCTCCCAAGTGTTTTCCAATACAACATTTTAAGCCATTTCTATTGCCATTTTATTGAACTTCATAATTTGTCCATTCATTAGTTAAAAATAGCTTGACTTTTGACAAATTTACTACAGTCAAAAATTTGACTGTTTGTCAAAGTTTTAAGCGTTTCATTAAAAAAAAATAAAACATGACAAAAAATGTCTATTCCTCCATAAGCACATACAGAATTTAAGAATTAATTAATTAAGTTCGCAATATTATATAATTGTAACAAGCATTATGATTGGCTAATAGGCTACCACGGATTCATGAAAAGTCATTTATTCACTTTTACGTATTTATACAAAACTAAATAAGCCAATAGCGACGCATCAAGACATTCAACGTCTACAGCGTCATAAATACAACTATTGACGCATACTCATCCTGTTGATGATAGAAGTTAACTTCCGGAAGGCCTCCAAATAATAATATTTTAAATACATTATTTTAACGAAGTTGAGGATGGCGGCACCTGCCAATAGGTATATATTTTTTTATTTTTATCTTATGACTATTTAAATCAACGGAATTTGATATGAATAATTCATTATTTTATTAGTATTAACATGAACTGCACGGTCTTTATAGGAAGCCAGATGTAATAAGAACAGTTAAGTCTCGTAGACTGCGATGGGCAGGACATGTGGCACGAACGGGGAATGAAAGACGTGCATGGAAGCTTCTAGTAGGAAAACTAGAGGGAAAACGCCCAGTTTATAGACCAATAATGAGGTAGGAGAATAACATTAACTATGATTTGAGGGAAGTAGATTATACAGGGAATGATTGGAAAACATCTCAGGATATGGATGTATGGAGAGCTTATGTCCGCGCGACCATGAACCTACGGGTTCGATAATGCCAGTGAGTTAGTTAATAATAATAATAATAATAACCTATAATTTTGTTACATAATTGGCTTGGTATATAAAGTGAAAAAGTATAAACGAATATAAAAATAACCTGGAACAATGGTGTTATACTATATTGTCGGAAGAAATATTTAGTGAGTTTTTTTTAAATTGTTTTTATATCTGGCAGTCCGTGATATTAGAGGGCACGGAATTCCAGACTCGGGTAGCTGAATTAAGGAAGGATGAGGAACAGTGTGTATGAACAGTCGCCGTAGCACAGTTGGTTAGGGCAATACGCTACAAACGGAATGTCGAGGGTCTGAGTCTCGGTGGAGTCCAGATTTTTAAACTGATCCAAATCTTCTTACGGCACCGTGGCCCCGAGGTCGACTCATCATCTAACGGAAATGAGCACCAGACCCTTGTTCAGGGGATAATGGGGACAATTACGCAGGCCTGACAACTCTGCTGACATCAAGTGCCGATTGTTTAAAAAAAAGTGGGAGCCTTAACCTCCTACTATCCCAAAGGGCCTCCTGAGACTTGTAATGGGATAACTTTACCTTTACCTTTAAAGGTTCTATATGTAATTCTTCTAAGATAATTTCCTTTGTTTTGTGATCTAATAGTAGCCTATGTATCCTGCAGTCCTTCGAAGATATCTCATTTAGCATGTCTAAGTTTCTGTATATCCTTCTATTTCAATGTTCGTACTTCGCTACCATACAAAGAGTTGGAAGAGCCAGTATTTTATACACTTTTAGTCTTGAATGTTTTTGGACTAACTGTGGCTTGAAGATAGAATTTATTAACCCTAAAATCCTTATTTTATATATTATTGCATTTACATTCTTTTCTTCTTCATATGAGATATTGAAACCAGGATATGTAAGAATAATATGAATATACCACGAACATGGTTATACATACTAGATCATCATCATCATCATCATGTTCTTCTTCTTCTTCTTCTTCACTTCACGGGCTAGGCAAAGATTGCCTGTTCCGCCTCACAGTTGTTCTTTCCATCTTTTCACTGGCCTTCCTACATTCCTTGAACCTCTTGGCTTGTAGTTGAATGCTGCTCTTGGTAATCTTGTTACATTCATTCTTTCCACATGTGTAAACCATTTCTCTCTATATTCTCTGATTTTCTCATTCAATGGATATATATTTAACTCTGATCTTATATCTTCATTCTTTAGCCGATCCAATCTTGTGCAGCCTTTGGTTCTTCTAAGGAAGTTCATTTCTGCGCTTTGTATTCTACTTTGCAATTTTTTGGTCATTACCCAAGTTTTGCTCCCATAAAGTAATGCAGGAACTGCCAATGTTTTATAAAACTTCAATCTAGTATCTCTTCTTGTTTTATTCTTTAATGTTTTATGTATAGTTCCGCATATCAACATACTAGATTGTCTAAGAAAATAATAACTGATTGTGAGCCTTTTTTTAAACTGTTTTTGTGTCGAGTAGTCCTTTATATAAGAGGGGAGGGAACTCCAGAGTCGGGTGGCTAAAACAGGGAAAGATAGTATGTATGAGCAGTGCTTTAACTAAATTTTAAAACCTTGAAGACAAACTGCCTTTTCGATATCCACTGGTGGTATTTAAAATATACGAACGTAACAAAATGATACAATGTAGACTGTGATATAGAGGGGTTTTACTGAATTTTGGCGACTACTGGCGTGGTGCCAGAGTTATTAGTGTAGACCATATGTTATCAGAAACATGTGTGGTTAATATGCATACCCCTGCAGAGAGCCATTGATATTCACTTCACAATCAACACAATAGATCCTGAAGCCATTGTCAAGCTTCTAAAGTTACATTTAAACGATATGTTACATCTGTGCATCCGAGTTCAAATCCCGCTGACGTCCAAATCCCTCTTAAATGCATGTTCATAAATAAATTCTGCATAGTAGTATTATGCATTACAAGGACTCTTGTCGCCCCAACTTCTGTAAAAAATGTTAAATTGAAAAAAAAAAAAAAATATATATATATATATATATATATATATGTTATTCTTCAAGATATACTATCATCATCATCATTATCCATGCAAGTATTAGGCCGTGTGGCCTGTTACGGTCTCAAAGAGGAATTTTCCATCCAGCGCTTTTTTGGACGTCTCAGCGATCTTTTGCCTTGGGGACAGTAGCGAAGTATGGCTTTTGGAATTCTATGAGACAGCATTCGTTGAAGATGGGCTTTCCAGTTGTTCTGGTAGTTTTGTATATGGTGAAGTAATACTGTATGATTGCGAAACGTGGACTCTTAGTTCAAGGGAGGAGAAAAGATTACGAGTGTTTGAGAATAAAGTTCTCAGGAAAATGTTTGGACCAATGAGATATGAATAGACAGGCGAATGGAGAATACTACATAACAGTGAGCTACGTTACATTTATGTATAACCCTCCCATACGTCTCACATGGGGACATGGGTGCTCCGTAGCGGAAATTTCTTAACCAAGGTAATTTAGTTTTTCTTATTTACCTACAGATGACATGTGACTAGCAGGTCACCTCAATGAGACATGCATTATCTTTATAGGAAACCAGAAATGTTAAGCACAGATAAGTCACGTAGATTGCGATGGGCGTGACATGTGACACGAATGGGGAATGAAAGGAAGCTTGCAAACTTCTTACAGAAAAACCAGGTAGATAGCGCCCAGTTGGTGGAGGAGAATGAGGCGGTAGAATAACATTAACCATGCTTTGAGGGAAGTAAATTATACAGGAGATGGTTGGAATACGTAAGCTCAGGATAGGGGTTATGGAGAGCTTATGTCCGCGTGGATATGAACCTACGGGTTCGATAGTGATATAAAATAAAATAAGTTAAAATATACCTTCTTAGGTAAAATCCGTCGTCCTCAACTTATAAAATATGTAATCTTTAAGCCTATAGGCCTTTCAGAACATCCATTCCATCTTCAGCAGGTCACTCTTCGCTACAACATCCAGTATGATGGTTGATGCTGCTGGTCTTGTGGCTCTATCGCGATTCTCATATTACGACCAGCAGCATCAACCATCATACTGGATGTTGTAGCGAAGAGTGATCTGCTGAAGATGGAACGGACGTTCTGAAAGGCCTATAGGCATAAATATTACGAGTGTCGCATTTTATAAGTTGAGGACGACGGATTTTACCTAAGAAGATATATTTTAACTTATTTTATTTTATGACTCTCCACCTCAACGGTTTTTACAATGAATTTTATTAGTATTGACTCGATAGTTAGTTAGACTGAGTGAAATTAATTATCTGGGTAACAAATAATTGATAAGACCGTCTTAAATGTGTCTTGCTCGCAAAGAATTCAGAGATAAGTTCCAGTTGTACTGTAAACAAACTTGCATAAGATATTATTCAGCCGAATCCGTCTTTTTGGGGGACAGTAGTGCTACTTTTAACCCGCCATATGACTAAATTGTATAAGAAACTGTCATTGATAGAAACATAGTTCATAGGAGACATTGTATTTTTCGGGAAGAAAGGCTGAATACGAGGTAGGATGGGTACTAATAATTAGGAATTTACTCCATTCATTGTTTATGACAAAAAATATACATATACGGGCGTAGCTAATAAGATATTTACGCTTTTTCCACGATGTCGATAGATATCCTCTATTTGCAATTTCATTACGAGCGGAATGATGCTCTATGCTGACACACCTGTTAATTATGCTGTTATTTTCACCACATCCACAATGGCTAATGTAGGATATTTTTCACCAAACTGTTCGAAAACATTCAAAATAATTTGTTTCTCTCCCCTTTTTAAATCGTTTCTTTTCCAATTTCTTAAGAAATTCTACAGAAAGCGGACATTATGAAATAATGTATTCTGCATTGCGTTTGTGTAAGAATAGAAAAATGCTTACTTAATCTATTAAAAGTGTAATTATATATCTTTAAGATTCTGCCGTATAACTTATATAGATACGTACTAACTACCTAACTCACTGGCACTACGAACCTGTAGGGTCATGTCGCGCGGACATCGGCTCTCCATACATCCCTATCCTGAACTAATATTTTTTTAAATCTTCTCTTGTATAATCTATTTCCCTCATATCATGGTTAATGTTTTTCTCCAACCTCATTCTTGGTCTACCAACTGGGTGTTTTCCCTCTTGTTTTCCTACAAGAAGCTTACATGTAACTATCATTCCCCATTCGTACCACATGCCCCGCCCATCGCAGTCTACGAAATTTAACTGTTCCTATTATATCTGGCTTCCTATAAAGACCTTGTAGCTCACTGTTATGCAGTTTCTACATTCGTCTGTCTGTTCACATATCTTTGGTCCAAAATTTTTTCCTAAGAATTTTATTCTCAAATACTCGTAATATCCTTTCTTCCCTTGAAGTAAGAGTCCATATGATATGTGCTAGATAATATATTTTTGTATTATTTTTATTTCCATTATTTGGAGTGTGTCCACCTCTGTGGTCTCGAGGTAGCGTGCTGCCTCGTCACGCAACGGGCCCGGGTTCGATCCCCGGTCGGGGCATTTTTTCTGGGTGAGGTTTTTCTCGGGGGTTTTCCTCACCTGTAAGACAAATGTCAGGAAAACTTAAAGGCCCAAACGGTCCCGGAAATCATATGGCCATCATCATCATCATCCCTATCATCTCATCATCATCATTATCCTTATCATCTCATTATCACCATCATCCTCTACCAGTGTGGAAAGCAAAGGGAAGCTACCACACCTACAATTCCCTAGTAAAGCTGCAAAGTATAGCATAAAAATGCTATGATTGCAGTGAAAGACCTGCCCTCGGGCAGAATTACTATGTATGGATGGACGGATATGGGTCCAAGGGTATGCATGCGCAATATATGTTCCATTGCAAACACACAGCCTCTGCATATCAACTCCTCTCCCAACCTGCTCGAGGTGGACCTGATAATCCGAGTAACCCAAATCAAGGTTGTGGTATAGAATCCCTTCGGCGATTTGGGTCGGAGAACTGATGGGAAGAGGGGTCCTTTCTCTGGGATGATAAGAGACCCATGCTCGGGGAAACAAGAGTAAAGTCCACAACGACAACTAATTTTTAATAGGTTGGCGGAAGTGGCAACCCTCTAGATGGGGTTAGTACATCCAGGAGCTGGACCTAAAGCCTTGAGGTGGCAGCCCCACCAATGGTCTACTCTGCATAGCGTTGGTATCGCGATCGGAGGAAAACATATTACTCGTATTCTTCACAATGGAAACTCGGACGGACTTAACCAAAGAATTACCAAATAAAATCTTCCATTATTTTCCAAGAGGAAGAAGAGATGTCGGTCTCCTCGGAAGAGATGGTCTTAGATCTATTAGTGAAGACGGAATAGGCAAATCTTGCCTAAACCAGGAAGTGAAGAAGCATGGACGGATATTTGGAGTGTAGAGAACGAACTACATATTACTACACCATTAAAGGTAAAACTATTTTTCGACCAATGAAAATGCAGTCATGCATCTAGTTTGTTTACATTACTACTGGAACTTAGTTTGGAAGAGGTATACGCACTCGTTTAATACGTATTTTTATTTTTATTTTTTTACTCTAGTGAAACAATATTCTGTGAATATGATAGAGTGTCGAAATAGTAAATAAATTCAAACTGTATGCAGTAAAATGTCTGATATTTAGTTATCTGGGATATTTGGTGCAGTTAATGTGTTGTTGGATGCGGGAAGAAGAAATAAAGATAATATTTATGTATTGTTGCTGAAGTGAATAGCCACATAGAAGCAGAAAGAATTGTTTAGTTACTGTATTATCACATCGCTATCTGGGTCAAGTTGCTGCTTTCTTTTTTTTTCTCTCTTCTTTTCAAAGCCTCCTATAAACAAATCCCTAATGCCCCATTCTGTTCCTCCAGTGCAAGCAACACTGCACTAAAATTTACTATCTTTAATTGCATAGGAATTTCCTCACAATTCTCTATGTTCTTCATACAATTTTTTTTTGTCATTTCATGAAAAATCTGATAGAGATAAATAAAACGAGGCCACCCCTGCGATCTATGCCTTACATCGCCTCTCATGCAGCGAGAGAGAATCGATTCTCCCTTCTTCTACTTATCCTTCTTCAAAATGTGGCCTAACTTCAGTTCGTGGATATTTTGGCATTCTTAACAATGATCTTACACAATTTCCTATTTCCGATAGAACTAATCTAGCGTTTTATATTAACTAGTGTTCGCCAAGTTCCTCCATGATATCTTTACCTTGTCGTAGTGGAGTGGCTTGCGTGCTTAACCATTTCGGTTCACGTTAAATGCTCAATGCATTTTCGCAGAAATGTGGTTTAAGTTACCATAAATTATATGGTCTATTTTAAGACATTCAAAACAAACAAAATATAACGACACTTGGGATCACAATAAGGGTGAAGGCAAAAACACATTCCTCTACTATTCATAAATGTTAACAAAAGATTACCCTGCCAAGGGATGTACAAAATATTGCAAAATATATAACAGCAGAGTTAAGCGAGTGTATCTCGTCTTCTGAGTTGATGGTCATTTAACTGCCAGCGAGTCTACCTCGTATAATGATATAGCTCTCTTTGCATCGAACAAGAACTACAATTATGCTTATTTTTCCATGCAAAGACAGCTAAAAGAGATTGAGGCATGGTGTGAAAATGTGAAAAATGGAAATTAAAAATCAATAATGACAAAACAGTGTGTGTACCATTCACTAAGAGAATTATAATTAATAAAATTCCAAAATTAATGTTTTTATAAAACTATTGAATATAGTAATAAAGTTAAGTATCCCGGCGTAATTTTGGATAATTAATTAAAGTGGGGTGCACACACTAAGCACCCCATACTGTACTTACAATGGAACTCGGCAGGAGATCCCTGTGGCCAATCCTCTCCATTAATAAATTGAATGTAGAAATTAAATACATAATTTACAAGGAGCTCATCAGGAGCTCTGCCACATATGCGGCCAGCACCTGGTGGGATGCTTCAATTTTGAATAAAAAAATTACAAACTAAAGAAAACAGAATTATTAGAAAAATCACGAACGTAGGCAGATACATAACAAATATTATTATTAAAGATAATTTAAATTATAATGATATTATCTTGTTAATCTGGGAGATCAGGAGGTAAAAATGTTGGCAGATATTTTATCTTGTTGTAATTGAAACACCTTTTATTTAAATTTTTTTTTCATTTTTATAAAGTTTTATCTTATCTCTGATTTAGATATATTAGGAGAAAATCATAAAAAATAATAATAAAAATAATATAAAAAGATATATATATATATATATTATAATAATAACAAATGAAAAAATAAATTGATATATAATTAAATAAAGAAAAAATAAAACAAATAAATGTAAATAAATATATATATATTATAAATAAATTTAAAAAAATATATATATTAATTTAATAATAAATAATATTGATTTTATATTAATGAGGTTCACGGTTTTACTAAGATTTTATTTTGACTTTAGGGGAAGAGGTATTCTCTTCTTCTTAAATTACATTTTACTTTTGAAAACTTAGGAGAGGGGCAAAGTCTAGCTGGCTGGGATCTTCCATTTCAAAAGCAATAATGACACTGCTTGAGCGACTTTTAGGCGAATGCGTTAAGTGATCCCGAGGGTAGCATTGCTGCCGATAGGGTTACCCATGCCGGACTGATCGAAGGTGATAAGCCAAACGAAAAAAGTACCTTGGCCAAAGAGTGACGATCTTTCACCGTAAAAATACAACCTTCAAGAAACGCGGACATGTGTTGCACTGATGTAAAATTTTCCGGAGGTAAAATAGTCACCCATTCGGTTCTCCGGGCAGGGACTACTTCAGGAAATCCATGTCAAAGGCTCAAACACAGGGACATGTTCCTAGGAACATGGAATGTTAGGAGTTAGTGTTTGTCAAGTGGTCGAAATTCGACCGTAAATAACATGCCACTTTATATTAGACACTGTTAGTTTTAAATCGTATTAGACCATAATCATAAAAATACAGGATATATATTTATGTTGGAGTGTAACTGATGATGCGGGTGTTAGTATTCTAAATTATCGCTCAGCATAGTAAGGAATTTGGGTATCTACAATAAGTAACGGTTGCACGTTGAGTATAACGGCTGGTGAAACGATAGGCTGACCACATGTCAACCCTTCACTTGCAGGATGATCATCTTTCTCTGTGATTAACACATGTACATGTATTACTACACTTTGTTTAAATGGGATCTTTTGCGCTGGATTTTAGTGTCTTGCAATTAAAAAGAACAGATTTTTTTAACATGGCCTTCGTCCATCACATGCTTCTCTGGAAGAAATTTAAGTCTTGCACCAGGGAGATTTTCCATAAACACTGCCTTGCAGTTAAAAAACGGCTGAACTGTTTCCAAAATTTTTATTCATAACACTAAAGCCCTTCAATGGGCACTTAAGTTCGACACAATGAAAACATTAACTGCATAACAACTATATAGAGCATTCCATTATAAATCATCTAGGAAGCTACTTACTTTATTTTATATAATTTTAATTTTATTATATTCTATATCTTTGTTGGTATTAGCATGTATTAGATCACATCATCATTGTATTTTGTTCCGTCTGTATTTTAATAATATCTTAAAATTGTAATATGTATGTAATTTTTGTATAATTCTACTATTCGCCGGTTAAGTGGAAGAGAAGACCTTATGGCCTTAACTCTGCCAGCTAAAATAACTTATTATTATTATTATTATTATTATTATTATTATTATTATTATTATAAACAAGAGAAATCGGTTGAAAAACAGAGGAGAAAATGATACTTAACTGTTTTGTCTTAGCATATATATATGTTATATTGCAGATTTTCGCGGATATAAGTATGAATATGAACGTTTTCTTGGGTTTTCCGCGTCTTGGATTCAAGTTCGGCCTCTGGCCACTCATTCCGACGTTTCGGCTTGATCCCACATGCCATTATCAAGGAATGATATATGCATTCTGTAGTATATATTGGATTAATTTAACATTCTTATAAAATAATATATTGTGGCACATCGTAATATCACAAGGATCGGAAGTGAGTCAGTAGTGAAGTGACAGCGATAGAGTGGACTGAAATCGAAAGAAACTGTGGCAAGTGAAAGCGTTAGGGACTGAAGATAATTGTGTGATAGATAAACTTTAAAGCAAAATTAATTATTACAGTAATTAGGACTGGTATTTTACTGAGAATTTATAGTATTAAATAAAATTATTGTGGAGCTTTACGTAATCGTCTGTGTTGTTTTATTAAGGCAAAAAGGAACGTGAAAAAGACCCCACAGCAGCGTAGGACAATATATTCCTCCTCTCTAAGAAACATATCAGAAAACTTTAAGGCCCAACGACAAACGGTCCCCGAACATCACCTGGCCATCATTATCATATTCACCATGTTTAGAATGAATGTATGTATTTCGTCTTAATGTTGAATTGTCTCGGAGGAGGCTCTGGCATTGAGCTGATCACTCATTCGGGGAGGCCCTCCATGTCCTCTGTGGTCAAAAAAGTATGTGATCCACAGTTTAAAATCTCTCTCCCGACAACTCGTGCCACTCTAAGGGTCGGTTTCACCAACAGAGGTAACTGTATTACGGCAGTTTATGCTATGCATTATACACGGGGAAACTAGCGTAATACAGTTACCTCAGTTGGTGAAACCGGCCCTTAGGCTTGCTTGGCGTGTGACATGTGAAAGTACCTACAAAGGTGAGGGTTAAATAGCTTTAATTAAAAATGAAATAAAATGGTACAAACACGAATGACTGGAGCTGGTAGTATATGTATCAATGAAACTAAATACAGGGCTATTCAAAAAGAAGTAACAGACTTCAAACATTTATTTTCTCCGAACTACAAAACATATAAATACAATTCTAACATTCCTAGAAAGAGAAACGTTTAAATTTTACTATTTTATGCATTCAATATGATCACCACGTGTTACACGAAAAATATCAAAACGGTGGCCCATTTCTTGCCACACACGAATGAGCTAGTCTCTAGTTATCGAATTCAGAGCTTCAACAATTCGATGTCGGAGATTTTCAAGAGTGTCAGGCATACGAGAGATAAAAACACCGTCTTTTACGTAATCCCCCAGATAAAAATCACTCGGAGTTAGGTCGGGTAACCTGGGAGGTCACCGGTAATGAAGTTGATCTTCTGCTCCTCCTCTTCCAATCCAACGTCCTGTTGTGTTGCCATTTCAATATAGAAAATCAACATGACAAGCAACAGTGCCAATGCAGCCGTGATCAGAACTTCAAAGATTTCTCTTTCCATGAAAGTTGGAATTGTGTGTATTTTTTGTAGTTTAGAAGAAATAAATGTCTGAAGTCTGTTCCTTCTTTCTGAATAGCCATATATATGGGCTACTCACACGTACAACTACATTATGTGATGGAAATGGACAGTTAATGACAAATAACGAAACGTTTTAAGGGGACCCGGAAGGCCAGATGTGATGAAAAAATGCATTTTCATTTTTATCAATTAGAATACTAGAAAGGTTCCACTTTAATATGGTATAATTATCTTGTCTGTATCTTATTTCTAAGTGTATTTATTATTTGTTTTAAATATTCCCCGTCCCTTTAAAATGTGGGCGTGAGCCGTCAACTCTCTCCCATAGTTAGTATTCATTTTTTTAACATATAAAGAACATTTTCGTCTAAACTATTAAAGCTAGAGATCTGAAATTTTCAGGGCTTCAATATGGTGCGCATATACGATTGGTACTTTATTGATGTTGTGATAGCTCAGTAATTAAAGAATTTAAGTTGCAAAATACAGTGTAAAGAACTGAAAGAAAATATTTGTAAAGAAAAACATATATTTTTTATATAAATGCATATCTATATAAATCCTCATCATAGAAGACTGTAAATATATTAACCTTTCCACTGTAAAAATTTCAACGTGATAGGATTAATAGTTCAGGAGAAATTGTCCTTATATTTAACATTATAAGTATAGGACGTTCTGGGTCCCCTTCAGAAGTGACTCATTTAAAATACCTAGGAACAATAATTACAAACAGGAATGAAGTGCAGAAAGATACTGAACATATTGCAACTCATGCTATTGCGCATTTCAGTGAGCCTTTATCATTTCAACTTCTCTCAATATAGTCAAACTAAAAATTTATAGAACTGTTATTCTTCCAGTTATGGTAGGCCTATAAGGATGCGAAACATGGGCCCTTACTGTAGGGACGGAGAAAAGATTACGAGTATTTGAGCATAAAGTTCTCAGAAAGTTTTTTTGAACCAAAGAGAGATGAACAGACAGGTGAATGGAGAAGACTACAATTAACTGTGAGCTACATCATCTTCGTGGGAAACCAGATATAATAATAACAGTTAAGTCTCGTAGACTGCGATGAGCAGGACATGGGCAGGAATAGGAAATTAAAGAGGGGCTTGGAAACTCCTTGCAGGAAAACCAGAGGAAAAAGTCCAGTAGCTAGGCCAACAATTATGACAGAGAATAACGTTAACCTTGATCCATCGCCACTTGAATATAAATTGCACCTTGACCTGAAATATTATCTATAAAAATTTCTAGAAAATAACCCTATAAAAGATTTCGTATACGGCGGTACACAAACCATAAACTTAAGTAAGGTTCAACGTGGATTATCGATTACGGGGGTGTTTCATGGGCAATGTTCTGAAACCTGCGGAGCTAAGCATAGATTTATACCAATCGTTATTGAGAGAATTTCAACAAATAAATGTATCATTTGAATTTCTAAATTAGGAGAATTATCAGATGACTGAAAGCAAATAATGGTCTCTTAATTGAGGGAAGTGAATTATACAAGGGATGATTGGAAAACATTAGCTCAGGATAGGATGTATGAAAATATTATGTCCGCGCGGCTATGAATCCATGCGTTCTATAGTGCCAGTGAGTTAGTTATTTAATGGGTCTGTTTGTCATTGTATATTGTTTTTATTGCTGCCTGGTATCTTAGGGAGGTAGGTAGTGAGGTAAATTAACTTCCTTCCTTGAGTTGGTAAATTTTAGTTGTTCGTCAATATAGATCAACATAATACTTACTAGAGCGGGAGTAAAAAAAAAAAACTGTAATAGTTATTGGCACGAATAATTATAAAAGCAGAAGTTTCGTAACGAGATGTTCAAATTAGAACAAGATTGAAGGAAGTTATTAAACCTAATTTTGTAACGTGTTGCCTACAATATTTTATGTACGTTCAGAATATTTTAATATATGTTGTATATTTAGTATATTTAATGAAATTTATTTATTGCGGAAACGATATGTTTAGAGAAAGAGTAGTGTGGGCTTTGGGAGAGGAAAAAAAAAACACGATAAATCAACAGACTTTGTTATATCACAATAACTATAAATCATCATTAAAGTGTATTTTACGTTTTGTTGAACCTGTTTTTTAATGTTTTTATAGTGTATTTAGTTAGAATATAAAGTATAGGTGTTGTTGCCTAGTTACTACGAACTAAAGCGTCGCTGATTGTTATAATAGCAGATAAATATACTTTTTGCGCGATAGTGCGTTTTGTTGTACTTACAGCAATGGCGACCAATGATTGAAAGTTCAACTTCCTATAGTTCGGGGTTGCCAACCTAAATAACTATACTGTAATATCACATATTACAAACCACTTGCGGGAAGTAAAACCACTACCCTTTATGTATAATACGTACAAGAGCCAGAGAGTTAAACATCTTACCTATATCTGAATACCTCCAAGAATATAGAAACAATTGGCTAGCCCATATTCAGCGCATGGATCGTCACAAAATACCAAAACAAATTCTTCACTACATTCCTCGAGGCAGAAGATCTGTGGATCGACCTTTTCGGAGATGGCGGGAGACAGTAACGGGCCACTGGGCCTAATACTTGAAAGGCAGATGATGATGATGATGATGACGTACAATGTTTATACAAAAATATATCCAAAAGGTAGTGTTAATACACATTATAAGAAACAAATCACTGCATTTTAAATACATTGAAACTTTATTTGGAACAATATAAAACAATGTATACGTACTTGCCGCCATTTTATGACCGATTGGTATCACGGCCTGCTGTAGTCTTAGCTAATAAACATTGCCCACACTGTTAACATTAGTCAGTTTTTAATATTGAATGCAAATGTTTCCAACAAAAACGTTATTATTTTACTATTATTTATTATTTTGAAAACACATAGCGCAAAAAAAAAATGCACATCCCATGTTTGTGAAGTGTTTTACAAAATCTCTGAAATTATTTCCTCCCTTTTGTAAAAACCACTTACCGACCTATCGTAATATACTATGATATAACTGTTATTTTAACCTCAATTATGTTTCTGAAGATGGAAACCATTGTTACATTTGTTCATCCTAAATAGACACTACGTTATACTGGATCGAGATTAAGCCTAGTTCATTCTTGCAATTAATATGTTTTTGTTGTGGAATATTTTGCTGGCTTTGTTTCGATGCTGGGTGGTTAAATTTACAATCACATAGAATAGCCTAAAGTAACATTTAATGAAACACAAAGTTTATTTCAGAATTTTAATTAAACTTTCCGTTCTCTATTGTCCTTCGTTAACTAACTGTTAACACAACGAAAAAAGTCTAAAACTTGGTGTAACAAATACTAGGCAATTTGCTATCACATCTACTGCATAATCATAAACGAATACAACAGAAGGCCGTGATATTCCTAGAAATATATCAGTATGGTTGATATAAGAACTGTATTTAAGTTAAAATTTAATTTATATCCAGAGAATTATATTCTGTTGTCCCCGTGCTTTTAAATCTACTGAATTATAGATTTAATTAGTACATATTTTAATTTATTATCCAAAAATAATGATAAGTGCACTGAGTAACGCTAAACATAATTGCAATTGTCATCAACTTGTAAACACACAAAGAAACAAGGAAGGTAGTTAAGCAAGTAGGACTGTGTGCCTACTTATCATTTAGAGGTCAAATTAGAATGCCGTTGTCAAATACACTAATTCAACTCAGGAAGTTACTACAGACCTTATGGGCTATGCCAGTTTCTCCCTGCGTGCAGAGGGTAGATGTTGCCAAACTCATAATAACGGTATTTGTTTGTTTAGGGAGGGGTGGAGGGGCAAGGTTAGCACTATTTTCTCCAAATCTATGTACTATACATTTAAAAACATAATTTTTCTTTTACGGCATGCAAACTAGTTTTATAGTAAATATGAAAGTCGACACTTTCACACAGGATAGTACAGATCTGCACGAGCTCAGTGACAAGTGGTAACTGTTTTTTTTTTCTTTAAGAGGAAGTAGCTTGGACGGCTAACACTTGCAACTATGTACCTGCTGTGTTGCAATCTTCAGTTTTATATAAGGATTTCTCTCAAGAAAATACTGTTAAAATGGCAACGCAGTTCCCTATTCAAAACACACAATAACTTCCTGGGTCGAATCTGACTCTAGTGAATAATAAATTTATTTATTTATTTACTTTTAGGGAATTCTGAATAAATGCATTTTTCTAAAATCATGGAGTTGGAGTCAGCAAATTCGCGGAAGTAACAATAAATATGGTCATACTTAAGATTTATATATATAGTCAATTTTTGCGGATATAAGTATGATTAAAAACGTTTTCTTGGATTTTCCGCATCATGAATTCAAGGTCGGCCTCTGGTCACTGATACCGACGTTTCGACATGATCCCACATGTCATTATCATTCCTTGATAATGGATTCCATGACGCGAAAAACCAAAGAAAAATGTCTTAATCATATGTATATATATATATATATATATATATATATATGGTATGATAAGAAAAATGAATGCCTAGACGGGATTCGAATCCGGATCTCTGAGTCTGTACCTCAGCATGATATCCATTACACCACCAGGCGAATCCAATTCAAACACTTATTCTTCTTATATATGTATTATATTCTCCATTATTACTAGATGTAGCGAGTACTCGGTCTTCACTGCCATCTAGTAGCTGACTATAACAAGTAAGCAAATTAAAGAGAATATTTATATTTATATAATTATATAATTATATATATATATATATATATATATATATATCTGATACACATATTATGAATATTTCACAATTTATGTGCAAGTACGTCGTTAAGGAGTGTCAATAAAATGTCACATTAATTAAAATACAGAATCACGAGAGTTTATACTAGAATTGTATTCAGATCAGTCGGAAGAAAAATTTTCAATCTGTATAAAGAACGCATCACAGAAAATACAGTTTTGACTTTTGAGTTATTTGGATTTTCCAATAAAATTATGTTAATTAATTTTGCTGTAATTTAATTAATGAAATACATAAATTCTGCAGAAATGGATTTTTGGAGGTATTCAGCTGGAATTTCTAGAGAACATAAAACAAGAAACAGTGTAATTAAATTAAAACGACGAATGTCCAAACTTCAATTGTGGATTTCATAAAAAAAAACACACAATTAAAATGGTATGGAGATTTTAAAAAATGACAGAAGACAAGATTTCTAAGAAGAATATTAGAATGGGTGCCACTTGGTAGAAGATGAAGAAGAGAACGACCAAAAGTAACGTGGATTGATGATGTTTTTGAGCAGCTTGAGAGGAAAAGGATTGAGCAATGGAGATTGGAATGACAGAGAGATGGGGAGAAGGATGGCAGTAGATTATCGGCACAGGTATATGTTGCGAAGCATTGTGAAACCCGCTAAATAATAAAATAATTTTATTAATTGGAAGTGTGGAGAATGTATGCTTAGCAATTCAATAAGCCTTTCTTAGCCAGCCGCGGTGGGTTAGAGGTTACGTTCCTTGCCTCTGGTTCCGAGGGACGCGCGTTCAAATTCGACCGGGGTCGAAAAATGCAAGAGAAAACTCATCCGGGAGGTACTTTAACCCTTAAATTGTCAGTACAATGCTGCTGCTGCTGCTGCTGAGTGATGGCAATTATGCTAATCTGGTTAAAACCCGTCTGCAAACGCTTAGAAATGCTGACTGGGATGATGCCCTACAGCATTTTACGGAACGAAAAGCCCCACCTTGAGGCATTCTTAAGCGGATACGAAGGAGTAGAGCTCCGCCTCCTCCTTCAGCTATCCATTATAATGGGATCTGGGCTTATCTCCCAAGGGAGAAGGCACAAGTCCTTGCTGAAAATCTTGCAGACCGTTTTAAACCACATGAGCTCACCACACCAGCTCATGAAAATGAGGCGCACCGTACTGTAAATACGTTTCTTGAGCGTCCAATCCTACAACACCTTCCTGATATACGGCTTTCGGAATTGAAAGCCGTAATTCAATCTCCACCTAACCAACGTGCCCCCGGTCATGACCGGATACCAAACCTGGCGGTAAAACATTTACCGCCAAAAGCCCTAATCCTTCTTCTCCAGATAATGAAGCTTTGCTTCCGATTCCATTACTTCCCTGAAGTATGGAAAAGGGCCAAAGTAATAGCTATCCCCAAGCCTGGGAAAGATCCTACCGTCCCAGACAATCTCAGACCAATTAGTCTTCTACCAGTGCTGATCAAAATAAATGGAGAAACTCATTTTGGCTCGACTTAAAACAGAAGTCTCAATGAGAGACCTTATTCCTAACCATCAATTTGGCTTTAGAAAATCACATAGCACTCCGCTCCAGCTAGCTCGACTCGTGGATCAGATTGTCACGGGCTTTCAATGCCAAGAGATGTACTTTGGCCGTTTTTCTTGATATTGAGAAAGCTTTCGATACGACTTGGACAGATGGACTTATATACAAATTAATGTCAGTACAATATTTTCTCGTGCCAGTTATTTAAATGTTCCGGAGCTCAAGAAAAATAAATTCATGTTAAACTCTGTTATTATTATACATTATTGCTTAATTTGACATAAATTTAAGTAATTTTACTAGTTTGTTTTTCTATGGATCTAAAAACAATATTTAATAAATGAAATCAATGTATCCAATAAGATACATTTTTGATTTAAGGGTTAAGTCCCGGGTCCCGAGTCAGATCATTTTCAGGCTCGTTCAAGAACTACAAGCCTAAATAAAGAGGACTCTGTGCAAAATTTACCGACCATTACCAAACCAAGTAAAATACCTTAGTTACCCACTGGGTGACTCACTGAGGCGCTATGCCGACTACATATAATTTGTTGACATCTGGGAGTAAATAAGCGTAATTAAATTAGCTTGGTTAAAAACACTCCCACAAGGGAGCACCTTATACACTACAAGAGGAAGAACGGGGATATAGATAGAATAAAACTTTTTTTAACCTCACTCGAGTTCACCGCTGTGGTCTCGAGGTAGCGTGCTACCTTGTCATGCAGCGGCCCGGGTTCGTCTCCCGGTGGGGACAGGCTCCTGGGTGAGGTTTATTCGGGGTTTTTCGTCACCTGTAAGATAAAGGTCAGGAAGCTTAGGGCCCAACGGTCCCCGAAAATAATCCGGCCATCATCATCATCCTTATCATTATCATCATCCTTCACTGGTGTGGAAAGCAACAGGAAGCTACCACACCTATAATTCCCTAGTAAACCTGCAAAGCATAGCATGAAAACGCTACGATTGCAGTGAAAGACCTGCCCTAGGGCAGAATTACTACGGAATGGAACATCTCTCTATGGAATGGAATGGAATGGAACATCCCTCGCAGCGAAGCTTATTTTCGTTGCCAATTTTATTGTGGAAAATATAGCAAAAAAAGTAACTAAATTAGCTTGGTTAAAAACTCCCACTAGAGAGCACCTTAATCCCTACAAGAGGAAGTACGGGGTAAATAGATAGAATAAAAAAATATTTAACCTTACTGGATACAGCGAAATTTATTTTCATTGCCAATTTTCTTGTGGAAAATGGGGTAAAAAATAAAAAAAAGTTACTAAATTAGCTTGGTTAAAAACACTCCCACTAGGGAGCACCTTAGTCCCTACGGGGTATATAGATTTAATAACAATTTCTTTAACCTATATCAATACAGCGAAGTTTATTTTAATTGCCAATTTGATTGCGGAAAATGGCCTCTTTCTGCTCTTTGGTAATGAAAATTGATTCTTTCACGTACACGGAAGATAACCTTTGGGTTGAAGGTTAATTCTCATATTAATTTTAAATTATACATATCTATATTCTTGCTAATTTATGTTTAAAGTTCTTTCCCTAAAAATATTTTTAGAAGACAGATGAGTCTGAAGACAGCTAAATTGAAAAGTTTAATAACGTTACATGAACTAGTCCAGCTTGATACATAGCGATAAAGATATAATTTTATTTAGCAAATTTGAGGGGGTGTAATTGCAGAGATTGCTGTGTCACGAAAAACTGCCATCAATCACGACAAATATAACCACATTTCAGGAGATAAGCCCGGGCTTTACACGACTTTACTGTCATCTCTGTGTCATTTCTAATTTATCTGATTCTTCCTACAAAACAATCACGTGACATGTCTCTCATCAACGTAAACATATTCCTAGATGTTGCTGACTTGGTACAAATCCCTCATTTCTCTAATAATAACATCACACGTTTAATTATTCCATAAAGTAAGTGCACGTTCACACAGAGAAATACATTATATAATGGAAATGGACAGTTAATGACAAATAAGGACAATTTTGATAGAATTGCTGAATTCAAATACTTAGGAACAATAATTGGACGAATTTACGCATTGTTATGAATACATAGGTTATTTTACATAGATATTTAATTATTTCATAGATTATTTTAATTATTCCATATAAAAACAGTTGTTGAAAAATAAAGCATTAGACATATTATATTTCAGGATAGAATTTTGACTTACGGCAGGAACAAGTATTTCAAGGCTAACTGTAAAACCTAAAAATTTGCAATTATTGATAATTGCGCGTTAGATATATTCCAACTTAAATTCTACTTTTCCACATTTAGACTATAGCAATGTGTAGTACAGTTAGTTGTAGCTGTAGGTCAGAAGCTTAGTATATAACCCTTACAAAATAGGGGACTCGTGTCTGTTGAATCAGTCTTCTGATGGGTAAGTCTGCATACTATTTTTCTTAATATAATGTACCTAGGACATTTAGAAAGGAATCAAGTAGTTTAAATATTTTAATACTATATTTCAAAGTGTAAGAGTTATTAGATAATTATTAAAATGTAAATTAGGGTAGATTTTTAAACCCCCATCTCCCTCTCTCGAAACTCAAGAAAGTTCGAATGTAGGCTTTCTTAATATAAGCTTAGATTAGTTATTTAGGGTTAGAATACTTAGGGCTATTGTAATCATTATACTCTAGAAATAAAATAGTTAAAATTAAGAATCAATTTATTTAGGCTATGTTCGAAAACACGTATGCCTTTATAACTAATACATCCACATACTAACGCTCGGCTAGAACCGCATGCTACCAAAATTACAAGTCCCGAAGTCCTTGAAGCCCTAAGAAAACCATCAGTTCGTAATACGCAACAACTGGCGAAGCGCCATTTTAAAAAAAATTATATTCCGATGGCATGTGTTGCACTGGTACATGAAGTAAGTGTAAGTACACTTTCAGCGCCAAATCTTTAAATATAGCCTTATTACTTACTTACTCACTGGCATTATTGAACCCGTAGGTTCGTGGCCGCACGAACATAAGCTCTCCATACAACCCTATCCTGAGCTAATGTTTTCCAATCATCCCCTGTATAACCTACTTCCTTGAAATCACTGTTAATGTTATTCTCCCATCTTATTCTTTGTCTACCAATGGGCGGTTTTCCTCTGGTTTTCTTATAAGAAGCTTCATGCAGCTCTTTCATTCCCCATTCTTCCCACATGTCCTGCCCATCGCAGTCTAAAAGACTTAAATGTTCTTATTATATCCGGCTTCCTAAAAGATCATGTAGCTCACTATTAAATACTCTTCTCCATTCACCTGATAGTTCATCTCTCTTCGGTCCAAATTTTTTTCAAAGAACTTTATTCTGAAATACTGTAAACCCCTTTCATCCCTTAAAGTAAGAGTCCATGTTTCGCATCCATATAATATAACTGGGAGAATAACACTTTTATATATTGTCAGTTTAACGTTTTTTTGAAAGGACATGGGACAGGAGGACCTGTAATCCATAATAGCATGCATTTCTAGAACTGATGCTATGTATAATTTCTTTGTGCATCTTATTCTTATTTGTGATTTCCTAGGTATATGAATTCAGCCACTTCTACAACATTTCCCTCATTGTCATAAGCTCTCAACAGATCATAATACGAACTCTGGCTTTGAAAGCTAAATCCAATGTACTATAGAAAATATTTTACGGATGTTTTGTTTGAAACACCTTGTATTTGTAACGCTCAATTCTAAAACTATAAATTACGTTTCTACTAACTTAATATGTAATTTAATTACTGGCACGTGATCTGCAGGTGTTAAAGTAGTATTATTCTTTGTTAAGCGTTTAAATACAGTTCAATTTACTTGAAATTGTGGATGTTTTAATGTTTCACTTGATTATGTGGATATAATGGCCCCAATAGCCAACTAAATCAAATTAATTAATAATTAGTGTCGAGAATATTGTTTATTACGACGTAGGGAATTATCACAGTTCCAGGCAATTATCAGTACCATTTCATAATCATACTAGACTTACCGTACTACAGTCTCAATTACAGTGAAATATTTAATACTAATATACGCGTAATATATTGCGATACCAGTGTGGTAAACACTTGATACAGATCGAGGAAAAGTTTAAAAAAACGAGGCGCTTGCGCCGAGTCTTTTTTAATTTCCGAGACTCCGTTATGTGTTTACCACATGTAGTATTGCATACTATTTTTTCCTAGGATTTAAAGAGAGATAAAGGCTTGCTTGGTTTAGACTAGGGGCATGGACATTTCTAAAAATTAGCGACGATCACGATATGCGAATATGTCAAATGTGCGGGAACTTTGAAGACGAGATACATATATTAGGAAAATGTGATGATTTAGAACATTGGAGACGTAAGTTATTACCAGAAATATTTCTAAATTCAAATCGGGAAAGATTGGCATACTTCGAGTTATTGGTAAATCCAGAAAATTGGATAAACGTGGGTAAATTTCTGGACAAAACGCGGAAAATAAGAACAACACTCATACATGAATAAATATATGTTATCAAAATGCAATACCATTAGTACTTAATTATACATAACTTAATTAATGTATAATGCTATTGTAAAATTATTGTGTTTTCTTCATGTAATTGTAATGTTATTGTTTTTTTTGTTTTTTCTATATATTATTACCAATTATTACTTTATTGTAACGGACTGTCAACAGCACGTACGGCTTTCTGCCCGTGCGACCCATTTTTGTAAATAATATTGTATATATATTTTTGTCTAATAAAGTCGTACTACCTACTACTACTACTACTACTACTACTACTACTACTACTATTTTTTGCACTATGTGTATTTATTTTAGTAATTAAGATATTAGCTAAAATATTAATAAATATAATTGAAGATAAATGTTAGATTTCAGAGGATGAATCGGCTATATGTGTTGCTATGGAAAAATAATAAGTTTTAAGATATTAATTATAAAATTGGTACCTGGCAAGTCAGTCGTCCTCAACTAAATTATTAAACTTCGTCAAGTTATTCCAATATGGAGGCCTTTCAAGAACAATGTTTCATCTACCAGGTACCAATTTTATAATTAATATCTATTGCTTAACCTCAACGGTGCTTTAATATGAATTTCAAAAGTGTTGATAATAAGTAGAGACCGGATGTTAGGGAAAATGCCTACAGTTATTATTATAGATATTGAAAGAGTGACTCCATACAAGTTCATACCGACAACCCTACAGTTGTTTTCCATTAAGTTAATTTTGCCTATAAATGTCTATTTCAGCTTAAAATGCCTATAAATGCCTATTTGCCATTTTTTTTCGAAATTAACTTCGTATTTCAATGAAATCAATTGAAATGGACAAACTTCATGACAATTATCATTGCAAAAAAACCTTTAATTGACTGGCAATATTATTTTTGATGTTGATAACACTGAATTCTGTCTGTAGTCCTTGTTTCAAAGACAAAGTTGTGCGACCAGCTTTAGAATAGTTGTTTCACGATGCCTAAAGAACGGACAAGAGTAAAACAGTAAAAGACAAACTGACCAATTTCGTGAAAGAAATTGGTGCGGAAATATTCTCAAGTGAGATTGTTCTGCAAAGTGTGTAAAATTTCAACGAATTGTGCGAAGAAGTGCCATGTTTCGCAGCACATACACACTACAAAGCATAAACATGCTCTTTGTAAAAAGGCAAAACAAGTTCTAAAATTATCTCTGATATATTCGTATTCTATTGATAGCATAGGTTTATAATCTTTACGAAAGGCTGTAAAATTTTATGTTGTAGTCCATTTTTGTCAGCGCCTGTTTTAATTTTTAGTGCCTATATTAATGATTTTTAGTGCCTTTTTGCCTGCTTATTTTGAACTTTTTAAGTGCCTAACATCCGGACTCTAATAATAAGTATTATTGGTCATGTCATTTTATATTTGTTAAAACTGTAAAATCAATTTGATTTGGGATTTATTTCTGATTATGGAGAGAGATTTAGACGATGTGTGCAGATGATGAAATAGAAGAGGCATGGAAAGCTGGATGTGATGAATTTAATACCGAAATTAATACAAATTGCAGCATCACTATCAATATTTCAAAATAAATGTTTTTACTTACCACACTAGTATTTTTGGTCACTTATAAAGTATTAAGATTTATTTTGTTTTCATAGCAACCGAGATAGTTTGCGGGAAAGTCAAATTACGATGTACATCAACAATAACAGTAAGTATACAATATTAGTTACATAGTTCAAAAACACTTTGAAACACTAAACCCCGAAGTAAAAATTCTTAATATTAAAAACAATAATTCCATTCCATTAACGCATTTTAACCTCTCAACGTAAAATGACGCAAACAATATAACAAAACTTGAAAGAGAATCTAATAATAACAAAACATGGGTAACATTAACATACACAGGAAATGAAACCACAAAACTAGCCAGAACTTTGAAAAAGATAAATAAAAACATTAACATAGCTTATAAAACAGGAAACAAATTAAACAACATAATATACAATGGCATAGAAGAAAACAAATTCAACAACAAGAGAGTCTACAAACTAACATGTAAAGATTGTAATAAATGTTATATTGGCAGGACAAGCAGAAATTTCAATACAAGATATAAAGAACACCTAAATGATTTCATACACGCGGGTGATAAATCAAGCTATGCTAAACATCTCATTAACGCAGATCATCGAATGAACACAATTGAAAACACTCTCACGATAATCCACAGAGAAAACATTCCAGCTAGGATAAATATATTTGAAGACCTCGAAATCATAAAGGAAACAAACAACACCTCACTTCTTAATGAGAACGCACCTCAGTCAAACCCATTATACCGATTCCGATTAAGGGTCTTTCCACTTTTCAGCGGTTGCCCTTTTACCAGCCGGCTGCTGGCCCTTCACATCCACATGTGTCAATCACAGAGGTAGATGATCAACAGCCAGTGTAGGGGTGACATGTGGTTAGCATGTCGAGTCCCCCAGACCCATTATACGAGATCGTCAAAAACAAGTCAGTTGCTGTTACAAACAGTTGGAAGAGTACACAACAACAAGTAGCGGAAACTCAACCTGCAGAAGATGGAATATAACTTCCGAAAGCGCTCCAGTTAATTTTATATACAATATATTAACAAAGTTGAGGACGACGGCACGTAACAAGAGGTACAATTCAATTTTTAACTTTCATCATCTCAACGTATACGTTAATTTTACGTGCCACATTCAACCCAGACCTTAAAACACTCTTTAGCACAGTTTTTTAGACCAAAGAGAGAAGACATGAGCAGAACAAGAATACCACGCCAGATCTTAAATTACCAGCCACCAGGCAAGAGATCTCTGGGCAGACCCTTTAAACGTTGGATTGAGACCGTAACAGACCACTAGGTCTATCACATGAAAGGAAGAAGAAGAAGAAGAAGAGAGAAGACCAGAGGTGAATGAAGGAAATTACATAGCAGTGAGTTCCATTATCTTTAAAAGAAATCAGATGAAATAAGAACAGTTAAGATTCGAAGCCTGCCTTGAACAGGACATGTGGCACCAATGAGAAATGAAAGATATTTACGGAAATATCTAGTAGTAAATTCGAGAAAAGGCGCCAGTGGGTAGTTAGACCAAGAATATCATTAATCATGATTCGAAATGGATGAATTAAAGGGGAATGATTTGAAACTTTCAGTACAGGGATGCATGTCCTCCCGAACATCAACTACCGCGTTCGATTGCCAGAGAATGAAAGAATTTATTGCCTGAATTTAATTTAAAGAACAATTAACTAACTCACTGGCACTATCGAAACCGCAGGTCCATGAGCGCTCGGACATAAGCTTTCCACACATCCCTATCCTGAATTAATGTTTTCCAACGATACCCAGTATAATCAACTTCCCTCAAATCATGATTAGTGTTATTCTCTCACCTCATTCTTGGCCTAACAACTAGGCGTTTTCCTTCTGGTTTTCTTATAAGAAATGTCCATGCCCTCTTTCATTCCCATTCGTGCCAAATGTTCCTGCTCATCGCAGTCTACGAGACTTAACTGTTCTTACTATATATTTTATCTGTACAGATAATGTCTCACTCTTACATATTCTCCTCCATTTCCTTACCTGTCCATCTATTTTTGGTCCATAAAAATCTAAAGAACGATTAGATTTACAATTTTTTTCTCAAATCTGTTATTTTAAGGATTGTTTTTTTAATGCCACTAGAATGTCTTAAGTTATTCCTGGCATTTCCATTAGCGGAAACGTCATCCACTTCTGAGATGGGGCGCCTTCTCCCAGAGAAGTGTTGTGATGTAACAAGGATCGTGTCAAAAAGTATCTGTCGTTTTTAACTGCGAGGTACAGAAGTCGAAGACGGAATCCAGCAATGTCAATCCACTGTACGGAACAGATGGACTACCTGCATAAGTAAGAGCAGAGTGAAGTGAGGCGGGATTCGGCTAGGGCGCCAGGTAGTGAGGGTTATCAAATCTACCAATTCAGGCATTGTATGTTGTATTTCTTCTCTATAGTTTCAATGAGATTTGGCGCTGGATTTTAGTGCCTTGCAGTTAAAAACGATAGATTTTTTGGAAACGGTCTTTGTATTATCGCCTCATTATGATGGTTGTCCATTTATATAAAATCGAGTGCCGCGCGCAATGCTTGACAAATGATTAACATGCGAAATTATTATAGTGGCGGTAGTCGACATCTTTGTATTTAATTATATATAACAGCTGCGGGGAAACAAAGCGAGCCGCTGGACAACCATTCATAGTGAGGCGATAATACAGTGAATCCATTTTAAGAGGAAACCTCGCATCATCTATGTGTAGGCCTATTTTTTCATAATAATCTAAATTAGTTGAGTTATTTGTATTTTGTAGCTTCTGTCTTCATTTCCCGGTAATAACGGAACACGCCGCGCCGGCGCAAGCACAATAGCGGGCAAAGTGAGAGCCGCTGCAACGCTATAAAAAGGTTTCCGCTTAAAATGGATTCCCTGTACATCACACCGCTTCTTTGGAAGAAATTTCAAGGTAGGTTTCTGCATGCAATAGTTGAAAGTTACCTTATAAAATAAAATTCATATTGTCTGACCTGAAATCGAACTCAAGACCTCATAAACAGTAGTCTGAAACTCTGACCACAAACCATGTGGCTGGTAACAAATTAAAAAAATATATATATATATATATATATATATATATATATATATATATATATAAGCAGAATGATCACAACAAACCCAGAAATTTACTTAATGCTTTATATATATATATATATATATATATATATATATATATTATTTTAAATCCAATAAAATTTAAACGAAGCTTGTCAACAATGTGTTGAAACTGGCGTTCAAATTTAGTACGAATGGAACACATCAAAGCGAGACAATATTTGATTTCCTGCGTTCTCTGTTTAAACTGGGTTATTCTAATCAAAGAAGGGAAAAAAAGAAAAACCACAATTTTATATAAGCGGTCAACATTTGAAGTTTTCAAATCTAATCAATGTTTCATCTCTGTTATTTTCATTAACGCTAATTGAATATAATTCATTTTTAATTTTTTATCGATTCAGACTTTAAACAACAAAATTAACCTTTGAAAGCAATGTATCTCAAACAAAGGTCATAGTAGTAAACCTTGCAAAGGTTATATAATTTATTATTTGATAATTAGAACATTATGTTTATATTTAAAAGTAATTTCTGATGTAAACTAATTGACTTTTTGCAGAATGTATTGATTCAGTCAGTAACATTTCACACTTCTTGTACTCGGTAAATTCCGCGTTTTAAATCCCGCTGCCAACTAACCAAAACTGAGATTTTAATTATTCTTCTGACTTCGTGGAAAATGCTGGATTGGATTTTCATTAATGCAGTTTATCCCATTACGTACCATCTCATAGCACTGAAATTTCTAAACAGAATTCGGTAATAATTAATTAATAATGTATTACCATTTTTTTCAATGCCCCAGGTTATCACTTCTGGTGTTATTTTCTGGCATTAGCATAATTAATTGTAACCCACTTCTGAGGTTAGGGCGCTTGGAAGGCGGAGTTACAGCTGCCCCGATGATATAATGGGTGATGATGATAATGGTGCGCCAGGAGAGTCCTTAATCCTAAACTTAATCTAAGGCGAATAAGAATGATGATGATTAAGATGGGCATAGATGTTCCGGGGACCGTTTGGGCCTTAAAGTTTCCTGACATGTGTCTTACAGGTGAGAAGAAATCCGAAAAAATCTCACCCAGGAAACTTGTAATATGGTATTGTCTGTCCAGTCAAAGAAGCACACTTTGATATTTAATTTCCGAATGTATTACTCCGCGCAGCACGTGTGAAAGTGCATGCGAACTCCGTCAGCTGTTTGTTACAAGCCGATAAATTAATGCACAACAATCGTTTTAATTTTTAATGTTGCAGGGCATATTAACACACACAATGGTATGTCGAAAACGAATTAAATTATAATAGTTAATATTAAATAAATTAATTCAAATTAAACATAAATTAAAATAATTATACTTACAGTAACAAAATAACTGTATAGCAAAATATTAACAGTATTTATTTTCACAAAAGAGAATACTATATGTGAAAGGAGTGTGTGAAAACTCGATCTCTTAAAGTGAGTAAATTACGGTCATCGTCAGAACTTTATTTAAGATAGGTGGTTCATTGCTTAAAAAACATATACACCTTATAATAATCACAGCTAGAATCCAGAAATGGGAACCCACTGTACGGAGCAGATGTATAAAATAGGCCTATATTCTGTCTATATACTATACGTACTATTTGTCCATTAATATGGTTCTATTTATTAGAATGGTACACTATGATACATTTTTGAACAGGTCTTGAGTGCTTAATTCACGCATCGATGAAAAAATATATAGTGACATTGAAGATAAAGTAATTATTCGTATCTTGTTAATAAATAATGATACAAAGTTCACTAACCATCACTATTATTTCCCCTTCGTAAATGGACAACTTTTGTATAAAACAATTTTTCTTATATACAAAGTTAATTAGGGTGATCGAGATAAATGACATCCCATACATTAATCACGTTTGGCGAAAGTTAGGTCTGTATTTGAGGATATGCCTATTAGATACAATTTATAATATTGTAACGCTCCATTTTCTGGTCTTTTTGTATAACGGTAAAGTAATGAAATTACACATAGAATGAAATAAAATAAATGAAGGGTAAAAATCAGGTAGGCCTAGTCACTTTTCCATGAAACCTAGAAAAAGAATTGTTCTTCTTCTTCTTCCTTCCTTCCAAGTATTAGGCCAAGGCCTGTTACGATCCTATAGAAAATTTTTCCCTCCAGCGTTTCATAGGACGGCCCAGTGATCTTCGTCCTCTTGGTATATAATTATAAACAGCTTTGGGGATCCGATTTGAACTCATTCTTTCAAGATGGTGTTTCCAATTTAGTTGGTACTGTTTAATATAATCCAAAATTGGCGTAGTCTTCAATTCTTTTAAGATATTGGTGTTCCTTTTCCGATCCCATCTGGTGTAACCCGCTGTTCTGCGCATGAATCTCATTTCACAAGCCGTTATTCTGCTTTCATGTTGTTTTCTTAGTGTCCATGCTTCACTACCATAGGTCAACACTGGTCTAGCCAAAGTGTTATATAAACGTAATCTGGTGTTTTTTTTGTACAAGGGATGGTTTCATAACTTGATTATAAATTCCTAAACTTTTATTATAACTAGTAACTTTTTCAGGGATATCCTTTTCATCCCAGATAGAGAGATAATATCCAAGATATTTAAATTGATTAGATCTCTCTAAAATTTTATTCTGGAGACAGATTTTACTTTGTATGGGGTCCTTCCCATGAAATGCCATAATTTTAGTTTTATTAATTGATATTTCCATATTAAATTTGGCACCTATTTTTTGTAAATTATAAATTGATCGTTGCAAATCATTTTCGGAAAGTGCCAGAAGAGCTAAATCGTCTGCAAAAAGAATAGCATCGAGTTTGAGGTTCCTATTGATGGGTATATAAAAAATTAATAATTATACAACGTGCCTATTTATTTATTCTTTATCTGTATGCTAAAATATGAAGGTAAATAAAAACACGACTAAAGTATTTATTTTACTGTTTCGTTGCACGTATGGGGAATGAAGGACTTGCATGGAAGCTTCTTGTAGGGAAGCCAGAGGGAAAACGCCCAGTTGGTAGACCAAGAATGAGATGGGAGAATAACATTAACTATGATTTGAGGGAAGTAGATTATACAGGGAATGATTGGAAAGCATTAGCTCAGGATAGGGATGTTTGGAGAGCTTATGTCCGCGCGGCCATGAACCTATAGGTTCGATAGTGCCAGTGAGTAAGTAAGTAGTAAGTTTCACACTTTTATAAGAAAATATTTTTCCACGGAGAATCTAATGGTACCACAAACTTCATTTCGACAAAAAAAATGGCTTAACTGGTTGTTTCCCTCTACCCTTCAAATGATGTCAAAAAAAGTATATTTAACTTGAATGAAAAAGTATATGATAAAATGTAATCTATATAAAACTCTGGTAAAACCAACATTAATAGGCTATACGGCAGTGAAACATGGATCTTCAACTTTTATAAGATTCATGATGTGTTCCGTTGAGGTGTTATTCGAAATTAAAATATAAAATTATGGAATATTCACCTGAAAGGTCCGTCTCCTCAACTTAATTAATTACTTTACTGTAGCGCTTTCGGGACTTGTCCCATCATCGGCAGGATTCAAAACTGGTGTTTCACTGAAGATCTGGTAGAGGGGATTACATGTAATGGGTTCGTTTTCGTTTATCAGATTGTCGTTGTTGTGAGCTGCTTTCTCGAAGCTGCGTACTCGAAGAGATGGAAATCATGAAAGCCGCTCACAACAACGACAATCTGATAAACGAAAACGAACCTAATACATGTAACCCCCTCTACCAGATCTTCAGTGAAACATCAGTTTTGAATCCTGCCGATGATGGGACAAGTCCCGAAAGCGCTACAGTTAAATAATTAATTAAGTTGAGGGGACGGACCTTTCACGTGAATATTCCATAATTTTATATTTTAATTTTGAACATGGATCTTGTCCAGGATCGATATGTCAAGACTGAGTTCATTTGAAAAGAAGAGATTAAACAAAAACATTATGGCCTAATATGTGACAAAGGAAAATGATATATAAGGTATAACTCAAAGCTCTATCAGTTGTTTAAGGTTACATCAACTAAAATTTTAAGACTGCGTAGAAAGAATGACTGAACTTGAGATACCCAACAAAATCGTGGAAATGTAAATTTCAAGGGGGGGAAATGTCTGGCTGTGTCGTGGACACGGCTGTGAGTTTTATGTGAATACGTGTACGTAATGGGTAATATTTTCCTTGAGCATATTATATGTATGTGGTCAACCCAGCTGCAGAGATACTGGTGCCGGCGTAGATCCGTTCGGACGCCGCGCTGTTCCCGGCACCGTTTCACTCTGTCATATGGTGTTTTAGGTGTACCATTGGATTGCTCTTGAGAAACCCTTTCCAACCTTATACGATCTCTACGTTTTGATTTGGCTTTTTGACGAGTATAGACCGACATTACATTATTTATTTTAATTCTTTACTTTAACACCATATATATATATATATATATATACTATAAATATTTCACACAAATGTTTTATATACGCGATCCATAGATCTTGACGAGATCTGACGATTGAAACTCAAACGATTGTTCGTAACTTCTCAGACTCACAATTTATACTAAATGGAAATATTATGTGACGCAGCGAAACGATCTCAAAATAGCAGCGCTTTCCCCATCGCAGCGAGCGATGGGTCACAGTTCACACTCAACGTAACGAATTATCTGATCCTTTTTATATTGAGTGATGTAATTAAATTCTGTATGTAAATTATAGATATGTAGCTGCAACACAAAACTGTATCCCCCGATTTTATCACCAGTTTTCTTAATTGTCTCCCACTATGGACGCAAATTTAAAGACGTATTCATGTCAAAAAGGAATGTGGGACGACGGAGATTGCGTTGGATGGATGGCATTTTGGAGGATCTGAGATTCTTGGGATGGTGGCTGGTTGCTAGAAACACAGATATCTAGAAGAGAGTTCTGAGGGCTGTAGTGCTAATGATAATCATATTAAACTAAAAGTACAAACTGCTTAAACAGGCAACTAAGAGATAACATAGGAAAGCAGACACTATTTTGACAAAGTCAAAGGGCGGAGTAGTCAACGACAATCATCAAATAGATGAATCAAAGTATAAAACATTTTGGAGTCGTAGCAGGCAGAAATACGTAACCCCTGAAGTAGAAAAAGAGAAAGAATTTAAATATAAAAAGAAATATTAAATAAAGAAGAACGTAATGGTAGCTTAATTCACCATGCAATTTGCGTTTAATTTCAGTTCCTTTTGTATTCGTATAGAATTCTAATATTTCAACAGAACGCATTGCGGGAATAAGTTTTCCTCTATTCGTTTCGATTTTACAAAATGAGTTCGGGGTTTAAGCGTTCTGAGCCAATCCAATTCAATTTGACTTCGTAGGAACAAATGCCTTGAGATTTATCTTAATATAATACTCTCTCGGTTTTCCTAATACCTAGTCGTTTTTCTTCCGCCTTTACTTTTGCTTTATTTCCTTCACTACTTTTGTTTCAAAACGATTCTGTATTGATTTCATTTCTGAGCACCAAACTCTCCAACTGATTTCAATATAAATGGGTCTGAAAATACACATTCTGCTTGTCGGAAAAAAAACATATCAATCAAATGGAAATACAGAGTGGAGTAAATCTACCAAACTCAAAAAAGATATTTAGAATGCAATATACTATATATAAATAGATATTTAGAATAAAAGTTACAAAATTAAAATTTTAGCAATGAATAAGATTAAATTAAAACAGAACTGAAGGGAGTTTTTTTAAGACATACGAATTACTAAAGATTATTTTGTAACGCACCGCTGTGGTCTCGAGGTAGCGTGCTGCCTTGTCACGCAGCGGGCCCGGGTACGATTCCCGATCGGGACATGCTCCTGGGTGAGTTTTTTTCGGGGTTTTTCCTCACCTGTAAGACAAATGTCAGGAAGCTTAGGGCCCATAGGTCCCCGAAAAATCATCCGGCCATCATCAATCATCATCATCCTTATCATTATCATCATCATTCACCGGTGGAGAAAGCAACGGAAAGCTACCACACCTATAATTCTCTAGTAAAGCTGCAAAGCATAGCATGAAAACGCTATGATTGCAGTGAAAGACTTGCCCCGGGCTGAATTACTATGGATAGATTTTGTAACGAGTAGGCCGTACCATGTTGAAAACACCAGTTCTCGTCCGATCACCGAAGTTAGTGGTAATGGAATTTATTGACTTGTTTTTTCGAAAGAAAGGAAATAAATTTTCAATTACCATTGTACATGGGCCTGTTTAGCCGTACGTGAATATTTTATTCCATGAGTAAAATAAAATTAAAGAAATAATATATACATAAATACATACATGGCTATACATATACACTCATACATAAAAATACATCAAAACAATGAATATATGGAAGTCTATCTACAGTACATACGTGCATACATACATACATACATACATACATACATACATACATACATACATACATACATACATACATACATACATACATAATAATACACATCTACACTCATACATAAAAAGACCATGTGTATAGATATAAAAAATTAAAAATCTGTCATTTATTACAATACCAAAAAACTAACTATAGAACAGATTAAAAAAAACACATACACACACAGACACCCACACCCACACACACACATACACACACACACACACACACACGCAGGGAGTTTTTAATATTAGAGTTAATTGTGATTGTTATATTCTGATGTAATATATGTTTGTACTGTTGAGTGGATGAGAAAGCCACATGGCCTTAACTACACCAGGCTAAATAAATAAAAAAAATGAATGCACTAGCAGGCTATTCAACTAAGACTACTTATTATATAATACAAGTGAAGATCGGAAACAAATACCATATTAAGGTTCTTATTATTAATAATACATATTCTCTCATTGATCTCTAATTTTGCTATCCCTTCATTTCGTTTTTGTGCACAAAAATTAGCATATTTTTACTTCACTCTCGACCCGTCCTAAAACACCCAACACGCCACTCTTCCAAGATCCGAGATGTGAAATCTCTCCGGCAGCAACTGTAATTTAAGTTGCTCTGTCTCTCTACGGAATATTATAATATGTTGCCAGTTTTTTCTTTCGGTTATTGCACAGAGGGCATTGTTTTCCACCGAAGTTAAGCAACAATATGCGTGGATGAAAGAACGTTTGGGAACATCACGCGATTGAATGTTCCCCGTTCGTCCCACTCAAGATGTAGTTTCACTCCCTCCGTGATGAGTTTATTAACCAAACTAACCTAGTTACGCTGTCAGTGAGTGACATGAGGTTATAGATCGCCTCAAAGAGTAGGAAACTAACGTTTTGCTTGGATGATGAAGACCAAATAAAATTTCCTCAGAGGCACTATGCAAGATTGAGGTTCTTTTTCGAGCCTGAAAATCTTCACTCTCGGGACCCACGGCTTAGAATCCCTCCCGGAGGACTTGGTCGTTGGATTCTGCCATATTAAAACTTGTTAAATAATTAATTTTTCTCCAGAACTAAATTTATTCTGTGTCATTATAGTAATTTTCACCATTTTTATCTTTTACATTTTATATTTCAATCGTTAAATCTAGAGTAAATTAAAATATATCGTAAATAATAATTGTATTATAGATATACCATATAATAATTTTACTTATGGTAATTTACGTGTACCAAGAATTTTTTGTATTTTTTTCCAACCTGGTTGAGTGCTAGACAAGGCTTTAAGGTCTAAACTGCGCCAGGTAAAATAAAGCTATTATTATTATAATCCACTGCTGTGGTCTTGAGGTAGCGTGCTGCTTTTTCACGCAGCGTGCCCGGGTTCGATTCCCTGTCGGGACAGGCTGCCTGGGTGAGGTTTTTTCAGGGTTTTTCCTCACCGGTAAGACAAACGTCAGGGCGCTTAGTGCCAAAACTGTCCCTGAAAATCATCCGGCCATTCATGGTCATGATAATTATCATTATCATAAGTAATGCCACGAGTGATTTCCAATTTATCTAAGAATTTGGAAATCAAGAGTGGCATTTGTTAGAACTATTTAACGAATACAATTAAGCTGTTTACTCACAAATCATTATTTAAATATAGTTATTTTAAAATATGTATATATTTAATGTAAACGGCGATGTTTGAAAACAAATGAGAAACGATTGCTACGCTTTATTTGCTTTTGTTCGTCACTGCAACCAGATCATATTATTTATTGCCAAAGGAACGCAATATTGTAAAATGCACTCTAGTAGAGAAAAAATGAAACAGATCAAACTGTATATTAATTCATTTCTAATGTCCTATGATGTAAATATGACAATTATATTTTTCTGGGAAAAAATACATTTAAGAAAGTGCAAACAGTGGTTTATTTTTTTTTTGTGGCATAATCAATTGCTACAAATGTTTTTATATTAACTCCCGCATGCGGTATGTGTTGACATTCATGCACTATATATACAATCTGGTAGCCGTATTTCTTCGAGAGTTAGTCACTGCAAAATAATGCTATGACCTATTCAAAATGTTAAAAAGGAGGTGCTTTCTGTATTATGATAAACTTTAGTTGCTAAATTCTAGGCGAAACACGACTGTGATTGGTTGTAAATAAAAAATTATTGTAACGTGATTGGTCATTGACTGCCATTTGGGGCATGAGTTAAATAGTCACTATAATTTACCGGTGTGGAAAGCAACGAGAAGCTTCCACACCTATAATTCCGTAGTAAAGCTTCAAAGCACAGCATGAATATTTAAACCCACGACATTTTGGAATAGAGCCAAGGAATATAACCACCATGTGCTATTGAATTAATGTTTAGTCTCGCGACGTAGCCGAGCGGTTTAACGCTTGATGTATTGGTGTAGATATTAAGAATTTGTGCTGGTTCGAATCGCAATGGGGGAAGAATGCCCGCCCGCCCAGCATCAACACGAGACATTTTGGTAACTGCAATTAGTAGCGGCTCCAGATTGAGAAACTATCTAAAAAGGCTGGGGTTTCTACATGCTGACCACATGTCACCTCTAAAACTAGTTGGATGATTAACCACCTCTGTGGTTAATACACGTGGATATGAGGTTAGCAGTCGGCTGGTAGGCTAAGAACCTTCTAGGCCTGTCGCTTCTTGGAGGAGGAGAGGTTACAATATTTTATTTATGTTTCGTGCATTTAACGGAAGCTATTCTAGTAATTCATAATATTTTAGAGACGCATTTAACTTCAAGGTAATTTAATGGCTATGTAAAATTGTAAGTCTTCACGGTCGGTGTACTTATTCCTGTCTGGTTCGTCTTCCGGGCTAAATGGCCTGGTACAGTTTTCTTGAAACTCCACGTTTCGGCTACAACTGCGGTAGATACATTCAGGAGATTCTGCGTGTTCTCTGTGAATTCCTCAATTGTCGGCTGCAGACTGGTAGTAGATTGGGGCAGAGGGAATCTCGTTAATTCATTCATGCGCGTCACTAATTAGATGACGAGGCATATGGCTACCTTAAGAGAGTCTATAGCCGACAGCTGAGGAGTTCACAGAGAGTTCATGGGATCTCCTGAAGATATCTACTGCAGTAGTAGACGAAACGTGGAGCTTCAAGAAAACTGGACCACGGTCATTTACCTAGTCCGAAAGACTAACTAAACAGGTATCATTTAATGTCTATTTATTTAATTTGTTTGTCATTTAATAGAATCGCACAAACAAAACAAGCAATAAATGCTTTAAACTCTGTTTGGTGGAGCAAAAATATTACAAAAAATAGAAAATTACAAATATATCAAACCATAGTTCACAGCATTTTAACATATGGTGCTGAAGTCTGGTAAATTCCTACCAGGGAAATGAAAAGAATTTTAAGTATAGAAATGGATGTTTTAAGAAGATCAGCTGGAACATCTAGAATGGATAGAATACGAAATAAAGAAATAAGGGAAATTATTGGTGTACAAGAGGAGCCGGAGATCATAAACATCATAGCAAAGAAAATATTGCAGTGGTATGGTCATGTCAAACGAATGTCAGAGCAAAGATTGCTAAAAATTGTTATGGAATGGATCCCAATGGAATGGAGGAAGAGAGGAAGACCGAAGAAAACTTGGATACAAGGGGTACAAGCAGCTATGAATATCAGAGGAATGGAGGAAGATCAATGGATGGATAGAGAGGAATGGCGTTTGGTTTCCGGAAGACGGGGGCAGCTGCCATGATACCGGATGATGATGATGATGATTTAATTTTATTTATATGACAATGTGAAATGATAAATAGGATGAAATGAGTCCTGGTAATGAAATTCCAACCAACAATTTGCTTCGACGATTGAAGAAAACCAGGAAAAACTTCAGAAACGTTGGTCGGTACCGGGATTTCAACTCGAGACCTCCCGAAAACAAGTTCCAACTCGCATCGGCAGTTTCAGCAAATATGTAAAATTGTTGTTCATTCAACTCGTTGAAAGCCTATTTGATCATTTACTTAAATGATTTCATCATCATCATCATCAAGAACAAATTCGTTTTAGACCATGTGGCCTGTACGGTCTTAAATGATTTAAATTTAACAAATGCTAGCTTTCATTTATTTCCCATTGAAAGTTTTTGCAAGATAGTGCGTTTTGTCGTACTTAGTGCGTTTTGTCGTACTTAGTGCGTTTTGTCGTACTTAGTGCGTTTTGTCGTACTTACAGAAATGGCGACCATGATTGAAAGTTCAACTTCCTACATTTCGGGGTTGCCAACCTAAATAACTATACTGTAATATTACATATTACAAACCTCTACGTAAAATTTATATAGGCTACAAAAAATATATCCAAAAGGTAGTGTTAATATACATCGTACGAAACAAATCACTGCATTTTAAATGAACTGAACTTTATTTGAAACAATATAAAACAATAAATACGTACTTGCCACCATTTTATCACTAATTGGTATCACAGCCTCCTGTTGTTTTAACTAATAAACATTGCCCACACTGTTAATGTTGGTCAGTTGCTTATAATGGACGCAGATATTTCCAACAAAAATGATATTATTTAACTATTATGTATTATTTTGAAAACACCATCACGCAAAAAAAAAAATGTACAACGAACGTTTGTGAAGTCTTTTACAGAAGCGAGGAAATTATTAAAAACCGAGCTAGACACTTCCCAACCTCGCATCGTAATATACTATTTTCTAACTTATAAGTCCAGTTTAACAAATAAAAATTGCAACAAAGTATATTGCTACGCAAGTGAAGCTTATGTTTTATTAAAGGTGTGTTTTTACATTTTACACATATTTTGTGGTTTATGGAAATATAATAATATTATATTTTGTTGCCTGATATAAAGATGAAATAACCGTGCAGTTTCATAAAAATTGTTGATAATAAATTCTCTAAAGTCCATTTCCATGAAAACACTTTTTTTCCTTTGCATACACTGTTAACTTACTGCAACATGTTTAGTACGAAACATCGGGTTCCCAATGTTTGTGCACGGGTACGCGGATTGTCATATGAAGACATCGGAGTTGAATTTACCCAGCCCCAACAAAGGCACACATTCGCCTGCTTGTAACAAAATAAGCGTACCAGCAGTGTGTGTGATGAGGCACGTCATGGACGACCACACATATCACCAGACATAGTGCAACAGCTTTAAATTGCCAGTGATAGTCCGAACGCAACAACTCGACGCCTCAGTTGGAAGTTGAATGCCCTCATAACACAGTGTGGAAAATTATATTTCACACTACAAACATGTCATTATCACGTAAGCTTGATTTTGGGAATCATATCACAGAAGGAGCAGATTTTTTGTCACGGTTTAAATGTTACGGTCTAAATTTCGTTTCACAGCTGAAAGATGGAGTAAGTGTTTTTACCTGGATGGCGGTCATGTAGGAAGTCAGTAAAATATGTGTAAAACTTCACAATAATATAGATTTTTTCGAACAATGCCTTAATGAAATGGAACTGACATCTGAGACTCCCTGTACATATTATCTACGGTTATAATGAGGTCCACTCAATAGTTCTGGTAGTAGAATACCTTCCTCCAGGCTATAAGCCCGGTTAATTAGTTAATGGTTACTCGTATATACACGTTCTGGGTAATTCGTATGATGAATTTTTTGATCTTCATGTCTTTGTTTCCCTCAAAATAACTCAACTATATATATACACCGTGTTCCATTCAAACCTCCCACATTTTAATTAATTATAACTCTCAAATGGTATTAAAATAAAGAGAAACTCAAAGAATTTCTGTTTTCATTGTTGCAGTTAATTCATCTGTCGCATGCTGGACAATAATGACATAAGAAAATGGCGACTCCTCAGCAACGAGCACAAACTGTTTTCTGGCATGCAGAGACGAAGTCAATAATTACAGTGCAAAGAAATTACCGGAGAGAATATGGAGGAAATGCACCTGATGGAAAGACCATTAAGGCATGGCTTGAGAAGTTTCTGGCGACTGGAAGCGTTAAAAAAAGAATCAAAAGGTTCTCGAACACGTGTTTCAGAAAAAAATATTGAAGAAATTAGAGCAGGATTTCAGAGAAGTCCACAAAAATCAATTCGCCAAGTTTCCCGGCAGTTTAAATTCTTTGAGTTTCTGTTTCGTTTAATACCGGCCTCATTTCATAATCCGGCATACTTTGTTAGTTATGATTAATTAAAATGTGGGAGGTTTTAATGGGATTCCCTGTATATATATATATATATATATATATATGAATTTTAGGTCCTGCACTTTTTTTTTTTGTTACTATAATGTTCAAATTAGCTAGTATTGCAAAGAAAACATTAAATAAATGCCCCTAACTGTGCTTTAGTTGCACCTTTTTGCACCTTTATTCAATGCTAGCACCTTTTTGCACCTTTTCTTTAACGGAAGCACATTTTGCACCTTTTCAAACCTTTTTTGTCTCCTTTAGTAGAACATTTTATTACCAAAATATATTACATTTATTCAAATACAATTTCAAGGGTTGGTAACGATATGTGATATCAGTGCACATCACATTTCTTCCACTTCAGTGCAATCCCGTTAGGCTATTCCCTTTAAATTAGTTTGCTCCTCATTGCCCCACAGTTATGCGAAAGCCATTGTTCAAGCAAGGAAGGTTGTCGAGTGCGTGAATAAATTTTTCAGTTCAAAATAATATTTGACTAGTGCGGTCTGCTATTTTCCTGAGTGACCAGTATACAGTATGCCGAAACCGAAAGTGAACTCCTATAAACTACGTGATATTGTTAAAAAATTTAGTGCAGATGGAATTCAGAGTGACGGATCTGTTATCAGGTGCATTCTTTGTGATATTTCAATAACAATTGATGAAAAACATCAATGTGTTACGCAGCATATAAGTAGTGCAAAACATGTGAAAAATAAGGAACGACGAAGCAGTAATGGTGAGTTGAGATATGTTCTAAGCATTTTAGTAGCACCTCTATATGGAAAGCAAGTGAAACCCATGTTGTTGAAAACCTCTATTTTAAAAAATTGCACTTTTTTTGCACCTTTTTCACCAAAATTTTGACCTAAAATTCCTAGCTATATATATATATATATATATATAGTGGGGGCACGCCGTAGTGGTTCAGGCACTACGCTACAAGCCGGAAGGTCGAGGGTTCGAGTCCCGGTGGGGTCAGGATTTTTAAACTGATCCAAACCTTCTGGCGGCTCTATGACCCTGGGGTCGACTCAGCCTCTAACGGAAATGAGTACCAGACGCTTGTTCTGGGGGTAAAGGCGGCCGTCACGTAGGGCTAACAACCCTGCTGACATCAAGTGCCGATTGTCAAGAAATAGTGGGAGCCTTAACCTCCTACTACCCCAAGGGCCTCCTGAGGCCTGTGGTAGGATCACTTTACTTTAGTATATATACTAGTGTTCGTCAAGTGGTTGAAATTCAACCATAAATGACATGTCACTTTACATGATATTTGACCATAATCATAAAAATACAGGGTATATATTTATGTTGGAGTGTATCTGATGATGGAGGTGATAGTATTCTACATTAACACCCAGCATCGTGACTTCTTCAGGGAATCCATACCAAAGGCTCAAACACAGGGACATGTTCCTATGAAAATGGAATGTTAGAACATTATATAGACTAGTAAACTGCGATGGGCAGGACATGTAGCACGAATGGGGAATGATGTTCTTGTAGGAAAACTAGAGGGAAAACGCCCAGTAGGTAGACAAGGAATGAGGCGGGAAAATAACATTAACCATGATTTGATGAAAGTAGATTTGAAATTATTGTAAAACATTATCTCATGATAAGGATGTGTGGAGAGTTTATGTCCCAAGGAATGATGAGAGTTAGTATACCGAGTTCAGTTGCAAAAAAGAAAACTGACGGCCGCTGGAGAGTTAACATAAAAAAATATATGTAGGGATGGATTTTTGGGGGCGTTCAGCTGGAATTTATAGAAGCGATAAAATAAGAAACAGTGCAATTAAACAAAAGATGAATGTTCAAACTTCAATTATGGATTTCATTTAAAAAAACATTAAAACGGTATGGCCATGTGAATAAAAACTTACAGAAGACAGATCCCCAAGAATAATACCAGAATGGGTGCCATTTGGTAGAAGAGGAAGAGGACGGCCAAAAAAAGTGAATTGATGGTGTTTTGATTAGCATGATGGAAAAAGGATTGGACGATGGAGATTTGAATGAAAGAGATATGTGCGGAGGAGAATGACATTAATTGGGCGGAGGAAGATATTGTGAAACTTTGTGAAACCTGCTGTTTATATATATATATATATATATATATATATATATAAATATCCCTATACGTATAAGGAAGAAAACAAATGATTGTGCTAGGATTCCTGAGTGGCGCAGTTGGTAGCGAACTATCGTATAGAGTTGGGTTCATATATGACATGAAAAGAAAAATAAATTCCTGCTGGGTCGGGATTTGAACGCGAGTTTCTTAACTTTGTACGACTATCAGAGCTACTAAGGAATCCTAACACAAACATTTATTATATATATAAAATTTTCCAAGGACCCACGACGTTTTAAATTAGAAATAGAAGGGAAAAGTATAGAACAGGTCATGAAATTCAAATATTTAGGAATATAAATTAATAGCAGCAACAGAATAACAGATGAAATCCTCCATCAAGCAAATAATATAAACAATATATTGGGATGTTTATACAATACTGTTTGGAAAAATAAAAATTTAAGAATAGATACAAAAGTAAGAATTTGCAAATCTGTCATAAGGCAAGTTCTAACATATGGTTGTAAATGCCGAACAGAAACTCAAAAAACAAAACAAATCAATGAAACAACCAAAATGAAAGTTTTAAGGAAAATTGTAGGAAAATCGCCGAGAGAGAAAATTCGCAACTCTGTTATTAGAGAAGAATGTGAAATTGAACCTATAAACCTCTGTATAAATGATAGAAGACTAGATTGGAACGATCACATAGATAGATTGGAGAACAGTAGACTAGTGAAGAAAATACGCGACTGTACACCTCAGCAGAAAAGGTCATTAGGAAGACCACAACTACGATGGAAGGACGTCACCATACCCCGGACCTGTACTGAATGAACACGCAAGAAACTGCCAGCTTTCATGCGTAGAGAAAGAAGAAGAATATCCATCCATGCATAGTAATTCTGCCCGAAGGCAGGCCCTTTACTGCAATCATAGCATTTTCATGCTATGCTTGCAGCTTTACTAGGGAGTTGTAGGTGGGGTAGCTTCTCGTTGCTATCCACACCGGTGAAGGATGATGATGATGATAATGATGGCCCATATGGACCGTTTGGGCCTTAAAGTTGTCCTGACATTTGTCCTACAGGTGAGGAAAAACCCCGATAAAAACCTCACCCAAAAAAACTGCCCCGACCGGGGATCGAACCCGGGCCCGCTGCGTAACAAGGCAGCACGCTATCTCGAGACCACAGGGGTGGACAAGAAGAATATATATATATATATATATATATATATATATATATATATATATATATTTTCATTCAAACAGCCATCTAGTGGCCACTATCACAAGTAAGCTTATTTAAAGAGAATATTTACTTTATAGCAGTAACGCTTGTATATTTAGATGTTATAACTATATTTATGACATTTAGAAATGATGGCAGATATGACGTGAAAACATTATATATATAAACATGAAAAGGAAAATAAATGTCAGAACCAGGATTTGAAACCCAAAACTCTATACGTTAGTATGCTACCTACTGCGCCCACACACACATATACTTACTTACTCACTGGCACTATCGAACCCGTAGGTTCATGGCCGCACGGACATAAGCTCTCCATACATCCCTATCCTGAGCTAATGCTTTCCAATCATTCCCTGTATAATCTACTTCCCTCAAATCATAGTTAATGTTATTCTCCCACCTCATTCTTGGTCTACCAACTGGGCGTTTTCCCTCTGGCTTTCCTACAAGAAGCTTCCATGCAAGTCTCCCATTCCCCATACGTGCAACATGTCCTGCCCATCGCAGTCTACGAGACTTAACTGTTCTTATTATATCTGGCTTCCTATAAAGACCATGTAGTTTACTGTTATGTAGTCTTCTCCATTCACCTGTCTGTTCATCTCTCTTTGGTCCAAACTTTTTCCTAAGTTCTTTATTCTCAAATACTTGTAATATTCTTTCCTCTCTTAAAGTAAAAATAAATAAATATAAATATATATATATATATATACTTGTCATTATAATTTTTGGTGTGTGGTAGGTATGATCGATGAAGATACATTAAAAAAATATCATGAATACAACCTGAATAGCTTCATTTCTTCGGAATTTCTGAAAGCGTCTTTAGAAAAAGATATTATCCACTACTGTAAATAACACCTGAAAGTTTCTGGAGCTTCTATAAATAATGTTGAGCAGGAACAACAGAAGCTCGTTACCTATAACGGTCATGAAGCGATTAGAGACCGCCGGATTAGTATAATTGCTTCTTGTGGTAGCCGCCCCATACAATCGGTTACTTCTGAAAAGAGACAGTTACTGCAGACATTATGCTCTCCACCTCAGCTAAATTAGCTCTATAAAGGGATTTACTGTATACCTACCTCCATAGTGTAGTAGTTATGAAGCCAAAGATTGTTCTGCGCTTATAGAAACCGTTAGATTCTATTGTTTCCATGAAATAATATGAACAACTCTACAGAATTCATACAAGTTAAACGCATGCTTGCTGTGTAATGTAATAGCGCTGGAGTCTCATCGAATATAAAACAGTAATATAACACACACAGCTTCAAAACTTACAAACCAATATACAGAGTGGATTGCAACTCGAAATTGCAGCCCACATGGACTTTCAGAATTTCAATACCAAACATAATAAGTCACAATATTTTTTTGTTCACTCCTATACTAATAATGGCCTAATTACACTGGTCAACATGATTTTTGTCATGAGTACCAATAGTTGCACTTAATGTAGTTTTTTATTGTGTTTTCAAATATATATTCGGAATCTCTCTATCGCCCACAATTTTTTTATTTAAATTTCAATTAATGGACTTAAATAATTAATTTTTAATAAACGTTTTTTGTCCATTTGTCCATCTTGGCGCAGTAAGCGATGAGCACGGGGAACACTTTCATCAGGAGTTTTAAGCAATGGAAAAGAGATATCAAGGCAAATGGAATCCTAATATGCTGACCGATTATTGTTGGACCATCAAGAGGGATACTCCACAGGCGAAATATAGCAGAAAATCGTCATTTCTTACTTTCTAGGTGAATCCGAATGTTCGAATATTGTGAAGTTACGAATGTAGAAAATATTAAAGTGTTTGAAATTATAAATTCCTGTCTCTCGGAAACCTTGCTTGATGGAGAAAAACCGATATCATATTTGAATTCAGGAGACAAAATACTATCATAATCGTATATTTTTCTTTCTGGGACAAAAATGTTTCTTTTTTGTTGTTCAGTGTTATCATTCTGTTTTTAGGGAAGTAAGTTGAATTTACAAGAGAGGCCTTGTATCCATTGACAATCGGCATGTAATTCCTAAATTTATTGAATTAATATGACTTTTTTGTACATTAAAATTTAGTTTTGTTCTTCGCCAGTCTTTTGTTAGAGTGTTTATTGGTTGAGTCCTGTTTTCACACTTCGCTAGATGATAATTGGGGTATGGTTTCAGTCCTCCTTGGGTTCATGGTATATGGAAATGCATGCTGGCAGAATCGTCATCGAGGAGCGACAGAACAAAGCCACCGAGATACCGAGAGAAATTATGGAAACAGATGCAATGAAAACACAAACCTGGAAGGAACCGAACTTCGACACCTGTACACACGTTCCACCGCCCATGGTTTTCATGGGAATATATGCTCATGTATGGACAATCAATAAGTAGTACAACAATACACTAATAGCTCTAGAAATGGATTATTTACGCAGAAAGTCAAAATTAGAACATGTCACAAATAAGGAAATTAGAAATATAATGGAAGCAGAAGAAAGCATAATTGAAAGAATTGAGGAGAAGGAATTAAAGTGGTTAGGACATGTTTTAAGAATGGAAGATGAGCGAAGGCCAAAGCAACTATATCAATGGCATCCGACCAGAAGGAGGAAGAGAGGGAGACCGAAGTTAACATGGAAGGAAAGCATGAAGACATTATTGCAAGCAAGACGACTAAGAATTGAAGGTGCCCAAGATCGCAGGCTTTGGATGTTTGGCACGGGTAGACGGCAGCAGCTGTAAAAACCCGAAGATATATGCTCAATTAATTTCCCTAGGGAAGAAACATAATTGACTTAATTAATAAATGTTACCTACTTAAAATTTATTGAGGAATACAAAACAATTTTATAGTATTTACACTTATTTCTCACTTTGATAATTCGAATGTATAGTGATTGAACAGTTGTTACAATTATTAACATTAGCCTCAACATTTAAAACTATTAATTAAAATGTCGGTTGCTATTTCACACAACAAGAAAAAAATTTCAGTTGTTTTACCAACATTCCCTTGCTCTCAAACAATTGAACTCTTCAAACCAAGATATAAAATCACACGAAATATAAAAATTAAACATAATTATTAGTATAGGAGTGGATAGACGTTACTAGTCTCGAACTTATTTGCTCGACTATTAATGTACTACTTACTTCCCTTGTTACTATTTTTTTCGAGGAATTCGATTTTTTGTCGATGGGCAGAAATTGTTTTTTTTTATATCGTAAGAACGAACGCTCGATAACACAGAACGCCACTGGTTAATACTTAAATAACTAACTTACTAGCACTATCGAACACGTATGTTCATGACCGCGAAGATATAAGCTCTCCATACATCCCTACTCAGAGCCAATGTTTTCCATTCATCGCCTGTATAATCAACTTCCCTCAAATCATTGTTGATGTTATTCTCCCACCTCATTCTTGGTCTTCTAACTGGACGTTTTCATCTGGTTTTCCTTCAAGAAGCTTCCATCCACATATTTCATTCCCCATTCGTGCCACGTGTCCTGTCCATCGGAGTCTACGAGACTTAACTGTTCTTATTATATCGCTTTGTAAGACCATGTAGCTCATTGTTATGCAGTTTTCTCTTTTCACCTCTGTTCATCTCTCTTTGGTCCAAAAATTTCCCCAAGAAACTTTATTCTCAAATATTATTATTAGTGTACACCTATAACTTGTAAAATCATTGATCTGATATCGAAATAGTATATAAAATTATTCTATAGGAAGTAACAATAGGCAAGGAAAATGTCGCTTTTTATGCACTACCTAGGTTTATTTCTACTAAATTACGACAATATTTTTCATAAGTAATGCCACGAGTGATTTCCAATTTATCTAGAGGATTTGAAAATCAAGAGTGGCATTTGTTAGGACTATTTAACGAATAAAATTAAGCTGTTTACTAACAAATAATTATTTAAATACAGTTATTTTAAAATATTTATATATTTAATGTAAACGGCGATGTTTGAAAACCAAATGAGAAACGTTTGGTTATGTTTCATTTGTTCATCACTGCAACTTGATCATATTATTTATTGCCAAATAGGATCGCAATATTTTTAGAATGCACCCTAGTGGGAAAAAAATGAAACACATCAAACTGTATATTATAACCAACATTATAGATTATTAATCTTTTTCGGAAGCAAATCACTAAAATCAGTATGTGAACACACAATTACCAAATGTGTTGGTTGAAGGAATCTGTTCATTATTTGCTATATTCAACATATTTGTTAGAGCCAGTCACTGCAAGATAATGTTCTGACCTGTTCAGAATATTAAAAAGGAGGAGCTTTCTTTATTTTTGTAATCAAAATTCGATAATTATCGAGGTGAAACACGACTGTCATTGGTTGTAAAATAAAATTTATTGAAACGTGATTGGTCATTGACCTCCATTTGGGGCATGAGTTAAATAGTCATTGCAAGAGTTGTGTGTTCTATGACTGATTTTAGGTTACGAGATGCAACTGACAAAACATACAGTTATGGAATATTGTGTCCAATATGAATGGACAAAAAGCTGTCAAATTAATTGAGTAATTTGATTGATAAACATAATGTTATTCAAAGGAACTAAATTGATAGATGATCTCTCTAATTTAATTCTAGTTCACAGTGACGAATTGTACGGAATAAGTCATGAATTTAATGATTGATGGACATAATGGTAGTTAATTATAGAGAAAGAGCACAATACCCGCTCTATATTGTGTAATATTACATACGTTTGTCAAAATGTATCTAGAGTTAACGAAATTATAGAGAAATTAATTTATTGACAATTACTGCAGTTGAATTGAAATAAGACCATACCATTAAAAGTTGATGTTTCTGTCTCCTTTAGTTCAATATGAACTAAAACTACGTTTCAGATTTCTTGTGTTACGTTGAACATTTTCTGTAATGCCAACCTTAAATTTTAAGTCATTAGCAGCAGCATCATCATTCGGCCTCAAGGTTTAGGCCTTCTGACCTGTTCCGTCTCAAAGTTGTTTTTCATGCCATCTCTTCAATGGTCTGACTACATTTATTTTTCTTTTTGGATAATTGTGGACTGATAAAAAGAAAAACGAAGATATAAGAACATAACTTAATATATTTAATCTCTGTGAAAGAATAAAATATTGTCAAAATGCTTATCTTCAGAACGTATTACGAATGAATGAACAGCGCATACCAAGAAGAATGTACAATTATAAACCAAAAGGGAGAAGAATGTTAGGAAGACCATTGAAGAGATGGAAGGGCCAATTCGACCTATAATGAGATCGGAACAGGCCATTGGGTTTAATCCTTGTACTTGATGATGATAATTGTGTAGGAGAGCTTACGATATCCTAGAGTTAGATATTCGTTGAATATGATGTCCCTAGTTTGTTCTGTAGTTTTAGCTGTAGATGTAATAGATTCTACATTTAATTCTTCTCTAGTATATAGGGTGCAGCATAAATCAGTAAACGAAAATGCAAACACATTGCTTTCTGTAGATTACATCTACGCAAAAAAACAATTATCGAAATTGTTCAAAGTGACCTTCATTGTTGTTAAAGCATTTACGACATCGTGTTAACACTGATTTGCAGATGTTATCATACAATTTCCCATTATCACCAAAAGTGTTTTCAAATTCCTGTTCAATCAAATCCCGCAAATATTGCAGTAATAGTGGTTTTGTACTGAAAACTTTGTCCTTCAAAATTCCCAAATTGAAAAATTGCATGGCATGAGGTCTGGTGATCTAGGTGGCCAATCGATTTCACATTGCCTTTGAATTCACTCTTCTAAATGGCCATCTAAAAAGCACGAACCTTTAATCCATAGTGAGCTGAGGCACCATCTTGCTGCCAAATAAGGTCGTTTTGTACTGCTTCAAACATATAGCTGTTACCTAATTTTACCATAACCTCATATCTTAATATTCGAAGGTATCTATTGACAGTCACAGTACAGTTGAAAAAATAAGGACCTATCACTCCTTCGCTGCATATGCCTGCCTAAACCGTAACTCCAGGTACATTTAATTCTTTCTCAATTACAACTTGCGGATATTCAGAATTATGATTTATTTAACATGAGACAAATTATGATTTAACTTAAAACATGCTTAATTGGATCACAAAATTGTTTTGTAAAAGTTGATAGTGGGCAAGATATATTCCCTAGTTAGCAGTAGAGTTTGAGATTATATTCTGAAGGTCCCGTATTCAAACCCCAGTTTCAACCAATTTGATTTTCTTCCATGCAACCATGTGCAGTGATTAACTGACTTACAATATAATCTATTTATTTAGCCTGGTGGATTTAAGGTCATGTGGCCTTCTCTTCCACTCATCAGGGCAAACATATCTTGCATTAAAATACAAAAAAAAATTACAATAACAGTACGTACTAAACAATTAATTATCTGGTCAAACTGAACAACAATGAAAATAATTTTATTGTAATTAATTAAGAGGGGTGATGGGTGAAATTTCTATTTTATACAGTGTTTATGCAACATTCTTGATGTTTTGTACATACATTCACGCCATAATAGGTAATATTATATCAAAGTTTCATCCTTCTAGGCTTAAAGGTTTTTTAAGTTATTGAAGAAAATCCATTTAAAAATTTGCATAACTTTTTAGTAAATGATTTAATATTTTTTACACGACTACTGACGTATTTAGAACAACACTGCATTAACGTTTCTATATCATTATAATCCATCCATAGTAATTCTGCCCGAAGGCAGGTCCTTCACTGCAATCATAGTATTTTCATGCTATGCTTGCAGCTTTACTAGGGAATTGTATGGGTGTGGTAGCTTCCCGTTGCTTTCCACACCGGTGAAGGATGATGATGATAATGATAATGATAATGGTAAGGATGATAATGATAAGGATGATAATGATGAGTATGATAATGATAAGGATGATGGCCATATGATTTCGGGGACCGTTTGGGCCTTAAAGTTTTCCTGACATTTGTCTTACAGATGAGGAAAAACCCCGATAAAAACCTCACCCAGAAAAACTGCCCCGACCGGGGATCGAACCCGGGCCCGCTGCGTGACAAGGCAGCACGCTACCTCGAGACCACAGCGGTGGATATCATTATAATAAAGGAAGAAAAAAAAAATATATATATATCCTCTGCATGTGATTTTTTTTTAATTACTACACATATTTTATTTTTTTATTGAAAAACTATCAACATTGCTTGAAAATCCATGCACAGAATTATTAGCCATAGTATGTGGGATATGCAGTTAAAATTTCGTCCTTCTATCATTAAATTTGTCAACGCTATTTTGATTTGAATATATTGAAATGCAATGAAAATAAAAGTGTGGAAAAGCCAATTTGAAAGTTTGCATGCAGTTAAATTAGAATGTAGCATACATGCCCTCCTACAGTCATTAGGGAGACTTACAAGCGGCATAGGACACTGAAACTTTGCCAACTTATACTTTAAGGTATTCAGTATTTTTAATACAAAAAACAAAAAATGCTAAATTTGACCGCAAATGTTGAAAATTTCACTCATCACCCCCCTTAAGTTCAATTAAAATTTAATTAATGGAATAATGTATACTCCAAAGAGTAACAGTTCGGATCTACTATACATAAAAAGGAAATAAAAAATATACACAAAGAAAGTAATACTTACTTACTTACTTACTCACTGGCACTATCGAACCCGTAGGTTCATGGCCGCGCGGACATAAGCTCTCCATACATCCCTATCCTGAGCTAATGTTTTCCAATCATTCCCTGTATAATCTACTTCCCTCAAATCATAGTTAATGTTATTCTCCCACCTCATTCTTGGTCTACCAACTGGGCGTTTTCCCTCTGGCTTTCCTACAAGAAGCTTCCATGCAAGTCTTTCATTCCCATTACGTGCAACATGTCCTGCCCATCGCAGTCTACGAGATTTAACTGTTCTTATTATATCTGGCTTCCTATAAAGACCATGTAGTTCATTGTTATGTAGTCTTCTCCATTCACCTGTCTGTTCATCTCTCTTTGGTCCAAAAATTTTCCTAAGAACTTTATTCTCAAATACTCGTAATCTCATTTCCTCCCTTAAAGTAAGGGTCCATGTTTCGCACCCATATAATATAACTGGTAGAATAATAGTTTTATATATTTTCAGCGTAACGTTTTTTGCAAGGAGTTGGGACATCAAGAGTCTCTGCAATGCATAATAACACGGATTTCCAGAATTGAGCCTATGTTTAATTTCTTTGTGCATCTCATTCCTATTTGTGATCATTGTTCCTAGGTATTTGAATTCAGCCACTTCCTCAAAATTTCCCTCATTTGTCATTAGCTGTCCATTTCCATTATACGTGTGACCATATATTTAGTTTTATTGATATTTACTTCCAGTCCTAAGTTCTTAGTGTTACTCAATAGTGTGTGCATATTGTCCTTTAGTATCTCCTCACTATCGGCCAACAATACTACATCATCAGCATAAACTAACAGTTTATTAATACCATTCAGTTGTAAGCCTTCCTCATTCTCTAAAGATTTAATGGCATGCTCTAGTACAAAATTAAATAGTAGAGGAGATAGTGCATCTCCTTGCTTCAACCCATTCTGGATTTCAAAAGTGTCCGAAAACTGTTTGCCTACACGCACCCTACTCTTTGTGCCATTTAGACACATTTGTATAAGTCTAACTAACTTTTTAGGAATTCCGAACTCCAGCAGGATACTATATAACTTCTCCCTCTTAATTGAATCATATGCTTTTTTGAAGTCTACATATAGTTGATGTACAGTACCACTATATTTCCATTTCTTTTCTAAAATCTGTCTTATACTAAAAATCTGATCTGTTGTAGACCTGTTTCTTCTAAATGCACATTGATGATCTCCTAGAATGTCATCAATATAGGGAGTAAGTCTGCTTACTAATATATTTGTTAGAATTTTGTACGAAGTTGAAAGTAATGAGATGCCCCTGTAGTTGTTGCAATCAGTTTTATCTCCTTTCTTATAAATTGGTACGATAATTGATTCTTTCCATTCATCTGGAAGAGTTTCTTTTTCCCAAATCATACTAAGCAACCAGCGTATCTTGTCCATCAATTTTTCTCCCCCTGATTTTATCAGTTCTGCTGGGATCTCATCTGAACCTGATGCTTTATACATTTTCAATTTTTCAATCGCCATTTCAACCTCTAATGTACTTGGCTCTGCGACTAGCATTTCTGCTGTCTCTAAATTATCCTCCTCAATTTCCTGTACTGTATTTACATTTAATAGCTGATTAAAGTAAATTTTCCATCTATTTAATATACTCCTGGAATCTGCAATCATATCCCCATTTTCATTCCGAATTATGTTTGTTCTAGCCTGAAACCCTTTCTTCTCTATATTAATTCCCTCATATAATTCTCTAATGTTCCTATTTTTTGCGTTCATTTCAAGATCATTAATCTTCTCTCTCAAATATTCCCTCTTTTTACTCTTTAGTAACTTGGTGGTTTCCCGTTTAATAATACCCAATTGTTCTAAATTTACCTCATTTGGCTCGTGTAAACATTTCATTTTTGCTAGCTTTCTTTTCTTTACAATGTCGGCACATTCCTCATCAAACCATTTCTTGTTTCAATGAAAGTAATAACTCTAATGAATTAATCTATCGCTTATATATATAAGACATTAGGTAAATATAGTATTGTATTGTAATTGTAAGCCTATATTTTTCCTTACTTTTTTTAAATTACTTTTCACTGAGTGTAATTAATATTATACCGATGGGAAGATCAGTTTTTGTAGTCGCAGAACGGGCATCATCACCCAATACTGCATTCGGAAGAAGAAGAAGAAGAAGATTAAAGAAATACACGTTATCTCAGTCAAAGCATACATTTATTACGTCGACGTTTCAATCTCCTTATGTGAGATAATTTTCAAGACATGGTTGTTTATAAATTTACGTCGACGTTTATAATATTTATAAATTTATAAACAACCATGTCTTGAAAATGATCTCACATAAGGAGATTGAAACGTCGACGTAATAAATGTATGCTTTGACTGAGATAACGTGCATTTCTTTGTAATTATAATATTAGGTAAATACATTGAAAAATCTTAATACTAATTTCATTAAATAATGAAAGAAAAAAAAAAACAAACTATTAATAGTTAAAAAGGTATATTAGTAAGGTATTTCTGTTAATAATTTTATTTTCAATTTGTTTCTGAAAGATGGTAAAGTTTGGCAGTCTCTGACATAGGGTGGAAGAGAATCCCATGTTCTAGCAAGAGAAACTGTAAAATATTTCGAGTAATAGGTAGCTTATGCTGCAACCTGTATTTCCTTTTGTGTACTAGTAATTTATAACCAGATACAAATCGGAGAAATATAATTTAGAACGATTAAAATTGTCTTAACCGGTCTGATATTAAATAAATTTTAAGCCAGTAATAAAATTAAGTATAATTTGTAACCATTTAAATTCGCCAAAAATGTTTTGATATTAAAGCACAAATTAATCAAACTAGCAGGAGTTCTACAGCTTTTGCCACATTTCGCATTTATTTCACTGAGCCTCTTTGTCATTCCATACATTTTCTACAATTGCTCTGTCGTGCATAGCCACTCCACTTCCATCATCTCATAGCGTTGCAGGTGCTCTTCTTCCCCTTCTGTTCCCTGGATTATAATTCAAAGCTTTTTTGATCATCTTTCTTTTCACATTGAATTGTGCGCCTCTGTAATAACAAGAACTTCGCATATCTATACCAATCGTAAGCTCTAGTCTCTGTGCTCTATTCCTTTCTTCAGATCTTCTATCTCTTTGTTATTCCTTCTTTAAGTCCTTCTTGCGCCTTTTCTTACTGACTCGGGATACAACAACATATAGCAGACTACTGTTTGCCTTGGTTCTGTTAAAGTATCTTGGGAGTGTAGTTGATTCCAAGTTTATTATATTTTCGTTAAGTACTTGTTGTGACGAAGAATCCTGGGTTAAGAGCATGCTGTGTGAATGGTTAGGGTGTAAGGGGAATATTATATTATTTTCTATCAATTTTATTATTGTTTGTATGGGAATATAATGACATTGTGCATCAACTCTGTATATATATATATATATATATATATATAAAAGGCATACGACCCAATTAAGAGGGAGAGGTTATATAGTATCCTGTTGGAGTCCGGAATTCCTAAAATGTTAGTTAGACTTATTTGAATGTTTCTAAATGGCACAAAGATTGCGTGTAGACAAACAGTTTCCAGATACTTTTGAAATCCACAATGAGTTAAAGCAAGGAGATGCATTTCCTCTGCTATTCAATTTAGCACTAGAATAAGTCATCAAATCTTTACAGACTGAATAAGACCTACAACTTAATTGTGTTAATAAGTTGTTAGATTGTGCTAATGCTGTAGTATTATTAGGCGATAGGGAGGAGACACTAAGGGCCACAATACATACTCTACTGAGTAACGATAAGAAATTGGGACAGTAATTAAACATCAATCAAACTAAATATATGGTCTAACTTAAAAATACATTAGGTCTATATAATGGGAATAATAACATAAGAGGGAAATTTTGGAAGAAGTGGTTGAATTCATATACCTTCGAACAATAATTACAAACAAGAATGAGGTGCAGAAATAAATTAATCATTGGATCAATTCCGGAAATGCATAGAATCATATTAAATAGCATTATAACTATTATTATAAAATTACTTATCTTGTAAGATACAAACATTTTCATCGAAAGTCAAATATACGGTATTATATATTACAGGGAATCTTTGCTTCCCAACTTTTCTCAAAAAACATGAATAATAATAATAATAATAATAATAATAATAATAATAATAATAATAATAATATACCTAGAACATGGTTAGGTATACTATATTGACCAAGGAAATATTTAGTGAGCTTTTATAAAACTTTTTTTTGAATTGGCAAGTCCTTGGTACGAGAAGGGAAGGAATTCCAGGGTCGGATGACTGAAGCAAGGAAGGATAAGAAATAGTGAGATATTCGATGTAAAGGTACAGCTTGATGTAAATTTTCTCTAGAACGTGTTTTTAAGTTATGTGAGAAGATAGTGAATGGTAGCGAGTAGAAATATAAAGAGGTGATGAGGTAGACAAAGGGTTTTAAAAGAAGCAGAGGGATTGTATCTTTCGCCTGTCTTCAAATCGGAGCCAAGACAACATTTCAAATACTGGAGTTATGTGGTCTGATTTACGGAGGTTACATATATAACGTGCATAAGCATTATGAACTCGTTGTAGTCTTTGTCCGAATGTGATACTCATGTCGGTTAAAAGTAAGTCACAATAATCGAAATGCGGCACAATCAAACTTGCACAAGCACTTTTTCATTGAATAAGGTAGGACATTTTTCAAATATTTTAGGGAATGAAATACCGAGTATAAATATCTTTACAAGTTTCTCTTAAATGAACCTGCCAACTAATATTTTGGTCGAAATTATAAGTACAGTATAATGAAGAGGATTGATTGCGTTTGATAATTTGAGAAAGGAACGAGGAGCGAAATGGTGAACAGTGAACGAAGAGACTTATTAGTTGATGTTGAGTTTGGAACATGATATCTTGACCTCATTGTTATAATGGATACAGGAAGTGCCAACTAATAATTGGGTCATAATTAGATGTGAAACAGGAAACTGTGGATTTGCATAATTCGTAATCAAATGGGGATTATCCGCAGATACATTACCATGTTATGTTGGAACATTTATGTTTGGTATCCAGATACTCTGTAATGATCTGCGCTTCATTTATTCGCTCTGCGTGCACCCTATAAAACTCCTCAAAATTAAAGGACCGAAAATAATTTCAAATACATACTTTTACACAATATAAGTTGATGTTAAAACATCATGATCATCATCTTCACTTCAATATATAGGCATTGTTCCACCTTCATTTAATTTCCAGCCATCTTCTTCTAGGTGTACCTACTGATCTGTTTCCACTAACTTTAAAGTTCAATATATTTTAGTCGATCTTGTAGTTGGAAATTTTTGTAGATGTTGTTTATTAGTATATTACGATTCGGGGTTGGGAAGTGGTTTTTACAGAAGCGAGAAACGCTCGGTTTTTAATTTCGAGATTCTGTAAAACACTTCACAAGCGTGCTTTGCACATAATTTTTTGCGCGATGATGTTTTCAAAATAATAAATAATAGTAAAATAATAACATCTTTGTTGGAAATATCTGCGTTCATTATAAACAACTGACTAACATTAATAGTGTGGGCAATGTTTATTAGTTGAAACTGCAGGAGGCCGTAACACCAATCAGTGATAAAATGGCGGAAAGTACGTATTTATTGTTTTATAAAGTTTAGTTCATTTAAAATGCAGTGATTTGTTTCGTATAATGTATATTGACACTACCTTTTGGGTATTTTTTTTGTATATAATTCTACTTAGTATACATAGTGGGAAGTGGTTTTACTTCCCACACGTGGTTTGTAATATGTTATATTACAGTATTATTTTTTTATTACTGTGTAGTTATTTAGGTTGGCAAACCCGGAATATAAGAAGTTGAAATTTCAATCATGGTCGTCATTGCTGTAATTACGACAAGTCGCACTATCGCGCAAGAAATATATTTAATCCATTCAAATTAAACATTTCTAATTCCTCACGTATTTATTCACTTTTTATGTCGTACAATTTTGTAGATCCTTTTAACTCCTCTGAAGAATTTCATTTCTGAAGCCTGTATCTTGCTTTGTTGTTTTTGTTGTTGTCCACATTTCACTTCCATAGGATATGACTGGTACAGCCATAACTTCATAGAATTTTAATTTCGTGTCTCTTCGAAGTTTATTTTTAAAAATTTTGATCAATCGTTCCAGGGATTCTCTGAAATGTATATAATTTTATATCTATATCATAATATTTATCATATCTTAAGTAATTAAAGCAGTTTTCTTGAAATGAATGTGATTATCAATTATTATTAAATTATGTTAAAACACAATTACCAATAAAAACCCACCCATCAAACAGCAAATTAAAAAATTAGAAAACATCGACCCGTTTCAACAGCTAAGCTGCCATTATCAAAAATCAGTGATGATTGAATTAAAAACCAACTGAAACTCAATAAAAATAAAAACACAAGTTCAAAGTTACGTCATGTCGTGATTTACATTGACTAAACTCATGCCCGAAATGGGAGTCAATGACCAATCACGTTTCAATGATTTTTTATTTACAACCAATCACAGTCGTGTTTCGCCTAGAATTTACCAACTAAAGTTCATCATAATAAAGAAAGCACCTCTTTTTTAACATTCTGAATAGGCCATAGCATTATTTTGCAGTGACTGACTGTGTAAGAAATACGGCTACCAGACCCTTTATATAGCGCATGAATGTCAACACATAGCGCATGCAGGAGTTAATATAAAAACATTTGTAGGAATTGATTATACCACCAAAAAAAGAAACCACAGTTTGCACTTTCTTAAATGTATTTTTTCCCAGGTAATAACATTCCCGAAAAATATAATTGTCATATTTACATCATAGGACATCAGAAATGAATTAATATACAGTTTGATGTGTTTCATTTTTTCTCCACTAGAGTGTATTCTTACAATATTGCGTTCCTTTGGCAATAAATAATATGATCTGGTTGCAGTGATGAACAAAAGAAGCAAATGAAGCGTACCAATCGTTTCTGATTTGTTTTCAAACATCGCCGTTTACATTAAATATATAAATATTTTAAAATAACTATACGTAAATAATGATTTGTGAGTAAACAACTTAATTTTATTCGTTAAATAGTCCTAACAAATGTCATTCTTGATTTCCAAATTCTCTGGATAAATTCACTCCTCACTTCGTGAGTCGTGAATTTATCGATAATTTGGAAATCACTCGTGGCATTACTTATGATGGTTTGCTTCCTGTTAGCGTCAACGCAACCGACTCTTCATTTAACTAGAGAAAAGAGGTGCTGATAGAAATAGCGCCTTTGTCATTATGCATAATTTTATGTTTGGCTTTATACATCTCTAAACTTTCAAGAACGTCTTGAAATTTACAGTTATTGACCGACTTTGTTGGTAATATATATTAATAGCAAAACGATTTTAGGGTTCATAAATCCAATCTTCAAGCTCATTTAGTCCAAACATAATTATTTAAGATTAAAAATGTACAAAACACTGGCAATTCCATTCCAACTATTTTATATGGTAGCGAAATATGAACAATGAAATAGAAGGATATACAGAGAGTTTTATGCAAAGAGCGACTCTTTCCTCCTCTCTATGGCGTAGAGAGTATTTCATAAAACCGGAGTCACTCTTTGCGTAAAGCTTGGTTCCTGAATACCGGCCTTAGACCTGCTGAAATGAGAGACCTTCGAAGGACTACAAGATATACACTGTTGGATCATAAAAAATGAAGAAAGCTTGGAAGAATAAACACATGGAATCCTTAGAACAAAATTTCTGATTATAAGTCAAGAGGGATGCAACATGTTCATCGAATGGAGGATCATAGTAGACCCAAGCGGATGTTAAGCTATCAATCTGCAGGAAAAAGAAGACCAGGACGTCCACTTAAAAGACTTCTGGATGGTGTTTTTATTGAGGCCGAAACAGATCGACTAACTAACTACCTTACTGGCCCTATCGAACCCGTAGGTTCATGTCCGCGCGGTCATAAGCTCTCCATACATCGCCATTCTGAGCTAATGTTTTTCTATCACCCCCCTGTATAATCTACTTCCTTGAAATCATAGTTAATGTTATTCTCCATTCTTGGTTTACCAACTGGGCGTTTTCCCTCTGGTTTTTCTACAAGAAGCTTCCATGCACGTCTTTCATTCCCCATTCGTGCAACATGTCCTGCCCATCGCAATCTACGAGACTTAACTGTTCTTATTATATATGGCTTCCTATAAAGACCGTGTATAGTCCAGTTCTAGTAACTGTAGCCGTCTTGGTGAATCCTAAGGCATGTGGCAGGAGGGAACATTGCCGAATGGGGGAGGGAAGTAGTAGCCATGGAAAAAAACATGTTGTTATTAATAATAATAATAATAATAATAATAATAATAATAATAAAATGAATTGTCATAAAAACAACACTATTCTATTATGAACACTCCAAATATATGAGGAAACATAAGTATTCACGAACACAGAACTAGTAGATAAAAAAATTCAACGTGTAGTAACTATTATGTTTTCAAAACGAGGAACCTATCGGCCGCATCCTTGCCTCTGGTCCCGAGGGTCGCGGGTTCAAACCCGGCCGGGGTCGATGGATTTTTTAGGATGGAAAAATCCAAGAGGCAAGTCTTCCGGGAGGGACTTTAAGCCGTGGGTCCCGAGTCTGAAGATTTTCAGGCTCGTAAAAGATCCTTAAGCCTGAATGAAAAGGCCTCTAAGCAAAATTTACCGAATGTTCCCGTCCTAGTACTACCTTGATTTCCTAGATGTCAGTATGAGGCGGAACGCTGACCACGGACCACTCAAATGACATCTGTACGAAAACAAGTGTAACAAAATTAGTATGGTTCAAATTCTTCCCTGTAGGGGGAGAGCGCCTAAATCTCTGTTAAGGGAAACATGACTTACAAGAAGAACGAGAAAGCTCCTCGTTCCTTAAGACTTTTGATGGCACTGTTCACCATCTCCGACGTACGAGGATGTGCCGGCTTGGCCCTGGGCTTCTTCCCAGAAGACTTTGCCGTAGCAGGAGCACTTGCTGCTAATCTGTCTGCCATGGTTAGAATGAATGGAGGCCGATATGAGAACATCGGGAATTGCTGAATGCGGCAGGAGCAACAATGTGCTGATGCGGCTACAGACATCCCTTTAGGATGGCCGAGGTCATCCACGGGTACCAAGGCTTTCGCCCTTTTGCCCCGTTAGTTTTGAAGTTTTAGCCGAAAGAGAATATATTGAGTGTAACACTCGCCCTCCCATACAACATAGACCCTTCGAATAGAGCTACCCGAAGCCAGAACTGAACTATAGTTCACTGTTATCTAGTATTCTCTATTCACCTGTCTGTTCATCTCTCTTTGGTCCAAAATTATTTCTAAGAGCTATATTCCAGATGGCCTAAATTCGTGAATATAATATGATGATGATGATGTTTTAACATCAGGTTATCGTCACCAGAAGATCCGACATATATCAAAGAGGAGAATAGAAGAAGAAAATGAAGTACTTTTGGTAGAGGAAGGTGGATATTGCATTTAAAACCAGTTTAGTGATAAAATTAAATATTTTGAATTTTGTGTCTATGTAAAGAATTGCGATATTGTGACTGTCGTATCAGCAAAGGGGAAGTTGAAATGTTTGCACTGGAATTGTGCTGTGCAGTAAAAGAGTTCTCTATACCGACATGTTAAGAGAGGCTGTGATTGATGTATTATTTGTCGAGCTAACACTGTAAACACAGGATAAAAGGCGTTGGCATTCGACCAGTTGGTTAGACTTTTCAAAGTTGTGTTTGTATGTCAACCTCTGTACAGATTTTTTTAATCAGATTATCATTCAAAAGACCTGGCGGCTATTCCAACCCTTCAACAACAAAATATTTTCAACGGTACTCGACAAAGTTCTCTTTGATTCGTATATTATCTGATAAGCTTACTTTTTTATATTTTGTTATCGATTCAAACAATTCAAAATACTAAGTTTTATTCCATCAAAACGAACGTTGTATTTAACCCTTACTTTTTAGCCAATTCCGAAGAAATCAAGCTATTGAAATTGTTCTCATGGGGAAAAAAATAAATCTTAATCCATCCTATAAGCTTGACACAGAAAACGACTATGATCAAGCGATGTCCGCTGTCTCTTATAATAGAGAAATCGGCTATTCTATAACAACATACCACCTATAAATATTCGATCGGAGAACAAGTGACTGCTAGTGTCATATTGATCAATGTAATAACACACGTTCCCACTAGAGCCAATTAACTTCTTCTTCATCTTCTTCTTCTTCGCTTTCCCCCACTTATAGGTTTGCCGTCTTCAGTTTACATTTATCTCTATCATTCCAATCTCCCTCTTCCGAATTCCTATCATCCAATATGGTTCTGACGTAGGTTTTCCATTTCCATCTTGGTCTGTCACGTTTATTTCTTCCAGGGGTGACCATTGTTATATGTTTTTTGGCCATCTTTCATTTTCCATTCTTTGTGCATGACCATACCATTTAAGCGTTTGATTTTCAATCCTCTTAACAACAGATGTGGTGACATTCATTTCTCTCAAAAGGAATTCATTTCTTATTTTATCCTGTCTTGTTTTTTGGAGGCTTCTTCTAAAATAATCAAATTCAACTGTTCTAATTTTATTCTTTTGTAATTCCGTCAAAGACCAAGTTTCACTTCCATATGACGAAATATTCTGTATTATGCTCTTATAAATTTTCATTTTAGTTTCCTTTGTAATATTTTTGTTCCAAATTACTCCATGTAATGTCTTAGTTGCATTTTTTGCCATTGCAATTTTAGTCTGTACATCTCTCTCACAGGTACCTAAATTTGTAATTATTGACCCAAGATATTTAAAAAAATTCAACACTTTTTTATTTTCCCTGTTTCAAGTATGAGGTCATCCACATCCTTTCCCAAACACATATATTCTGTTTTCTGTAAATTTATATTCAGTCCCCATTTTTTTATATTCTTCCATTAGTTTATTTATCATATATTTCATATTATCTTCATCCCCTGCAAAAATTATTTGATCATCTGCAAACAACAATGAATGCAGTACTTTTCATCCTATAGGAATACCCATTTCAGAACATTTTTTTATACCATAAGTTAAGAGCCTGGTCTAAATAAATGTTAAAAAGAATTGATGACAAACTGCATCCTTGCTTAAGGCCTTTATTCGCTGTGAATTCCTCTGTTAAATTATTCTGTATTTTTACTTAGCTTTTGTATTACTATAGATCCTCCTAACAATATTAATCCATTTATCACAGATATTCATATTTCTCATTGTCATCCATAACAATTGTCGAGGTACACTATCATATGCCATCTCTAGATCAATAAAGGTCATATGTAGCTATATTTTAACAACTCATTTACTAATATATAAAGGGATTCTATCCCAGGATCCCACCTACATTAGTGGGCAAATTAAAGTGAGAAAATGGACAAGTTAGAGTTAGATGGGCAAGTTAGTGTTAGTTCAGGCAATTTAGAGTGGTGAAATTCGCTCTAGTAGCCGCCATGTTTACTTCGTCGCAATGTATCAGCATATAAAACAATTTAATTTATATTTAAATTGGCAATTTATCATATAAGATGTATTAAATTATTTAATATTTTTAATAGAGTAATATAAAATTAATGAGTAGAAATTATTAAAATGTATGTCAAATTATACAAAAATTTTGAAAAAAAGGTAATAAAGCAGGTTATGGTAAGTTTGTTCTCTCTGCATACTTTTAAATAATTTGGAATTAGAAAATTAATATCTCCAATTTAACAAAATAAAGACATTTTCCGTAAAAGGTAAAAACATATTATATGTTTGTTCGCTACAATTAAATAAGTTGACAGTAAAAATTTAACATTGCCAATTTAACAAAATAAACATATAGGCTATTCCATAAAAAGAATAACTTAGATTACGATAGGTTTCTTCGACACGTTTAAATAAGTTGGCATTAGAAATTGAATATCTCCAATTTAACAAAAGAAAGATATACTGCGTAAATTAGTGAAATCGGACCATAACTTCGATTTGCTAAGGAATTCATTTAGTTTACGTTTTTTTTCCGTTTAATGGACTTCTTTCTTCTTGTGCTTTAAAAACAAAAGATTTGAAATCATTTAAATTTATAAAAATGATATTTAGCATTTAAATGAGCAATCAGACACAAAATGTAGTTCATCTCAATATTTTAATCATTTAATTATAATAGTTGTAAATTTGCTCTAAGGCTGCATTTCAAATTAATACAGATCGGTTTGGAGAGATCAGTTTACAGAATGAGACCGGAACGGAAATTTTACAGTTCATTCCGTGAAGAACAAAAAGAAGAAGATAATGATGATGATAATGATTAGGCAGTCATTTAGACTTAAGGTTCTTTAACGAACCCGAAAGAATTCAGACTCGGGACCCATGGCCCTAAAGACCTTCCCAGATAAAATGGCCTTTGGATTTTTCATTCTAAATATCCATCGACCCTGGCAGGGTTTGAACCGCAACCCTGAGGACTAGAGGTAAGGAACATATACATTAGACCACCGCGACCGACTACATTTGTTTTACAGAAAAAAACAAGAAACAAAAAAAAAAACACCCAAGAAAATGTAATTGCTCTTGTGAAGCAATTCTTGTTAGTAATCGTGTCCTTTTATGTGATATTGATTTATTAGTTAATTAATTTGAAATTAATATGTATCGTCAACTCGTGTCCAAATCAGGGTCGGATCGAGGAATGAGATGACATGATGCCCTTTTATTTATTGTGGTCTGTGAACAACAAGGGTGTCGGCCGACCACTCCTGACGCACCGTCATAGCGGCGGATAAATTAAATGAAACGAAAAGGATGATATGAGTATGGAGGAATGGTGGAATGATTTTTGTGGCAGGAGAAAACGGGAGAAACCCCGAGAAAAACCTGCTCAAGCTCAGTTTCGTCCAACACGAAACCCATACGGAATTACTGGACTTGATCTGGGGATCCCAGCGGAGAGAGGCGAGCGTCTAACCGCTTCCGCTACGGAGCCGCCATTTAATTTAGTTACATAGTTTCTGTTACAACTTTGCCAAGATGGTGCCCGATTTATGAAAAAAAAATAACAATATGAAAAGTATAATTATCTCCTACATATTTAATAAAATTGGGGGTTGAACTCAATTACCGGAACAGCAGCTAACGGAGATGCCATTGAACCATCCTCTTTAAACGAAACTTGGAGATGATTGTGTTCCCTTCTCTATCACTCAGTATGCGGCGTCAAGTGGCAACAGCGTTCCTATAAGAGCAATACTATATTCTAGACATGAAAGGCTCTATAGGGATCAAATCCCGCCTGCTGCATCTGAGGCAACGATGTTATCTCGAAGCCACAGTGGTGAACCAAATATTGTTCGTGCCATGTTTTAACGGGCTCATTTCCTGGAACTGTCAACAAATCTTCAGTTTCAACCACCCTCCTGAGTGTCACTTAATAAAAGCCGACCGCCTTTCAACCCTCATTATAGAGAAAGAGACGGAGATATTCCGAAGTTGTCTAATCAATTAGCCCATCTTTTTACAGGTATGTGCATGTTAATATAGCATTGAATGGTTTAATTTTAAAATCCTATTTTTAAAGAATAATGTGGACGTGGCAACAATGGAAAGTGAAGCCATTATACGTATTATCTTACGTTTGTTAGGAGGTGAGAGGAGTTCGCTAAAGCATGGCCTACACTATGCATTCGAATATGTATTATTGTTAAAATGATGTGTTTTTTTCGATTCACTGTGAAATTAAGCTCATATTTGAAGCACATAACAGGAAAGCCACTTGGGTAGGAAGTAATGCTTGTTGATATTTGAATAAGTGCCGTATTTTTATTTCACAGATCTGACATTTGAAATGTATGCAATAGACATCCCTCGGGTAAAATGTAAAGTTCATTCTCCTTGCTCTCTCCTCCCACCAGTCAGTTCTATTTTTCTTAATCCCTTCTTCAAAAATAGTTAGATAATCTTATCCACGTAAATCTTTCAAACAATTTATTTAATAGTCTTGCCCTCTCACGTGTCTCAGTTGCGGGTTTGAGTTTGATTTAGCAGAAAATGTACTAGTAAAATTCATGGTAAGTTTCCGTTGAGGTTCACAGTAATATAATGTACGGTTAAAAACTATAAAATGGTTAATAGTGGAATGCAGGCTTTCACGGCCGGTAATGATGGTAGTAAAAGATTCCGGGCTATGTGGCCGTGGTCTATAACTGGCGTTTTCTTCCAGACGTTTCTCCCTCAACTGCGGAGGGCATCTTCAGTGGCGAGCGCTAGAAGCTGTTGTTTCCCTGTCGTAGACTCGACTGCGAATGTAATCGAGTCTACGACAGGGAAACAACAGCTTCTAGCGCTCGCCACTGAAGATGCCCTCCGCAGTTGAGGGAGAAACGTCTGGAAGAAACGCCAGTTATAGACCACGGCCACATAGCCCGGAATCTTTTACTACCTATAAAATAGTTACCTTGTAGGTCCGTCTCCTCAACTTAAGTTATTTTAAAACTCTGTAGGGACTAGTCCTGTTATCAGCAGAATGCAGTGCTTCAACAAGGGTCAACAAGTACGGACCTAATGCATTCTGCTGATGATGGGACTAGTCCCGAAAGGCCTACAGAGTTTTAAAATAACTTAAGTTGAGGAGACGGGTTTACAAGGTAACTATTTTGTAGTTTTTAACCTACGTTATATTACTGAGAAAATGTACAGTTGTTCCCATTTATATTCGATAAGGCGTTAGGAATATATATATATATGAAGGGGTATATAGTATAGTGGTGCATGTAAGTTTTTTTTTTTGCACGATTATGCGTTTTATCGTACTTATAGTAATGGTGACCGTGATTGAAAGTTTAACTTCCTACATTTCAGTATTGCCAACCTAAATATACTGTAATAAATATACTGTAATATTACATTTACACCCACGTGCGGGAAAATAAAACCATTGCCCTCTATGTATACTACGTACAATGTACATACAAAAAATATCCACAAAGTAGTGTTAATATAGGCCTACATTAAACGAAACAAATCACTGCATTCTAAATGAATTGAACTTTATTTGAAACAATATAAAACAATAAAAACGTACTTACGGTCATTTTATCAATAATAATGGTCTCACGGCCTCCTGTACTTTCGACTAATAAACATTGCCCTCGCTGTTGACGTTACTCAATTCTTTATAATGAACGCAAATATTTCCAACAAAGATGTTATTATTTTACTACTATTTATTATTTTGAAAACACCATCGCGCAAAAAATAATATACAACGCACGTTTGTGAAGTGTTTTACAGAATCCTGGAAATTAAATACCTGGCTATCGCTCGGTTTTTAAACATTTTCCTCGATTCTGTAAATACTACTTCCCAACCTGGCATCGTAATATACTGTTAATTGAGTAAAGTAGTAAACTTAATACTGCATTTGATATATAATCAACTATTAATACCATCACTTAGGACAATAAATACCTCCATGGCTAACAAGTAATTGGCAACAAAGATAGATTAATAATAATAATAATAATAATAATAATAATAATAATAATAATAATAATAATAATAATAATAATAATAGCTTTATTTTACCTGACAGAGTTAAGGCCTTAAGGCCTTGTCTACCACTCAACTCTTGAAGATCATCGCTAAAGTCTATGTTAAAAAGATATAAACGTTGAAATCGGAAATTATGAGAGTTGAAATAAATGTCTTACAGACAGTAAAAATACGATTAAAATATAAAATAGGATGCAATCTGATGGAATCCTTACGAAGATCTTGGCATGGAGAATAGATGAAAAATAAGAAGGGGGAAGACCTAAATAAAGTTGGATGGAAGGAGTGAGAAAAAGCACTGGGTGAACTGGTATTTACAGATGAGGATGTTCAGGACCACTACAAATGTAGAAAGCAAATTTCTTGAGGGTGACAGAAAGCAGGGGGGTCGATATGATTATTCTAGAAATTATTGAATTATTGTATTGTAAGCCCATGTTTTTCTCTTTACAGAGATTTATGCGCTCTCCCCCTACATGGAAGAATTTGAACCATACTAATTAGTTACACTTGTTTTCGTATAGATGTCATTTTGAGTGGTACGTGGTCAGCGCACCGCCTCATATTGACATCTAGGAAACCAAGGTAGTACTAGCACGAGAAAATTCGGTAAATTTTGCTTAGAGGTCTTTTCATTCAGGCTTAAGGATTATTGAATTATAAAATGAAAATAATATTTTGTGGATAAATTTCGTAATAAGAAAATTATTATTATATCTTTATTAGGAATATTCCACACTACAGCGGTTCTCCCTCGAACCAAAGTGATTTGTCGCAAGAGGTTTCTGTCTAAAGCATCTTCTCTCTCAAATTTCTAGCTTCCATACGTATTCTCATTCTATCTATCCAGCGTTCTCTAGGTCTGTCTCTTCCACTTCTTCCATTAGCTTTTCAATCAAGGATTTTCTTTGATATTACATCTTCCATTCTTATGAGGTGTCCAGTGCATTTCAAACATTTTTTCTTCTATTTTATTCTAATTGTTTGCAACTTGCATAATTTCCCTTATTGTGCTGTTTCTGACTTCCATAAAATTCTTGTCGATCGCCTCCAAAAATCCATTTGTACTTCTAACAGCCTGTTGGCTTGTTTTCTACTTACTGTCCAGGTTTCGGACCCATATAATAAATGCTTTGTAACAGAACTTGAAATATAGTTTTCTTCGTTCAGTATATTATAGTGATATTCCAAATCACTGAGTACAACATACTAATGGTTCTTCTACCATCAGTTATTCTTACTTCAATTTCTGTACTTAAATTCTCATTTTTATCTAAAATAGATCCTAAATATGGATCAGAATGTTGGACAATCACTAAAAGACAAGAACAAAAAATGTAAGTAATTGAGATGAGATTTTTAAGAAATATGGTAAGATATACTCTGCTGGATAAGAAAGGAAATGAAGCTATGGGAAAGGAACTAAATATTTTCAAACTTACAGATCGAATAATTAATATAGGAACGCCTGGAAAGAACAGGTTGATAGAATGCCAGAAGAAAGATTTCCAACATTATTACTAAATTATAAACCACATGGAAGGAGAAATGTTGGACGCCCACACAGAAGGTAGTCTGAACAATTTTAACAATTCTAGCTTTCATGAAACCGTAATGAACCAACTGGCTAAATTCCTGGATGAAGAAGAAGAAGAAGAAGAAGAAGAGATCCTAAATATTTAAAACTTTTAACATTACGTATTTTTCCAGAATTACATTTTAACTCATCTGTTGTATTCTGTTTTATTATAATTTATCTGTAATCCTAATTTTTTTGTATTCTATCTCTAATTTCCTTAACATAAAAGATGCATCATCCGGGAATAATAATAATAATAATAATAATAATAATAATAATAATAATAATAATAATAATAATAATAATAATAATAATAATAATAATTAACACATGTCTGTATACTGGTTAAATGGAAGAAGAGGCCATAGGATAAATAAACAAACATACAAATAAATACTAAATAATTTGAAAGATCATACATTTTATGTGGTGTGAATAGAAGCTTAAGACTTTTAATAGACACATGTGAAGACAGAAGCTGTTGAGATGTAAAAAGTAAAAAAAGAGAGATTTTTTTAAGCTGGAGAAGACGAACAAGTTTTTTTGTTCCGCTGTCAATCTTGTACCATCCTCAAAAGATACTTGGGCTGAAATTGACAACTCAAAGAGTCATGTGCAAAAAGTTACACAAAAATTGAATTGTCACATTGGAAAAGCTCTGCTTTCTTCACAGATTCTAGAAGAAGGAAAGAACAATACCACGGCTACCAACTTATTCAATACTTTTTTTTATTTTATAAGCATCGCACCTGTACGCTAAAACGCTAAGGGCTAATATTTTATATTCTAAGGCAACATGTATTGTCGCAGAGCTTCGGACCCGCGCTGGTTCGAGACCCCATGGGGGAATAAATTTTCTCAAGGAATTTCTACCAGTATGAGAACGGACCCACACAGCATCGATAAGAATTTGGGTAGATAAAATAAGTTGTTAGTTTAAGCATATGATGTAGTATTATCAGCTGATAGCCATAAAATACTAAGGGCCAACACACACACTCTTTTGAGTAACACTAATAAATTGGGACTGGAAGTAAACATCACTAAAATTAAATATATGTTCACACATAGAATTACATTATATAATGAAATGGACAATTAATGGCAAATGAGGAAAATTTTAAAGAAGTGAGTGAATTCAAATGCCTAGGAACAATAATTACAAATAGGAATGAGATGCACAAAGGAATTAAACATAGGCTCAATTCTGGAAATGCGTGCTATTATACATTGCAGAGACTTTTTATGTCCCAACTCCTTTCAAAAAACGTAAAACTGAAAATATATAAAACTATTATTCTACCAGTTATATGATATGGGTTCGAAACATGGACTCTTACTTTAAGGGAGGGCATGAAATTACGAGTATTTGAGAATAAAGTTCTTGGGACAAATTTTGTACCAAAGAGAGATGAACAGACAGGTGAATGGAGAAGACTTACATAACATGGTCTCTATAGGAAGCTAGATATAATAAGAACGGTTAAGTCACGTAGACTGCGACGGCAGGGCGGGTGGCACGAATGGGGAATGAAAAAGGTGCATGGAAGCTTCTTGTAGGAAAACCGGAGAGAAAACGCCTAGTTGGTAGACCAAGAATGAGGTGAGAGAATAACATTAACAATGATTAGAGGGAAATAGTGCTAGTGATATGAAATTCGGGAAACAGGAAAAAGCCCGAAAAAACCAGGTGTGGTTCACCAACAATACTCCTCCGCACCCGCCAGGATTCGAACCTGGGATCCCAGTCACGAATCCAACGAGAAGGGGGGTGGGGTAAAAGTAAATCTGGAAAAAAAAAATATTTTTTAACAGAGTAAATTGTGCAATGAAGGCGATTAGATCCCTGAAAAGTATTTTATGGAATAGGAATCCGACGAGAAAAACAAATAAATAAATTATTCAAACAATAGTCCACCGCTGTGGTCTCGGGTAGCGTGTTGTCTTGTCACACAGCGGGCCTGGGTTCGATTCCCGATCGGGACAGACTCCTAGGTGAGGTTTTGTGCGGGGTTTTTCTTCACCTATAAGACAAATGTCAGGAAGCTTAGGGCACAATACTTACTTACTTACTTACTCACTGGCACTATCGAACCCGTAGGTTCATGGCCGCGCGGACATAAGCTCTCCATACATCCCTATCCTGAGCTATTGCTTTCCAATCATTCCCTGTATAATCTACTTCCCTCAAATCATAGTTAATGTTCTCCCACCTCATTCTTGGTCTACCAACTGGGCGTTTTCCCTCTGGCTTTCCTACAAGAAGCTTCCATGCACGTCTTTCATTCCCCATACGTGCAACATGTCCTGCACATCGCAGTCTACGAGACTTAACTGTTCTTATTATATCTGGCTTCCTATAAAGACCATGTAGTTCATTGTTATGTAGTCTTCTCCATTCACCTGTCTGTTCATCTCTCTTTGGTCCAAAAATTTTCCTGAGTACTTTATTCTCAAATACTTGTAATCTCCTTTCCTCCCTTAAAGTAAGAGCCCATGTTTCGCACCCATATAATATAACTGGTAGAATAATAGTTTTATATATTTTCAGCTTAACGTTTTTTGAAAGGAGTTGGGGCATCAAAAGTCTGTGCAATGCATAATAGAATGCATTTCCAGAATTGAGCCTATGTTTAATTTCTTTGTGCATCTCATTCCAATTTGTGATTATTGTTCCTAGGTATTTGAATTCAGCCACTTCCTCAAAATTTCCCTCATTTGTCATTAGCTGTCCATTTCCATTATATACTGAATTTCTACGTGTGACCATATATTTAGTTTTACTGATATTTACTTCCAGTCCTAATTTCTAAGTGTTACTCAATAGTGTGTGCGTGTTAGCCTTTACTATCTCCTCGTTATCGGCCAGTAGTACTACATCATCAGCATAAACTAACAGCTTATTAATACCATTCAGTTGTAAGCCTTCCTCATTCTCTAAAGATTTAATGGCAAAATTAAATAGTAGAGGAGATATTGCATCTCCTTGCTTCAACCCATTCTGGATTTCAAAAGTGTCTGAAAACTGTTTGCCTACACGCACCCTACTCTTTGAGCCATTTAGACACATTCGTATAAGTCTAACTAACTTTTTAGGAATTCCGAACTCCAGCTGGATACTATACAACTTCTCCCTCTTAATTGAATCATATGCTCTTTTGAAGTCTACATATAGTTGATGTACAATACCATTGTATTCCCATTTCTTTTCTAAAATCTGTCTTATACTAAAAATCTGATCTGTTGTAGACCTGTTTCTTCTAAATGCACATTGATGATCTCCTAGAATGTCATCAATATAGGGAGTAAGTCTGCTTACTAATATATTTGTTAGAATTTTGTACGAAGTTGAAAGTAATGAGATGCCCCTGTAGTTGTTGCAATCAGTTTTATCTCCTTTCTTATAAATTGGTACGATAATTGATTCCTTCCATTCATCTGGAAGAGCTTCGTTTCCCCAAATTATACTAAGCAACCAGCGTATCTTGTCCATCAATTTTTCTCCCCCTGATTTTATCAGTTCTGCTGGGATCTCATCTGAACCTGATGCTTTATACATCTTCAATTTCTCAATCGCCATTTCAACCTCCAATGCACTTGGCTCTGCGACTAGCATTTCTGCTGTCTGTAACTTATCCTCCTCAATGTCCTGTCTGTATGTACATTTAATAGCTGATTAAAGTAACTGTTCCATCTATTTAATATATTCCTAGAATCTGCAATCATATCCCCATTTTCATTTCGAATTATGTTTGTTCTAGCCTGAAACCCTTTCTTCTCTATACTAATTCCCCGATATAATTCTCTAATGTTCCTATTTTTTGCATTCATTTCAAGATCATTAATCTTCTCTCTCAAATATTCCCTCTTTTTACTCTTTAGTAACTTGGTGGTTTCCCGTCTAATACTACCCAATTGCTCTAAATTTACCTCATTTGGCTCGTGTAACCATTTCATTTTTGCTAGCTTTCTTTTCTTTACAATGTCGGCACATTCCTCATCAAACCGTTTCTTGTTTTGCCTCTTTTTTAAACAACCAATGCTTTCTGATGCTGACAATTTAATAGTATCTCTTATAGCGTCCCATTCTTTATTTATATCAGTTTCTCTTCTTCGTATGCCACATTGTCATCTGAATATTCCAGTACTTCAAATCTATTAGCAATTTTGAATTGGTATTCTTGCCGCATTTCATCATTTTTCAGGTTTTTTAATTCATATTTTACAGAATCATCTTTAGCGTTTGTTCCTCTCATAAGCGATAGCCGTTGTCTGAATTTCACTCTGACCAGATGATGATCCAAATTGCAGTCTGTCCCTCTAACTGATCTAACATCAATGATGCTACTGTGCCAGCGTTTATCCATTAATACATGATCTATCTGGTTACGAGTTTTCTCCATCTGGGGACGTCCAGGTGTATTTATGAATATCCTTATGCTGAAATGTTGTGCTCTTAACAATGAGATTCTTTGATGCGGCATTGTGACTAATCTAACTCCGTTGTCGTTACTATCTTCATGAAGACTGAATTTGCCTATTGTTGGTTTGAATATATCTTCCCGCCCCACTTTTGCATTAAAATCTCCTAAGACAATTTTAATATGATATCGTGAAATGCTATCAAATAAGCATTCTAATTCTTCATAGAACTCATCCTTGATCTTGCCATCTTTATCTTCTGTGGGGGCATGTACATTTACAATTATAAAATCATGTCGTTTACTTACTTACTTACTCACTAACACTATCGAACCCGTAGGTTCATGGCCGCGCGGACATAAGCTCTCCATACATCCCTATCCTGAGCTAATGCTTTCCAATCATTCCCTGTATAATCTACTTCCCTCAAATCATAGTTAATGTTGTTCTCCCACCTCATTCTTGGTCTACCAACTGGGCGTTTTCCTTCTGGCTTTCCTACAAGAAGTTTCCATGCACGTCTTTCATTCCCCATACGCGCGACATGTCCTGCCCATCGCAGTCTACGAGACTTAACTGTTCTTATTATATCTGGCTTCCTATAAAGACCATGTAGTTCATTGTTATGTAGTCTTCTCCATTCACCTGTCTGTTCATCTCTCTTTGGTCCAAAAATTTTCCTAAGAACTTTATTCTCAAATACTCGTAATCTCCTTTTTTACTCCCTTAAAGTAAGAGTCCATGTTTCGCACCCATATAATATAACTGGTAGAATAATAGTTTTATATATTTTCAGCTTAACGTTTTTTGAAAGGAGTTGGGGCATCAAAAGTCTGTGCAATGCATAATAGAATGCATTTCCAGAATTGAGCCTATGTTTAATTTCTTTGTGCATCTCATTCCAATTTGTGATTATTGTTCCTAGGTATTTGAATTCAGCCACTTCCTCAAAATTTCCCTCATTTGTCATTAGCTGTCCATTTCCATTATATACTGAATTTCTACGTGTGACCATATATTTATTTTTACTGATATTTACTTCCAGTCCTAATTTCTAAGTGTTACTCAATAGTGTGTGCGTGTTAGCCTTTACTATCTCCTCGTTATCGGCCAGTAGTACTACATCATCAGCATAAACTAACAGCTTATTAATACCATTCAGTTGTAAGCCTTCCTCATTCTCTAAAGATTTAATGGCAAAATTAAATAGTAGAGGAGATAGTGCATCTCCTTGCTTCAACCCATTCTGGATTTCAAAAGTGTCTGAAAACTGTTTGCCTACACGCACCCTACTCTTTGAGCCATTTAGACACATTCGTATAAGTTCTAACTAACTTTTTAGGAATTCCGAACTCCAGCTGGATACTATACAACTTCTCCCTCTTAATTGAATCATATGCTCTTTTGAAGTCTACATATAGTTGATGTACAATACCATTGTATTCCCATTTCTTTTCTAAAATCTGTCTTATACTAAAATCTGATCTGTTGTAGACCTGTTTTCTTCTAAATGCACATTGATGATCTCCTAGAATGTCATCAATATAGGGAGTAAGTCTGCTTACTAATATTTGTTAGAATTTTGTACGAAGTTGAAAGTAATGAGATGCCCCTGTAGTTGTTTGCAATCAGTTTTATCTCCTTTCTATAAATTGGTACGATAATTGATTCCTTCCATTCATCTGGAAGAGCTTCGTTTCCCCAAATTATACTAAGCAACCAGCGTATCTTGTCCATCAATTTTTCTCCCCCTGATTTTATCAGTTCTGCTGGGATCTCATCTGAACCTGATGCTTTATACATCTTCAATTTCTCAATCGCCATTTCAACCTCCAATGCACTTGGCTCTGCGACTAGCATTTCTGCTGTCTGTAACTTATCCTCCTCAATGTCCTGTTCTGTATGTACATTTAATAGCTGATTAAAGTAACTGTTCCATCTATTTAATATATTCCTAGAATCTGCAATCATATCCCCATTTTCATTTCGAATTATGTTTGTTCTAGCCTGAAACCCTTTCTTCTCTATACTAATTCCCCGATATAATTCTCTAATGTTCCTATTTTTTGCATTCATTTCAAGATCATTAATCTTCTCTCTCAAATATTCCCTCTTTTTACTCTTTAGTAACTTGGTGGTTTCCCGTCTAATACTACCCAATTGCTCTAAATTTACCTCATTTGGCTCGTGTAACCATTTCATTTTTGCTAGCTTTCTTTTCTTTACAATGTCGGCACATTCCTCATCAAACCGTTTCTTGTTTTGCCTCTTTTTTAAACAACCAATGCTTTCTGATGCTGACAATTTAATAGTATCTCTTATAGCGTCCCATTCTTTATTTATATCAGTTTCTTCTTCGTATGCCACATTGTCATCTGAATATTCCAGTACTTCAAATCTATTAGCAATTTTGAATTGGTATTCTTGCCGCATTTCATCATTTTTCAGGTTTTTTAATTCATATTTTACAGAATCATCTTTAGCGTTTGTTCCTCTCATAAGCGATAGCCGTTGTCTGAATTTCACTCTGACCAGATGATGATCCAAATTGCAGTCTGTCCCTCTAACTGATCTAACATCAATGATGCTACTGTGCCAGCGTTTATCCATTAATACATGATCTATCTGGTTACGAGTTTCTCCATCTGGGGACGTCCAGGTGTATTTATGAATATCCTTATGCTGAAATGATGTGCTCTTAACAATGAGATTCTTTGATGCGGCAATTGTGACTAATCTAACCCCGTTGTCGTTACTATCTTCATGAAGACTGAATTTGCCTATTGTTGGTTTGAATATATCTTCCCGCCCCACTTTTGCATATAAAATCTCCTAAGACAATTTTAATATGATATCGTGAAATGCTATCAAATAAGCATTCTAATTCTTCATAGAACTCATCCTTGATCTTGTCATCTTTATCTTCTGTGGGGGCATGTACATTTACAATTATAAAATCATGTCGTTTACTTACTTACTTACTCACTAACACTATCGAACCCGTAGGTTCATGGCCGCGCGGACATAAGCTCTCCATACATCCCTATCCTGAGCTAATGCTTTCCAATCATTCCCTGTATAATCTACTTCCCTCAAATCATAGTTAATGTTGTTCTCCCACCTCATTCTTGGTCTACCAACTGGGCGTTTTCCTTCTGGCTTTCCTACAAGAAGTTTCCATGCACGTCTTTCATTCCCCATACGCGCGACATGTCCTGCCCATCGCAGTCTACGAGACTTAACTGTTCTTATTATATCTGGCTTCCTATAAAGACCATGTAGTTCATTGTTATGTAGTCTTCTCCATTCACCTGTCTGTTCATCTCTCTTTGGTCCAAAAATTTTCCTAAGAACTTTATTCTCAAATACTCGTAATCTCCTTTTTTACTCCCTTAAAGTAAGAGTCCATGTTTCGCACCCATATAATATAACTGGTAGAATAATAGTTTTATATATTTTCAGCTTAACGTTTTTTGAAAGGAGTTGGGGCATCAAAAGTCTGTGCAATGCATAATAGAATGCATTTCCAGAATTGAGCCTATGTTTAATTTCTTTGTGCATCTCATTCCAATTTGTGATTATTGTTCCTAGGTATTTGAATTCAGCCACTTCCTCAAAATTTCCCTCATTTGTCATTAGCTGTCCATTTCCATTATATACTGAATTTCTACGTGTGACCATATATTTAGTTTTACTGATATTTACTTCCAGTCCTAATTTCTAAGTGTTACTCAATAGTGTGTGCGTGTTAGCCTTTACTATCTCCTCGTTATCGGCCAGTAGTACTACATCATCAGCATAAACTAACAGCTTATTAATACCATTCAGTTGTAAGCCTTCCTCATTCTCTAAAGATTTAATGGCAAAATTAAATAGTAGAGGAGATATTGCATCTCCTTGCTTCAACCCATTCTGGATTTCAAAAGTGTCTGAAAACTGTTTGCCTACACGCACCCTACTCTTTGAGCCATTTAGACACATTCGTATAAGTCTAACTAACTTTTTAGGAATTCCGAACTCCAGCTGGATACTATACAACTTCTCCCTCTTAATTGAATCATATGCTCTTTTGAAGTCTACATATAGTTGATGTACAATACCATTGTATTCCCATTTCTTTTCTAAAATCTGTCTTATACTAAAAATCTGATCTGTTGTAGACCTGTTTCTTCTAAATGCACATTGATGATCTCCTAGAATGTCATCAATATAGGGAGTAAGTCTGCTTACTAATATATTTGTTAGAATTTTGTACGCTGTTGAAAGTAATGAGATGCCCCTGTAGTTGTTGCAATCAGTTTTATCTCCTTTCTTATAAATTGGTACGATAATTGATTCCTTCCATTCATCTGGAAGAGCTTCGTTTCCCCAAATTATACTAAGCAACCAGCGTATCTTGTCCATCAATTTTTCTCCCCCTGATTTTATCAGTTCTGCTGGGATCTCATCTGAACCTGATGCTTTATACATCTTCAATTTCTCAATCGCCATTTCAACCTCCAATGCACTTGGCTCTGCGACTAGCATTTCTGCTGTCTGTAACTTATCCTCCTCAATGTCCTGTTCTGTATGTACATTTAATAGCTGATTAAAGTAACTGTTCCATCTATTTAATATATTCCTAGAATCTGCAATCATATCCCCATTTTCATTTCGAATTATGTTTGTTCTAGCCTGAAACCCTTTCTTCTCTATACTAATTCCCCGATATAATTCTCTAATGTTCCTATTTTTTGCATTCATTTCAAGATCATTAATCTTCTCTCTCAAATATTCCCTCTTTTTACTCTTTAGTAACTTGGTGGTTTCCCGTCTAATACTACCCAATTGCTCTAAATTTACCTCATTTGGCTCGTGTAACCATTTCATTTTTGCTAGCTTTCTTTTCTTTACAATGTCGGCACATTCCTCATCAAACCGTTTCTTGTTTTGCCTCTTTTTTAACAACCAATGCTTTCTGATGCTGACAATTTAATAGTATCTCTTATAGCGTCCCATTCTTTATTTATATCAGTTTCTTCTTCGTATGCCACATTGTCATCTGAATATTCCAGTACTTCAAATCTATTAGCAATTTTGAATTGGTATTCTTGCCGCATTTCATCATTTTTCAGGTTTTTTAATTCATATTTTACAGAATCATCTTTAGCGTTTGTTCCTCTCATAAGCGATAGCCGTTGTCTGAATTTCACTCTGACCAGATGATGATCCAAATTGCAGTCTGTCCCTCTAACTGATCTAACATCAATGATGCTACTGTGCCAGCGTTTATCCATTAATACATGATCTATCTGGTTACGAGTTTCTCCATCTGGGGACGTCCAGGTGTATTTATGAATATCCTTATGCTGAAATGTTGTGCTCTTAACAATGAGATTCTTTGATGCGGCAATTGTGACTAATCTAACCCCGTTGTCGTTACTATCTTCATGAAGACTGAATTTGCCTATTGTTGGTTTGAATATATCTTCCCGCCCCACTTTTGCATTAAAATCTCCTAAGACAATTTTAATATGATATCGTGAAATGCTATCAAATAAGCATTCTAATTCTTCATAGAACTCATCCTTGATCTTGTCATCTTTATCTTCTGTGGGGGCATTTACATTTACAATTATAAAATCATGTCGTTTACTTACTTACTTACTCACTAACACTATCGAACCCGTAGGTTCATGGCCGCGCGGACATAAGCTCTCCATACATCCCTATCCTGAGCTAATGCTTTCCAATCATTCCCTGTATAATCTACTTCCCTCAAATCATAGTTAATGTTGTTCTCCCACCTCATTCTTGGTCTACCAACTGGGCGTTTTCCTTCTGGCTTTCCTACAAGAAGTTTCCATGCACGTCTTTCATTCCCCATAACGCGCGACATGTCCTGCCCATCGCAGTCTACGAGACTTAACTGTTCTTATTATATCTGGCTTCCTATAAAGACCATGTAGTTCATTGTTATGTAGTTTCTTCTCCATTCACCTGTCTGTTCATCTCTCTTTGGTCCAAAAATTTTCCTAAGAACTTTATTCTCAAATACTCGTAATCTCCTTTTTTACTCCCTTAAAGTAAGAGTCCATGTTTCGCACCCATATAATATAACTGGTAGAATAATAGTTTTATATATTTTCAGCTTAACGTTTTTTGAAAGGAGTTGGGACATCAAAAGTCTCTGCAATGCACAATAGCATGCATTTCCAGAATTGAGCCTATGTTTAATTTCTTTGTGCATCTCATTCCTATTTGTGATTATTGTTCCTAGGTATTTGAATTCAGCCAATTCCTCAAAATTTCCCTCATTTGTCATTAGCTGTCCATTTCCATTATATAATGTATTTCTACGTGTGACTATATATTTAGTTTTACTGATATTTACTTCCAGTCCTAATTTCTTAGTGTTACTCAATAGTGTGTGCGTGTTGGCCTTTAGTATCCCCTCACTATCGGCCAGTAGTACTACATCATCAGCATAAACTAACAGCTTATTAATACCATTGAGTTGTAAGCCTCCCTCATTCTCTAAAGATTTAATGGCATGCTCTAGAACAAAATTAAATAGTAGAGGAGATAGTGCATCTCCTTGCTTCAACCCATTCTGGATTTCAAAAGTGTCTGAAAACTGTTTGCCTACACGCACCCTACTCGTTGAGCCATTTAGACACATTCGTATAAGTCTAACTAACTTTTTGGGAATTCCGAACTCCAGCAGGATACTATATAACTTCTCCCTCTTAATTGAATCATATGCTTTTTTGAAGTCTACATATAGTTGATGTACAGTACCATTATATTCCCATTTCTTTTCTAAAATCTGTCTTATACCAAAAATCTGATCTGTTGTAGACCTGTTTATTCTAAATGCACATTGATGATCTAGAATGTCTTCAATATAGGGAGTAAGTCTGCTTACTAATATATTTGTTAGAATTTTGTACGAAGTTGAAAGTAATGAGATGCCCCTATAGTTGTTGCAATCCGTTTTATCTCCTTTCTTATAAATTGGTACGATAATTGATTCTTTCCATTCATCTGGAAGAGCTTCTTTTTCCCAAATCATACTAAGCAACCAGCGTATCTTGTCCATCAATTTTTCTCCCCCTGATTTTATCAGTTCTGCTGGGATCTCATCTGAACCTGATGCTTTATACATCTTCAATTTTTCAATTGCCATTTCAACCTCTAATGCACTTGGCTCTGCGACTAGCATTTCTGCTGTCTGTAACTTATCCTCCTCAATGTCCTGTTCTGTATGTACATTTAATAGCTGATTAAAATAACTTTTCCATCTATTTAATATAGTCCTGGAATCTGCAATCATATCCCCATTTTCATTCCGAATTATGTTTGTTCTAGCCTGAAACCCTTTCTTCTCTATACTAATTCCCTGATATAATTCTCTAATCTTCCTACTTTTTGCATTAATTTCAAGATCATTAATCTTCTCTCTCAAATATTCCCTCTTTTTACTCTTTAGTAACTTGGTGGTTTCCCGTCTAATAGAACCCATGTCCGCATTTCTTGACGGTTGTATTTTTACGGTGAAAGATCGTCACTCTTTCGACCAAGGTACTTATTTCGTCTGGCTTATCACCTTCGACCAGTCCGGCATGGGTAACCCTATCGGTAGCAATGCTACCGCCGGCATAGCTCTCAGGATCATTTAAGCACACAAGCCACTCCGTCGTTTACCCTTTAGAATTATGTATGATATCCTATCACTAACAAACTCGATATCTCGGATAGCGGATAGGATCCTCCTTCTGACTAAAAAACCCGTTCCAAATGCAGGTCTTTCTGCACCCCCATAGTATAATGCAAAGCTTCCTGATTCCTGAGTACCTTCTCCTGGCCACCTAACTTCCTGTAAAGCGACTATATCCAAGGGCGATTTATCTAATTCCCGCGTTAATATCTCTAGTGCCCCGCTATTGTATAAAGTCCTAACATTCCATGTTCCTAGGAACATGACCCTGTGTTTGAGCCTTTGTCATGGGTTCCCTGAAGTAGTCCCCGCCCGGAGATCCGAATGGGGGACTATTTGACCTCCGGAAAATTTTACCCCAGATGAACCCATGTCCGCATTTCTTGACGGTTGTATTTTTACGGTGAAAGATCGTCACTCTTTCTCCCAAGGTACTTTTTTCGTCTGGCTTATCACCTTCGACCAGTCCCGCATGGGTAACCCTATCGGCAGCAATGCTACCGCCGGCATGGCTCTCGGGATCATTTAAGCACGCAAGCCACTCCACCACGACAAGGTAACGATACCATGGAGGGCTTAGGGCACAATGGTCCCCGAAAATCATCTGCCCATCATCATCATCCTTATCATTAATATCACCATCATCCTTCACCGCTGTGGAATGCAACGGGAAGCTACCACACCTATAATTCCCTAGTAAAGATGCAAAGCATAGCATGAAAATGCTATGATTGCAGTGAAAGACCTGCCTTCAGGCAGAATTAATATGGATGGCTAGATACAAACAATAATAGAAAGTATATTTACATACGGATCAGAAAGCTGGACAATAGGTGAAAGGATGCAGAAAAGGGTCTTGGCGGCAGAAATGGATAGATTACTGAGAAGTATGCGAATATCCAGGCTACAACATAATAATAATAATAATAATAATAATACTTTATTTATTCTGGCAGAGTTAAGGCCATAAGGCCCTCTCTTCCACTCAACCAGCACAAATACAAATAAATATTCGACAAATATAGATATACACTGTACTAATTATAAACAGTTAAAGATACAATAAATGTAGCAATGTAAATGTCATGTACAAACAACATTTCATAGGGTAATAACAATAATGATACGATAATAATAATAATAGTAATAATAATAATAATAATAATAATAATAATATAAATATGATACATTATACGGGAAACACCAATTAATATATATATATATCTTACACTGGATAATAATGAAGTCGAGTTTAGAGCAAATATAAATTTAGATTTCTTTTAAAAGATGTCAATGTCCGGCAGCCCCTTATTTCTTGTGGTAGGGAATTCCAGTTGCGAGAAGTGGAGATGGTATATGACATGGAGTGATGTGATGTCCTATGTTGCGGTATATTAAGTAAGAGACTATGTTGTGATCTTGTGTTTAAGTTATGGTTTGAGGATAGATACTGGAAACGGGATGATAAATAATTGGGAATCGAGGTATGTAGGATCTTAAATAGGAGAATTAGACAGTGCGATTTTCTTCTCTCTTTTAGATGTAGCCATGACAATTCGTGGAATAATGGAGAAATGTGATCGTATTTTCGAACATTAAATATGAATCTGATACATATATTATGGACACGCTGCAGTTTGTCCGACAACCCGTCACTTATGTCAGTTAGTAGAACGTCACAGTAGTCAAAATGCGGCATCACTAAAGTTTGGATTAAAATTCTTTTAAGAGTTGTAGGAAAGAAAATTTTTAAGTCGCTTTAGGGAATGCATTATGGAGAAGATCCTTTTAGATGTTTGTTTTACTTGCTCATGCCATTTTAAATTAGAATCTAAGTAAAATCCCAAGTTTTTAACGACGTCGGTATAAGGAATTTGTTCATTATCTAATATGACAGCCGGCATATTGCCATTGTTTATGAGGTGTAATAGCCTTGGATGTCCGATAATTATTGCTTGCGTTTTGTTTACATTTAGTTTCAGCCCATATTGTCTGGACCATAAAGATATATGCCTGAGGTCAGTGTTTACTTTGTCAATATATTCATTAATTTCGTCAGGCCTAAAGTGTGTGTAAATCTGTAGGTCGTCGGCGTAAAGATGATGCTTGCAGTTTTGTAGTTTCTTGGTCACGTCATTAATATAAATCGAGAAGAGAAGAGGAGCGAGGACGCCGCCTTGAGGTACCCCTTTCCTCACCAAGCGCCAGGAAGAAATGCGATTATTAACAGAAACTGATTGCTGACGATTAGTGAGGTAAGATGCAAACCAATCAAGGCAGTTTTCCGACAGATGTAGTGTCTTTAGTCTCGCTAGCATTAAGTCTATATCTACTGTGTCAAAGGCTTTGCTGTAGTCGAGTAGGACTATTGCGGTGAGTTTGCTTTTGTCCATTGAGTCTCTTATGTCCTCAACAATGTCAAGTAGTGCAGTACTTGTGTGATGGTCCTGTTCTAAAACCAGACTGATGTTCATCAAGTAAGTCGTGTGTGGTGAGGTAGTCTGTTAACAGTGAGTGTATTATGATGTGTTCCAGTGCTTTAGATAAACAGGAAGAATACTAATTGGTCTATAATCATCGAGTGTTGTGGGAGTGTTTGATTTCGGTGTAGGACGAACTAGAGCCATTTTCCAGAGTCTGGGATAGGTCCCGGTCATTATAGAGGCATTAAAAATGTGGGTTATTGTTGGGAGAATAATGTCTATTATTTTTTGCAGGAGAGTTGTTGTTATATTGTCTATTCCTTGTGATTTAGATTTAATACGTAATACTGCTCTTTTGGCGTCATCAGGTGAGATATAGGAAAAAAAGAATTTGTCTCGGGTAGGTTGGGAATATGACATTAGTTCATCTATTGTCTGTTGTTTTTGTTGTGAGGTGTTGTCAGAAGGGATGCGGGTAAAATGGTCATTCAACTCATCTAGTGGTAGGTCAGCTGTTTCTACCTGTAGTTTATTTTGACAGAGGCCTATTGATTTTAAATTTTTCCACATATCAGCTGAGTTGGACATAGATTGTGTAATAATAGTATGGGCATATCTTAGTTTTGCATTCCTTACAGTCTGGTTGACTTTATTCCTCAGATGTTTGTATGTCTGTAAGTCTGTCAGTTCTTTGTTCCTCCTATTATTTCCTAAATGCTGCGTCTCTCTCTGTCATAAGCAAGCGGATATTATCAGACATCCAGGGTGCAGGTGGTCTGTTTATATACGTCTAGTCTTGATAAGTGCGTGTTTGTCATACAATTGTAAAATCATGTCATTACAATTTTCAACTTTCTCGTCTACAGTCCTAAGTGTCCATATGTTGTTCCAAGGTAGTTTTGCAGCGTCATCAATTAATTGCGCATAATTTATATGTTTCAAGTCTCTGTATGTTACAAGTCTAGGTCTACGTTTAGAGCAAAGGAGTGAATATTCAATGTATATTAAGTCATGTGCAGAGATGCCTGGAGCTTCTATCTGTCCACTAGTTATAACTTTTTGAGGATTATTTGTTATAATTAAGTCTAGTAGTGTGTCAGAATACCTAGTATGATGGGTTGGTTCTGAAGGCAGTATTGTCATATTGCATGACTGGAACATTGTAATAGTATAGTGTTGTAAGAATTTGTGGCTAATAGATTAGTATTGAAGTCTCCTAGTACAATTACATATTCATAAGATGGTATCAGATTTTGGAGTACTGTTTCAATGTCATGTAGGTGACCGACATTTGGGGGCTTATAAACTACTCCTAATAAACATTTCTGCATTTTCGCTCTAATTTCTATAAATAGGTATTCGGGTCGAGACGAGTATTCACTAGGCGAATGGGATACAATTTTTGGTTGTAGATCGGAACGTATATACATCGCCACGCCGCCTCCATTTTTCCCGACTCTGTCATTCCTAATCAAGGTGTAATTTTGCATGTTTACAAGAGAAGGAAGGGTATTTTTCAGCCATGTTTCAGAAATTAAAATGGCATCCAGATTTAGTGTTGAAAATATAGTTTGGAATTCTGAGAAGTGGGACAGGAGTGACTGTGCATTACAATGTGTTATTTTGAGTGTATTGCTGTTCAAAGAGAAACGTGATTTTAAAAGGTCTGAGGTGGAAGGGGTATGTTGAGATGGGGACAATGGGACTGTCAAAGACCGAAAAGGGGCTGCAGGTGCATTCCTTAAATCTATGGTTGAAATGTTACTAACTAAACAAGAAAACCGTAAATATGAAATATCAATTGGTGTTTAGTATATGAAGTACAAAATTAAATTAATAAAAAAATAGATTATACACGAAAAAATTAAGAAAAAAAATGAACACAGTAAATAATTAAATACTATTAAAAATAAATTACAAAAAGTAACGAGTTTTCTGAGTTGATAATTATCACTCTGACCTGAGATCTGATATATGATTTATTCGCTTTTTTCTGTCTCCTACCTTAAATGACAGAACCATCTTGGGTCCAGACATTGGTTACGCCATGAATATTTATAGCTTCGCGAAGTAACTGATGCCTAGCACTAGTAAGGTCCTCACGAATCGTAATTCCACTGCCTTTCAAATTCTTTTTATTTCGAAACACCTCACTTCGCTTACGGTAGGACACAAATTTAACAATGACAGCCCTAGGTCGTCCACCATCTGTTTGTCTACCTACTCGATGACTACGGTCAATGTCACTGACCTGGAGACTAACACCAACTTTCTCTGCTACCTGCAAGGCGATGGCATCTGTGTCTTCTCATTTTCTTCCTCCGCAATACCAAAAATACGCACACACTGACGCCTTTGGTATTGTTCTAAGCTATCAATCTTAGATTCCAAAGTCACTATCTTGTTATCACGGTCCTGAATAGATTTCTGGAGCTCACTGATTAAGGCGTGACTTTGCTCCAATGCCACTTTTAATTCTATAACCGCCGCAGCAACAGTCTCCTTTATTATGTTGGCAACACTTGACAGCATGGTAGCATCTTGTAGCGACTCTTGTAAGACACGTTTCACCACTTCTTCTATTTCCATTGAGTTATTCTTCTTGGGGCCCATCTTATGAATTTAACTTAGCCAATTAGAAATACATATATTAGACAATCGTTGGATGCACAAGAGACTGTTATCGATAGGATAACAAAGAGGGTTTTACAATGGTATGGACATGTACAATGGATGTCGGAAGAAGAATGGCCAAAACGAGTATTAGATTGGATGGTACCAGGCAGAAGAAAGAAGGGGAGAAACAGAAGAACATGGTATGAGAGAATATATGATGTCATGATGAAGAGGGGTATGGAATAAGGTCAATGGAAAGATAAGAATCTCTGGAAAGCAGGAATTAAGGGCGAACTGCTGTAAAGTGGAAAGCCTGTCCATCCACCCAATGGCTGATTGGCTCAAATTCAAGCTTTGGCCTCCTTTAACTTCTGCCTCCAATCATTTATATTTTGCGAAGCAAGCCTACAGTTGCGACCCTTAAGAAGGTTTGCAGCATCTTCCTTATTACCATCCTCCCATCTTTTTTTCTGTCTTGCAACTCGTCTATTCCCCATAAAACTTGCTGCAAGCACCTTTTTTGATGCTCGGTCTGTTGACAGCCTTGTACAGGGCCAGCCTCTTCCAATTTCTATAATTTTATAAAATTGGCAAGGTCAGGTTCACTGCATTTGTCGAAATTCTTATTTGTTGTATCGTATTCTCCATTGATCAATAATATTTATCAGTCCAATTATTTTCCTGAGTATTTTTTTAAAAATCATTTAGGGCTACCTCTGATCTTTTAATAAGGCTCCATGTCTCACTACCATAAATCAAAACTCTTCTTATTAAAACTTTACATAGCCTTATTTTAGTAGCTGAGTGTATGTTATTGCTCTTCATTACTTTATGAAGTGAGTAATAAGCTTTGTTGCCAGTTTCAATCTTCTTTGTACATCAATGCGTAGGTCATTATTATCTTTAATACTAGAGCCAAGATAGTTACAATTTTTTACAATGTTAAAACTAATTCTTTCATGCTATTATATTGTTGTTCTGTGATTGATTTAACACCTATCTGTATCATGTTTTCTGAATGTTGATTTCTAGTTTGTATTAAGTATTAATTAAGTAATGCCGTTTTGCAATCGCAACATACACTCCAATGTTTTCGCTGGCATGGACCCCTTGCTGGCCAGAGTCGACTACTGGGGGTCGATATAGACCACTTTTGGAATGACCGGGATAAGGAGCAATAACGTGAAACTGTTATCTGAATATCACATTTATCAATTTTGTAGCCATCTGTTCAGTTTGTATTCTGCTCATTTGTATAAGATAAAGAGGGGAGAAAAATGTTCTCAGCTTGAAATTTGCAAATGACACGGTGGTGACGTGCACAAATCAACTGGCAATTTTTCACTGAAGCGTGACTGTTATCTGCTACATTGAAGGTCAGTAAGTTTATTTCGCACTTAATTACACGTATATCTAAGTATTAAACTTTAATTTATCGAAACACGCATAGTAAAGTTGAAAATTGTGCTATTTCCTTGTCAGCATTTGTCCACGATTAGCTGTAATTACACTAGATGACGTCAGTTCTCATAAAAAACAGCCTAATCACAGTTTTAGATTTATGTTTATAGCAAGAGTTCAACGAATTACGACTTCACGTCATGGAAGTGTTAAAATGTCATATCTTTACATTGATTCAGAGTTTCTTATCAACATTTAAACATTTTTATCAATTAATTTAAACAAATTACCTGAAGAGTCGGCCGCGGTGTACTAGTGGTTATATTCCTTGTCTCTAGTTCGGAGGGACGCGGGTTCAAACACTGTCGGGGTCGATGAATTTTTTAGGATGGAAAAATCCAAGGGACAAATCCTATGGAAGTGACTTTAGAAGATTTCAGACTGTGTTGGGCGGGATATTTGGGTACGAATGGAGACTGAAAGAAAGACACGCAGACTTAATGTAAGAAAACTTACAATGAACCAAATGATCTTTATGGTAAATCAGAGTTTTATAATAAGAACAGTCATGTCGTGTACACTGTGTTGGATAGGACATGGGAAACGAATGGAGAATTAAAGATGGGCATGGAAACAATTTAAGGAAAATCGTCCAGTCTGTTAATGTAGGAAAACAAAAGTAAAACGCCCAGAAAGTAGACCAAAATGAGGTGAGAGAATAACATAAACCATGATTTGAGGGAGGTGAATTGTGCAGAGAAACGTAAGTTCTAGTTAATGATGAATGGAGAACTTAAAACTCGTGCAACCATGAACTCCAGGATTAAATAATGCAGTAGTGAGAGTATTATATATCCTAAATCAGAACAATATTTCTGAATAAGATTTTCAGGGATTTTTTTCATATCTACGACAAATTACAGGCAACGTTAAACCCCAAATAGTTTCCGAACATCATTAGTCATAATATTATTCCATATCATCACTATCATCACCATCATCATTATCATCATCTCCTTTATCTCATATCAGGAGCTAAGGTTTTCACAAAGCTTTGCCAACAGATCTTATTCTGATCCAACTATTTCACCTCCCTCCAAGTTTTCCCTTCCTTTGCAATTTCTTCAAAGGTGGTTCTCTTCCACATCTGTTTCGGTCTGCCTCTTCCCCTGTGTCCTTGTGGGTTCCAATCCAATGCAGTTCTTTCAATCGAATCATGGACTTTTCTTAATGTGGTATTAACAAATTTCATTTTCGCTTTTTCATTTCTATTTTAATTTCTTTCTGGTCAGTTCGTTCCCATAATTCTTTATTTGATATTGTTTTTGGCAATTTTACTCTTAATAGTTCCATTAGAATGTATAAGTGAATGGTGTGCTTGTCTTAAGTACTCGTGTTGTCTCGGAGGCACTCAGCTCATCAGGGGAGATCCTCCATGTCCTTCTATGGTCGATACAAGAATTTAAATTTTTTCTCCCAACCGGCCCTTCCCGTGTATATTCCGGGTGGCGTGGAATATGTAAAAGTAGGCCTACATACAAAGGGCGAAGTTAAATTAACGAAAAGTAAATAAATATTTTATTTCATATTTTTACTGATGCATACCTTCTATGCTATTCAATTTTGTACTAGGGCAAGCAATCACATTTTTAGTTGATAAAGAGGGTGTACAACTCAATGATATTAATCAGCTGTTGATATATGCTGATGATTTGGTATTATTAGGCGATAGTGAATATGTACTAAAAGCCAACGCAACTGGGGCTGGAAGTAGGTCTAAAATCAATAAAACTGAATATATAGTCACACTACTAGAAAAACATTATGCAATGGAAATAGACAGTTAAAATCAAACGAGGGCAATGTTTAAAAATGGGCGAATTAAAATACCTAGGAACAATAATTGCAAACAGAAATGAAGTGGAGGCGAACATTTAACATAGACTCAACTCTCGAAATGTATGCTATTACGCATTATATGCTTCTTGTCATCCCAAACTCTTTAAAATAAGTGTTAAACTAAATATATATAAAACTGTTACTCTTTCAGTTACATTATATGAAAGCGATAAATAGTCTCTAAATTAAATTAAGGGAAAAGATTACGACTTTTTGAGAATAAAGTTCTTAGAAAATGTTTGGACCAAAGAGAGATGAATAGACAAGGGAATGGAGAAGACTACATAACAGTGAGCTACATGATCTTTATGGGAAACCATATATAATAAGAAGAGTTAAGTCTCACAGACTGCTTTGAGCAGGACATGTGGCACATATGGGGAATGAAAGAGGGACATGGAAACCAGACGGAAAGCGCCTAGTAGCTTGGCCAATATTGAGATGGGAGGATAATATTAACTACAATTTCGGGAGGTGAATTGTACAGCGAATGAATGAAAAAAATTAGCTCAGGATTGGAATGTATGGAGAGCTTATATATTCTTGGTTCGATAGAGCCAGTGAGTTAGTTATTTTTTTTACTGATACCTTAACGGAATTTTATTATATATTTTAATAGCATTATATATATTTTTTTAAATTAGGAATATTCCACAATACAGTGTTTCTCCTTCAACCCAAAGTGATTTGTCGCCAGAGGTTCCAGTCTAAAGCATATTCTTCCCTCAGATCTCTAGCTTCCATACTTCTCCTCACTCCATTCATCCAACATTCTCTAGATCTACCTCTTCCACTTCTTCCATTAGCTTTCCAATTAAGGATCTTATTTGGTATTCTCTTTTCTTCCATTCTTATGAGGTGTCCATAGCATTTCAAACGATTTTCTTCTATTTTTTCCAATATGTTTTTTTTTCAACTTACATAATTTCCCTTATCGTCTTGTTCTTGAAATTCTTGTCGATCGCCTCCAAAAAACCATTTCTACTGCTAGCAGCTAATCGGCTTGTTTTCTACTCACCGTCCAGGTTTCGGACCCATATAATAAAATGCTTTGTAACAGAACTTGAAATATAGTTTTCTTGGTTCTGTATATTATATTTCCATTCCAAAGCACTGAGTTTAACATACTAATGATTCTTCTTCCATCAGTTATTCGTCGTTCAATTTCTGTAGTTGAATTCTCACTTTTATCTAAGATAGATCGTAAATATTTAAAATTTTTAACATTACGTATTCTTCCTGAAATTCATTTTAGCTCATCTGTTGTATCCACTGAAAGATATTCTGTTTTATTATAATATATCTGTAATCCCCATTTTTTGTATTCTATCTCTAATTTCCTTAACATGAAAGATGCAACATCTGGATCTTGAGAAATACCACCTGATCATCTGCGAATAGTATATTATACAACATGTATAAAGAAGAATGAAATAGACATAGAATCTTACGGAAGTCGCCTTTCTCTTTGTAATAAAACAAATTAGCATAAATTGTTAAGTAATTACGCACTAAGGTGTAACAATTATTACCAACCGTATTGTATATAATAATTAGCGCAGTGGGGAATCAGGTTATGTGTATGTCGCATTGTCTGTTTCTATAAGGCGTGCAATTCCAAGACATTGCCACTTTCTTTGAATTAGATAACAAGCTTTCTTATGCAGTTCCTTCCTCACCGTACCTTGTTCCACTAGACCAACTCAACCGTGTTTTCTGCAACTTAATAATTTACATTTGCAATTCTGCGAATCAAACAGAATGTTCGTGTTTTGTTCTTAGAATTTAGAATAGATTTACTTAGCCTGGTGGAGTTAAGGTCATGTGGCTTTCTCTTCCACTCACCGGACAAACATATGTTACATTTAAATACAAAAAATTACAATAATAGGACATACTAAACAATTAATTATCTAACAATTAATTATCTGGACAAACTGAACAATAATGAAAATAATGTCTAATAATATAATAAAATTAAATTCAATTAAATTTGAATTAATAGAAGAATGTATAAACAAAGGAATAATAGCTCGAATCTACTATACATAAAAAGAAAAGAAAAAATGTACAAAGAAAGCAATAAACTATAATGAATTAATCTATCGCTTACATATAAGGCATTAAGTAAATATATTGACAAATCTTAATACTATTTTATTAAATAATTAAAAAACAAATTATTAATTGTTAAAAAAGTAATATTAGTGAGATGTTTCTGTTAATAATTTTATTTTCAATTTGTGTCTGAAAGATGGTAAAGTTTGGCAGTCTCTGACATTGGATTGAAGATAATTTCATGTTCTAGCAAGGGAAACTGTAAATGAGTTCGAGTAATAGGTAGTGTGATGAGGAGGGATATAAAGGGCAATGAGCTGATGGGATCGGGTATCTAACTTATGTGTATCAGAGTGTCTAGTGAAGCGGTGTGATAAATAATAAGGTAATGATGTGTGTTTTAGTGAACAAATGAATTACTCCATGTATTGACATATTTGTTCCAAGATACACAGTTATGAGAAAATTAAAAAAAAAATTAAAGAGTTTTATCTGCTATTATAACAATCCGTAACGCTACAAAACCTATACTTTATATTCGAACAAAAAACACGCTAACAAAACATAAAATACATGTTCAACTAACGTAAAACACAGCAGTCCTTGAATTTCATGTAACTAAATAAATAAACTTTCTTTGACTTTTCGGGAAGTATATTAATAGTTGAATCGTGGACTGCTTTTAAAATGTTTTCTGATGAATCGTGAAAATCACCTTCTCCCCTCAATTGTACTTTAAAATTCACATACGAGTATGAAAATATACAACATATACTAAAATACTCTGAACGTAGATAAAGCTCCAGTATAAAATCATGATTAATTATTAGACTTATATTTTTAATAATTCTTATTATTGGATTATTCCACGAATGAAACCAAGGACAACACGTTACAAAGTTAGGTTTAGTAACTAGTCTAAATAACGTATTGTTGTTCGTCCAAGCTGATAACACAGACAACGGTTATTTACCGTTTTAACACACTTTTTATGCAGTTTCATTTAATATCTGTAATGACTATTTTACTCATGTCCCAAATGGGACTCAATGATCAATCACATTTCAATGAATTTTGATTTACAACCAATCATAGCCGTTTTTCACCTCGATTTTATCAATTTAATTTTATCACTTTAAAATCAAGCTCATCCTTTTTAACATTCTGAATAGGTCAGTCCATTATTTTGCAGTGATTGACTCTCTAGAAATACGTTGGATATAACAATTTGTATATAGCTTATTAAGATGTAAGAATTCTAGAATGCATATGGCTACCAAATTGCATATATAGTGCACGAATGTAACCAGATAGCGCTTGCGGGAGATACTATGAAAACTTTTGTAGCAATTTATTATACCACAAAAAAATAAACCACTGTTTTGCATTTTCTTAAACATATTATTTCCCAGGAATTCACGTTACAGAAAAATATAATTGACATATTTACATCATAGGACATTAGAAATTAATTAATAACCTATAATGTTGGTTCATGTTTTCTGCACTAGAGTGCATTCTTACAATATTGCGATCCTTTGGCAATAAATAATATGATGTGGTAGCAGTGATGAACAAATTGAACATAACAAACGTTTCTCATTTGTTTTCAAACACCGCCGTTTACATTAAATATATAAATATTTTAAAATAACTATATTGAAATAATGATTTGTGAGTAAACAGCTTAATTTTATTCGTTACATAGTCCTAACAAATGTCACTCTTGATTTTCAAGTTCTCTAGATAAATTCACTCCTCATTTCGTGAGTCGTGAATGTATCGATAATTTGAAAATCACTCGTGGCATTACTTATGACCAAAAATGTTGATTTTCTTCAGTTTTAGACAACTCTAATGAAATAAGGAAACTACGAAAATCAACAAAATTTGGAAACCGACAGTTACAAAACAAGAACCATGCCTTACAAGGGAACTGTCAACCATTGCATGCCGAAACTTGCCATTCAATTTCTTACAGAGAAGCGCTGTGATGTAAACATACCGTGTTAAAAAATAACCCTTTTTAACTGCAAGGCACTAAAATTCAGCGCTAAATATCTCATTTAAACTTCAGGGAAGTAATATTATCTGTATTAGCAGACTGGATAACCCTCATTACTCGTCGTCCGCACCGCGTCCCGCCTCACTTCATTCCGCTCTTAACTCATACAGGGATGCCTATATCTGCTCCGTACAGTGGATTGCCATTTGGATTGTGGCTTCGATTTCTGTGCCTTGCAGTTAAAAATGCACTTTTTTATCAAGGCCTTGGTACATCACAACGCTTTCTAGGAGAAATTTCAAGGTAGGTTTCGGCATGCAATGGTTTACAGTTTCCTTGTTAGTTCATTTTTCGAAGGAACCCATACTGTAACATCTTTTACCCCGGATGGGCTTGAAACCGTGAACCTTGGTATACCAGAGACAAGCAATGAACCATTAGTCCAATGGGACCTATGCAATAAAACCTGGTAAAGAACAGTAAAGGTAAGGAAAGTCGGGAAGTTTCTACTAAAGAATTAGAACGAAACAAACTCACCGGCTGTATCGAACCCTTAAGTTCATGGCCGCGTTGACATAAGCTCTCCATACTTCGCTATCCTGAGCTAATGTTTTCCAATCATTCCTTGAATAATTTTCCTCCCTCAAACCATGGTTAATGTAAGTCTCCCACCACTTGCTTGGCCTACCTACTGGGCTGTTTCTCTCTGGTCTTCCAAGAAGGATTTTCCATGCTCCTCTTTCGTTCTCATTAATGCCACGTGTCCCATTGAACGGATGCTTGGCCTTCCTACTGGCCCGTTTCTCTCTGGTCTTCCAAGAAGGAGTGTCGATGTCCCTCTTTCATTTCCATTTGTGCCACATATCCCGCAAATCGCAGTCTATGAGACTTAACTGTTCTTATTATATCTGGCTAGGTAGTGAAATTGGTATGAGCATGTACGACGAATGTAAGAAGAAATATTACCCAGAAAAGCATTGGATTGGTGTCCATCTGGAAGAAGAAAGAAAGACTTCGAATCTCATGGATGCAAGAAATAAGAACTGGAATGAGAATAAGAGGATGGAGGAAATGGAGTGGGTGGATAGAGACGAGCGGAGAAGAAAAATACAACTTTAGGCACAGAAAGATGTGTAAACATTGAAAATCTGTATATACATAAATTATCATCATTATTATTATTATTATTATTATAATTATTATTATTATTATTATTATTATTATTATTATTATTATTATTATTATTATTAACATCATCAATTTGTTAGAAGAATTATAGATGGTAAGCCAAAAAGAAGATGGAAAACCGGAAGACTGATTTTGAGATGGATGAATAAAGTACTACAGAATGTCAAATCTTTAAAACTCAAGAATTGGTTGGATGGTTGCTAGAGAAAGAGAAGCCTCCAAAAAAATTCTGAAGGAAGCCTTGATCCACCCAGGGGTGTTGTGATAATTATTATTATTCCTGTTTGTAATTATTGTTCCCAGATATTTGAATTCAGTCACTTCTTCAAATTTTGCCTCATTAACTACACTACGTTAAAAAATCTTGCAGGCTCTGCTAATAACCGAAATAAGTAGAAAGACAAATGTTAAACACTAGTATTGCACTATATTTTCATTAAAACAATAAAACAGACAAATATGACAGTTGTATTTGTTGACCATTATAAATAATTCAAATGATATTTGTCTTGCTATCCATGCAGGAAGTAAACATTGTGTGGTTATGTAAACAACATAACCGCCCCGTTCCCCCCTAGTTCGAAACATGAACAGGAAATGGTGACACCACTGACAAATAACATTGCTATGAATTCATTACACACTGCGTAAAAATATATTCTAATACTTCAACACCAATAACCACTGTTACTCCTAAAAATACTCATGTACAAGTTACTATACAGAGTGTTTCAGAATAAGTATTACAGACTTCTAGGGGTTGTAGAGGGGACTTAGTAGATAAAGTTTTGTTAAGGAACCCATGTTAGAAAACATATTATTTCGATGTAAAATTGGTTTGAAGATTGGAACACAATGGTCTGATATCGTGTGCCTTGTGTTTCAGAATAAGTATTACAGACTTCTAGAGATTATACTACACATGTCGAATCGGAAGAATATCTTCTTGCACAAATTCTGGAGGCAGCAGAAATTATTGGGCACACACCAGGTCTTGTAGGGCGTGTGTATGAAAAAATTCGTCTCAGATACACTTTGTACAATGAACAACAGGATCGCCACATGAACCGATCCCATACTGGCCAAAATGTCATTATACAATTTCTTACCCCATAGAAAAAAGCGCAAGTCCCTTAGATCTGCGCCGAGGTGTCTTGCCTTAACCACTCGGCTACGGTGCAAAACCAATTTTTTATCTAACATGAAATGAGGTAAAGGTTGATATGAAATCAATGAATGAAGATCAAAAGATATGATGGGGGAGGAAAGAGGAGTTGAGAGTTTTGATAGAATGAAATTCGGGAAACGAGAGATTCCTGAGAAAACTCAGAAACACCCGGAACGTGGTCCACTACCAATATCCCTCCGGAACCACCAAGATTCGAACCTGAGATTCCAGAAGGAGCAGCTTCGCGCACTACCCACGCGTCCACCACGCGTTATTTGTAAGATGACAGGCAGCCAAAGCAAATTATGTTTTATTTACCATCCTAGAGGAAGAAGAAAACCGGAACGCCTACACACAAGAGTAATGGATACCAACATAATGACCTGATTTCGCGGAAGATTATTTATTATAATTACACCAAATACTAGGGCATTCGATTAGTAACGGCAACACTGCTATAACGTCACAACAATTTTATTTAGGTAACTTTTGACATTACGAACTTAATATATAGTCTCCTGTTAAGTATAAGTTGCCAGACCATTTGAAAACGGAGCACTCTATCTGCAGCATCGTTTCTGGTTATCTTTCTCATCTGATCGATCCAGAGCTTTCTGAATATCAACTCATGACTGAAAACGAATGCCTCGAAGAAGTTCTATGATATTTGAGAATAAGTCATAGGCACAAGGGCTTATATCTGGTGAATTTGGTGTATGTGCGAGTACTTCACAATTCCACCTTCTAAACAAATTCCACTGAACATATTTTTAGGGCGGCATTACTTACTGAATATGAGAAACGGCGAATTTATCCACAAAATATTGCTATTTCGACACTTTCAATACCAGATTTATACAACAAAGACTTCAACAACATACTATAAGATTATAATGACTATTTAACTCATGCCCCAAATGGGAGTCAATGACCAATCACGTTTCAATGATTTCTGTATTACAACCAATCAGAGACGTGTTTCACGAAATAATTATCAACGTTAGGATTATCATATATTAAGCAAAGCTCCTCCTTTTTAATATTCTGAACAGGTCTGACCGTTATTTTGCAGTGACTGAGCCTATAACAAATACGGCTACCAGATTGTATATAATAGTGCTTACATGTCAACATTTGTAGCAATTGATTATACCACCAAAAAAAGAAACCACTGTTTGCACTTTCTTAAATGTATACGACATCAAAAATGAATTAATATACAGATTGATGTGTTTCATTTTTTTCTCCACTAGAGAGCATTCTTACAATATTGCGTTCCTTTGGCAATAAATAGTATGATCTGGTTGCAGTGATAAACAAAAGAAGCAGTAGAAGCGTAGGCTACCTATCGTTTCTCATTAGTTTTCAAACATCACCGTTTACTTTAAATATAAAAATATTTTTAAATAACTGTAGTTAAATAATGATTTGTGAGTAAACAGCTTTATTTTATTCGTTAAATAGTCCTAACAAATGCCACTCTTGATTTCCAAATTCTCTAGATAAATTCACTCCTCACTTCGTGAGTCGTGAATTTATCGATAATTTGGAAATCACTCGTGGCATTACTTATGACTATTTAACTCATATGCCGATACTTTTGCCTCTTCCTGTTCGTAATGAGAGATATCTCCACAAATTAACTTATTTGACAAATATATTGATTCAACAATGTACGATCGATATGGTACAGCAAGAGATGCCAAAAGAAAACTTCAAAAATTACCAGAAAAAAGAAAGGTTAGTTCTGTTGCTCTAAAAAAATTATTAAATGTTGTATAATGAATCTGCATTATTCGTAGTTATTTCTCATACAATCATCTGTTATTGATTTTCCCAAGCGCAAAGAGATTTAACAGTAAAGATATGCTATTTATAACTATACAGCCGGCTTAGAAATCGCCCGGAAGTAAGATCGGAATACAGAACCTCACATTTGGTAAATATTAAACTTTATAATTAATGTTAGCTTCTGATGTATTATTATTTAAATAGTCACTCCAAATCCAACGCAAGGTTGAGTTTTTCATTAGACAAAATCACTCGCGACTTAGTCGCCCGTGATTATTTCAGAAAAACACTACCTCTTGTTAGATTACTGTTGATAACCAATAGGATGGCTGATTTGCAACAATGTTGCCATTACTTATTGAATTCCCTAGTAATTTGAATAAAAAATGAGATTACTTACATTACTGACACCCTGTTAATTGAGTTTATTAGTACTGATTTAATTTGTTTAAAATGTAATCTTCAAACAATTCCGAACAAACATCGTTTTGATCTAAATATTTACTGCGGTGAAACAGGTGCGACTAAACAAGTATTTGTATTACATTCTGTTAAATTATGATAAGCTAATTAAATGAAAACAGAGTCTGTCAAGCCTAATCAAAATAATTACTTTACATTATTATTATTAGTATAATTATACTATTATTATTTTATTTATTTAGCAGGTTTCACAATGTTTCACACCTTCCTGCGCCCAATTAATTTACTGTTATTCTCTTCCACATCTCTCTGTCGTTCCAATTTCCATTGTCCAATCCTTTTTCATTCATGCTGCTCAAAACACCATCAATTCATGTTATTTTTGGTTGTTCTCTTCTTCTTCTTCTTCTTCTATCAAGTGGTAACCATTCTATCTATATTGTGAAGTTTATATCAATTTGTTATTTAAGATTTATTTTTTTAAATATTAACCAGAATTAGATTGTTTTTTTTTTTGTATTTATTATATTATGAACCTGCTCGTGGTGCAACCTGCTATTACAAATGAGGCTCTGAGGACCGAGTACTAGCGGTATAACCATATCACCTTAATGTAGAGGAAATGCTACATTAGTGGGAACCCCACAATAATACCCCACTGGGCCAGCAACCCATTGGACATTTGCTTTCAAGTCTCAAACCAAGCCTCGGATCGCTGGGACGTCCAAAAAAGCGCTGGATGGAAAATTCCTCTTTGACACCGTAACAGGACACACGGCCTAATTTGCATGAATGATGATGATGCTTTTATTATGAATTAATTGATTTAGTTTATTGTATTCTTCTTGGAAATCTGTCTTCTGTCATTCTTTTTACAAAATCATGCCATTTTAATTTTTGTTTTTTTATAAAATCCACAACTGAAGTGTGAACATCCATATTTTGTTCAATTGCTCTGTTTCTTATTTTATCTCTTCTAGAAATTCCAGCTGAACGCCTCTACAATTCCATTTCTGCAGAATTTAATTTACTTATTGTTCTAGACTTTAATTCTAATCTCAACCGTCCAATCCTTTTTCCTTCATGCTGCTCAAAACACCATCAATCCATGTTATTTTTGGAATTTCTCTTCTTCTTCTATCAAGTGGCAACCATTCATATAGTATTCTTCTTGGGAGCCTGTCTGCTATCATTATTTTTATAAAACCACACCATTTTAATTGTTTGTCTTTTTTTATAAAATCCACAACTCAAGTGTCAACATCCATATTTTGTTCAATTACTCTGTTTCATATTTCATCTCTCCTAGAAATTCCAACTGAACCCCCCCTAAAATCAATTTCTGCAGAATTCAATTTACTTATTGTTCTAGATTTTAATTCCCATGTTTCTCCACTCAATGTCATTATACTCTTGCTATATTAAACATGTACTACTGTTCATGAGGTCCCTTGATCGATTCCCGGTCAAACCATAGGCATTTTTCCTTAAAGGGAATAATTTCTGTGGTTGCCCATTGTCTGGAATTTATGTTCAGACCTCTCCAGGCGTTTCATTATCATTTATCACCCTCATATCATCGGGGTAACGTAACTCCACCGTCTAGGCACCCCAACTTCAGAAGTGGGTTACAATTAAGCCGACGTCAGGAGAGATCACCAGAAATGTCGAAATGACAACCTGGGCCATTGTATAAAAAATTTAAAATGTTTGTTTTTGTTTTAGAAGTTATATTCTGACCCCACAAAACACCATTTAATTTTGATATTGCAGATTTGCCCTGATTTGTCCTCTCATTAACTTAAATATCACGACTTCCATCTACATAATTTTTGTCCCCAAATATGCATATTTTCACATGCTTTTATTTTTTCATGTTCGTCTTCTAAAATCATATCTTTTAATTTATCTCCTATTACTATTCTGCTAATATTATTATTCTCCTATTATTTTTTTACTGGTATCCTATTATTATAATCATGTTATTATTATCATAATGATATTATTATTATTATTAGAAATATTATTATTATCATTATCAGATGAGTAAATTAATGTATTAATGTAAACGATTAAACTATTAAAATATATACTTGAGATCTAATTCGATCTCTACTAATTGAAATTTCAGTTAAATCACTTTGAAGGCCTATCAGAAACATGTTATATCATCAGCATTTAAGATATTACCAACTGATTTAATATTTTTTTAAACTTTTTTCGGAGTAATTTCAATGCTTTTCATTATGACTTTTAATAGTATTAATCCAATCATATAATCAAATTTTAGATTATTTTTTATTATTTTTAATATATGTTGTACTTTACTTCTATATTGTTTATTGATGATTCATAACACTTGAATCTGTATAATTTAACCCTTGTGATGTCGAATAGAAGACCTAAGATTTTAGCTTCATTAAGTGAAATATATTATTTATTTAGTAAATAAAACTATGAAAGTTGTATATGATTTTGATAAATATTTATTTTATTTAAAATTCATAACAGCTGTTACAATACACTGTATCTTCTTCAGACGAATGTCAAAATTACAAATAAATAATCTATTAAAAATTGTATTTATGACATTCATCCGGTGAACACAGTATATTGAAACAGCTGTTACGAATGTTAAATAAATATTTATGAAAATCATATAAAATGTTGCTAGTTTTATTTATTCAATACATCATGGAATTTCATCAAGTAAACACAAAATCAAACGTTTAATTCAAGTATATTATCATTTATTATTATTATCATTATTATCATTATTATTATTATTATTATTATTATTATTATTATTATTATTATTATTATTATTATTATTATTATTATTATTATTATTACCATATCACCATCATCACTAAGTGCATATAATTTCGTAAACTAACCTACTCATATAATAAAGTTTTAGATTTTTTAAATTTGTAATGTTTTTGTATTTTTATTATCGCCTATATATCGTAAGTTATATACATAGCCAAGCGTTCTGACCAAGAGCAGGTCTTTCACTGCAAACTCAGCATTATCCACTCTTAGTGTTATTAATTTAATTAAAAAATCTCGAAGCCTACCAGCCGGCTGCTGGCCTCACATCAAAGTGTGTTAATCACAGAGGTAGATGATCATAAGCCAGTGTAAGAGTGACATGTGGTTAGCAGGTCGGGTCCCCCAGCCTTATAGCTGATATTCTCAACCTGGAACTAACCAAATGCCTCAAGATACTGGGTGGGCACCGGTCCCATACTGGCCGAAATTTCATGAGAAAATTTCTTCCCCCATGGAGACTCGTAGCTCTGCGCCAAGGCTTCTTGCCTTAACCACTTAATTATATTAAATTAATTATAGTTAATAAGTGTAATTCAACCCTGCTGAAGTAGAAGAGAAAATCTTACGAATTTGACTTCATTAGAAATTAAATTATTATTATTATTATTATTATTATTATTATTATTATTATTATATTATTATTATTATTATTATTATTATTATTATTATTCAAGAAGAGACAAAATTAGGAATACTAAAATCAGAGAATGTTTAAAAAGATGTTCTACAAGTTATTGAAGAAAGAAGAACTTAAATGGTCTAGTTACGTAAAGAGGATGTCAGATGACAGGATACCTAAGATGATATTAAATTTTGAAGCGGAAGGCAACAGAAGAACGGGGAGACCAAAAGAACAGTGGGTTCAAGGAGTGTCGAGAGGATTAATAGAGTATGATGCAGATAACAGTGATGTATGGAAAAGTAAAATTTATAAGGGTTCTAGAAAACTACTGTATTGTAAAGAAATTCAATAAAATAATAATAATAATAATAATTATTATTATTATTATTTATATTATTATATTATTATTATTCACTTTCGAAGATTAAGCCTCATAAGGCTTATTAACGTCTTATTCTTCAATATCGTTGAGCCCGTCCTTTCCTCCGTCTTCCAATATTTCATCTACCCTTTAGGTTATAGTTCATCATCAGTTTTGGTACGTGGTCGCCTATCTTTCTCTATGCATTTGTTTTTTTCTGTATATTAATTCAAAGACGTTTAGTTCCCTCTTTATACATTTGCTTTTTTTATCCAGTAAGATATATCCCGCAACAGATCTCAAAAATATAATTTCCGCTGCTTCAATTTCCTTTCCTCTTTCCTAGTGAATATCCAAAACTTCGAACCATATAGCAAACATTGGTACTGTCATTGCTTTATAAAATTTAATTTTGGTTTCCTTTCTGATGTTTTAAGGATCTATCAATAACTGAATTCATTAATTTTGTTTTGAAAATCTTCATTCCTCACATTATTATTATTATTATTATTATTATTATTATTATTATTATTATTATTATTATTATCATTATTATTATCATTATTATTATCATTATTATCGTAATTATTATTATTATTATTATTATTATTATTATTATTATTATTATTATTATTATTATTATTATTAATGGAGATCTTCGCGGTAGACCAGATTAGAAAAAAAACTATAAATGTTTATATTAGGAAATTATAAAAGTTGAAACTAATGTATTACAGATAATTAGAGAGAGACGATTAAGGTGGTATGGACATCTCAAGAGGATGACCTCTGATAAAATCCCTAAGAAGATGTTGGAGTAGAAAACAGATGAAAGAAGAATGGGAAGACATAATGAAGATTGGATGGATCGCGTGAGAAGAAGTATTAGAAACGTTGTGATTAGGAAAATTATTAAAGTTGAAAGAAGTGTATTACGGACAATTGAAGAGAGATGATTAAGTTGGTGTGGACATCTGGAGAGGATGCCATCTGACAGAATCCTTAAGAAGATCTTAGAGTGGAAAATAGATAGGAAAAGTAGAAAGGGAAGACCTAAAGAAGTGATGGTGTGAGAAAAAGTATGAGTGAACTGGGACTTTCTGATTAGAATGCTCAGCTACAACTTGAGAAGACGAATTTCTTAAGGATGACGGAAAACCATTGTATTGTAGATAATTTCCGAAGTTATTATTATTATTATTATTATTATTATTCATCCGGTATCATGACAGCTGCCGCCGTCTTCCGGAAACCAAACGCCATTCCTCTCTGTCCATGCATTGATCTTCCTCCAATCCTCTGATATTCATAGCTGCTTATACCCTTTCTCTCCAAGTTTTCTTCGGTCTTCCTCTCTTCCTCCTTTCTATTGGGATCCATTCCACAACAATTTTAGGCAATCTTTGCTCTGGCATTCTTTTGACATGGCCATACCACTGTAATCTTTTCTTTTCTATAATCCTATGATGTCCGGCTCCTCTTGTACACCCATAATTTCCCTTATTTCTTTATTTCGTGTTCTATCCATTCTAGATTTTCCAGCTGATCTTCTTAAAACATCAATTTGGGTACTTAAAATTCTTTTCATTGCCCTGGTAGGAATTTGCCAGACTTCAGCACCATATGTTAAAATGCTCTGAATTATGGTTTGATATATTTGTAATTTTCTATTTTTTGTAATATTTTTGCTCCACCAAACAGAGTTTAAAACAGTTATTGCTTGTTTTGTTTGTGCGATTATATTTTTAATTTCCACTGTGTTATCGCCTGAATGGTCTAATTTTGTTCCTAAATAAGTGCATTCAATACTAGTTTTAGTTCTTCCCCATTGTTGAAATTTACATTTTCCATTTCTTCTCCTACATATTACTATTATTATTATTATTATTATTATTATTATTATTATTATTATTATTATTATTATTATTATTATTATTATGGTATTATTAATATTACCATACGTAAATGGAAGCTTGTCTTGAGAAGTGAAGTTTGATATATGCTTCAATTCTTAGAACTTTGGTTGCTAAAAGAAGTATTGAAAATTTTCAGCTATTAAGTGGAGTAAAATTAATGTTAGCTATTTTTTAGCAATTACGTTGCTGTTAGGTCGCATATGGTACAGAACACCATATTGGAATATTCCTCAACTTCAAATACTTCTCTGGAATTCTAGGCACGAAGTTAGAATGAGGGGAATATACAGTGAGTCAATATTAAAAAGTTATGATATCTCAACATGAAAAGTGGGGATTAAAAGCTAATGTAAATGAAACTCAATATATGGCAATTGGTGAAAATTGAAAAAATTTGGTATTACAAGATTCCAAAGGTACTAACAATATTTGTAACAAATATTACATTTAAAAAATGATTGAAATAAATGAAGTTGGAAACAATTATTTGGAAATAACAAAAATAATAATTAAATGTCAATCTCCAATAGCAATGTTGAATGGAATTTGTGGGATAAACAGATATTCAAAGAAACTAAAGTCCATATTCTTAAATCAATAGTAAGAAGTTTAATGAACTATGGAGCAGAAATGTGGACTATAAATGTCAAATTAAAGTCAAAAATGCTATCAACAGGAACGGAAATTTTTAAGATCTGCACGTTGCTCTAAATTTGATAAGACCAGAAACAGTTTCATCCGGGAAAAAATGAACTTTAACGAAACAATTATACAATTTGTAGAAATAAACAATTACAATGGTTTGGACACGTGAAGAGAATGAATGAAGATATATTGCCAGTTAGGAGTTTGGAGTGGATTCCGAATTTGAGGAATATAAGAGTGAGACCTGAGAAGACATAGATAGAGGGAATTATGAATTTGATGAAGGACAGGGGACTGCAGGATGGTGACTGAAGGGTAGAGATGAATGGATGAAGCTAATCAAAACTTAATATTGGGCACAGGAAGATGTATACATTTAAAACCTGTCGAATAAAAAATATATCTTTCAAACTTGTATGTATGGATTTATGATTATCGGGAATTTGAGGATATGGTATGCATAGTAATGAATAAATACACAAAGTAGTATATTGTGATGATATATTTATAAAAAAAGCGTGTTGTGTGAATTGTACAGGCTGATGACTGATGAATTCAAGAAGCAGCAGCAAGTTGTCGACCATTCTGACTAGTTCGTGTGTCTTCTTCAGTGATGTCCTCCAAATGAAATTTCATGACCTCCCAAACTTCCTCCATGTCCTCCTTCAAATCCTCCATGACCTCCGAAACCACCTTCAAATCCTCCATGACCTCCAAAACCACCATCAAATCCTCCGTGTCCTCCCAAACCACCTTCAAATCCTCCGTGTCCTCCCAAACCACCTTCAAATCCGCCATCATGACCTTTCACAAACACTGGAACTTTCTTCTCGACGACAACAGGGACCTTGACAGGGTATGGGTGTGGTACAGGTACTTTGACTGGGTAGGGCTTGGGCACATGAACTGGATGAGGGACGGGTACTGGTACTTTAACTGGAACCTTTACAGGGTATGGAACTGTCTTTTCTACAGGGTAAGGCACTTTCTTCTCGACGTACACGGGGTATGGTTTGGGCACATGAACAGGGTATGGTTTGTCGACTTTCACAGGCACTGGGACTTTCACTGGAACAGGAACTTTCTTCTCGATATGAACTGGGTAAGGATGAGGTACGGGGACTTTGACTTCTTTCGTAATTGTGATGGATTTTACATGGCCGTGAGATTCGCCTCCTCCAAAGGAACCACCATCGTGTCCTCCAAAAGAGAATCCGCCACTGTGACCTCCTAGAGAGAGACCCTCATGACCGCCTAAGGAAAGTTCTTCATGTCCTCCGAATGAGAATCCGCCACCGTGACCAAATCCTCCATAACCCAAGTCGTGAAGACCTCTTTTGTCCTTTTTCTGGTCATTTTCTACCTTGCTGTCCTCTTTCTTCTCCTCCTCAGCCAGTACGAGTGCGGCAAGAAGTATGGTGCATATCTGAACAAATGTTGTATTGCAATTAATTATCAAATCAGAAGTTTCGGATAAAAATGAGATTTAACTATTTAATAAATTGAGTTGGTGTTTACTTGATGAAAATCCATATTTATTAATTAAATAAAAATAAAACTTTATTTTTATTTAATTAATTTAACTATTTATATATTTATTCTTTGTTCAGCCATGAATTGTAATATATTACACTAACCTCCTTGCAGAACTTATGAGAGTCACTGCTTGAATATTACATTTTGGAATATGAAATTATATATTTTATTCAGATTTCATAATAATATTTTAAGAATAAAACAATTATTTCATCTTAATCTTTCTATAGCTCTAGGGAATCATTAGTGTTTCATATGTTATATGGTTTGTTGCCTCTGCTTTCTATACACTTTATCCACCTCATCACCATTTTATATTTCTACTCGCTTCAATTCACCATTTTCCCATCGTAACTCAGACACAGGTTCGAGAGATAATTTAACTGTAACGTCGAACATCTCACTATTCCTCATCCTTCATTGTTTCAGCCACCCGACTCTGGAATTCCTTCCTGTCTTTTACCAAGAACTACCCGACTCAAACAGTTTAAAAAAAAGCTCACAGAATATTTCCTTAGACAATATAATATATAACAATGTTCAAAGTATATTTTTTGTTAATATTATTATTTTAAATTTTGAATTTTCTTTTCCATCCTTATAGGTTATTATTATCATTATTATAATATTTGTTCGTTCCTTGTCATCTATAATTGTGTAGCCAACATCTATTGTGGATAATTAACCAAGTTGTAGATATTTTATAATTGAGGTTAGAAGCAAAGGAGTGCAAATGCAAGTTTTGCAGTATTGAGAAAAACAAAGTAGAATATGTGTAGGAAAATAATATTTAATTGAAAATGATAATAATCATACTTTATCTATTCCTAATGCGTACTCTTGCCACTAAATACAATTAAGCTTCGAGGATATAATTATGCAATAAATTCGAATTTTGCGAGAAAAAAAACTTACACCCACTTGCTTCTAACCACCTCAATTATATATTAGATGAAGCTCTAACTAAAGTACTTGGTGTAATAGCAGGTCGAAGGATCAGGTGATAGACGATCCTATTATTGAAGTTCTGTGATAAACGAGAATGCCGACTGACCAGGCCCGTCGCACCATCACTGGGGCAGATGAAGTAAAAGGAAACAAAATGGATGCTATGAGTATAGGGAAGTGGTCGTATGAAGTTAAAGCCGGGGGAAAACGGAACTAATCTGAGGAAAATGTCCTCGCTTGGATTGTCCGACATGAACCACACATAGTGATCAGGACGTGAACTCGCGAACCCAGAGGTAAAAGGGCGAGTTTCTAACCATTTTAATAAAGGATACTAAGAAGGAACTGTCCACATCGCCTAATCCCGATAGATTATGGTAACTCATTTGCTCTTACAGTAGGCATTGAATATTGATGAATCCAATTTACAGCCAGTATCAGTTTAATCACGGTCGACTATCAGTGAAATATTTCCAAATTAAATTGTCAGACTTCAAGCGAGATCGTTTCGAAATTTTCGAAACTGTCACGCAAAAGGTTTTGATTTGTAAGCTTACAGAACATAGAATGCTACACATTATATTAGGCCTATATTATACTAGCTAATAATCTACTGCGTTGATACGCCTAAATATATAGAGGAACTTCGGGTAATGTAGAGCCCTGTTTGAATTTGTTATTTTTCTTTTTTAATTAAGGGATTTGAATTTTGTTTAATTACAGTGATTATCATTAGTGTTATAACTACGAAATAGTATTGTTAATAGGAATAGATACACCAAATCAACACAATGTATAACAACAGAATACTGAAAGAGATTATTATTGATTAAAGACCACTAAGATAGAGATATGTAGGAATACCCAGTAAAAGATGGACAGATCTTCACAGACCTTAAGGTTTGATTATGATGATGATGATGATGATGATGATGATGACCACATTCCTGTTTGTAATTAATGTTCTAAGATAGGCGACAGATGGGACACGGTTCTATTTAAATTAATAGAAACATAAAAATAAGACTCCCTGATTTTTGCAGATGATTTGGTTAATAATGACTCGAACAGAAACAGATATCGACCTTCAGTATTCTATACACAATTTTAATATAATTGCAAAAAGGTACAATATGGAAATCAATACAAAGGAAACTAAAGTGATGGTCTTTTGTGGGAAATATCCTAATCTAGCAAAATTGTTTTGGACGATGAAATTTTAGAACAAGAAAATGAATTTAATTATTTGGGTTATAATTTAACATTTCAAAATGAAGCTGACATATCAAAGAAAATCACAAATTTAACAAAAACAAGGGGGATAATTAACAGTGTAATGAAACCATCTTTAGTACAGAACAACACAAGATTACGGCTTTATAGTGTTCTTGCAAGACCAATATTAAGATATGGTAGTGAAGCATGGACAATATGAAGAAGAGATGAAAGCCGAATAACAGCAAATGAGATGCGATTTATGCCCGTACAGCAGTATAACAAAGTGGGATCATAAAAGAAATGAGTAAATTATGGAAGAATTGGATGTAGAACCCATTTTCCAAAACTCATATACAAAATTGCCATAACAACTGGAAAACCCAACTTCAACGAATGCCTTCTCATAGAATTCCAAAAGCCATGCTTCGTTACTGCCCCCATGGCAAAACATCGCGGGGACGTCCATAAAAGCGCTGGATGGAAAATTCCTCTTTGAGACCGTAACAGGCTACATGGCCTAATACTTGCATGGATGATGATGGTGATGCTGATATGTTTTATTTTTCTAGATAGTATTTTAAAATATTACACCAGTTTTTATATATTTGATTGATTTATTTCTGTCACTTATGCCCCAAAACATATGAATGACGAGATGGAAACTTCTGTGGTTTTCCTTCTCGATGGTGAATTTAAACAAATACATAAGATAATTTTAAGTTGGTTATAATGTAATGGAATAAAGTATTATCATTATTGAATCTCCAAATATTTTGAAACCATATTTCGCCACAAAGGCATGTTAGGGTTGTAGCTTACTATAACAATATTACACTATACATAGTAAAACAGAAATATTATCTTATGGTTTTCAATAAGAGTTATGAATTACATAAATTGTCTTAGAAAATATTACATATTGTTATGAATGTTTGTCATGAAGTTCATAAAATGTTTATATCTGGAATAAAGTAATAACTAAGAATGTGACTATATTAATGTTGATATACTTACAAACAGCTTCATGTTGCCGGTGCGTGAATGTGCTGTAGATGTGCAACTGTGAGGCTGTGAAGATGTGTGCTCGTGCAACCCTTTATATACTGTGTAACACGGCTTTCTTTTCCGCTAGCTCACACACACACACAATGAGAGCGCATCCACACACCATAACATTCCCGTCATGTCCACCAGACAGAAAAGTGCAATCAACTTATATCACTAGTCCCGGTTCCATATCCTACAGAGTGTGTCCTAAAGGGTAGTCTCCTCAATCGAACATTGATCCATGGATTATAAGAAGTATAAAACTATTAACTATTATTACTAAAATGACCAACTCTAACTATTTCATGGGCATTAACTAACTAACTAATTCACTGGGACCATCGAACCCGCGCGTACATAAGCTCTCCATAGATCCCTATCCTGAGCTAATATTTTCAAATAATTCCCTGTACAATTTACTTCACTCAAATCATAGTTAATGTTATTCTCCCACCTCATTCTTGGTCTACCAACTGGGCGCTTTCCCTCTAGTTTTCCTACAAGAAGCTTCCATGCACGTCATTCATTCCTCATTCGTGCCACATGTTCTGCCAATCGCAGTCTAGCAGACTTAATTGTTCTTATTATATCTAGCTTCGTATAAATACCATGTAGTTCACTGTTGTGTAGTCTTCTCCATTCACCTGTCTGTTCATCTCTCTTTGATCCAAAAATTTTCCTAAGAACTTTATGCTCAAATACTTGTAATCTCCTTTCCTCCCTTAAAGTAGGAGTCCATGTTTCGCATCCATATAATATAACTGGTAGAATAATAGTTTTATATATTTTCAATTAAACGTTTTTTTTTAAACAACGAACCCATATGTTCGTGCCCGAGCGGACATAAGCTTTCGATCCCTATCCTGAGCTAATGTTTTCCAATCATCCCCTGTATAATCTGCTTCCCTCAAATCGTGGTTAATGTTATTCTCCCACCTCACTCTTGGTCAACCAACTAGGCGTTTTCCTTCTGGTTTTCCAACAAGAAATTTCCATGCACATCTTTCATTCCCCATTCGTGCCATATGTCCTGCCCATCGTAGTCTACGAGGTTTAACTGTTCTTATCATATCTGGCTTCCTATAAATATATGTAGCTCACTAAACTAACCAACTCACTGGCACTATCGAACCGTATGTTCATGGCCGCGCTGACATATGCTCTCCATACATCCCTAACCTGAGTTAATGTTTTCCATTCATTCCCAGTATAATCTACTTCCCTCAAATCATAGGTAATGTTATTCTCCCACCTCGTTCTTGGTCTACCAACTGGGCGTTATCCCTCTGGTTTTCCTACCAGAAGCTTCCATGCATCTCTTTCATCACCCATACATGCCACATATCCTGCCCACCGCAGCCTACGAGATTTAACTGTTCTTATTATATCTGGCTTCCTATACATATCATGTAGCTCACTATTATGTAGTTTTCTCTGTTCATCTCTTTCTGGCCCAAACGTTTCCTAAGAACTTTATTCTCAAATAATAGTAATAATAATAATAATAATAATAATAATAATAATAATAATAATAATAATAATAATAATAATAACAATGATAAAAACTTCCCGAGTGGAACCCATGTCTGGGTTTTTTGTCTTTTCTTTACGGTGGAAGTTCGTTGCTCTTTGGCCCAAGGTACTTTTTTTTCGTCTGGCTTATCGCTTTTGACCTGTCCAGCATGGATAATCCTTTTGGCAGCAATGCTACCGCCTGCACAGTTCTCGGGTTATTTAAGCACATAAGCCACACCAGCACGACAAAGTAAATATCCTACAATGTAAACGACTTATAGGAAAAACAAAAGGAAAACGCCCAGTTGGTAGACCAAGATTTAGGTGTGTAGAATAGACCCTTCAAACGTTGGATTGAGACCGTAACAGACCAGTAGGTCTATCACATGAAAGGAAGAAGAAGAAGAAGAAGAAGAAGAAGATTAACCATTATTTGAGGGAAGTATATTATACAGAGGATGATTGGAAAATCTTAGCTCAGGATAGAGATGGATGGTGAGCATATGTCCTTGCGGCCATAAACCTACGGGTTCGATAGTGTCAGTTAGTTGTATGTGTGTTTGTTTTTTTTTCTACTTTGTTTTCTAGCATTTTTTTAATATTAATGTACGGAAAATGGATGAGTGTAGATAAGTATTATTGTGATGTAGTGTAGACATAGATTTTACTTATATGTAGCCTGTTATTGTTTTTTGATACAGGTGTAATTATAGGTATTTGTTAATATTATGATTAGTTTTATTTTTTATTCATGGAAAAATAATGCACGTACGGCCAAGGCGGTCCATGTGCAATGTAAATGCATATGTATTTTCTTTGTTCTGAAAAAAAAGGCAATAAATTCCATTATCTATCTATCTATCTAGTAAATAATATTGTTTTTTTAAACGTCATCAAGAAAATCTAGAACGGAAAGAGTACAGAAAACAAAGATAATATGAAATGTGGCACGAAAGAATGTACTTATATTATTATATTATATTGTATTATATTATCCATCCATTGTAATTCTGCCCGAGGGCAGGTCCTTCACTGCAATCATAGCATTTTCATGCTATGCTTGCAGCTTTACTAGGGAATTGTAGGTGTGGTAGCTTCCCGTTACTTTCCACACCAGTGAAGGATGATGATGAGATGATAATGATAAGGATGATGATGATGAGATGATAATGATAAGGATGATGATGATGGCCATATAATTTCGGGGACCGTTTGGGCCTTAAAGTTTTTCTGACATTTGTCTTACAGGTGAGGAAAAACCCCGATAAAAACCTCACCCAGAAAAACTGCCCCGTCCGGGGATCGAACCCGGGCCCCCTGCGTGACAAGGCAGCACGCTACCTCGAGACCACAGCGGTGGACAAGTATATTATATTGTATTGTATTATATTATATTATATTATATTATATTATATTATATTATATTATATTATATTATATTATATTATATTATATTATATTATATTATATTATATTATATTATATTATATTATATTATATTATATTACATTATATTACATTATATTACATTATATTACATTATATTACATTACATTACATTACATTACATTACATTACATTACATTACATTACATTACATTACATTACATTACATTACATTACATTACATTACATTACATTACATTACATTACATTACATTACATTACATTACATTACATTACATTACATTACATTACATTACATTATGTCCACCGCTGTGGTCTCGAGGTAGCGTGCTGCCTTGTCACGCAGCGGGCCCGGGTTCGATCCCCGGTCGGGGCAGTTTTTCTGGGTGAGGTTTTTATCGGGGTTTTTCCTCACCTGTAAGACAAATGTCAGAAAAAATTTAAGGCTCAAACGGTCCCCGAAATCATATGGCCATCATCTTCATCATCATCATCCTTATCATTATCATCCTCGCCATCATCCTTCACCGGTGTGGAAAGCAACGGGAAGCTACCACACCTACACAATTCCCTAGTAAAGCTTCAAGCATAGCATGAAAATGCTATGATTGCAGTGAAGGACCTGTCTTCGGGCAGAATTACTATGGATGGATATTATATTATATTATATTATATTATATTATATTATATTATATTATATTATATTATATTATATTATATATATATATTATATTATATTATATTATATTATATTATATTATATTATAGTATGGGGAAAACATATCTTCAAAGAAACAAAAAAAAATATTTTTAATACAATAATCAGAAGCATTATTACCTATGGAGCTGATGTATGGGCTTTAAATGCACAAATGAAAAAAAATACTCGCCACTGAAATGGACTACTGGAGACGTGCTGCAAGAATATACAGGAAGGATAAAATCAGAAATTCATATATAAAAGAAAAAATGCAGGTACAATATTCAATATTAGATTTTATAAAGAAGAAACAATTTAATTGGTACGGACACATTAGAAGGATGGAAGAAGGAAGACTACCTAAGATAATCATGGATTGGGAACCACAGGGAAGGAAAAAGAAGGGTAGACCAAATATTACGTGGATTCAGGGAATCAATGAAACTAAGAGGGAATGGGAAATAGAAGAAGATATATGGATGAACAGACAAGAATGGAAAAATGTATTGAAACAAATGTGTAGTTAACTGTGAACATGGGTACCGGAAAAAATTTATATTCATTGTAAAAGCCGGAATAATAAAAAAAAGTTATATTATATAATATTATATTATATTATATTATATTATATTATATTATATTATATTATATTATATTATATTATATTATATTATATTATATTATATTATATTATATTATATTATATTATATTATATTATATTATATTATATTATATATTGGAAAATAAAAGACTAGGATGATAAAAACACGTAGAAAAAATGGTGAAGGAAAGGATCTCTAAATTAATGCATGAATTTGAAATGAATGGAAAAAAAAGGCAACGTGGTATACCATGAATACTTGGCGGAACAATATTGAATATTCTATGCAAAATGTTGGTTATCAAGAAAAAGGTCCATCACGCAGGAATATTGATTTCTAGAAATTATGGAATTATAAAATAAAAATAATCTTTCAGTAATATATTTTGAAATAACTACAAATAATATGATTGAAGAGGCTAATGCTTGAATAAGAAAATATTTAGGGGTGCTTCTGTTAATCACAAAGTTGAAGGAATTAATATTAATTCTAAAAATGATCTAGTTCAGTTTAAAATAAATAAAAATTCCCAAAATAATTCCTTCTTATAGGAAAACCAGAGGGAAAACGCCCTGCTGGTAGATCAAAATGAGGTGGGAGAATAACATTAACTATGGTTTGAGAGAAGTAGATTATACAGGGAATGATTAGAAAACATAAGCTCGGGATAGGGATGTATGGAGAGCTTATGTCCGCGCGGCCATGAACCTGCAAGTTCAATAGTGCCAGTGAGTTAGTTCGATTATTATTTAAAAGAATTCGTGATGAGTCACGGACGTTCCATCCATTATACGTTGAACACAGGACGGCTGTCCCTTTATACCTTCTGTAATGTCATATTGGATACAAAGGAACTGTATAGAACATATCTTGGCTTCTTAAACTGAAATTTTAAATACTAGTAAATTTCATAGAAATTTATATAACTAACTAACTCACTGCCACTATCGAACCCGTAAGTTCATGACCGCGCGGACATAAGCTCTCCATACATACATATCTTAAGCTAATTTTAACCAATTCCCTGTATAATTTACTTCCCTCAAATCCTACCTCATTCTTAGTCTACCAACTAGTCGACCTTCTGATTTTCCTACAAGAAGTTTCCATGACCTTCTTTCATTTCCAATTCCTGCCACATGCCCTGTCCATTGCAGTCTACAAGACTTAAATGTTATTTTATTTGGTTTCCTATAAATATCAAGTAGCTCACTGTTATGTAGTTTTCTCCAATCGCCTGTCTTTTCATCTCATTTCGGTCCAATTCTTTTTTCTGAGAACTTTATTCTGAAATAGTAGAATATATAACTACAGGCAATTGGAAAATAAAATACCAGGATGGTAAAAACACATGGTGAAGGGAAGGATCTCTAAATTAATGCATGTAAAATGAATGCAAAAAAGATGACGTGGTATACCAAAGTACTTAGTGCAACAATGTTGAATATTCTATGCAAAATGTTTGTCTATCAGAAAAAGGTCCGTCAAGCAGAAACTTCGTAAACTAAATGAATCTCTCGGTAAGTTCAATTATTGCTCCAATTTGCTGGTTTACTGTGTGGCTATATGCATTTTGTTTCGAGGAACTCATTTTATAAAACCAGATCATTTAAAAGAATCGGTGATAAGTCATCAGTGTTCCATTTAGACGCCTAAAATATGCCTGCCATGCTTTGAGACATATAGAAGTGTGATCAACTGTCCGCAGATGCCTCTACTATACACTCTGTGAACAGGGTATACTGAAACTAGTACCACGATGGGAAAAACGCGATGAGAAATTTGGCGACTATGTGATCCCTTGTGTATTAAAATAGGCCATGTCCATTATGTCACATTTCTAGAAAACTGAAATGTTCTTCTATATATTAGTTTTAATAATACAGTAAAACTTGTTCAAAGCGGAATAGCATGGGACCAATACTTTTTCCACATTATACAACATTCCGCATTATAAAAACACAAAAAATATTAACCAATCTTAGATTATAGAGTACCGTATATGCCTTTTTATGTGCTATGTAACTGTAGTTCCGTTGTCGATGGAAAGTGAAGTATAGTATGTACGAGCGACTTCGACGGTAACGCGCGAAAAAAACAGTCCCGTTTCGTCAGCGTTAAAAATGTCTCTTAGGAGCGTATCCTGAAATTAAAGTATGCAGATTCGGTTTCCACTCACTAACTACGCTTCAGTCCACATCCTTTGATTCCTTGCAAATTTCATGCAACACTATATTGTATCGTCTTTTAAAGTTGCCCAAAACTAACCTGAAGATGCCTTGAAATCGTTATTCCCTAGGGATATAACAACAGCTAGAGCTTGCTATGTAGCATCGGACCGGAAATTTGGAGATTTTTTGATCGTGCACTTGTAAAACACACCTCGTTGATTCTTTTCTTCGTTTGACCATTTCCTTGCAACCATTCATTAATTACTTTTCTTTTTGTATTAAAATCTCTAAAATCTCATAAACTTGGGTTTTTCCATATTTAAATTTACTCATTATTTCACGTATTGTGAATTTGTTTTTCTTTGTCTTCAACCGCGTTCACTTTTTCGTTTAATGATAATGATACGTACTATTTAGCCATCTTTATTCCGTAAATTTAGAACGCTACCTGTGAAAGATACGAATACAATCGGTCTCAGATCTTCAACTAATTTAAGATTTTACAGTGCACTAATTATTTGTTAAACAGATATATGACGCCAAATATTTGTATAAGGAACCTGTAATTCCCAAAACGTGTGTGCAGTCTCACAGGTAGAAACTCTACTTCAACCGGCGCGTGCAGCAGGAATCATCATTAATTGTTAATGTGCCTAACGGGAATTCAATGAAGTAGAAACTAGTTTATTTGTCTCTATCTTTCCGTCTTATAAGCGATGTTTTCATGAATTGTGCAGAAATATCCTTCCGTTTCCGCGTTGGACAGATTCCGTTTTAAACAAAATAAAAACACGTAAAATTGCTATTATTTTGCCGGGGCCAATCAATTTGTTCACATTGGACAGATTTCCGCATTATTCACGTTCTGGATTAAACAAGTTTTACTGTATATTATAAATATACATATGTATAATATACATAGAACAAATATTTCATTTATTTTAATAGAACTTTGGTAACACTAAAAAAATACAATTATAAACATTAATATAAAATTATGGAATATTCAGGTAAATATTCCATAATTTTATATTAATTTTGAATAAACCTCAACGGAACACATCATGAATCTTATAAAAGTTGAATTATAAACATGAATATACTCTTGAGCTATCAGTAGATGTACTCACTCGTAAATGCATCAAAAGTAGACATGGCCCATTTTAATACTCAAGGGCTCATATAGAAAAGTAGAAAAGGATGTGTTTTTTCTTTTTGCTTATTAAACTTTTAAAAAAAAATATGCGTTATTTTTCGATCCAACTCTTATATTATTTAGGATACAAAGGAACTGTAAAGGGCATTCCTGGACCTCTTAAAATTAAATTATATGTAGTAAATTTCATGGACTATTTAACTCATGCCCCAAATGGTTTTCAATGACCAATCACGTTTCAACGAAGTTTGTTTTACAACCAATGACAGTCGTGATTCACCTCGCTCTTTATCGAATTCTCTTTATCAGCTCCTGCTTTTGTGATAAGAAAGCTCCGCCTTTTTAATATTCTGAACAGCTCAGAGCAATATTTTTCTCCAACAAATACATTTAATATAGCAAATAATGTACAGATTCCTTGATTTTATTGAGTTCTTTAAAAAATGTAATTAATAGCCTACAATGTTGATTATAATATACAGTTTGATGTGTTTTATCATGTCTCCACTAGCGTGCATTCTTATAATATAGCGATACTGTTTGGCAATAAATACGAGTAATATGCTCAAGTTGCATTTGTCATTTCTTTTCAAACATCGCCGTTTACTTTAAATATATAAATATTTTAAAATATCTGTAACTTATTTAAATAATGACTTTTGAGTAAACAGCTTAATTTTATTCGTTAAATAATCCTAACAAATGTCACTCTTCATTTCCAAATCCAAATAAATTGGAAATCACTCGTGGCAATACTTACGAAAATTGTATAATAGTATATTACTGTACGATGCGAGGTTGGGAAGTGGTTTTTACAGAATTGAGGTAAATGTTTAAAAACCGAGCGATAGCGAGGTTTTTAATTTCAGAGATTCTGTAAAACACTTCCAAACATGCGCTGTACATTATTTTTTGCGCGATGATGTTTTCAAGATAATAAATAATAGTAAAATAATAACATCTTTGTTGGTAATTTTTGCGTTCATTATAAACAATTTACCAACGTTAACATTGCGGACAATGTTTATTAGTTGAAACAAGACTAATAAGTGATAAATAAACAGGGGACCGTGAGACCAAATATTGATAAAATGGCGGCATTTATTGTTTCAAATAAAGTTCAATTCATTAAAACATTACCTTTTTTGATATTTTTTGTATATACATTGTATGTAGAATACATAGAGGGCAGTGGTTTTACTTCCCACATGCGTGTTTGTAATATATAACATTACAGTATAGTTATTTGATTACAGTATAGTTATTTAGCTTGGCAACTCCGAAATGTAGAAGTTGAACTTTCAATCATGGTCCCCATTACTGTAAGTACAACAAAACGCACTATCGCGCAAAAAAGAACTTAACTTCCATTAGCTAAGAGTGACTTAATTAATGAATAGAAAATTGATGATAAATAGGAAATAGTATTTGTTTAGCTTGTCATAGGTCATCAAGAGCAGACAACAAAATGTCGATATAATCAGATAATACTAATGTCATGAATAAGAAATCTGATGTAATCTTATAACAATCCAAACTCTCTCTAATTCATATTTTGGTTTTATCCTCTGAGGTATGAGGAATCTAATTTCAAATTCATAGCCACTTTATATTCAAAGTGGATTTCTGCAACGTTCGTATCAGAATTTCATTTCTCTTCTTAAGAACTTAATGGATCAAAATACAGTCGATTGGGAAGTTTGAATATTAATACTTGCATGCTACAGTGTACTAAGTGCGAGCTGTAAAGCAAGGAAAATAGGCGAGTGTATGTTTGTGAACGTACATGTTATATTGACATAAGCTTCTTAGTTTGCCCTATTTTGCTAGTTTGTACGTTTTATGTAAACTAAACTCTACCATCTTTTAGAAACAAATTGAAAATAAAATTATTAACAGACGCAACTCACTTATATTACTTTTTTAACAATTTTTTTTCAATATTTAACAAAAATAGTATTATAATTCGTCAATATATTTACCTAATATCTTATATATAAACAATAGATTAATCGATTATAGTTTATTACTTTCTCTGTATATTTTCTCATTTTTTACGTATAGTAGATTCGAGCTGTTATTCCTCTGTGTATACATTATTTCATTAGTTTAATTTTAATTGTATTTAATTTTATTGTATTATTAGACATTATTATAATTATTGTTCAGTTTGACAGATAATTAACTGTTTAGTATGAACTATTATTGTAACTTTTTGTATTTACATTTAACACATGTTTCTTAAATGTAACATATGTTTGTCCTGATGAGTGGAAGAGAGGGCCATATGGCCTTACCTCGACCAGGCTAATCAAATCAATTCTATTCTGTGAAATTATAACATTTATATATATAAATTCAGCCTGCGTATGCTTCTTAAAATTTTATTTTATAGGAATGTACATTTTTTAATATAATGTTTTAGTTCGCAAAACTCAAAAAGTAGTCGGTCAACAGCTATGAAAATTTGTACATACAAGTTTTCAGGTATGGAGAGTGTTCAGTCGTTATCTATTATTCTCTAAAACAATTATGTTTACGATATTATCTGAAACGAAAATTTAAAAATCCATATATATCAAACATAAAATTAATTTAAATTCTAGGTGACCGAAGGAGTAAATCAGTTTGGTCTGACCAGGATTCGAACCTGGGGACCTTATGAACATTAGTCAGAAAGCCTGATCCCAAGACCTTGAGGCTGGTAATATCCTTTAACTAGAAACTATCTCACTGGCTCTATCGAGCCCATAGGCCCATGGCCGCGCGGACATAAGCTCTCCATAAATCCCTATCCTGAGCTATGTTTTCAATCATCTCCTATATAATCTACTTCCCTCAAATCACGAATAATGTTATTTTCCCACCTCATTCTTGGACTACCAACTGGGCGTTTTCCCTCTGGTTTTCCTACAAGAAGCTTCCATGCACCTCTTTCATCCCCCATAAGTGTCACATGTCCTGCTCATCGCAGTCTAAGAGACTTAACTGTTCTTATTGGTAATATCAAATACTGTAATCAATTCTAGACTCTGAAACTACCATCGCAAGACACTAAGGGCTGCTGGACATAAGCTTCTTTCAAAATAAAATTAAATCTATTTCCTATGTAATTTGTCTATCAGCACATAAATTGGTTATTTATGTTCTTTTCGTTTCTCTAATTTACTTATTATTGCATATGGTAGGTGAATGTAGCCTATTTGTATACATATTTTCTGTATTCAATATTTTCGCTGGTTGAATGGAAAAGAAAGCCTTTAACTCTGTCAGTTAAAATAAATGATTATTTTATTATCAATTTGATTAGTTTTATTTTCAGTTCAATTTGTGTAAGTCAATATATTCGTATTTACATTTTTTTAAATTTTTTCTACATTTTTCTGAGAGAAGCCTTTAATGTTTTAAGTCCAAGTTTTAAATTAATAATAATAATAATAATAATAATATTAATAAATATTATAATAAATATAATAATAATAATAATAATAATAATAATAATAATAATAATAATATAATAATTAGGCACTTTTGGGTATGGTATATTGGATGGAATTTGGTGGGAGAGGATTTTTGTGAGTAGGGGGTAGGGATTTGAAAACAATAGAAAATAGAAATGAAACTGGGAGTTTGATCTGTTTTATTATTGTGTTTTTTCGAACGTTATATTGCTTGCGTTTGTGGTGGATTTTGGAATATTTGTTTGTTTATGTATTGAATGAATTTCTTCTTGATATTGTCGGCATGTTCTGGAATGTGTGGCATTTTTTTTAGATTTGTTATAAACCTCTCAATTCAAAATTGAGCTTGGAAGGGCAGACAAATTTTAGTCAGATGCCTTGCACTTATGTAATTTATTAAGATTGTAGATCTTAATATGTTTTATACATTTTATCATATACATAAAATAAGGTTCCAAAATCTTGAAGTCTTCAGTGAATATTATGGCGAGCATTTTTATCGACAGATTTCTACGCTTGAGGAATCAAGCAAATAGAATCCCGCTATGTTGGCCGACTATTGCTAGAGCATGAAATAGCAAAGTGTGGCTGGAAATTAACATATTCTGATCGGTCATAAAATTGAATTATGACAAATAATATTGTATTTTTTGTTTAATGGATATTTTGAGCGAAAAGTTAAAATAATTTCGAATTTAAAATTCCTTCTTGGGCTCCTAATTTGGGGGCCTTTTCTGTGGGCCAAAAACAGATTTAACTTATAATAACGTTTGTGTTATCCGTAGAAAATAATTGTATTTTTATGAAAAAAATTGGACCAAAGAGAGATGAACAGACAGGTGAATGGAGAATACTTCATAACAGTGAGCTACATGGTCTTTATAAGAAGTCAGATATAATAAGAACTGTTAAGTCTCGTAGACTGCGATGGGCAGGATATGTGGCACGGATAAGGAAGGAAAGAGGGTCATCGAAATTTCTCGTAGAAGAACCAGCTGGAGTTGGTAGGCCAAGAATGAGGTGGGAGAATAACACTAATCATGATTTAAGGGATATAGATTTGAAATGAGATAATAGGAAAACATTATGTCACGATAGAGACCTTATGTCTGCGCGACCATGAATCTGTGCGTGCGATAGTACCGATAACTTAGTTATGAAAGAAAAAGTCCATGTTATAACCAGGAATGAAACTCGTGATTAATTTTTAAATACATAATATGCTTACAGAGGCGATAAATAAATTAACCGAAGAAAATTAGTTAATTTTAATAGAGATACAGGCAAACAATATAGTGAATCCAGGATGCCATACAATATATTTCTTGAATTATCAGCTCAAAAGTGAAAGGCTGAATGAGAGGTGTTTCTTGAAGACTATTTAACTCATGCCTCAAATGATAGCCAATGACCAATCTCGTTTCAATGAATTTTGTTTTACAACCAATGACAGTCGTGTTTGATCTCGCTCTTTATCGATTCTCTTTATTAGCTGCTGCATTTGTGATAAATAAATCATCTCCTTTTTAATATTCTGAACAGGTCAGAACATTATTTTTCTCCAACAAATACACGATGGAGAGCCAACTGTGACGATGGAGAGCCAACTGTGTATTAACTAATCACAGAACAGACAGTGTATACAAACCAAGTGCTACATCCAAGTCAACTTCTCACCACGGAGTAGCTCACCGGGTGACACTCTCAAATAGAGCTTAACCCCTGTACAGGGAAGCCTTTGCCCTAAAGGGACATATCAGGCTTTATTTATTTATTTATTTATTTATTTATTTATATACATTGAACCTAGCAAATAATTAACATATACCTTGATTTTACTGAGTTGTTTACCAAAAAAAAAAAAATGAATAACCTGTAATGTTGATTATAATTTACAGTTTGATGTGTTTCATTGTTTCTCCACTAGGGTGCATTCTTACAATATTGCGATCCTATTTGGCAATAAATAATATGATCAAGTTGCAGTGAATATATATATATATATATATATATATATATTCACTGCAACTTGATCATATATATATGTATATATATATATATATATATATATATATATATATATATATATAACCTCACATTTCTGATTTGTTTTAAACATCACCGTTTACATTAAATACATAAATATTTCCAAATACCGGTATCTATATTTAAATAATGATTTTTGAGTAAACAGCTTAGTTATTCGTTAAATAGTCCTAATAAATGTCACTCTTGATTTTCAAATCCGCTAGATAAATTCACCAAGTGAGTCGTGAATGTATCGATGATTTGGAAATCACTCGTGACATTACTTATTACTATTTAGCTCAAGCTCCAAATGGGAGTCAATGACCAATCGTGTTTTAATGAATTCTGTTTTACAACCATTCACAGTCGTATTTCACCCGATATTTATCAATTAAGTTTATCATATTAAAGAAAGTTCTTCCTCTTTAATATTCCAAACAGGTCATAGTATTATTTTGCAGTGATTGACTCTCTAAGAAATACGTTGAATATAGCCGTAGCATAGTGGTTAAGGCACTGAGCTACAAGCCGGAGGGTCGAGGGTTCAAGTCCCGTTGGGGTCAGGATTTTTAAACTGACCCAAACCCTCTGGCGGAACTATGGCCCTGGGGTCGACTCAGCCTCTAACGGAAATGAGTACCAGACACTTGTTCTGGGGGTAAAGGCGGCCGTCACGCAGGGCTGACAACCCGGCTGACATAAAGTGCCGATTGTCTAGAAAAGTGGGAGCCTTAACCTCCTACTACCCCAAGGGCCTCCGGGCCTGTTGTGGGATCACTTTACTTACTATAGCAATTTATATATTAAGATGTAAGAATCATGGAATACATGTAGCTCCCAGATTGTATGTACAGTGCACGAATGTAACCAGATATCGCTTGCAAGATATAACAAAAACAATTTTTAGCAATTGATTATACCAATAAAAAGAAACCACTTTACACTTTCTTATACGTATTATTTCCCAGGTAATTACGTTCCACAAAAAAAATATAATTGACATATTTACATCATAGGACATCAGAAATTAATTAGTAACCTATAATGTTGGTTATAAACAGTATGATTTTTTCTCCACTAGGCTGCATTCTTACAATATTGCGATCCTTTGGCAATAAATAATATGATCTGGATGCAGTGATGAACAAATGAAACATAACAAACGTTTCTCATTTGTTTTCAATCATCGCCATTTACATTAAATACATAAATATTTTAAAATAACTGTATTTAAATAATGATTGTGAGTAAAGAGCTTAATTTTATTCGTTAAATAGTTCTAACAAATGCCACTCTTGATTTCCAAATTCTCTAGATAAATTCAGTCGTTACTTCGTGACATCGTGAAATTATCGATAAATTGGAAATCACTCGTGGCATTACTTATGATAATTGAAGCAGGAATAAACGCTTATAGCCTATATATGATTAATGGGATGGAATGAGATGATTAAGTTAATACGATCATCCGGGTCGAGTTTTATGCGCTGGTTATATTAAAGTTCCCTTCAAGGAGAACAAGAGGTATTTCGAAGGTATTGCACTTGTAGAAATTAAACTTATATTTGATTAATATTCCATATTTATTATTTAGTGGGTATTCCTTTTTCTTCCAACTATATTGTGTTAGCATGATATTTGATTTCACCATTCTATTTTCTTCCTCGATATGAATGTTTTGTAATTAATAAATATTTAGATTACTCTTCTTTTATTATGATTATTAATTCTTGAAATTTAATTAATCAACCCGATCCTGGGGAGGCTTGTTATTTGTAACCTACTCGGATGCGCCTTCGTATCCATGTGTCAAGCTTCATCGATGCAATGCAAAGCCATACATGAATTTCCAGATTATAAACTGTCACGTGAACAAACGCTATTGTCCTATTGGTCGATGCCTAATCATTATATTAGATATATTCTAATTGGTTATCCATCCATCCATAGTAATTCTGCCCGAGGACAGGTCTTTCACTGCAATCGTAGCATTTTCATGCTATGCTTTGCAACTTTACTAGAGAGTTATAGATGTGGTAGCTTCCCGTTGCTTTCCACACCGGTGAAGGATGATGATGATGTTGATGGCCGGATGATTTTTGGGGACCGTTGGGCCCTAAGCTTCCTGACATTTGTGTTACACGTGAGGAAAAACCCCGAAAAAAACATCACCCAGGAGCCTGTTCCGACCGGGAGTCGAAACCCGGGCCCGTTGCGTGACAAGACAGCACGCTACCTCGAGACCACAGTGGCGGACAATTGGTTATATGAAATATTTAATTTCTATCTCTGCCCAATTAAAATAAATATTGGTTTATCTATTTAAACAAATACATAAAAATTAATTATTAACAGATCAATAAACACAATATTTTTATAAGTTACTCAACAGTGTTTAAAATACATTTTATAAGTAACTAGCGTAAGTCCCGTATTTCTGCGCCAAGACTTCTTGCCTTAACCACTCGGTTACGGCGCGCGACTCTTGATATCAATAATAAAGATGAAAGGTTCACCCGAATGGGGATTATTCTCTTTGGTATCAATGAAAGACAAAAAATGATTATTGTGAGTTATCCGATAAACATATGCTGTCGCGGACTTTTTTGTAGAGCTTTTTGAGATATATAATTCTGTGTACATTAATTTTGTGTATTTCCTATTGTTTAGGCAGCGTGAGTCATTTAAGAGTCCAAAGAGCCACTTTTTCACGTTTTCCACTACAAAGGACGATTTTTAAGGGTGTAGGAGTTGAGTATTACAACTCTCTTATAGCCTATGTTCATCCCGGGAATGTCCTGAATATTTTGCAAAAAGCCCCATGACAATTGGATCAACGGTATGGCCGCGCATAAAGTACGAACAAACAAACATACAAACAAACATTAATTTTTCTATATAAGAATACTTAGATTTTATCCAAGAAATATTTTATTTACTGAAATCACTATTTTTTATGTAAGAAAAAATTATAAAAAGTATTTAGATTTTATACAGAATTAAAAACGTATATAAAATATTTTAAAGCAATAAATGATTCAATTTTATTTGAATATATAAATATCCCAAATCCCCTACTCATAATGTAGTTCAGAATTGGAATTAGCGACTATCAAGATATGACTTGCAACTTAAATTGTGGATTAAAAACTAAGTTTACAATATTTACCTTTCACAGATTCAGTCAAACTAATCATATATTCTTTTAAAGCTAAATTTTGAAAATAGAGATGATTAGATTTTAACAGTTTTGGTTCAGTCCATTCACTAAATAAGGTGTGAAGCTATTTCATTTCTCTATTTAATTTTAATTCTTATATATTTTAAGAGCGGAGAAAAGATTACGAATATGTCAGAACAAAGTGACTAGGAAAACTATTGGTCCAAAGAGAGACGAAGAGCCAGGCATTGACGAAAACTATGTAACGTGAGCTATATGATATTTATAGGGAAACAGACATAAAAAAAGTTAAGTTTTGTAGACTGTAATGGACAGGATATGTGGTAACAATGGGGAATGAAAAAGGGCTTGGAAACTTATAGGCTATGGAAACTTATATATTGGTAGGCCAAGAATAAGGTAGGAGAATAACGAAAATGTTGAGATTTTTAATAAGAACTCTAAAACACCTTGGAATATACAATCGTGAATTTCTGATGCTGACCAAATTTGTTTTGCATTAGAAATCTCGAAAACCACATATAGACTTTTTTTTTGCAGTTTTCAAATTAAGACTCGTAGATTTTGATGGGGCAGGAATGGGAAATTAAAGAAGGACATGGAAACTTCTTGTAGGAAAACCAAAAGGAAAGCACCTAGTTAGTAGGTCAAGAATGAGGTAGGAGAATAATATTACCTGTGATTTGATGAAAGCCGATTAATCAGGAGATGATTGGAAAAATTAGCTCAGGATAGGGATGTATGGAGAGCGTATGTTAGGGCAGCCATGAACTTGCGGGTTCGATAGTGCCAGTGAGTAGTTATAAATATAATTGTAATATTTGGCGATGTGAAGAATGTTTAATGTTTTTATTACAAAGGTGTCAAAATATTTTCTTTGCACTGCTTTATATGTTACTACGTTGCGTTTCTTTGAATCATATAATTCCGATTGTGAAACGTTTACGACTCGGAAAAAAACATATATTAATTATCGGCCCCCTGTTGGACTCTTCAAGAACGTCATTCAGGAAAACAAAAAAGAGCATAAAAATGTGGGAATAGTTGAAGTTTGTAATGGCTTCCAACAATAACCTTTTCTGGATATTCACAAAAATGTTATTGTCAAAAGCGAAAATACTTTTGTGAATTATAGTGTTTACATCTGAATCTTTGATAAGATGTGTTCCAATGACACGTGTAATGTGATCGCATCTGCGCTTAAGTCACTTTCAAACAACTATCGGAAACGAAACAACTCCGGCATACAGGAATTGCGTATAACATGCGAATTCCTCATCAAATCAAATGTATGATCCGATTTTGTTACTTTCCAATTTTTTTAAATAAAACCGATTTAACTTAGTTTGAACATAGAATTGAGACCCGTATCCGGGAGATCTCGGGTTCAAATTCTTGTGTCGACAAACCTAGGGCTTTTCTCTTAGTTTTTCTCAATCGTCAAGACAAATGTTGGGTTGGTATTTAATTGTACACTCCTTGGCACGACAGACCTAAAAAGTCCTTGACCTTGCATCAGGCTGCTGACCTCACATCCATCATCATCATCATCACTCCAGGGATTAGGCAATTGCCCGTTCCGACTTCATAATGCATCAGCCCAACGTCTTCTAGGTCTTCCAACATCACGTCGGTCAACAGGGCGACAAGGAATAGCACAGCTAAACTTGTAGGGCTTGAAGAGCGGAAGAAGCAGCCCTCTCTTGGAGGGTGGATACCCAGAGGAGCATATTTGGAGGCTCAGAGGAAGCAGCCCTTCCACTATCCTTGTCCTGCGAAGCGCTCGTAACGCTTCCAGGAGACATTCATCTTACTGAGAAGCTTCATGGAAATCAGCCGGATTGTCATAAAAGGAACCTCACATCCAAATGTGTTATTAACAGTATAGGGGTAACGTGTGTTCAGCATGCAAGACATATGTCAGGAACCTTTTAAGACCCAAAAGATCTCTGAACACTATCTGTCCATCATAATCATCATATACATATTCGCTATAGAATAGTATGAATGTGTTAGTGAATGTTGCGACTTCATATTGTGTTGTCTCGGAGAAGGCTATGGATTGAGCTTATGACTGATGCGGAAGGCCCTCAATGTACTTGTGTATTCAAAAAGTATTTGGGTGAACCAAAGTTTAAAATCCCTCTCCCGGCAGGTCGTACCATTGTAAGGCTCGAGAGGCTTGGGGCCTTTATAACTACTTTTATGTTGAGAGATTAAACTACGATGGAGGAGTTATTTAAAATGTGGGGGATTAATTGAAGTAAAATATACCTGTTAGCAGGTGCCGTCGTCCTCAACTTTGTTAAAATAGTGTATATAAAATTAATTGGAGGCATTTCGGAAGTTAACTTCCATCATCAGCAGATTAAGCTTCTATAACTAGTTGTTGTTGTTTGCGATGATGTATACTCCAAGTGTTTGTAGCAGTATTTGTATTGGAGTATACATCATCGTAAACAACAACTAGTAACAGAAGCTCAATCTCCTGATGATGGAAGTTAACTTCCATCATCAGCAGATTAAGCTTCTGTAACTAGTTGTTGTTGTTTGCGATGATGTATGCTCCAAGTGTTTGTAGCAGTATTTGTATTGGAGTATACATCATCGTAAACAACAACTAGTAACAGAAGCTCGATCTCCTGATGACGGAAGTTAACTTCCGGAAGGCCTCCAGTTAATTTCATATACACCATTTTAACAAAGTTGAGGATGACGGCACCTGCCAACAGGTACATTTTAACTTGTAATTTTTATCGTATGACTAACCTTCGGAGGACTGCAGGATACACACTACTAGATCACAAAAAAATGAAGACATCTTAGAAGAATTACACATGCAACCTTTAGAAAACAAAATTTCTGATTATAAGTCAAGATGGATGCAACATGTTCATCGAATGGAAGATCACAGGATACCCAAACAAATGTTAAGATATCAACCTGCAGGAAGAAGAAGACCAGGATGTCCACTCAAAAGACTTCTGGATGGTGTTTCTCTTGAGGCCGAAACAGGTAAACAAATGGCCTAAATTCGTGAATGTACTGTGTTGATGATGATATCTTATGGCAATTCACCTCAACGGAATTTGATATGCATTTTATTAGTATTAATTGAAGTGTATTGAACGATAATGACCTGTGTGTATTAACGAATTTCTCATCGTTTACCACAATTTAAACGTTCAGATTTGAATCTATCTATCTAGAGTGCCGTAACAGTCCAATATTTGGCGTCAGCCCCTCGTTAGAGAGGAGTAACTATAATTCGATTGGCTTAACTTTGCGAGAAATTTGTAGAAAGAGACAGTTGTGCTTACCTCTCTCACTCGCACCAGTGTTGTCGGTGTTTCTTCACCAGATACTAATAGGGGTAAGACGAAAACTGACAACATGATGGGTTCTTTCTTTTGTACCAGGGCGAAAGCGGTCAAGGATCTACCCTTATATCTCCATCTCTCTCTTCGCCAAGTTAAGCCAGATGTACAATATACCAAGTTAATTGAGTTACGATTAATTTCCCTAAAGATGTCGTGAATGGTATACGGTCAACAACAATTTTTTTAATATTTATTTTATTGTAAATTTATTTATTTATTTTATTGAATGTGAAGTTATAACAAATAATTCAAATTGTATAGTAATAACTTTCTAATTTGATTAAATGACATTAATATTTTTTGGGGTTTGTATTATTTATTTCTTCTTTACCGATCCAATGAGATATCTAGTACGCAATTACGGTATTACTAGGCTGGAGGAAGTCAGTAAATTTTGCTTAGAAGCCTTTTTATTCAGGCTTAAGCATATTTTACGAGCCTTAATATCGTCAGATTCGGGACCCACGGCTTGAAGTCCCACCCGGCGATCTCGTCCCTTGGATTTTTCATCATCATTAACATTCACGGATTACGTCTTTGCCTGTTCCGATCTCACATCTGTTCAGCCCAGCGATTTCTTGGTCTTCCTACCGATATTCGTCCTCCAGGATTATACATCAGTGCCATCTTTGGTATCCTATCCTCTGTCATTCTTTGAAGATGTTCTAATACGTTCTTCTTTTGTGCTACCTTTTACAGCCCATATGAATCCCATTTCCGCTGCCTAAATTTTACTTTTTTCTTTTCCCTTCAGAACCCACTGGTAGTACCAACGTTGAGTAAAATCGTAGCTGCGTATCCTTTCTTATTTGGTTCTTCATTGTTACTTTGTTCCCTTGAATTTTTCCATCCAAAAAATCTATTGACCCTAGCTGGGTTTGAACCTGTGATCCCGGGGTCCTGAGGCAAGCTACACAACCACTAGTCCACCACGACCAACTTCAGATTTGAACTAGGACGCTAATTATTATCTGAACTGTTAACTATAATCAACACTTTTAAAATTCATATTAAAGCACCGTTGAGGTTATGTAATAAGATGTTAATTATAAAATTGGTACCTGGTAAGTCAGTCGTCCTCAACTAAATTATTAAATAGTTCCAATATTTGAAAGGCCTCCATATTGGAACTATTTTATAATTTAGTTGATGACGACTCACTTACTAGGTACCAATTTTATATTTGGCATCTTGTTAGATATAATGATAAATAATTTAATTAAATAGACGTATTTCTGTACAGTTCTGAATTTGCAAGCAATCAATCAAACCAATACAATAGACTGTTGATTATTAACTGTTTACACGGTGTTTACTCTGCCAAATAGTCATGTATGTGTGCCCAATCAATAACTTCATTCCATATTCCAACAACAACGTTCAGTTTTTGTGCCTTCCCATTAAACGACGCCAATTTTAATTCATTTTAATGCGTTTAAAAAGTATACTGCTGTGAACTCTAACATTTGCAATAAAAATACAGCAAAAAATACAAGTAATGTAATTGAATTACAATTACCATTATATTCTGAAATATCTTCTTCTTCTTCCTTCCAAGTATTAGGCCAAGGCCTGTTACGATCCTATAGAAAATTTTCCCTTATGGGAAATTCTCGTATAAGACTTGAAAGCATAATAATAGTCCCTTCGATTGGTTGCTGGCCAAAGGAAGACAAGACCAGTGATGGGGGCTGCCATCTTATAGCCTCTGGTCAGGCTTTTCTGGAGAAGGAAAGAAAATAAAGGAAAGAAGAAATGGAAAAAAGGAAGGACTCCCTAGCCCTCGGATGTCCTAATAGCGTTGGGGTCGAAAAAACAAGAGTTAACCAAGAGAGGTTAGATAGTAAAGTTAAAAGAGTGCAAAACACAAGTAAGTGGAAGAAATGTTTTGCACAGCTTGGGCACCTTGTGGTCGCCATCCACATATCCCCTAGATAAGGAACCCCTGAGGGGTCTGAAATATCTATTATATAAAAATGAATACCTGTTTGTTTGTTCGTACTTTATGCGCGACCATACCGTTGATCCGATTGTGATTGGGCCTTTTGAAAAATGTTCAGGAGATTCCCAGATTGAACATAGGCTATAAGAGAGTTGTGATACTCAACTCCTACACCCTTAAAATTGCCCTTTCTAGTGGAAAACGTGAAAAAAAAGTAACTCTTTGTACGCTTAAATGGCTACTGCCTAAACCAAAACAAATACACAAAATTAATGTACACTGAATTGAATATCTCAAAAAGCTCTACAAAAAAGTCCGCGACAGCATATGTTTATCTCTTACGGATAACTCACAATAACCATTTTTGTCTTTCATTGATGCCAAGAAGATCGAGACAAGTAGTCCTACGTAGATTCCTGTGCAAGCATAGCAGCATATGGCGGGTATTCGTTTACGGATAACTCACAATGACGAATTTTGTCTTTTAGCTCATTTATACCAAGAAGATCGAGATACGTAAATTCCCGGGCACATCGGGTAATCAGCACGGAATATTAAAATAATTACGATATACATTTATAATTATTTTTCATTTTACATATTCAACTAATCATAAGAAGTACATTTATTTTTGTCTTTCAGCTCATTTCTACCAAGAAGATCGGGATGAGTAGATTCCCGGACAACGCCGGGTAAACAGCACGGGATATCTAAAAATAATTAGGGTATAAAATTTTTTCTTTCACTTATTTAAATAAACATAAAACACATTGATTTTCGTATTTCAGCTCATTTATGTCAAGAAGATCGGGATAAGTAGATTCCCGGCCAACGCCGGAAATCAGCACGGGGTATCTAAAAAAAATCTAAATTTATAATTATTTATTCTTTTACTTATTCAACTAAACATAAACTCACAATTTTAATTTATTTAGGCGTAGCGGCGCACGCCGGGTATTAGCTAGTATATAACAAAATAAGGTAAGAATGAGTGTAGTTGGAACTCGAGAGAGAATGGTTGAATAGGTCATGGTTTTTAAGTATCTAGGAATTAAGATAATTAATTGGGATCGCGGCGAAATTAAGTTACCGTATATGAAGGGTACACGGAAAAAAAACCAGGAAGTCACAGATTTTAAACAAGAAAACGTAATTTTAGTTGTACAACATATCGATGATCCATTTTGTAGAATTCTTGTTACGTTTCATGTCCCGTGTCCATGTGCATTGCTAAAATGAACAGAAATTCCACATTTAGGTTAAAAATGCTATACAAAATATCATATTCCTGTTTTATTCTCACAATGCACATGGACAAAATACATTATATAATGGAAATGGACAGCTAATGACAAATGAGGGAAATTTTGAAGAAGTGGCTGAATTCAAATACCTAGGAACAATAATCACAAATAGGAATGAGATGCACAAAGAAATTAACATAGGCTCAATTCTGGAAATGCATGTTATTAAGCATTACAGAGAATCTTGACTTCCCAACTCCTTTCAAAAAACGTTAAACTGAAAATATATAAAACTATTATTCTACCAGTTATATTATATGGATGCGAGACATGGACTCTTACTTTAAGGAAAGGAGATTATGAGTATTTGAGAATAAAGTTCTTAGGAACATTTATGGACCAAAGAGAGATGAACAGACAGGTGAATGGAGAAGACTGAATAACAGTGAATTACATGGACTTTATAGGAAGACAGATATAATGAGAACAGTTAAGTCTCGTAGACTGCGATGGGCAGGACATGTGGCACGAATGGGGAATGAAAGACGTGCATGGAAGTTTCTTGTAGGAAAACCAGAGGGAAAACGCCCAGTTGGTAGACCAAGAATGAGGTGGGAGAATAAAATTAACTATGATTTGAGGGAAGTAGATTATACAGGGGAAGATTGGAAAATGTTGGCTCAGGATTGGGATATATGGAGAGCTTATGTCCGCGCGGCCTTGAACCTACGGGTTCGATAGTGCCAGTGATCTAGTTACTTAGTTAGTTAATGAATATGGACATGGGACATAAAATATTCATTTCACAACAGGAATAATTATTCTACGAGATGGATTTAGAACAATATGGTTCTGGGCCATCGATGTACAGAATGGACCTCTCGGAACGTCCCTATTTTCAATTTTATGTAACGAGCAAACGATTGAAGATAGAAACTTACAACAAAGATTATATGAAACGATAACTCAATAAGTTTCGAATCCTGCCGGTAGATGGTAAATTATTCTGAAATAAATAAGGTGAATTTTTAAAAAAAGAAATGTAAACATCTGTGAGGTTAATTTAAAGAAATTTCATCTTAATCCTTCACGACTAGTCAGCGATAATCTAAAAATGCGTTTTACATTTATTTTATTTCACAGTCAAATGTCTCCACCGCTGTGGTCTCGAGGTACTGCGCTGCCTTCACACTCAGCGGGTCGGGATAAGCTTCCTGGGTGAGTTTTTTTCCGGAGTTTTTCCTCATCTATAAGACAAATGTCAGGTAGCTTTGGGGCCCAAGAGGTCCCCGAACGTCATCCGGACATCATCATCCATCGGTGTGGAAAGCAATGAAAAGCTACCACACCTAAAATTCCCTAGTAAAGCTGCAAAGCATAATGCTATAATTGCAGTGTAAACCCTGCCATCGGGCAGAGCACAGTAAATAGAAATAATAAAATCAAATGTATACTTAATCATCATCATCTTTCACGGATTAGGTATTTGCCTGTTCCGATCTCACATCTGTTCAGCCCAGCGCTTTCTTGCTCTGCCTACCGATCTTCGTCCTACAGAATTATACAGTTTGATCAGTATAGCATATGATTGCGAACGCGATGTTTGTGCTGTGCGGTGACGAAGGCTTACACGTGAAGACACGGGACTTGAAATGTGCGCAGACTCAGCAGTATACAAGCACATCACACGCATTCACGGTCGCAGTCAGATTGTGTGCTTCGAGTGGATAAGTTATTTTAATTTTAAAATTTGTATCTTATAAAACAGGCTGTATAAGTGTAAACTGAATGACGTGTGTATAAGTGTAAAGTGTAAACTGTATAATGGCTAATAATTTTTCTACTGAACAACGTGTATTCATTTATGATCAATATTTGTTAACACAGTGTTTCAGCCAAGTATGAAGACTTTTTGAAACACGATTCCCGGGTGTCAAAATTCCGTCGCGTTCAAAAGTCCGTAATCTGTACAACAAATTTTAGAAAGAGATGTCAAAAATGTATGGACAACGAAGGTGAACAGTTCCAGCACCTGCTCCAATAAAGTTGTTAAGTACAGCAACTAGTAAAATAGTTACGAAAATGTGTGTGGTTGTATCACCGCGATCCTACGCTGTCCGTTCCCCCATCAGTGCCATCTTTGGTATCCTATCCACTGCCATTCTTTGCAGATGTTCTATCCTATTTTTCCTGTGTTCTTTTTTGAAGAAGTGGTTGTACTTTTTGTATACCTAATTAATTAATATTATTTTTATTGTATTAACTGTATACTTAATTAACACAACAATTTTAATAAAATCAGAAATGTAAGATTTTTTTATTAAGAATTACTTTTTACTGTTTTTTATAATTATCTCCCTTAAGATAGCCAACATACATACATACACCTAAAACAAAAATGTTCATAGTATAAAATAGTTATAACTAATCTAACTAACTCACTGGCACTATTGTACCCTCAGGTTCATGGTCGCGCAGACATAAGGTCTCCATACATCCCTATCTAACGTTTTCCAATCATCCCCTGTATAATTTACCATCCTCAAATCATGGTTAATGATATTCTCTAATCTCATTCTTGCCTATTACTAGGCGCATTACCTCTGATTTTTTTAAAGGAATTTCCATACCTCTCTTTCATTCCCCATTCGTACGAAATGTTCTGTCCATTGCAGTCTAAGAGACTTATATGTTGTTGTGATATCTCGTTTCCTACAAAGACCATGTAGCTAACTCATTGTTATTTAGCTTTTTCCATTCGTCTCTCTTAGTCCAAAATTTTTCCAAAGAGTTTTATTTTCAAATACTCATAATATTCTATCCTCCTTTAAAGTAAATGTCCATGTTTTGCATCCACATACTATAAATGGAATAATAAATAACTCACTGACACTCTGGAACTCGTACGTTCATAAGCGGGCATAAGCTCTCATATATCTCCTTCCTGGCTATAGTTTTCCAATCAGCCCCTGTAAAATCCACTCCCCTCAAATCATGGATAATGTTATTCTTCCACCTCATTCCTGTCCTACTACTGGGCGCTTTCCCTCTGGTTTTCCCACAAGGAGTTTTTAAGCCCCTCTGTCATTCCCCATTCGCGCCACATATCATGGGCATTGCCGTCTGCAAGACTTAGCTGTTCTTATTATATGTTTTTTTTCATAAATATCATGTAGCTCACTGTTAACAGTCTCATAATTAACCATTTTACTGACAAAATATTAATTTCTCGCCCTTCGTCCTTCGACCAAGAAAACATTGAGCTGAACAAATGTGAGATCGTAACAGGCAGAGACCTAATCCGTGAAAGAAGATTATTAGTTTATCGTGGCATTTATTTAAACGTGGCGGACCGTACTGAAAACAAAATCACGCACCACATTATTATTATGTTTATTGTGTAATTCGACACACATTTAGGTAAGGTATTACTACTCGTTCATTTTCTTCTGTTCAATTAATAATACTAAATAAATCGAACCAATAGTTGTATCCTATTGGATACTTTGACAATTAAAGGGTCCATAACAAGAGTCCTTGTGATGCGTAATAGCATATGTATCCGAATTGAGCCTATGTTTAATTCCTTTCTGAAACTCATTTAGCTATATTTACCGTATATTTATTGTTACGGTATTTTAATTCAGCCATTTCTTTAAAAAAGTCATAATGTATAATTAATTGTCGATTTCGATTATACGAGTACAACGCATTTCTATGTATGAACATATATTATTCAGCTTTATGGATGTTTACTGCCAGCCCCAATGTCTTAGTGTTATTCATAGATAGATCATCGGTTGATTAATGTCTTTGACATCGTCCGATTCCTAATAGCCAATTTTGTCGGTCCATCCAATCTCCTGGTTGTAGATGTATCCCTTCATGTATAAATACATTCCCTGACTCCAGGAGGTTTTAGATCTTTCTCTGTCTCGTCTTCCCTCAGGTTTCCATTCCAAAACACATTTTGGTAGCCGATCCTCTTCCATTCGCTGAACATGTCCGTAACATCTTAATTCCAGAGTTTTAATATAATCTAAAATTGTGTCTTCAATCTTCGTTTTCTCCCTTATAACTGAGTTTCTAATTTTTTCTGTATTTGAAATTCTTGCTGCTCTTCGTGTAAAACCCATTTTCGTTGCCAAAAGATACTAGTTTTTGTTGTTAATGGCAGTTCTTTTCCGTAGTTTGATTCGTCTTCCTTTTAATCCGATCGGCTTATCTCTATTATGTTTTTGTATCTTTTTTTATGGGAGAGAGCTGGCCTACAGCATCAACCCGCAACCTGGAGGACCAGGCTTATTTTTTCAGGTGCTCATCTTTAGATCAGTTGCTTTCACTATAGCTAAGAGACTGGTCGGTCCTTAATAAGGAGGAATCTGACAGAAAATATAAGACGAAATGATCCCCTAGACCTCGAATACTCGGGGTCGGAAAACAACAAGTGTTCAGTCCAGAGAGACTGGATAGGAAAGATAAAAAAGAAATATGGTATGGAAGTGGGTGTAATACGTCTTCTTCTTCTTCTTCTTCTTCTTCTTCTTCACTTCACGGGCTAGGCAAATTGCCTGTTCCGTCTTACAAATGTTCTGCCCATTATTCCACTAGCCTTCCTACATTCCTTGAACCTCTTGGCTTGTAGTTAAACGTTGCTTTTGGTAATCTTGTTACATGCATTCTTTCTACGTGTCTAACCCATTTTTCTCCGTATTCTTTGATTTTATCATTCAATGGATATTTAGCTCTGTTCTTATATCTTCATTCTTTATTCGAACCATTCTCGTGCAGCCTTTTGTTCTTCTAAGGAAGTTCATTTCTACGCTTTATATTCGACTTTGTAATTTTTTGGTCAAACCCAAGTTTCACTCCCATAAAGTAATGCAGGAACTGCAATGTTTTATAAAACTTCAATCTAGTATCTCTTCTTGTTTTGTCCTTTAATGTTTTATGTATAGTTCCACACATCATTTGAAATCTTGATAGTTTCATATTTACGTCTCTTTCAGTTTTTATGTTTACAGTAAGATTACAACCCAAAAAATTAAAATTTGTTACTTCTTCTAGAGGATGTAATACCAAAAGTGTTATTCATTAAAATGATATACTGAGAGTTTTTTTTCTGAACATGAGCTACTTTTGATACTTAATAACCTTTAAGAATGTATTTGAAACCCCTGACGTGATGTGTAAATACATGCAGATCGTCACGTGGGAGCAGGATGCAAACCAATTACACGTTACCGCACTTATGAATTTTTCATAACACAAGGACATCTCCTATACACGTACCTACGTCACGGAACGCTCTATTTTTACATTACGCCAGAAAAGCGTCAAATTTCATGCCATCTCAAATTCTCATATTCTTCTTGGTGCGAAGCCTCGCATATTATTTCGTGCAAAAATACATTTCAATCTAATGGGCGTTCCATAAAACTACACAATTTTTTAATTTTAAAAAAAGTTTCTTTTCTTTATTTCTATTCAAATTAATTTCCAGTTGTGGGTTATTTTCCTACATATAAATACATTATATAATGAAAATGGACAGTTAATGACAAATGAGGGGAATTTTGAGGAAGTGGCTGAATTCAAATACCTAGGAACAATAATCACAAATAGGAATGAGATGCACAAATAAATTAGACATAGGCTCAATTCTGGAAATGCGTGCTATTACGCATTACAGAGACTCTTGATTTCCCAACTCCTCTCAAAAAACATAAAAATAAAAATATATAAAACTATTATTCTACCAGTTACATTATATGGATGCAAAACATGGACTCTTACTTTAAGGGAGGAAAAGAGATTACGAGTATTTGAGAATAAAGGTCTTAGGGAAAATGTTGGACCAAAGAGAGATGAACAGTCAGGTGAATGGAGAAGACAACATAACAGTGAACTACATGGTCTTTATAGGAAGCCAGATATAATAAGAACAGTTAAGTCTCGTAGATTGCGATAGGCAGGACAAGTGGCAGGAATGGGGAATGAAAGACGTTCATGGAAACTTCTTGTAGGAAAACCAGAGGGAAAACGCCCAGTTGGTAGAGCAAGAATGAGGTGGGAGAATAATATTGACCATGATTTGAGGGAAGTATATTATACAGGGGATGATTGGACAACAGCTGAGGATAGGGATGTATGGAGATGTTATGTCCGCGCGACCATGAACCTACGGGTTCGATAGTGGAGTGAGTTATTTAGTTAGTTAGGGCTATTTTCTTATCTGTGATCTTTATTATAAATGTATCGGCTCATCACAATTTAGGTACAAGATCACAAGATAATTCTTTACTTTCGATACCACAGCACAGGACAAGTCTATGATCTGAATCTTACACAATATCTATGATTAGAGCATGCAACTCACTTCCCAATAATGCAAGGGACTGTTATCCACTAGCATTATTTAAATACAAATTAACCGTTGTCATAAGTTCGACACAATGAAAATACTATCTGAATAACCACTAGATTCAGCAGTTTGTATATACTATCCATCTAGGAAGCTTTCCTTACTTTATTTTATTTTTGTTTATTTTATTTTATTCCTATTTCATTTTTGTTAGTATTAGCTAATATTAGATCACATCCGAACTGTGCTTTACTTAGTCTACATTTTAAAATTATAATGATTTAATTTTTGTATGATTTCATTATTCGCTGGATGAGTGGAAGAGAAGGCCTTATGACCTTAATTATGCCAGCTTAAATAAAACATTATTATTATTATTATTATTATTATTATTATTATTATTATTATTATTACCATCATCATTAACATTATTATTCCATTCATCCATCCATAGTAATTCTGCCCGAGGGCACGTCTTTCACTGTAATCATAGCATTTTCATGCAATTCTTTGCAGTTTTACTAGGAAATTACAGGTGTGGTAACTTCCCGTTGCTTTCCACACCGGTGAAGGATGATGATGATGATGATAATGATGATTTTCTGGGACCGTTGGGCCCTAAGCTTATTGACATTTGTCTTATAGGTGAGGAAAACCCCCGAAAAAAATAACCTCACCCAGGAGCCTGTCCCGACCGGGAATCGAACCCAGGCCTGCTGCATGACAAGGCAGCACGCTATCTCCAAACCACAGCGGTGGACACATTAGTATTACTATCATCATCATCATCATCATCATCATCATCATCATTATATACAGTAATATTGGAAGAAGGAATTCAAATAAAGGAAACTAAATATTTTGGGATAATTATGAATAACATTGAAGGTATAGGCAAAGAGAATATAAAGCATAGAATTGAAATGAGTTCAAAATAATATCATCGTTAAATTCCATATGGTGGGATAAGCATATTTGGAAAGTCAAAAAAAAAAATTGTTAAACATTAGTAGAAACTGTTGAAACATACGGAAGTGAGGTATGGAGAATCAATAAGTACTTACAAGAACAGACTAATAGCTCTAGAAATGGATTATTTACGCAGAAGTGCCAGAAAGTCGAAATTTGAACATGTCACAAATAAGGAAATTAGAAATATAATGGAAGCAGAAGAAAACATAATTAAATGAATTGAGGAGATGCAATTAAAATGGTTATGATACGTTTTAATAATGGAGGATGAGCGATGGGCGAAACTACAATATCAATGGCAATGACCAGAAAGAAGAAAAAGGGGAGACCAAAATTAACATGGAAGGAAATCATGAGGATAGTAATGCAGGCAAGAGGACTAAGCATTGAAGATGCCCAAGAGATGTAGGCTTTGGAGGTTTGGAACGGGAAGACGGCAGCAGCTGTAAAAACCCGAAGATAGATTATTATTATTATTATTATTATTATTATTACTATTATTATTATTACTATTATTATTATTATTATTATTATTATTATTATTATTATTGTTATTATTATTATTATTATTATTAATATATTACAGATGTGAGCAGGTGGCAAGTGAGATCAGTATACCATAAGGTAATTTAGTTGCAAAACTGTACTCTGTTTAAAGAACTGTTTAATTTGAGAAACAAGGGACAAAAAAGAGATTGAATCTGTGAGAAAGATTAACTGGTTAGTGGGCCTGCAGTGCTGCAGTCAGCTAATCTAGCGAGGTGATTATGAAAACGTAGCAAAATTTCCCAACAGACCTGATGTTAAGCGAGACGGAATGCGACTCTATTTGTAGCGAACAACACAAAACTTTTTAAAGTAGATATTACACATTTGTGATTACCACAGGGTACAATAACAACACAAATGTGCAATGCATTACACATATTTTTATATGTTTATTCGTTAATACAGAGTGCTTCATATTTCCTGTTACATACATACTTCAGGGGGTTGTAGACAAGACTTTCTAAAACATGTTACATGAAGAACCTATATTACTCATCCCTCATTTTCTTCATTCAACACATCGTAAATAAGATGTAATTATTAACACTTAAATTGGCAAAGCACTGACTGGACTGGATAAGGCGAAGTCTAGCTTCGCCCAGTGAGCTGCGTATGTTAGAACCGACTAGGGCTCTTTGGCAGCTATGTACATAGTGGCTATCGTTACGGGATTTTAGTTCGCTTAATCTGAGCCTACTTGGCGGCGCCAGTATTTGCGTGCCCATGGTGATGAAAATTGGACAGAGATTTGGAATTTTTTTATATTTATTTTTCATCATGTTTCATAACAAAACAAGTAATACTACATGCTTTAAGTTACAAAATTATTTGCAAAAAAAATCTTATCTTTTAATTAATTTTCTATGGCCACTTGTATCTTTTTTTTTTCTATTTGTTCTACTCGTTGAATTGGCTTTGTTTTGTTCTAAAGTCTGTCTAAATTTATGGAATTAATGCATGATATCAATTTAACTGTGTACTCCGTACTAGTCTTACTTTATCGAATGTCCATTTACCATTTTTCTTAATCATGTTGTTCTTAAATAATCGTCTTTCTGTTTTTAGTTTTGTACTTTCAAACAGTAGATGATCTATAGTTTGTTCTGAAATTCCGCATGCACACAAAGGGCTATCTTTTATTTTAAAACGATAGTAATAACTGTATATTTTACAGTGTCCTGTTAAGATTTGGGATGTGATGACCTGAAGTAGGGCATCAGAATCCACACTGCCTTCAAGCCGAGAGTCGGAAATCCAGCAGTGCGGAATGAGCCACGCCACTCCAGGTGAGAGCACATCACCAAATCTCTTCGCGTCAGTTATTTAAATGTTGCGGACCGCACTGAAAACGATATCATGCGTAACTTTTATTATTATTATATCATCATCACCATCAATTACAGTCATGGATTAGGCCAATGGCCCGTTCTGCTTTAGGATAGAAATTGATTCCTCCATCGCTTCTTAGATCTTCCTGGGTCTCTTCCTCCTGTGGGTGTGTAGTTGGATAGTTTCAGAGGTAGTCTATTGTTTGGCATTCTAAGGAGGCATTCATGTCAATTATTTGGATATATTTGGATGGTTTCAGTTATTCGTGACGTGTTGAGAGTTTTGCGGATATCTATCATAAAGCGTATAACCGCTTAAGGTCCTAATAACTTCATTTCTACAGCTACTATCCTATTTAATTCACCTGTACTAACAGTCCAGGTTTCAGAGCCATAAAGTAGAGTTGGAAGAGCCATTGTTTTATAAAATTTTAGAATTGTATCTGGGCGTACTTTTCGGAAAATAGTGTTTTTTTATTGTTCCTGTTAAGTTTTTGGAATATGATCAATTCTATGTCTTTACATGTGTCATAGCAAAGGTTGCAGCCAAGATAATTAAAGTTATTAATTTGTTCTATTATATTGTTGTTAATAACAATTTTAGTTCTTGTCGGTATTTTCCTTTGAAATGCCATAGTTTTTGTCTTGCCGAAATTTGTAAATTATAATCTTGGGTTATATTTGACAATCTATGTACTGCTCTCTGTGGGTGATCTTCAGAAGTAGCCAGTATTTCTTGATCATCTGCATACATTAATGTGTTGAGCGGTCGGTCATCAATCAAAAGTGTGATTGAAATTGGTTTTGCCATAATTTTATGATTTCATTCATATGTAAATTAAATGGAAGAGGGGAAAGTGGACAGTTTTGTTTTACACCTTGGGTTATTAATCTATCCGATTTGCTGACTTGATTATTTATCTTTATTCGAACTCGTGTATTATGATACATGCTTTGAATTGCTTGAATTAAATGCTTAGATATCCCTGCATTACGTAAGATATCCCGTATTTTTGTTCTGTTTACTGTGTCGAAGACTTTATGATAATAAATGAATGTCATAAATATTGGTATATTACATTTCCGATGCTTTTCTATGATTTATCATTATTGGGTATATTGTGTAATTCTATACACATTTAAGTAATTTCTACTCGTTTGTGTTCTTCTGTTTTATTAAAAATATTAAATCAAATAAACTAATTTATGTGTCCTATAGGACATATTACAAATTTAAGGGTTAAATAAGTTGTGTAAATGATGATCATAAACCACATGACCCCATCAGCACATTGTCCTTTATATCTCTCCTCATCACACTGCCTTAAATTAGGATAAGTTAATACCAAAATGATTAGCCCGAAATTAATTACATAATTGTTTCTAATTCTACTATAAGATAGACTGTTTACCCAATAATGTTTCATGCAATTCAATTGCTATAATTAGCTACCTTACATTTTACAGTTTCTCTTGCTAGAACATGGAATTCACTACCAAACTTTACCACCTTTCAGAAACAATTTGAATTTTTTAACTGACAGAAACATCTCAATAATAGCGATTTTTAAACTATTAATAATTAGTTTTTTCCTTTATTTAACAAAAATAGTGACATGTAGTTAGCACATCGCCTCAATGAGACATCTAGTAGCCAACAAAGATATTACTAGGATGGATGAAGGTCGGTTAAATGTTAAATTTTGCACAGAGGCCTTTATATTCAGGCTTGTGGTTCATTTAGGAGCCTGAAAATCTTCAGAACATGATTCGTAGATACAATGTGAGCAACGAGCTACCTCAGTGTTCACCACATCGAACTGATGTTGTAGCGGATAAGTAAACTACTGACCACAATAATAAGTACAGTAGAGATGTTTGGTACATTCTCAGTTCTGGAAATGCATAATACTATGCATTACAGAGACACTTTTGGTCCCAACTTCTGTAAAAAAATAACTTAAAATATATAACTCTCATTCATCCAGTTATATGGATGCGAAACATGGACGCTTACTTTAAGGGAAGAGAAAAAATTACGAGTATTTGAGAATAAAGTTCTTAGACAATTATGCATTTTTTTAATTATATTACAAGAGTTGTATTTTTTTAGATTATTGGCACTTATACTGTTTGGTTTAATGCTTGTTTCAATGATATCACTACCTACTGCCTACCTACAAAATCAGAGCTGCCACTGTATTTTTCTTATGGATGTCTAGGGTAAGTAATGTTTAAATTTTGAAATTCAATGGACTATTTAACTCATGCCGCAAATAGTAGTCAATGACTAATCACGTTTCAATGAATTTAGTTTTACAATCAATGACAGTCTTGTATCACCTCGCTCTTTATCGATTTCTCTTTATCAGTCCCTGCTATTGTGATAAAGAAAGCACATTTTTAATATTTTGAACAGGTCAGAGCATTATTTTCCTCCAACAAATACATTGAATATGGCAAATAATGAACAGATTCCTTGATTTTATTGAGTTTTTTACTAAAAAATAAATTAATAACCTATAATGTTGATTATAATATACAGTTTGATGCGTTTAATTATTTCTCCGCTAGGGTGCATTCTTACAATATTCGATTTGGCAATAAATAATATAATCAAGTTGCAGTGAATATGCATAACTTCACATTTCTGATTTGGTTTCAAACATCGCCGTTTACATTAAATATATAAATATTTTAAAATACCGGTAATTATATTTAAATAATGGCTTTTGAATGAACAGCTTATTTTATTCCTTAAATAGTCCTAACAAATACCACTCTTGATTTCCAAATCCTCTAGCTAATTTGGAAATCACTCGTGGCATTACTTATGATAATTTTTTGGACCAAAGAGAGGTGAACAGACAGACAAATGAAGAAGACTACACAACAGTGAGCTACATGATCTTTATAGGAAACTAGATACAATAATAACAGTTAAGTGTCCTAGACTACGATGTGCAGGACATGTGGTACTTAAGGGGAATGAAAGAAGGGCATGGAAGCTTCTTGTAGGAAAACATCCAGTTGGTAGACCAAGAATGAAGTGGGAATATAACATTAACCATAATTTGTGGAAATAGATGATATGGAGGATGGTTGGAAAACATTAGCTTAGGATAGGGATTTATGGAGAGTGGCGATGAACCTACGGGTTCGATACAACCAGTGAGTTTGAGTTTCGAGAAATGTTTGGGTAGTTAGCATATAAACAATTATTCATTATACAATGCCTATAACTATATTCCTTCGGAATCCTGAAAAAGTGAAGGCGCACAAATATGGAAATTATTACGTTGCATTTAAACATTTGAATTGGAGTTAGTCGAGTCGGTGTAACTTCGTCAGGAGCTCACATTGCCGAGGAACTGAGTTTTTTCTTGCATAATAAACTAAGTTTCTCCGCAGAATAATCTATTTACCGACCACCGGAATTGAGTTAAACGCAAAGCAAGTTTGGTTTACTCTCTGGACAGGAAGGAGGTGGGTTGGACACTGCATTAGAGCTTATGTTTAGCGCAGGGAACTAAAGTACAAACAGAATGTCTATGACATCCACACAATTACAAACTTGCATCTCATAGTGACCGTTTTCTAAAGTTTCACATCGACACAAAATGATATTCGTCTAACAAGTTTGATCAGATTTTTGCGATTGAGACTTGTATTCGAGAAGTCCGGAGTTTAAATCCCTATTTCTCGTGATTTTTCCTTAGCCATCATGGTATTATATTATCATATATATTCATCCTTCCGCGAACTATGTATGTTCCATCTCCAAATATAGAAGTAAAATACTTTTTGTTTTTTACTCTGCTATTCAAAATTATACACGCCTCTAACTAACTAACTAACTAACTGACACTATCGAATTGTTTATACGTAAACTAACCAAACATTTATGAAAACTCAAAGTCACTGGCTCTATCGAATCCATAGGTTAATGGCCGCGTGGACATAAGCTCTCCACACATCCCCATTCTGAGCTAATATTTTCCAATCATCCACTGAATAACCTTCTTCCCTCAAATCGTGGTTAATGTCATTCTCCCACCTCATACTTGGTCTACGTACTGGACGCTTACCCTCTGGTTTTCCTACAAGAAGCTTCCATTCCGCTATTTCTTTCCCCATTCCTGCTGGCTCCATTATCTAATATAAAAGTTTGTTTTTTATTCAATGTCACCAGTTTGTCATTTCTACATTACTGGTATTCTCTTCTGGCATTCGCGTATTGTAATCCACTTCTGAGGTTGGGGCGCCTGGAATGAGGCTTTACGCTGCTCCAATGATATAATCGGCGATGATGATGATGATGATGGTGATAATTATGCGCCAGGAGAGGCCTTAATCTTAAACTTAATGAGATGAATATGATAAATGATGATAATGATGACCAAATGATGTTCGGGAACGGTTTGGGCCTTAATATTTGCTCACATTTGTCTTGCAGGTGAAAAAAATCCCGAAAAAACCTCACTCAGGAAGCTTTTCCCGACAGAAGATCGAACCCGGGCCCGCTGCGTGACAAGGCAGCTAGCTATCTTGAGATCACAGCAGTGGACTAGGCCATCCGTCCACCCCTTGGGATACCTCGGTCGTCTTGACCATGCTCCCAAGTCCTAGTTCTAGTCCTCCCTATTCTATGTTCACGTCCACGTTCAAGTTCATGGTCCTTAAACCAACACCCTAGGGAGAGAGTGTTGGAGTTTGCAGTTCTGGGAATTGCTGAGCTACATAGTACATCAGGTCGCTCAATCCTGACGACCCCACAGTTGGTCCACGGGCTCCATGAGCCTAGCCGGGAGGACTGCTGTCGCAGATCCACCGACCATTCCCCTGTTCTGCCTCCAGGGACGTGTCCTGCAGCCGTTGTGAGACAGGCTAGGGCTACAAGCCCAACAGTGTGAGACTTTTAGTACATCCAGGTGTTCATCTCCTGGTGACCCCACAGTTTGTCGACGGGCCCGTAGGCCGAGCCAGGAACCAGTACAGTAGCTCCCCTCTGGACTGGTCCGAGCCGAGCCCTGGTGTGCCCCCAGGGACACCTTCTGCAGCTGTTGTGGGCCAGCACGGAGCTCGCAAGCTCCAACAGATGAGCAACTAGTACGACAAGGCGCTCAACTCTTGCCTACCCCACTAATGGTTCACGAGTCCCATGGACTTAACCGGGAGGACTGTCTAGCAGATCCACCGATCTTTCCCCCAGTGCACCAGCTGGGGACGTGTTTGGTTGCTGAAGTGGGTCCAGCCTGAGCATTAGTACGTCAGGTCGCTCAACTCCTGACGACCTCACAGATTGTCCTTGGGTCACTCGGTTCCAGAGTCGGCGCTAAGTCCCAAAAAGCCAAAAAAGACCGCGCTTCCTCCTTTCTCGAGCTTGTCGACCTGGTGGTAATTCCCAGCATTACGCCCGGTATTGTCCCATCCAGCCCGTTAGCAAGACTAGGCCTAGTCGTGTAGCTGCTGTGAGGCAGCCCACTGAGCAATGTAGGCATCCAGGGTGCTCATCTCCCATGGTGCCCCCACAGATGGTCTCAGGTTCAATGAACCAGGAGATAGGGGGGCGCGATCCCCTAGTCTCCCACCGCCACGCCAACAGCGGCACATGCCCCCGCTGTGGGCCGGGATAGTTCTAGGCTTGACAGCAGGCCCCTTTCGCATATGTTTTTCCTGCTGACCCCACTCATGGTCCGCGAGTCCATCGGACTTGGAAGGGAGGACTGACTAGCAGATCCACCGACCTTTTCCCCACTACGCCACCGAGGGGACGCGTTTTGCTGCTGGAGTGGGCGCAGCACGAGCTATATAGTACGTCAGGTCGCTCGAGTCACAGCAGTGGACTGCCAAATCATCATCGTCATGGTTCTATAGCCCATTTCAGGCTTTGACTGCTCCTACAATGCGCCTCCATTCGTCTGTATTCTCCGCCTTCCTTCTCCAGTCTCGTACGCCCAGTAGTCTCAGGTCCTGTTCAGCGCGGTCCAGGCATGTAATATTAGGACGTCCAACTCTTCGGTTTCCATGCATAGTTGTCAGTGTTATGACATGTCTGATTCCTCTTCCCTGTAGAGATGTCCCAACCATCTTAATCGTCCTAATGATATCTGTATCACCATATAGTTTATATAATTCATCCATCACCATATCTAATGCACCAATTTACATTCTCGCATATTGGGCCAAATATTCTCCTTTATATTTTTCTTTCAAATATTCTAATTTTATTTTCTTGAGTTTCTGTTAGGGCCCAACTTACACAGCCATTGATGGCAACAGGTCCCAGCAGGGTTTTATATATTTTTATTTTTGTTTGACATCATATCGGGAACTAAGTTGTTCCTTTTAAGTAACAAATACCCTCTGCTGGCCAACATCAGTCCAGGATTGATTTCTTTATCAGTCATATTTTCATCCGTTATCATATAAAAGTAAAATACGTTATTTTATCCTGCTATTCAAAATAATACTCGCATTTATCTAACTAACTAACTCGTTGACACTATCGAAACCGTAGGTTCATGGCCGCGCGGACATAAGCTCTACATACATCTCTATATTAAGCTAATGTTTTCCAATTATCTCCTGTATTCTACTTGCCTCGAATTATGGTTAATGTTATTCTCCAATCTCATTCTTAGTCTATTCACTGGGCGCTTTATATCTGGTTTTCCTATAAGAAATTTCATCTCCCTATTTCAGTCCCCATTTGTGCTCATCGCAGTCTTCAAGGTACGTGGTTCAACAGGGTAAAATACACATGCCTCTTCACAAGCTATTTTCATAATATATTTAACACCCAATCCTACTACAATTTAGTAGACGATCATACGAGAATCTGCTATTTCACATCCCAAATCAGTGATCCTCCCACTATCCTTACAAGGGAACTGTCAACTATTGCATGCCGAAACCTACCTTCATATTTGTCCCAGAAAAATGTTCTGATGCACCAACATCATGTCAAAATAAATTATCTGCCGCTTTTAAATGCAAGAGGCAAGGCACAGAAATTCAAAACCGGAGTATCAACCCACTGTACGGAGCAGATGGACCCCTTGCATGATCATGAGCGGAATGAAGTGAGGCGGGTAATGAGAGTTTTCCAATCTACCAATATATGTGTTGTATTACTTCCCTATAGTTTAATCCTTAATAGGATAGATTGATTGTATTTATCTAATTTTGTTTATAAAACATAGAAAAACAAATGACTAGGAATTACTTAAATTTGTTTCAAATTACGCAGTAATGTTCAACAATAACTTAACAATTTTACAAGATTTGGTTTTCATTGCGGTCCGAAACATTTAAATAATTGTCAGAAGAAATTATGTTCTGCCATTTTAAGGGTTAAATGAGAGCTTTGGCGCTGTATATTAGTGCCTTGCAGTTAAAAATAGTAGATTTTTTTGGACACGGCCTTTGTACATCACAATGCTTCTCTGGAAGAAAAAACCAAGGAAGATTTCAATATGCAATCGTTGACAGTTCCCCTTGTTAGATTCAAGCCACATAAAATAATATATTATTTGAAGTAAGTCTTTGAAAGAAGATTCTTAATAGAAGAAGTGGAAGAGGCAGACTTAGAGAACGTTCGATGGATGGAGTGAGGAGAAGTATGGAAGCTAGAGATTTGAGGGAAGAAGATGCTCTAGACAGGAACCTCTGGCAACAAGTCACTTTGGGTTAAAGGAGGAACACTGCATTGTAGAATATTCCTAATAAAAAAAGAAGTCTTTACGAAAATTTTGTAGATTCTTTCACGCTCATATATAATTTACGTCGCTAATGACCTGAGCTGTTAAGAAGATACATAAAAAAACTAAGTAATTTTAAATTAGTGTCCTGTTTGAAAAATCTATATACCTGAGTGATAATAACACTCTATACATTTTATGACAGAGTCATGCGACTTCCTTGAGATGGACGTAATTTTATTTTATTGCTGGCCACGTCATCACCATCATAAAGTCAAGGAAATAAAAATTTAGCATGTTAAGTCAGAGAGCGTAAAATATTTATACTACAATAAGAATTAAGGTACTATAATATAAGTTAAATGAATTTTTACGAGTCTGAATTTATCTGGAGTTGTGCAATCAAACCCGGAATTACAAGCGCTCACATAATAAATCCACATTGCTCATAAAATAATCACGTTTAATTTCCTGTTTTTTTAAAGAAACTCACATCAACATAAAAACTACATCGCTCATTACATTCAATTTAATTTTTTACTTGCTTTTTATTTTAAAGCGAAATACGTTAGATTAATCAAGTGCATGTTGAAATATGTAATTTCATTAAATAAATAAAACTCAAGTAATTATCATTGTCCACTTCTACGTAAATACTGTGTGTTTAAAGTGAGGAGACATTAAGGGTCAACACGCACAGCGTCATATAATGTGTAGGAAAATATGAATGGATAGACAGGTAGATATCATCATCACATCATCTGCATTCATGGATTAGGTCTGTTGACCCGTTCCGACTTCAGCCCATCTCTTTCTAGGTCTGCCCACATCTCGGGTGCCTTTAGGTTAGTATTTTATTTTTTTTGGGTATCTATATTCATTCATTCTGTCTATGTGTTGCTTCCATTTTTGTCTATATGTATCTATTTTATCAGTTATTGCAAATATTTCAAGTTCCTGTCTTATTTCTGTGTTCTTGATCATGTCTTCCTTAGTGCACCCTTTAACAGATCTCAAAAATTTAATTTCTGCCGCCGTTATCCTACTTAGATTTTGTTTTTTATGTATCCAGGCTTCTGATCCATAGAGCAGTACCGGTACTGCCAATGTTTTATAAAATTTCAATTGGGTCTCTCTTGTTGTTTTATTATTTAGTGATTGTTTTATCGTACCACACATTCCCTGGAATTTTGCTATGTTATTAGTTATATCATTACCATTATTAAATGAAATGTCACATCCTAGATAATTGAGATGGTTCACCTGTTCTATGATTTTGTTTCCTATTACTATTTTGTATCTGATTTGATTTTTCCCTTGGAATGCCATTACCTTAGTTTTTTCTATGGATATTTTGAGATTATATTGTTCGCTTATATTATGTAATTTAAAAATAATCCTTTGAATCTCGTCCTCCGTATTTGCTATTATTACCTGGTCATATATATATATATATATATATATATATATATATATATATATATATATATATATACCCCGGTCGGGACAAGTTTCCTGGTTGATTTTTTCGGGGTTTTTCTTCACCTGTAAGACTATACCGCTGTGGTCTCGAGGTAGCGTGCTGCCTTGTCACGCAGCGGGCCCGGGTTCGATCCCCGGTCGAGCCAGTTTTTCTGGGTAAGGTTTTTATCGGGGTTTTTCCTCACCTGTATGTCAAATGTCACGAAACCTTTAAGGTCCACACGGTCCCCGAAATCATATGGCCATCATCATCATTCCTATCATTATCATCATCATCATTATCATCCTTCACCGGTGTGGAAAGCAACGGGAAGCTACCTACAATTCCATAGTAGAGCCGAAATCATAGCATGAAAGTGCTATGATTGGAGTGAAGGACCTGCCCTCGGACAGAATAACATGTGGATGGATATATATATCCATCCATCCATCCACAGTAATTCTGTCCCAGGGCAGGTCTTTCACTGCAAACATAGCATTTACATGCTATATTTTGTAGCTTTACTAGGGAATTATAGGTGTGATAGCTTTCCACATCGGTGAAGGATGATGATGGCGATGATGGCTATATGATTTCGGGGACCATTTGGGCCTTAAAGTTTTCCTGACATTTGTCTTACAGGAGAGGAAATATCCCGATAAAAACCTCACCCAGAAAAACTACCCCGACCAGGAATCGAACCCCGGGCCCGCTGCGTGACAAGGGAGTACGTTACCTCGAGACCACATATATATATATATATATATATAGTTACAGACAGAATCGCACAAACAAAACGAGCAATAAATGTTTTAAACTCTGTTTGATGGAGCAAAAATATTACAAAAAATCGAACATTAAAAATATATCAAACCATAATTCAGAGCGTTTTAACATATGGTGCTGAAATTTGACAAATTCCTACCAGAGAAATGAAAAGAATTTAAAGTACAGAAATGGATGTTTTAAGAATATCAGCTGGAAAATCTAGAATGGAAAGAATACGAAATAAAGAAATAAGGGAAATTATGGGTGTACAGAGGAGCCGGACATCATAGACATTATAGAAAAGAAAACATTACAGTGGTATAACCACGTCAAACGAATGCCAGAGCAAAGATTGCCTAAAATTGTTATGGAATGGATCCCAATGGAGAGGGAGACGAAATAAAACTTGGATAGAATGTGTACAAGCGGCTATGAATATCAGAGGATTGGAGGAAGATCAATGGATGGACACAGAGGGATGGCGTTTGGTTTTCCGGAAGACGGCGACTGCTGTCATGATACTGGATGATATATATATATATATATATATATATATATATATATATACATAAGTGTAAATGCATACAGATAGCTTATAGACACAGATATGTATATAGAATTCAGATACAGAAAGACAGACAGTAGATTGATAGTTATTATAGAAAGACCAGTAGATAGATATGAATAAATGGTTATATGGATTGATAGGTGCATGGTTGGATGGATGATTAAACAGAGAGTGAGATAGGGAGATATATAGTTTGATTTATAGATAAATAGAAAGTTAGATAGATGGGTAAAACACATTGATAGACATTTGGAGAGATGGATAGATGGGTAGATAGATCGATACACCATGGATAGATAAATAGACACATGAATGGATAGAAGGATAAATATATTTACTTATTGGCAAGAGATGTTTCAAGATACTGTATTCTAGTCTGCAACTGAATTAGCTTTTCACGTTATAAACTTGATGAATTATATAAATTTAACATATCTAACTAACTCACTGGCACTATCGAACCTGTAGGTTTATGGCTGCGCTGACATAAGCTCTCCATATATTCCTATCCTGAACAAGTGTTTTCCAATCATTCCCTGTATAATCTAATTCCCTCAAATCATGGTTAATGTTATTCTCCCACTCATTCTTGGTCTACCAACTGGGTGTTTTCCTTCTGCTTTTCCTACAAGAAACTTCCATGAACCTCTTTCATTTCTCATTCATGCTATATGTCCTGCCCATCGCAGTCTACGAGACAACTATTATTATATTTGGCTTCCTATTAACACCATTTAGTTCACTATTATTAGTATTTTCCATTCACCTGTCTGTTCATCTCTCTTTGGTCCAAAATAAATTCCTGAAAACTCTATTCTCAAATACTCGTAATCTCCTTTCCTCTTTTAAAGTAAGAGTCCATGTTTCGCAACCATATAATATAACTGGTAGTTTTCTACATTTTCAAACATATTATATAACATTATCTACAATATTCCAATACTACAGTAGTTGTACCATTAACACAATAATTGGGGAAAAAATCAATAAAACTGTGTTAATGATATTTTATTAGATACTTTAGTTTTTCAGACGATTGGATTGTGATATCTGAGACAGAATATGGTTTACAACGGGTAATTTACAAATTAAGTAAAACATATCAAACATAGAACATGTAAAATATCTCATCCAATAACAAAACTTTTAGCTCTTCGAGAGACTAAAACAACAGAACGGGCGAGGAATTTGAATTATCTGGGATACAATGTGTCATACAGAAAATTACAGATATTGCAAACAAAATAAAATTAAATGTATGTGTGGCACCATTAAACGAAGGCTCAAGGGAACTAGTAAGGAGACACCTTTATAAAATTTTATAAATCAATGGCGGTTCCAACACTACTATAGGGATCAGAACATCTGGTCGTACCGAAACCTGGAACGAAGAATATAAACTTAAGAAATGAGGTTCTTGAAGGTTGAGGCTGGCTGTACAATGGCAGGTTAGAAACAAAATAAAGATATACGAACAGAACTAAATATATTCAAACTATTAGATAGGCTTGCACAATATAGAGACAAATTGATGGACCGCATCAATAGAATGGATAAAAACAGGATTTCGAAACAGATTTTTCATTAAATAGAAATGGATTGATCATATGGATGGAATGAGTAAGGAGAGATATCCATTGTTAGCAAAAAATGATCAAGCAAGAGGAAGACGTGATGTTGGAAGACCTAGAAGACGTTGGGCTGATGCATTATGAAGTCGGAACGGGCAATTGCCTAATCCCTGGAGTGATGATATTTTTCACTAAATCCAAGAAATGTAGGAAGACCCAGTAAAAGATGGACAGACCAAATCTAAGATGATATCGGAACAGACCTTGATACCCAATACTTGTTGATGATGACGATGATAGTGTTTAATATGAAGAAAACAAAACTAATTGAGCAAAACGTAGACGAAAAAGAATTTTTTTCTTTACATAGAAAGTAATTGAGTGAAATAAACTTAATTATGTATGATTTACGTGACGTTATAATGAAAACAGGTATTATCTGTGCCATAATGAAATGTAAAATAAACAAAACACTGCCGTTAAATAAATCAACACATTTTTACAGACTGTCACTATCAGTATCACACATTCAATTTGTATTTTTGATCACGTGCAATGCCTGCTGGGTAATGAACAACTGGTGCTGAAACAGATAAATAAACGACCTATAGTTGCATACAAACTGTGTTAATTCCAAGAATAAAATATCATACATACAAAAAAGTCACTTATGGAGGCACTAGTGTATACAGTACACAGCAGCGCCGCCCAAACTTATTTATAATGCGGGTCAAATTGAAGAAACCTGAAGGTAACGCGGGCCATAGGCCGTATTACAGCTGTTGTCGATTATTATTATTATTATTATTATTATTATTATTATTATTATTATTATTATTATTATTATTATTATTATTCATTTTTTACCAGGTTTCAGAATGTTTCACATCTTCCTATGTCCAATTAATCTACTGTATTCTCCTCCAATATATCTTATCATTCCAATCTCCATCTTCCATCCTTTTTCTTTCTTGCTGCTCAAAACATCAAGAATCCACGTATTTTTGACCATCGTCTTTTTCTTCTATAAAGTGGCACACATTCTTGTATTCTTCTTAGGAATCTATCGTATGTCATCATTTTTAATTGACCATACAATTTTATTGTTTGTTAAGATAATAATAATAATAATAATTATTATTATTATTATTATTACTATTACAATTATTACTAGTACAATTATTACTATTACAATTATTACTATTATTATTATTATTATTATTATTATTATTATTATTATTATTATTATTATTATTATATTATTACAAGTGATCGGGGACGCTCATGAAAGAGATGGACACAGACGCTATGATACTTGGAGCCGGAATGAACCAATAAGGTTTAATCCTTGTTAGAAGAAGATTATAAGTGTTTATTGATTTGTTACTTTTCTTGCAATGCGTTATATTTTACAAGTTACTTTTCTTGTAATGCGTTATATTTTACAAGTTCTTGTTCCATTACTGATAAACTAATATTATAGGTCTACCTTCAGCATATTTTAATTCATTAGGATGCTACAAACCTATAGGGCCGATAGAAAATGATGGCGGGCCGTAGTTTGGACAACCCTGGTATACAGTCTAGAAAAATGGAAATATATTTTAAGACCTATATACAATTAAATGAAACATTTACTCAGGAAGCTATTCGAAAATAATATTTAATACAACTAAAAAGTAAAATTGCTGCCTGAACTGGAATTTGTACCCAAGATATCCAGCTTTAAGCGCTGGCGCACTAATCAATTGTGATTCTCTGAAAATCCATGAGGAGACAAAAATTTCCCTCTTATTCATGCTGGCACACTAAACAATTGGGCTATTCTGGAAATCCAAACGCAGACACAAATTTCTCTCTTTTTTAAATACAAATCTGTGTCTCCTCCGTCATTCAGGGAGGCCCTCCATGTCCTTATGTGGTCAAAAAAAGTATGTATGTAATCCGCATTTAAAATCCCTCTCCCGACAGGTTTTGCCACTGTAAGGCCTGGGTGGCGTGTAACACATACAATTACCTTATAAGGCGAGAAGTTAAACTGGATTAGTGAAATGGGTAAAATTATTGTAACTACTATTTAAGTTTAAATACATTGCTACTTATCTTAATTGTTAAATTTATAATGTAATTAATTTTAATGTTATCCAGTGTTCTTGTTTGTTTTTATTATTATTATTAAGCATTGGTGTATTGATAAGGACTGTCAAAAGCATATATGGCTTGCTTCCCGCGCGATCCAATTATAAATCATTATTTTTTGTATTATATTCTTATTATGTCCACCGCTGTGGTCTCGAGGTAGCGTGCTACTTTGTCACGCAACGGGCCTCGGTTCGATTCCCGGTCGGGACAGTTTTTATGGGTGAGGTTTTTATCGGGGAAACTTTAAGGCCCAAACGGTCCCCGAAATCATATGGCCATCATCATCATCATCCTTCACCGGTGTGGAAAGCAACGGGAAGCTACCATTCCTACAATTCCCAAGTAAAGCTGCAAAGCATAGCATGAAAATGCTAAGATTGCAGTGAAAGACCTGCCCTCGGGCAGAATTACTATAGATGGATTCTTATTATGACCACCGCTGTGGTCTCGAGGTAGCGTGCTGCCTTGTCACGCAGCGGGCCCGGGTTCGATCCCGGTCGGGACAGATTTTATGGGTGAGGTTTTTATCGGGGGTTTTCCTCACCTGTAAGACAAATGTCAGCAAAACGTTAAGGCCTAAATGATCCCTGAAATCATATGGCCATAGCAATCATCATCATTCATATTCATCTTAGATTAAGCACAGGATTAGGGACTCTCCTGGGGCACCACTATCATTATCATCACCCATCATATCATCGGGGCATCATAACCACGCCTTCCAGGCGCCCCAACCTCAGAAGTGGGTTACAAGTAGGACATGCCAGGAGAGAACACCAGGAATGTCGAAAGACAACCTGGGGCATTTGCAAAGAAAAAAATCATATTATTTAGTCAAGTTATAATGTTTCACATCTTCTGACAGCCAAATGCCAATACAATACAATCAATCACATAATATAACAAAGACAAAATAAGTTAATTATATATGGCACGAACAAAATAAATTAATTATATATGGCACGAATCGCTGTAAACCAATCCGCTAGCTCTATCCATTGATCTTCTCTCTATTGCTTCCCAGATACTCTTCATCCATGTTGTCCATGGTCTTCCTTTTTTTCGTCGTCTTGATGGAATCCATTCATAAGTCAACCTTCTTTAGCCATTCCCATTAGATGTCCATACCACATGAGTTGTCTTTTTAATATATATTTGATAATATATTTTTAATTCCCATTTTTCGTCTTATTGTATTATTTGATATAATATACAATTATATTCTTTGACTCTAATGAATTCGTACTACTATTGTAATACTAAAGGCAGTATTTAGATTTGACACAATCTTGCATATATTCTAAGGGAGAATATTTGAATAATTTTTGTTTGTAATTTATGTCATATACTTCAATGTATGATAACTCAACATAAATCGTCCCTGTTCTGGATATTCATAGATAAAATTGGTAGAAAAATTTACTTAAACTACATAATATAGCAGCAAAATGCATAAACATAAAACGTTATTTCAAAAGAAAAATCTCAATAAATAGTATACTTATATTTTAATGTTTTCTTTTACCATTTGTAGCACATAACTATTAGCCGTTTCTTCAGAATAACAAACATGAAGTTTTGTCGTTTGTCACATAATGTAAATTCCTTAATTATGTTATAAATCAATATCTCAGTGAACATTTTCAAGATCAAGTAAAACTTAAACACATTTTTAGCGAATTTACTTTACTGAATTAAATTCAACGCAAGACATTCACTTCAGCAGAGTAGGAACAAACGAGTACTTCAAATTCCTGCCAAACAGACACCAATTTAAAACTGAAATAAAAAATGTTCATCGAATGGAAGATCAGAACCTGCAGTAAGAAGAAGACAAAGACGTCCACTCAAAAGACTTTTGGGTGATGTTTCTATTGAGGTCGAAACAGGTAAACAAAATGGCCTAAATTCGTGGATGGGCTTTGATAATGATGACGATGAAAAAAATAAATTACCAAAAAAAGGAGAAAAAGGGAGAATAGTACGAAATATGTAGGAAAGTACGAAGTAGTAAAAAAGCAAAATCTTTGAAAGATAATGAATAATGTAAATTCCACAATTATTTTTAAATCAGCATCGAAGTAATTTTTTCAGCTAACATGTTAAATTAAACATATTTTTAACACATTTATTTTATTAAAAAATTCGCCTTAAGAGATTATTCGTAACAGCTGAGTTGGAACCTACAATTACTTGAAATTCCTAACAAACAGACATTAAATTACAGCAACTGCGAACAGGGATAAAAAGTGTCAAAAGTATAAAATAAGCTGCAAAGACGAAATGTTAAAAAATGAAAAAATAATAAAACCTTACCATATTTTTTTACAGATCACGAATAACGTGTCTATACACTTAAAATATTTTCTGGTGCTCACCAATAGCTGGATGACTCTTTCAATTCGTAACTTGATGACTGATAGAGACGCAGCACATAAGAAATATAGACTCAACAAAACAGATACAAGTCTCACTCAATATAAACAGTTACGTAACAAGACAAATCAAGCTATAAGAAACGCCAAACTTAGACATTTATACAACCTAACAAATACCAATACTTCAGAAATCTGGAAAAACTTGAATAGAATGGGAATTGGGAGAAAAGACACACAGGTAGACAAATTACCTGTTTCCCTGGACACACTCAATAATCACTTCACAGGTATAACTACTACTCCAAAGGATAAAGAACAAACAATAAATGAATTATCACTGACAAATCAACCCGACAGAGAACATTTCCACTTCTCATATGTTACAGACTACGACGTAAAGAAAGCCATAATGCGAATAAAAACCAAAGCAGAAGGAACTGACCATATACATATTACTTTACTGAATAAAATAATCGAAGCTATACTACCTACTATAACTCATATTTTTAACTCCTCACTACAAACTTCTACATATCCCTCATTGTGGAAACAAGCCCTCGTACGTCCACTGCCTAAAGTTAAAACGCCCTCAACCCCGAACGACTTTCGACCCATTAGCATTTTACCTACTCTTTCAAAAGCTCTGGAACGATTAGTCCATAAACAACTGACTGAATACCTAAATGATTACAACCTTCTAGATCAATTTCAGTCAGGCTTCAGGACAGGACACAATACAAATACTGCTCTACTAAATATTTGCGAAGACATACGCGAAGCTGCTGATAATCGAAAACTTACCATTCTTACATTACTGGACTTTAGTAAAGCATTCGACACGGTAGACTTGGACTTATTGTTGCATAAACTTAAAAACCTCTTACTCTCTGATAGTGCTACGCAATTGTTCAATTTCTACCTTCATGAGCGCCAGCAATCTGTTATAGGAAATCATACATTATGTTCTTCTTGGTCCTTCCGTAAAGCTGGGGTTCCACAGGGTTCGGTACTTGGACCTTTGCTTTTTTCAATCTACATAAATGACATATCTAACTCCCTAAAGCATTGCAAACATAATTTATTTGCAGACGACATGCAAATCTACATCCACACAGACAAATATTCACTAAATGACGCTGTTGCCAAAATTAACGAGGATCTTGACTCACTAATGACTTGGACAGTTAAATATGGACTGCAATTAAATCCTAAAAAGTCACAATCAATCATTATGGGTCATCAGAGACTATTATCTACAATTAACCTAAACACAGTTTCGCATGTGTCACTAAACGGAGTTCAAATCCCAAATCCCTTATAGTGAGACAGTAAAAATTCTAGGAGTATTTATTGACAAAAACTTAAATTGGAATACACAAATAAACCATACATGCAAAACAGTCTTCTCAATAATACATTCATTAAATCGTGTACGAAATTGTTTGCCATTCGCCCTTAGGAAAATGTTAGTAGAAACACTTGCAATGCCCCATTTTGATTATTGTGACACTCTTTTTACAGACTTAAATATTATTTCCACTCAAAGACTTCAACGTGTTCATAATTCTTGCGCACGTTTTATTTGTGGTATTCGCAAATTTGACCATGTTAAACACCGTCCCTGGAACAATTATCGTGGTTTCGTCTAAGAGATCGTAGAACTGTCCATTCCCTATCCCTTCTCTATAAAATACTTCACACATCATCGCCTAATTATTTATCACGCCGCTTCATCAGACTATCCGACACACATAATCTTGACACTCGATCCCATCAGCACATTGTCCTTTATATCCCGCCACATCACACTGTATATTATTCATTATCTTTTACGGTGTCACTTACCAAAACATGGAATTCCCTTCCACCCTATGTCAGAGACTGTCAAACTATAACATCCTTCAAAAACAAACTAAAGAATTATTTAATAACAAACTAACTTATACACCTCACTGATAGTATTCTTTTAGCAATATTAATATATTTAATTATTTATGTAAATAATATTAAGAATAACAAATATTTTTATTTGTTTTGTTTTAAATATTGTATAATCGTAAAATTAGTTTTCTATATCTCATTATTTTCCTGTTTTTATATACACTAGACAGGGACAATTTAATATGTCTTGCTTGTATACATTTTATTATTAGTTTTAGTCTTAATTTTAACTAATATTAACTGGTTGTATTATAGATCGTAATATGTATATTAGATATTATCTTTTTATCACATTTTTACTTAGTGTTTAATATTAGAGTTAATTAAGATTGTTATATTCTTATGTAATATATGTTTGTCCTGGTGAGTGGAAGAGAAGGCCACATGGCCTTAACTCCACCAGGCTAAATAAATCTTAAATCTTAAAAAAAAAATAGAAAAAGGATATTCTTCCATTATCCGGCTTCTAGAAATAAATAAGTTAATATTTAATTTAATGGCGCTCTTTAATTCAGCTAAGGTCATTAGGGTCAAAATTTAAATTAAAATATAATGCACTTTTCTGCCAAATAGTTAATAATAGACGAAACCAAAAATTATTTTCAATACTTGGTCCTTTCGTACTAAAAGTATTATACAATTTATTAAGAAACCAATCTCGCTCGCGCCGGTTTGAACTCAGACTAGAAGGAGGGAGTCTTGTATTTAAAAACTCCAATTCTGCAGCCCCGGCCTCAAAGGACCGACAAAGTTGCTCAGAGGCTTTTCATTTCAGGTTTCGTGTACTTTTATGTGCCGAAAATCTACGACATTGGAATCAAACTTTAGTTCATTTACAAAGGAATCTATGCACAGGATTTTAGGTCCTGAAAAAATCTATCGTTCCCGGCTAGGTTCAATCCACGATCCTCGGAACCGGGAATTACTCATGTAATAAGACACGGGAATAAATGGGTTAGGAATATAAGAATACTCGCCCAACATACCAGGAGAACTTCTGAATGTTGTTCTTGCTGATTTTGTATAAGTAAATTCATTTATAAAGAAATTGTGAAGTAAGAGCTCTTGGGAATAAATGGGTTAGGAATTTAAAAATACTCGGTGAATATCCCAGAAGAACTTGTGAAAGTTATTCTTATTGGTTTTGTATAAGTAAATTTATTTACAAAGAAATTGTGAACTAAGAGCTCTATGAGTTAAACAGTTCAATTTATTTATGCACATTGTTCAGCAAGTAACGTTCTTTACGCCTTATTGTTATACCTCCCAACGGACTGCAATGCAGAAGAAGTTTGAGGAAACTCAGGCGCACACAACTTGTCAGAGAGAAAGTTAACTGAATGGAAGATTCTAGATCATCTCTCTCGAGTACTATCTTATGTTTTTGTCTTTCAAGAACGTCTTGCACTGTAATAAATCGGATCTGCCACTAGACAATTTTTGTTATATCCACTGTCTTATACCGGGTGCAAAATAAGTCCTACCAATTCTACTGCAGAATCTCCTGCAGTCAGAACTTAGATCTGAATTACTATCTTCTACAGTTTCACTTGCCAGAGCATGGGATTTTCTTCCTCCCTATGACATCACTAATAAACAAACAGAATAATTAATTAACAAAGAAACTTCTTATTATACTCCTCCTTTTCACCATTTCTCCCGAAATGAGAAGCTGCCTGTCAATAGTCTCTTTCAAGAAAATATTTATAACATTTCTAAAAGCTCTACAATACTGTTTCTTTCTTTTTATAAATGTTTTGAACACCGTTATTTTTTTATAAATTTGAAAGTGTTTGTACTTATTTACGATGCCTGTTTCATTTAAGTCTAATATATTTATTTTTAATTGCACTTTTGTGTTAATAGTATCTATTATTAGATTTAGAAATGATTATAGTGCATAAATATATGATTATATGTCTTATTGTAATGACTGAGTGGTAGAAATAAATGTATTATTATTATTATTATTATTATTATTATTATTATTATTATTATACCTCTCATATCCAAAACCTAACCTCAACCTGCCCATGGTGCAGCCTGCTTATAACAGATGAGGCTCTAGGGACCGAGTATTGGCAGTATAACCTTAACATCACTTGCAGAGTAAATGCTGCACGGATGGAAACCCCATCACTTTATCCCCTTCGGGATAGCAACCCATTGAGTAGTACTTTAGAGTTGCTTTCAATTCTCATAACAAGCCTCAGATGCTTCGTATTGCCCAACAGGGAAGAGATCTCTGGGCAGTCCAAGGAAATTCTGGATACAAAATTCATCAGTGAGATCGTAACACGCCTATAAGCGTAAGACTTGGTTGGATGAAGAAGAAGAAGAAGATTATTATTATTATCATAATAATCATCATCATCATTATAATCATTATTATTAACTTATATCGGCCACGGTGGACTAATGGTTATGTTCCTTGCCTCTGGTCCAGAGGGTCGCAGGTTCAAACCCGGCCGAAGTCGATGTATTTTCTTCAGGATGGAAAATTATTATGAGCAAGTCCTCCGGGAAAGACTCTAAGCTGTGGCTCGCGAGTCTGGAGATTTTCAGGCTCGTAATAGATGTTTAGGAGTCAATAAAATAGCTTCTAAGCAAAATGTACCAATTTTCCCATCCTAATACTACCTTGGTTTCCTAGATGTGGCGGAACGCTGACGCCGGGCCACTCAATGACATCTATCCGAAAACAAGTGTAACTGAATTACTATGGTTCACTTTCTCCCCTGTACGGGGAGAGCGTCCAAGTCTCGTTCTGAAGAAGATTATTAAATTTTGCACGTCACTATAGCATGTTTATAAATTAATCATTTAGCCTATTCTATTTCATTTTAAATATGGATAGGAACAGTATTTTAAGCAAATGTTAATCTGTAGTTAATTTTATTATATTTCATTGTTTCTCATTTCATTTCTTTTTCATGTCTATTAGATTAAGGCAGTTTGCTGTATCATTTATCTTGCTTCGTGTACAGTTTATTATTAGTTTCAATTTTAATTATTAATAACATTACTATGTTATTAATATTACACTTATTGGTCGATTTTAATTTAATGTTTAATATTAAAATCAATGTGATTGATGTTTTCTATAGTTAAAAATTGTATAAATGGAAGTCATTAATTTATAAATCCGAAGACGACCCAAAAATAAATTAGAAGGTGATATTATAAATTCAATGAAGATTAAACATTTTAATTTATACATTTCAGTAAGAAAGTTGTACAAATGAATTGTTCAAAGGCCCAAAGCATTTCAAAGTTGAAATTGTAGTAAGCATATTTTAAGAAAAAAAAAAGTAAATAATGTTCTCGGTGAGGTCCTGCAACACACTGTGGAGCCCCCTGCACTCATGTCATGTTACATGTAAGAATTTAAAGTGAACTCATAAAACGTTGTTTATTACTGATTGGTATGAATGATTACGTTGTTTGCGAAAGCTGTCAGTTTTTTTTTTAATTTTTGTAATCGGAAAATAGCTATACGGAGTTGTGCTTTGTGAAAAATGCACATATATGGAGGAGTCTAAACAACTAATAATGGGAATTACAAAAATGGCATTAATTCAAGGATTAATAAAGGCAGGACAATAATATAACGCTTAAACAATATTTTATGGTATGAAGAATTAACAATAAAAGCAAAAAATTAACATTTATAATATAATTGCCATAAATACAATAACTTAAATTTCAGGGATATGAGGCAAGAGCAATAGATAAATTACATTGAACAGAAATGGACTTATGCAAGGATTTCGAGGGGAAAGAGAAAGTCTTAGAATCGAAAATGAAAGTGCAGGAATCCATAATATAAACTATGAAGAGACACAATTGAGATGGTTACAACACACAAAAATGATGACGGAAGACAAATTATCGAATATCCATCCATAGTAATTCTGCCCGAAGGCAGGTCTTTCACTGCAATCATAGCATTTTCACGCTATGCTTGCAGCTTTACTAGGGAATTGTAGGGGTGTGGTAGCTTCCCGTTGCTTTCCACACCGGTGAAGGACGGTGATGATGAGATAACGATAAGGATGATGATGATGATGGCCATATGATTTCGGGGACTATTTGGGCCTTAAAGTTTTCCTGACATTTGTCTTACAGGTGAGGAAAAACCCCGAGAAAAACCTCACCCGAAAAACTGCCCCGACCGGGGATCGGACCCGGTCCCGCTGCGTGACAAGGCAACACGCTATTTCGAGACCACAGCGGTGGGCATTTATCGAATATTTATGAATGGAATTCGATAGGAAGAAGGAAGAGGGGAAGACCATTACTAATATGGAGACAAGGATTAGTCAAAACAATGAAAAAAAAAAGAGGCTTGGAAGAAAGGGAATGAAAAAAAAAAAAGAGGGGAATAAAGATTAGCTATAGAACCTTGAAATGGGCACTGGAAGATGTCAAAGACATTGTAAAACATGAGAATAAATAATAAAAAAATATAATCTGGGCGGTTAGAAGCAAGGGGGTGCAAGTGGAAGTTTTTCACTACTGAGAAAAATACGTTTAAAGTTGAAGTTGTATAAGAAAATTAAAGGTAACATAAATGATAACAATCATACTTTATCCTAATACTTATACTCATATCCTTTAATTATGATAATAATAATAATAATAATAATAATAATAATAATAATAATAATAATAATAATAAAATAATAATAATAATTTTTTAAATTATTCTTACAGAGTTAAGTCCATAAGACCTTATTTTCCACTCAAGCAGCACAAATTACAAATAGATGTTTATAGTATAGATTATTCAGTATATACACTATACTAATTATAAAGAATTAAACAAATATATTAACCGTTGCAATGTAACTTTCATGTAAAAACAACATTTCATACCACAAACACAGTAATAATAATAATAATAATAATAATAATAATAATAATAATAATAATAATAAAATAATATAATAATAATTATAATAATAATAGCCATAATAATATAAATATGATAAAATAAACGACAAACACCATTTAATGCACGTGTCTTAGACGAGGTAACGATCAAGCTAAGGTTAGAGCAAATATAAATTTAGATTTATTTTAAAAGATGCGAGGATAGGAAGTGGTTTTTACAGAAGTGAAGAAATTATTCGATATTCTATAAAACACTTTACAAACGTGTATTGTACATTATTCTTTGCACGATGATGTTTTCAAAATAATAAATAATAGTAAAATAATAACATATTTGTTGGAAATATTTGCGTTCATTTTAAACAATCGACTAACGTTAACAGTCTGGCCAATGTTTATACTATAAGTCCCGAAAAATAATTTAGTTGAAACTACAGCGGGCTGTGACATCATACAGGTATAAATGGCGGCAATTACGAATTTATTGTTTTATGTTTCAAATAAAGTTCAGTTCATTTAAAATGCAGTGATTTGTTTCGTATAAATTATATTAACACTATCTTTCGGATATATTTTTGTATATACATTGTACATAGTATGCATAAAGGGCAGTGGTATTACGCCCCGCACTAGGTAGGTAATTTGTAATATTACAGTATAGTTATTTAGTTATTTACAGGTTGGCTACCGCGAAATTTAGGACATTGAACTTTCAATCATGGTCGTCATTGCTGTGTACGACAGAACGCACTATCGTGCAAAAATGTATTTTAGACCATAACAAATTCTGAAAGTGTAGGGCTACTATATGGATATAGGTGGATCGCATACGAGTATAATGCAATATAGAAGAAACTCAGGTAGGGACAATAGGTATATGTTGCACAGGGATTTGTTCTACTACTTTAATTATTATGGAGTATTTATTTTGTATTATATGCAATATTGAATGAACACTCCCTAACAAAACAATGTGTTTTCAAAAGATAATTCAATATGAACGCATTTAATCGTTGTTCACGATAATTATGTTGGTGACACCACAATGCAGGGTTTTATCGCGCTACAAACGCTTTTGTATCAGTTAATACCGCAGTTACTTTCCCAACTACACATCGTTACTTCTTTATGTTAACAACAACCAGGTTAATAATAATAATGATAATGATAATAATAATAATAATAATAATAATAATAACAATAATACATCCATAGTAATTCTGCCCGAAGGCAGGTCCTTCACTGCAATCGTAGCATTTCATGTTATGCTTGCAGCTTTACTAGGGAATTGTAGGTGTGGTAGCTTCCCGTTACTTTCCACACCGGTGAAGGATGATCATGATGATGTTAATGATAGGGATGATGATGATGATGAGCCATATGATTTCGGGGACAGTTTGGGCCCTAAAGTTTTCCTGACATTTGTCTTACAGGTGAGGAAAACCCCCGATAAAACCTCGCCCAGAAAACCTGCCCCGACCGGGGCAGTTACTTTCCCAACTACACATTGTTACTTCTTTATGTTAACAACAACCAGGTTAATAATAATAATAATAATAATAATAATAATATTAATAATACATCCATAGTAATTCTGCCCGAAGGCAGGTCCTTCACTGCAATCGTAGCATTTTCATGTTATGCTTGCAGCTTTACTAAGGAATTGTAGGTGTCGTAGCTTCCCGTTGCTTTCCACACCGGTGAAGGATGATGATGAAAGATGATGTTAATGATAGGGATGATGATGATGATGGCCATATGATTTCGGGGACAGTTTGGGCCGTAAAGTTTTCCTGACATTTGTCTTACAGGTGAGGAAAAACCCCGATAAAACCTCACCCAGAAAACCTGCCCCGACCGGGGATCGAACCCGGGCTCTCTGCGTGACAAGGCAGCACGCTACCTCGAGACCACAGTGGTGGATAATAATAATAATAATAATAATAATAATAATAATAATAATAATAATAATAATAATAAATTACAAATCGTAATGAGATGCACAAAGAAATTAAACATAGGCCCAATTCTGGAAATGCATGTTATTACATATTATAGGGACTCTTGTCGTCCCAAATTCTCCCAAAAAAAAATTGAACTGAAAATATATAAAACTGTTATTCTCACAGTTATATTATATGGTTGCCAAATATGGACTCTTACTTTAAGGGAGGAAAGGAGAATGCGAATATTTGAGAATGAAGTTCTTAAGAAAAAATTTGGACAGACAGGCGAATGGAGAAGACTATTTAACGGTGAGCTACATAATCTTTATATGAAGCCAGTTATAATAACAGTAAGTCTCATAGACTGCAATGAGCAGGACATTTGGCACGAATGAGGAATGAAAGAGTTACATGGAAGCTTCTTGTAGGGAAACCAGAGGTAAACGTCCAGTTGGTAGACCAAGAATAAGGTGAGACAATAACATTAACCATTATTTGAGGGAAATAGATTATACAGGAATAATAGGAAACTATTATCTCAGGATAGGAATTATGGAGAGCTTACGTCCGCGTGGTCATGAAACTACAGGGTCGATAGTGCCAGTGAGTTAGTTAGTTTTTAATAATAATAATAATAATAATAATAATAATAATAATTATAATGTCCCCGCCAAAACTGTCCCAAGCCAGGTTGGAAAAGGGTGTCGGGGAGTACTAACAACCTCGTTAAAAAAAAACCTGGGCTCGGCCGGCTGATAATATCCGGTAAGAACCCCTATCCAGGGTACAGATATGCTGCCTTGCACTTTGTCATTGGTTTGACAAAGACTAGAAGAAAATTTACAAGGTGGAGTCTCCCCCATTATAGAACAATTGGTTTATTTTCATGACCAAAAATCACCTGATTCTCAAAGTTGGGAGTTGATGCATCAGGCCAGATCCCTGTTCATCATAAAAGAGAAACAATGCTAAAACGGTTAAAGAATTAAAGTCGGACGAAAATAAACGGAGACGACAAAACCAAAAGAAAATTACAGTTGTTGTTGGAAAATATTAAATATTTCTTCTTCTTCTTCTTCTTCTTCTTCACGGTTTAGGCTTATTTACTAGCCTGTTCCGGCTCCAAACTGCTGCTCTTTCCATCTTTCCCTTGGTCTCCCCAAACTTCTTCTTCCTCGTGGTGAATAGTTGTATGCTGCTTTTGGTATTCTATTATCAGTCATCCTTTCCAAGATATTTCATTTAGTTTATATAGCATTCATTGTAGTTCGTCTTCTGTTTTTTGCTATTAAAGCTTGGTCATTTGTAAAGGCTACTGTTTTTATTACTATATTTCCTAAGTTAATTCCCCCAGTCTCATTTGCTTGATCTTATCATGTCGTCGAAATAAATGTTAAAAAGCGTGGTTGATAGTGGACAAATTGGTTCCCTTTGATTTATTTTTATTTTTGCTTTCTCATACATTTTCTTAATTACTGCTATCAAGTGTAATATTTATTAATAGAATATGTATAAGACATAAGCAGTTGATAGAATACTTACTTACTTACTTACTTACTTACTCACTGGCACTATCGAACCCGTAGGTTCATGGCCGCGAGGACATAAGCTCTCCATACATCCCTACCCTGAGCTAATGTTTTCCAATCATTCCCTGTATAATCTACCTCCCTCAAATAATAATTAATGTTATTCTCCCACCTCATCCTTGGTCTACCAACTGGGCATTTTCCCTCTGGCTTTCCTACAAGAAGTTTTCATGCAAGTATTTCATTCCCCATACGTGCAACATGTCCTGCCCATCGCAGTCTACGAGACTTAACTGTTATTATTTTATCTGACTTCCTATAAAGACCATGTAGTTCATTGTTACCTACTTACTTACTTACTTACTTACTTACTCACTGGCACTATCGAACCCGTAGGTTCATGGCCGCGCGGACATAAGCTCTCCATACATCCCTACCCTGAGCTAATGTTTTCCAATCATTCCCTGTATAATCTACCTCCCTCAAATAATAATTAATGTTATTCTCCCACCTCATCCTTGGTCTACCAACTGGGCATTTTCCCTCTGGCTTTCCTACAAGAAGTTTTCATGCAAGTATTTCATTCCCCATACGTGCAACATGTCCTGCCCGATCGCAGTCCTACGAGGACATTTAACTGGTTATTATTTATTATTAACTGAACTTCCTATACAAAAAAGACATGTAGTAAATCACATTGTAATATGATAGTCTTCTCCATTCACCTGGTCTGTTCATCTCTCTTTGCCGTCCAAAAATGTTCCGAAGTACTGTATTATCAAATTACTTGTAATCTTTTTTCCTCCCTTATAGTAAGAGTCCATGTTTCGCACCCATAGAATATAACTGGTAGAATAATAGTTTTATATATTTTCAGTTTAACATTTTTTGAAAGAGTCTCTCGGACATTTCAAGAGTCTCTGCAGTGCATAATAGCACGCATTTTCAGAATTGAGCCTATGTTTAATTTCTTTTTGCATCTCATTCCATTTTGTGATTATAGTTCCTGGTTTTTTAATTCAGTTCATAGCCACTTCCTCCCTCAAAATTTCCCCTCATTTGTCCTTAGCTCTCCATTTCCATTATATAATGTATTTCTAACGTGTGGCCATATATTATGTTTTATTGACATTTAACTATTCCAATCCTAATTTCTTAGTTGTACTCAATATTGTTGCGTGTGTCCTATAGTATCCTTGCCCGAGTATCTCCTCGCTATCGGACAATAGTACTATAATAATAATAATAATAATAATAATAATAATAATAATATAATAGCTTTATTTTACCTGGCAGAGTTAAGGCCTTAAGGCCTTGTCTACCACTCAACCAGGTTTAAAAAAAATACAAAAGAAAAGTCTTAAATCTAAATTACAATATATATATATATACGATTACAAGTTATGAATACAATACAATTAATATTTATAATGTATTTTGATTTACTCTAAATTTAACGAATTAAATATATAATATGTACAAGATATATAAAAAAAACGAGGAAAAGATTAATGACATAGTATAAAATTAAATAAATAGAGAAAAATTAATTATTAGACAACAGGTAACTGTATAAGCGTGACTTAAAGGTGCCAAGTGTGCGGCAACCCCTGATATCTTGAGGAAGGAGATTCCAGGAGCGGGCGGAGGCTACTGTGAAGGAAGTAGAATAGGAGGAAGTGCTATGAAGAGGAATTGTTAGCAGACTGCTATCTTGTGACCTAGTGTCAATATTGTGGTAAGAGGATAACTTCTCAAATCTGGACGCCAGGTAAGTAGGAATGTAGGAATTCAGAAGCTTGAAAAGTAGCGAAAGAGAGTGCAATTTACGTCTGTCAGTAAGACGGAGCCAAGAGAGGTTATTAAAGTGTTCGGAAATATGGTCATAACGGCGGATATTGAAAATGAATCGAACGCAAGCATTATGAACACGCTGCAGTCTCTGCGACAAGGCATAGTTTAGATCATTATATATAATGTCACAATAATCGAAGTGTGGTAACACAAGATTCTGCACAAGGATTTGTTTTAACGAAACTGGGAGAAAATTCTTTAAACGTCTAAGATAATGTAAGATGGAGAAAGTCTTTTTACATATGTGTTTCACTTGTGTTTGCCAGGTTAAATTTGCGTCTAGATGTAGTCCAAGATCTATTACTGAAGAAGAATAAGGGATAATTATATTATTTATAGTAATGTTTGGAAGTGTAGATATGTCAAAGGTTGTAAGCAGTCTTTGTTGTCCCATTAGAATTACTTGTGACTTGTTAGGATTTAGATTTAGACCGATACTTGAAGACCAGTTAAAGATGGATATGAGATCGTCATTCATTTTCATCAAGCTGTTATAGAGAGAATGAGGAGGTGAATGTAGGTAAATTTGGAGATCATCAGCATAGAGGTGATAACGGCAGTGCTTTAGTACAGTTGGCAAATCATTTATGTAGATTGAGAAAAGAAGAGGTCCGAGAACACTGCCCTGGGGGACTCCAGCCGGCACGTTACGCCAAGTCGAAGATCTAGAGTTTAATGAAACGTATTGTTGACGACCGTGCAGGTATGAGTCGAACCAGGATACAGCGCTGTCAGACAAATGTAGGTGCTTGAGCTTTATCATAAGTAAGTCGTGGTCTACTGTGTCAAAAGCTTTGCTGAAGTCAAGTAAGGTTAAAGGAGTCAATTGACGTCTGTCCACGGCTTCACGAATATCTTCGGTAATTTTTAGCAAAGCTGTGGTTGTGCTATGACCAGATCTAAAGCCGGATTGATAAGGATCAAGGAGGTGATTTTCTTGGAGATAATCAGTCATTTGCTTATGTACAATATATTCCAGGGCTTTAGATAATGTCGGAAGGATGCTAATCGGTCGGAAGTCATTACAGTTAGTAGGTGTACTTATTTTTGGTATAGGCCGAACTCTAGACTGTTTCCATACAATAGGGAAGATAGAAGTTATAAGGGAAGCATTGAAAATATGAGTCACTGTGGGTAGTATAATGTCAATGATTTTATTTAGCATTAAAATGCTGATGTTATCTGTTCCTTGCGCATTGGATTTAATCCGCTTGAGTGCTTTTTTAACGTCTATAGGCGAAATGTCGTAAAAGTAAAATTTATCTCTTCCTATATGTGGGGATGGGGATAAGTCTTTAAGAATGTCTATTTTAGTCTTGTTGTCTGGAGGTGTCATGGGTATTGAGGTAAAATGTTCATTTAAGTCATCTACAGAAATGTCTATAGAGTCAGTTGAGGGATTCAACTGTCTAAGTCCCATTGCACGGAGATTTCGCCAAGTGTCCCGTGCACTTATTTCAGGTCCGATTATACTGTGGGCGTGTCGTAGTTTGGCATTACGTATAGTTTGTGTAGTTGTGTTTCTAAGTTGTTTGTACAGTTGCCAGTTCTCGTCATTTTTATGTCGTCTGTATGTTCGGTATGCTTTGTCTCGTTTTGACATAAGTTCACGTATTGAATCATTCATCCAGGGAGCAGGGGAGCGGGAAAATCGTCGGGTTTTTACTGGTGCATGTCTGTCGTATAGTTGTAGTATCAGTGTATTAAATGTGTCTACTTTTTCATCAACTGATCTAAGATTCCATATTGAATACCAAGGTAGTTCTAAAGCGTCTGATTTTAGTTTAGTATCGTCTATGTTTTGTAAATTTCTGTACGTAATCAATTTAGAGCGTCTTTTAGGACATTGGAGTGAGTATTCTACGAATACAATGTCATGAGCAGATATGCCAGGAGCAGGAATTTGTCCATATGACAGTACTTTCTGTGGATGTGTAGTCACAATTAAGTCCAGTAGAGTGTCGGAAGTAGCAGTATGATGTGTGGCAGAGAGAGGAACAATGGTCATATTAAAGCTTTGGAACATATTTTTAAGTTGTATGGCTGGTGAGTCAGTCTGAAGAAGATTTGTATTAAAATCGCCTGCGACAATAACGTGTTCATAATGAGGCAATGAATCGTTCAGAGCGTTTTCTAGATCCGAAAGGTGCCCAATTTTTGGAGGTTTGTATACAATGCATAAGAGACATTTTTTTTAGACTGGCTTGAATTTCTACGAATAAGAACTCGGGGCGAGCGGAATATACAGAAGGGGACTTGTGGACAATTCTTGGATTAAGCTCATTTGATATAAAGGCACAAACTCCTCCACCTCTTTTATCTATTCTGTCATTTCTGAGCAGTGTATATCCGTCTAGGTGAACAAGGGACGAAGGTATGGATGGGGTGAGCCAGGTTTCCGAAATTAAAATGGCGCTCAGTCCAAGAGATGAAAATATGGTTTCAAACTCATCAAAGTGGGACAGAATGCTTTGTGAATTTACGTGAGCGATTTTAAGTGATGATTTATCAATAGAAAATGCATTCCTAAGTAGACTGGTAGTTGTTTTTGGAGGGGATGGTAGGGATTGAGGAATGTTGCTACCTGTGTTAAAAGCTGTCTGCACAATAAGAGGGTGATTGGAGAAGGTGAGTGAGTCAGGGGTTCCAAATAATTCATCATTTGTCAGCTCAATGTTGCCAATAGCAGAAAGTAAAAATAAACTATGTACTGTAATAACTCTAATAAAATTAAAATAATTTAGCTAAACAAATAACTTAAAAAATTAAAATAAAACAAGTAAGTTGTCCTAAATAAAAAATAATAAACTTAAAACTTACCTAAATTAGAAATAAATTAACAATATAATTGTTAGCAAAGAAAAGACAAATAAAGTAAACATATTTTACACTCAGGTCCTATCTAGTTGATATCCGTAGAAGATCTAATTTTGCGTTTTTCGCCATTTACTTTGGCTATGACGGCACCGTCCATTGTCCATACATTTTGAATACCGTATTTTTGTATACTGTCTTGTAGCAGGCGATAGCGACACTTCGTTAGGTCCTCGCGAACAGTGACCCCACTTCCTTTCAACTTTTTCTTGCTTAGAAAAACTTCACTGCGCTTGCGGTAACTAACAAATTTCACTATTATAGCCCGCGGTCTTTCTGCATTATTAACACCAACACGGTGACTTCTGTCAATGTCTGTCACTGATAGATCGACACCGATTTTTTTGGCCACCTCGATGGCTTTCTGGTCAGTGTCCTCTCCGGCCTCTTCTTTTACACCAAAAATTCTGAGGCATTGACGTCTCTGGTATTGTTCTAGATCGTCTAATTTATTTTCTAACACCTCAATCTTTCTGTCTTTTTCATCGAGGGTCTTTTTCAGATCCTCAATTACTTTAGTGTTGTCCTCGATGGTCTTCTGCAGTTCCGCCACTACCTGGTCCCGCAACATGGACACAAACACCTGCAGAGTGCCGGGATCCTGTAGCGCCTCTTTCACCACACGTTTCACTGCTTCCTCGGTAGAACTTGTCGAATCATTGTTTGAATTACGTGTGTTTTTACCCATGTTGTTAAATGTACACACTTTTGACACTAACTAAAATAAATTTAAACTTAAACAACTACGAATATACAACTTTAACTATGAAATAACGAAGGCACCTGCTCAAAAGTAACTTAAAACCTGGAGCGTAACTTGTGCGTGTTAGTAGCTAGCCGCCATAGGACATCATCAGCATAAACTAACAGCTTATTAATACCATTGAGTTGAAAGCCGTCCTCATTCTCTAAAGATTTAATGGCATGCTCTAGTACAAAATTAGATAGTAGAGGAGATAGTCTCCTTGCTTCAACCCATTATGGATTTCAAAAGTGTGTGAAAACTGTTTGCCTACAGGCACCCTACTATTTGTGCCATTTAGACACATTCGTATAAGTCTAACTAACTTCTTAGGAATTCCGAACTCCAGCAGGATACTATATAACTTCTCCCTCTTAATAGAATCATATGCTTTTTTGAAGTCTACGTATAGTTGATGTACAGTACCATTATATTCCCATTTCTTTTCTAAAATCTGTCTTATACTAAAAATCTGATCTGTTGTAGACCTGTTTCTTCTAAATCCACATTGATGGTCTCCTAGAATGTCATCAATATAGGGAGTAAGTCTGCTTACTAATATATTTGTTAGAATTTTGTACGAAGTTGAATGTAATGAGATGCCCTGTAGTTGTTGCAATCAGTTTTATCTCCTTTATTATAAATTGGTACGATAATTGATTCTTTCCATTCATCTAGAAGAGCTTCTTTTTACCAAATCATACTAAGCAACCAGCGTATTTTGTCCATCAATTTTTCTCCCCCTGACTTTATCAGTTCTGTTGGGATCTCATCTGAACCTGATGCTTTATACATCTTCAATTTTTCAATCGCCATTTCAACCTCTAATGCACTTTGTTCTGCGACTAGCATTTCTGCTGACTGTAAATTATCCTCCTCAATGTCCTGTTCTGTATGTACATTTAATAGCTGATTAAAGTAACTTTTCCATTTATTTAATATACTCCTAGAGTCTGCAATCATATCCCCATTTTCATTCCGAATTATGTTTGTTCTAGCCTGAAACCCTTTCTTCTCTATACTAATTACCTGATATAATTCTCTAATGTTCCTATTTTTTGCGTTCATTTCAAGATCATTAATTTTTTCTCTTAAATATTCCCTCTTTTTACTCTTTAGTAACTTGGTGGTTTCCCGTCTAATACTACTCAATTGCTCTAAATTTACCTCATTTGGCTCGTGTAACCATTTCATTTTTGCTAGCTTTATTTTCTTTACAATGTCGGCATATTCCTCATCAAACCGTTTCTTGTTTTGCCTCTTTTTTTAAACAACCAATGCTTTCTGATGCTGAAAATTTAATAGTATCTCTTATAGCCTTCAATTATTTATTTATATCACTTTCTTCTTCGTTTTCCACATTGTCATCTGAAGATTCCAGTACTTCAAATCTATTAGCAATTTTGATTTGGTATTCTTGCCGCATTTCATCATTTTTCAAGTTTTTTATTCAAATTTTACAGAATCATCTTTAGCGTTTGTTCCTCTCATAAGCTATATCCGTTGTCTGATTTTCACTCTGACCAGATGATGATCCGAATTGCAGTCAGTCCCTCTAACTGATCTAACATCGATGATGCTACTGTGCCAGCGTTTGTCCACTAATACATGATCTATCTGGTTCCGAGTTTCGACATCTGGAGATGTCCAGGTGTATTTATGAATATCCTTATGCTGAAATGTTGTGCCCTTAACAATGAGATTCTTTGATGTTGCGAAGGTGACTAATCTAACCCCATTGTCGTTACTATTCATATTCAATTACTGGATCAGGATATTTCGAAAAATGAAGTGGTTTCTTCCATTAAATGTTTAAAGAATGGTAAAGCACCTGGAATTGATGGAATACCAGGGGAATTCTTGAAAAATATGATATCATCCAATAAATTATTAGACGTTTTGAAAACTGCGTTCAACAAACTTTTTAATGGAGGAGATTATCCGGAAGCCTGGGCGACAGGTGTCATCCAACCGCTATACAAAGGGAAAGGTGGGGCACAGATACCAGAAAGTTACAGGGAATTTGTCTCTTGTCAGTGTTCGGAAAAATATATTGTAAAGTACTTTACGAACGAATAAGACAATGGGCTAAAAAGAACAATATGCTCTCAAAATATCAGGCAGGTTTTAGAGAAAGGTACTCCACGGTGGACAACGTATTTGTTCTGAGAACATTAATTGATGACAATCTGAAAATGAAGGGGGGTAAATTATTTTGTGCATTCATTGATTTTAAGATGGCATTTGATACTGTGGACCGAAGCGCACTTTGGGAAAAATTAAATCGGAAAGAATTGTCTCATAAAATGATACATGCTCTAATGTCAATTTATAAATATGTTAAATGTTGTATAAAAGTAGACCAAGGGCACGTTACAGAGAGCAGTGAAGCCAATCGGGGAGTGAGACAAGGTTGCATTTTATCACCAATGTTATTTAATCTATTCGTTGATGATATTGTAGACGTAATGCTAGGAGGAGAAATTGAGGCTCCGGAGATAGGAAATGTTAGAATCCCAGTCCTGTTGTATGCAGATGATTTAATTATCTGTTCCAGGACAATCAAGGGATTGCAAAGATGTCTTGACCTACTGGAAATATACTGTAGGAATTGGGGATTGACTGTAAATGTTAGTAAGACAAAACAATGACCTTTAAAAATGGGACGGTTTATGGTAGAGCAGAGGAATGGAAATACAGAGATCAAGTTCTTCAAAACGTAAAACATTTCGAATATCTTGGTACGACGTTGAAAATGAACGTAAAGTGGAAAAAACATATTGATATAGCATTATTTAATGGGAGAGGACAACTTAACAGTGTACTCGGTATTCTGGGTCGAGTGCCTGATATTCCAGTCAGCACATTAGAAAAAATGTATGCAGCGATGGTCAGGCCAGTAATGCACTATGGTAGTGAGATTTGGGGTTTCCAAAGAACGGAAATACTAAATAAGGTATATACGCATTTTCTAAAGTATATTACAGGACTTAGTAAGGCCGTTTCTAACTGTGGAATTTTATATGAATTCGGGTCATTCCAGGACGACATTAACTGTAAAATTCGTGTACTCAAATACTGGTTGCGAGTAATCCAAGGTGAACAAACAATGCTTAGAGCAATTTGTTACGACCACCAAATTAAAAACATAGATGTTAAATTTTGGGCAGACGAGGTTAGGAGAGAACTTCAAAAGATTGGGATGGGCTGGATATGGGAAAAAGGGACTGAAAATCGCAAGAACGTGTGGAGAAAAATAAGGAGGAGGTACGTAGATATAAACCAACAAGATACTTTCGCCGAATGTACAGGAAAACGCTCACTGTGTTTACAAAGAGACCTAAAACACGTCTGGGGAAAAGAATCGTATATACTCAACCTAGGATTTAAGGAGAGATCACGGCTTGCTTGGTTTAGGCTAGGGGCATGGAAATTTCTAAAAATTAGCGACGATCACGATATGCGAATATGTCCAATGTGCGGGAACTTTGAAGATGAGATACATATATTAGGAAAATGTAATGATTTAGAATATTGGAGACGTCAGTTATTACCGGAAAGATTTCTAAATTCAAATCGGAAAAGATTGGCATGCTACGAATTATTGGTAAATCCAGAAAATTGGATAAACCTCGGTAAATTTCTGGACAAAACGCGAAAAATAAGGACAACACTCATTCATGAATAAATATATGTTATCAAAATGCAATACCATTAATTATTAACAATTATATATAAATTAATTAGTGTATAATGCTGTTGTGTTATTATTTAATTGTAATATTAATGTGTTTTCTTTATGTAATTGTAATGTTAATGTTTTTTTAGTGTATAATGCTATTGTGTTATTACTTAATTGTAATATTATTGTGTTTTCTTTATGTAATTGTAATGTTAATGTTTTTAGTGTATAATGCTATTGTGTTATTATTTAATTGTAATATTATTATTGTGTTTTCTTTATGTAATTGTAATGTTATTGCTGTTTTTGTTGTTTATTTTTCTTTACACTAGTACCAATTATTACTTTATTGTAACGGACTGTCAACAGCACGTACGGCTTACTGCCCGTGCGACCCATATTTGTGAATAATATTGTAAATATCTTACTTTTTGTCTAATAAAGTCCTACTACTACTACTACTACTATCTTCATGAAGACTGAATTTGCCTATTGTTGGTTTGAATATATACCCGCCCCACTTTTGCATTAAAATCTCCTAAGACAATTTTCATATGATATCGTGAAAGGCTATGAAATAAGCATTCTAATTCTTTATAGAACTCATCCTTGATCGTGTCATCTTTATCTTCTTTGGGGGCATGTACATTTACAATTATAAAATCATGTCTTTACCCTGTAGAATTATATATGATATCCTATCACTTAATATCTCGGATAGCGGATAGGATCCTCCTTCTGACTTAAAAACCCGTTCCAAATGCAGGTCTTTCTGCACCCCCGTAGTATAATGCAAAGCTTCCTGATTCCTGAATACCTTCTCCTGGCCACCTAACTTTCTGTAAAGCGACTATATCCTAGGGCGATTTATCTAATTCCCGCGTTAATATCTCTAGTGCCCCGCTATTGTATAAAGTCCTAACATTCCATGTTCCTAGGAACATGTCCCTGTGTTTGAGCCTTTGGCATGGGTTCCCTGAAGTAGTCCCCGCCCGGAGAACCGAATGGGGGACTATTTGACCTCCGGAAAATTTTACCCCAGTTGAAGCCATGCCCGCATTTCTTGACAGTTGTATTTTTATGGTGAAATATCGTCACTCTTTCGACCAAGGTACTTTTTTCGTCTGGCTTATCACCTTCGACCAGTCCGGCATGGGTAACCCTATCGGCAGCAATGCTACCGCCAGCATAGCTCTCAGGATCATTTAAGCACGCAAGCCACTCCACCACGACAAGATAAAGATACCATGGAGGGAGCTGTTAATAGAATACCAAGTAATATAAAGGTAAAACAAATATTTGGTTTTCAAACTCAACCAATCAATGGAAATTCCCATAATTGCTGCGAGGAACATAGGTCTCTCAGAAAAATTCATCTGACTCTATTCTCGATCAGTTCCTTGATCTCATTCCAAGTCTTCCCCATTTTTTTGCTTCCGTGAGAACAATTCGTTTCCATGTTGTCTTGGGTGTGCCAATTCCCCTAATGTCCTTTGGGTACAAATCCAATGCTATCCTGGGGGGGTCAGCGATGTTCCCAACTCAAGGAACCATATTAAGAGGAAGACCTATGAATAAATAATGGAACTGTCGCCTCAAAACCTAAAAAAAGTGTAAAATAGACCATTGGGAATAGTTTTCTATGGCGGAAACTCATGGAGAAGGCTAATGGAATAGGTGAAGGTCTTTAAAGGGCCGTGAAAGAAGAAGATCATCACTGAAACATTGCAAATGATCTTTTTTAGGCCTTTCAAAATGTCTGGACTTTGTTTTTGGATAAGAGTCGTTCCCTTTTAAAACATAACGTATTTTATTTTCTCTTTTTTTTTTAATTTTATTCGATCGATGCAAGATATCACTGACTACGTAAAATGGCGCAAACATACTTTATTTGCCGTCCTAAAACCATATTAACAATTTATTTGCCAAAAACGTACAGAATTCTGATTTACATTCCGAGAGAATTTTTATCACTATGCTAACATATAACTGGTGGTTCGAGGGAAAAGTGCATGCTTTATTGCTCAATATATGAAAACAGTCCAACACCATTCCAATGCTAAATATAATTCCATATGAATGTTATTTATTTTACTTTTAACTTTTAAAATAGAAAAAATACGATATTAATTACTTTTGAGTACTGCATCAAATGTAAATATAATCAATGAAACTGATATTCTATACAGTGTTTCAAAATAAAAATCACAATATTTCCGAGATAATGAAGAATATACGAAGTACCAAAGTTCGTCAAACTCTATCTTTCTACTGCTCGCTCTCGATGCGAGAGCTGCTTCAGGGGAGTGCGGGTATGAGAGTGTCGTGTACAGATAACAAGAGATCGAGAGTGAGAAGTCCCGGGACTCTCGCAGTAGAGTACATGCTACGTACAAAATGTTTACTACATGTACGAAGCCGTACGTTTCTCAATAACCGAAGGAATTCTTTATTTTACGAATAAACATTTATTATTATTATTATTATTATTATTATTATTATTATTATTATTAAGATGTTAATTATATATTTTTTTTCCTGGTAAGTCAGTCGTCCTCAACTAAATTATTAAACTTCTTCAAGTTATTCTAATATGGACGCCTTTCGAAAACAATGTTTCATCCTCTGCGTTTTAACTTCGAACTTATGGCGTTATGTAGATTAGTATTATTGTTATTATGATTATTATTATTACTATTATTGTTATTATTATTCTTTTATTATTATTATTATTATTATTATTATTAAGATGTTAATTATAATTTTTTCCTGGTAAGTCAGTCGTCCTCAACTAAATTATTAAACTTCTTCAAGTTATTCTAATACGGAGACCTTTCGAAAACAATGATTCATGTTCTGCGTTTTAACTGGAACTGATGGTGTTAAATAGGTTGATATTATTATTATTATTATTATTATTATTATTATTATTATTATATTATTATTATTATTATTATTATTATTATTATTATTATAGCGGAAGTGAATGTGAAAATGACCGGCTCTACGTAGTGCCTTACTTAAGCGAAACAACACTTCAGTCATTTTGTATTCTTTAGATTGTTCTTTTTTTTTAACGCTACAGCAAGTGCGCAGATGATTTGGTTATTTTTGCCACATCAGATGTTGATTTATAATGGAAAAATGTATAATTATTATAATATTGTCAATTAATTTTAAGAATTATTTTAAAGAATTAGGCAGAGGTTTATTCGACTGTTTACCAAAAAATTAAACAATAAGCAAACATTATGTGAAACATATATTTTAACAAAACAAAAGCAATGGCTATGTGCGAAAAAATTGGTTAAAAATGCTGTGGAGAATTGTTGTACTCGATTTTGAATTTTGAAAGCGGCGGCGAGAGTCGGGTTTCACCTGTATAGTAAAGGGAGATTCGTGAACTGATAATTCACGAATCGATTAGCCAGCTGATAAATGTCTACATGAGTCTATATCTCCATTCTGGAAGAGTCGGTTCTCGAGTGTTCCACTCGAGAAGTCTCTTGACTCGGAGTCAAAAATATTCCTCACTCGCATATTTAAGGATATGCGAGGATAGGATGAATCATTTGTGTCTGTGTAGTGAACCAGGGAAACAGCCCGAAGAACAAAGACAAAAAGATATTCTAACCGGAACCTTCAGCGAGTATAAATAACTGAGTTATAAAATAAATTATGAAGAGAGTATTTATTATGAGCAAATTATTATATAAAGTGAAATTCTGTGAAATAAATAGAGGAAATCTGGATATTGTGTTTAAATATTTTAAGATGTTAATTTCAAGAAATGCAACTGGTTTCCATCAGCGATAATACAATTCGATGGAAATAATATTGAACTAGTATCCGAATTTAAATACGTCGGACTTTTAATTTCTGAAGCAAACAAAAATAGTGTAGAGTTCAAATTACAGAAATTTTAAAAAATAACTGAAATCATTAAACGAGACTTTTGAAAACAACTGTTCGTTAGAACTAGGAGTAAATTACAATTACACAATATAACAGAACCCCCCCCCTAAAATATAGCACTGAAAACTGAAATTTTAACTCTAGATATAAAATCGAATCACACCTGTAAAAATTAGATGTTTATGTCAAAAACTAAAATAGCATCATCGTATTCTGATGCACTAGCATTCTATAGTCCGTCCGATAAAAATTAATATTTTCTGGAACTGTTATACAAAATAAAATAAATTAAATATTAAATTACTATAATTATTGATAAGTGATATTAAAAACAGAATAAATAAAGGTAGAGCAATAACACCAATGTTAAATGATGTCCTATGGAACATACATATAGGCTAACAAGGAAAAATAACTTACAAATATATAATTCAATACTGACACAAATGAAGTTGAAACATGGAAATACAACGAAAACTTATATCAATATAAATGGATTTCTTGGGGAGAGCAGCAAGATATTTAAAATAAAAGGTGACCCAGAAAAACATTGAAATTGTGTTCACCTAGATGAAGAAATAAATGAAGACCTCTTAACTCGTGGATGCAAGAAATAAGAACTGGAATGAGAACAAGAGGACTGGATGACATGGAGTAACTGGATAGGAACAAATGGAGAAGGAAAATAAAACATTAGGCGCAGAAAGAGTATATAACATTGAAAATCTGTATATAAATAGAATTATTAGATTAAATATCATAACCTACATAAATATATTTTTATTGTCCATTTCATAAAACTCATATTTAAAGAATGATGGCTTACAGAAAGAAATGTTCTTGTTCTGATGATGCACAGAGTGCTGACTGATAAAGGGAATTACCTTACCACTTCGTGTATACTGATATATAGAGGGCGTATCCCTATGACATGTCATATTTTTAAACCTTTTATTTTGAGCTTTGAGTAAACAATAACATTTATATAGGTCTTCTGATGAAAAATTAGTGATTTTTATTATCTTTTGAGTAATTTCTCAATTTTTGTAGATTTTTGATTATATATATTCTAATTTCTGTAATAAAGCCATATTTAGCCACATTTCGGGGATTTTTGTAAGTCGTCAGCGAAGTCTAAAGAACCAATGTCAGTCGCAAGGTGTATGGTCCCTTATTCGAAGGTCAGTTTTATTTCTGAAAATTACTGGAAATACCTGACCGTTAAAACACCCGTTTTCACTTTACAGTATGCTGAAAATTTGGAAAATATATGTGAATAAACAATCAATATAAAATGTTTAATTATGAGGTAATATTTGTTGTCATTTAGGTCATATTGAACATTTCAGGTAATAAATGCATTCATAATTTCTTATTTTTTAAATCATAAAAATGCACTCCTTGCTGAAATGTCAGCCTAGGATGACAGTGAATATTCCACAACGGTCTCAGAAGTATTTGGTGTCATTGCTATTGATTTGTATAACTCATTAGTTTGCTAATAATTTAGCTTTCGATAATTAAATTGTATCACGTATTAAAAAACAGAATTACAGGTCATAATAAAAAATAAATCACTAAATACACGAATTAAATGCGTTTTTAAAATTGTAATGTTTATATAATCAATTGAGTTGGTGTTTACTTTATGAAAATCTTTATTTATTATATGTAACATTTATTTATTAAAAACGTTATGCGTTCTTTCTACTAAGTATGAGTAATCTATGAACATTTCTAAAACAAACAAAACAATTATCCAGATAAAAACGTTTATATAACGCTGATATACAGTATAACAAGTAATATATATGATGCGAATTAATACAAATACGATTTATAGATTTAGATACTAAAATAGCATCACTTTTACTTCCTCTCGTTTAAATATAAAACTCACCCATGGTGAAAGAACTGAATAATCGGCAAGTTGTCAAAAACCTGCTTACCTGTAACAGACAGTAAAGTACATATTAGTTATAACATGATTAAAAACGCTACACATAATACATATGGAAGTAAAAATCAAGAAAACTAAATATATGTTCACACATGAAAATACATTACATAATGGAAATGGACAGTCAATGACAAATGAGGGAAATTTTGAAAAAGTGGCGCATTTCAAATAACTAGGAAAAATAAATACAAACAGATAATAGGAATGAAGTGCGCAAATAAATTAAACATCCCCTCAATTTTTATAAATGCGTGGTGTTATGGAATACAGGGGCTCTTGTAGTCCCTACTTCTTTCAAAAAGCGTTAACTGACAATATATAAAACTGTTATTCCTCCAGTTATATTATATCGATGGGAAACATGAACACTTTTGGACCAAAGAGAGAGAAACCGACAGGCGAATGGAGAATATTATATAACAGCGAATTACATAATTTTTATGGAAAACCAGATATAATAAGAATAGTTACGTCTCGCAGACAGTAATGGGCAGGGCACTTTGCACGAATGGGGATTGAAAGAGGGGCATGGAAACTTCTTCTTCTTCGGCTTTCCCCCACTTATAGGTTTGCCGTCTTCAGTTTCCATTTATCTCTATCATTCCAATCTCCCTCTTCCGAATTCCGATCATCCATTATAGTTCTGACGTAGGTTTTCCATTTCCACCTTGGTCTGCCACGTTTATTTCTTCCAGGGGGTGACCATTGGTATATATTTTTTGGTCATCTTTCATTTTCCATTCTCTGTACTTGGCCATACCATTTAAGTGTTTGGTTTTCAATCCTCTTAACAACAGATGGGGTGTAGGAAAATCGGAGGGAAAATGCCCAGTAGGTAGGCCAAGAATGAAGTTGGATTATATTAACCATGATTTGAGAGAAGTAGATCATACAGAGGATGATTGGAAAACATTAACACAAAATAGGGAAATATGGAGAGCTTATGTCCGCGCAGTCATGATCCTACCGGTTTCATAGTGCCAGTGAGTTAGTTAGTAGTTATTTCCATTGATTTATTGTACTTACGATTTTATCAGTGATATCTAATTAATTAAAAAAATATACTATTTGTACGCGAGATCTCAAATGATAAATGTATCAATTCATTGTAGCAATTTCGGAATTAGTCTCATCATCAGCTGAAGGTTGATTTGTTGATTAGTAACATGATCAGTAAAAAAAATTACTGAGGATGGTACTATTCCGGAAAGGCCTACGTGAGTTAATAATTTTATCAGTTCAGAAGATTAATGTTGCTGCCTCGTACGCAAGCGGGCCCGTGTTTGATCTCCGTTCAGGACAAGTTTCGTGGACGATTTTTTGCTCGTCTTGAACCGAAAGTGCGTTTTTCGGCTCATTACTGCAGCGTCGTTATCCTCCCTAGACTGTTATATTCATGAACTATGCCAATATTCCTTTCTCCTTGCATCTACCCCCACTCTCCCTCTTTACCTCTCCTGCTGCGCTGTGCCTACGGCGCATCTCCCCTCTACCTCGGAACCTGCATATACGTGGTGCACAGGCAGAACGTTATCATTCATTCAATCATTCATTCTTTCATTCATCGATCCATTCCGAGATGGGATTGGAACTCTAAAAATGGACAAGGTCGTCTGAAGCCGAAAAGCGGCGCAGTTTTAGTTGGTCCTGTAGACCAGGGAAGAAGCCACCCTGGCTTGGACGCTAGCATGAGTGTAGTATGAGGTATGGTGTGGTCTTTGTCTTGTAAAAGTATTATCATTTATTTATTTATATTATGTTCTTGAATGATCAAATGTTTATCTTGATTTTGTTTTTACTTCAGACTACTTGTTTGCATTAAATATCATTTTTTTATATAATTAATGTTCAATCTGATTTATGTGCACGTAGCTGTTTGGTATAATCCTATACGGAAACTCACTCACTTAGGAGATCATTTCCAGCTCCCTTTATTTTGCTGTCTAGCTTTCCTGATTGATAATCATAGTGAAAACAATCATTTTCAGTCACTCTGTGGGTTTGAGAATCATTATTGATTTATGTTAATACGCCTTGGAAAGAAAGAAGAATCAATCCTTGCCTTCTATGGGCCCGAGGCAAGTAATTTTGTAATTAATAACCTTGGAGGTAATCAGATCTACGCTAATAGAAGCAGCGGAAACAAAAGACGATCCTTAAGCGGCACAGTCTGTAAGACAAAGTGAGGAAACGTTAAACCCCAAACGGTCCCCGAACATCAACTGCTATCACCAATATCATATGCGCCATGTTTAAAATAAATGTGTATGTGAATGGTGCGTTTCGTTTTAATATTGTGTTGTCTCGGAGGAGGCCCTGGAATTGAGCTATCACTCATTCGGGGAGATCCTCCTCGTCCTTGTGAGGTCAAAAAAGTATATGCGTGATCCACAGTTTAAAATCCCTCTTCCTACAAATCGTGTCATCGTAAGTCCCGGGTGGCGTGTGAAGTGTAAAAAAATATCCTTAAGTTGAGAGGTTAAATTTCAGTAACGGAATGATATTCATATTTTTTCTGTACGTTCTAGCAGGTAGACTTGAATAGCTCTTCTCTGTGACTAAAATTTAATAATAATAATAATAATAATAATAATAATAATAATAATAATAATAATAATAATAATAATAATAGTAATAGTTTGACTTATATACAGATTTTTCTTGTTTACACATTTTTATGTGCCAAAAGTTTTATATTTCTTATCCACTCGTCTCTATCCATCCATTCCATGTCCTCCACTCCTCTTGTATTCCAGTTTTTATTTCTTGCATCCACGAGTTTCGAGGTCTTCATTTCCTTCTTCCAATGTTTTCTTTGGTAATCTTTCTTCTAGTATTCGTCTTACGTGCACATACCAATTTAATTGCTTATAATTTATACGTCCGCCGCTATGGTCTCGAGGTAGCGTGATGCCTTGCCACGCAGCAGGTCCGGGTTCGATCCCCGGTCGGGGCAGTTTTTCTGGGAGAGGTTTTTCTCGGGGTTTTTCCTCACCTGTAAGACAAATGTCAGGAAAACTCTAAAGCCCAAACTGCCCCCGAAATCATATGGCCATCTCATCAACCTTATCGTTATCATCTCATCATCATCATCCTCTACCAGTGTGAAAAGCAACGGGAAGCTACCACACCTACAATTCCCTAGTAAAGCTGCAAAGCATAGCATGAAAATGCTATAATTGCAGTGAAAGATCTGCCCTCCGGCAGCATTACTATGGATGGATGGATATCTTATACAGAGTGTAAATTAATTATACCGAACAAATTTAACTACATATTATATAAACAATTTGAAATAATGAACTAATGGTCTACGAATTAAAATACCCAAGTTATGATTCAGTTTGTAAAATGGTTGGCACGCCACTGATTATTTCAAATTAAAATGGAAATAATATGACAGAGACTGTAACTTGCAACAAGCATGCGTCTTTAGCTCAGTAGTCTTACTACCGACGCAAATGTAAGATTGATGCATCACGTTCGAAACTACGTACAGTAGCCTATGTGTATATATTTTTTTTCCTTTCTTCCTTTGTGATGTATGTCCTGTATATTAGTTACGTACGTAGATTTACTTCTGGTTTAATTGTGTATTCATTATTTTACAGAATACGTATTGGAATGTCAGCGCAGTACACAAGTTACAAAACTATCTGTACGTAATGTACAGACAATTATTGTTTGAAAGGTTGTAATAATAATACACATACTTTAGAGTACAATCGGTTTCGTAAATAAAATATGCAATTGACCTGTGCAGTACTTATCTACTTAAATAAATGACAGTGCAGCGATCACAAGAGTAATAACATGAAGAGGTACAGTGTATGTACACATGGCATGCATAATTTTGTTGCGAAATAAGAAACAATACATTTCAGTAAACCAGAAAAAGAAGGTAAATCACCTGCAGACTGATTAGTGAGAATCTTCAAATTGGACACCCTCATTCTCATAACACAGACGACATCTCGTAGCCCGTGTCTCGCGGATCACATCACATGCTGCGATTATGCGTGCGACTAACAGTTCATATATATAAACAGGGGTCGCATACGCCAGTGTTTTCAGGTGTCCCCACAAAAATAACTAAGTGGACAGAGATCTGGAGAGCGAGATGGCCACACTACAGTTGAACGACCTCTTTCTATATCCAGACGCCAGGATACACTTCATCCAAATGATTTCGCACATTCCGGCAGAAATGGAGAGGAACCTGATGTGAAGAGGTTCTTCTTCCAGCAATCTAGGTAGGACGTGCTCTAAAAAGTCTTATCGAAAATCTCTGCTGGTGACCCCTATCAAAGATGGGATGAGAATTTTCATAATCTCACATATGACTGTTCATTGAGTTCATAACCAACCCATACGTATTTATTATAGCCTCGTCAATGAATAACACTCAGGTAAAGAAGAGCGGTGGCTGCAGCAAAGTCGAATTACAAAATTGTACCCACTGAGCGAAGTCCACTGGCTGTAAGGCTTGTACTTTTTTTTCAGATGAAATGCATAGAACTGGTTTTCGTGCAGGATTTTTCATATGGTTTGATGGTTCGTACCCATTACAAGTGGAACAGCACGAGTACTGTTAAAGGGATTATCTTACACTCTATGAAGGACATTTTTTTCGAACTCTGCAATGCGGCGCGTACGTCTTCCACCGGCGTCTACTCTGTTTACCTTCAGCGTCCCATGTTCCCGCAAACGCCTATCAACAGAATCGAAGGTTGTTTGGTGAGAATGGCGTCTATTTAGATACGCTACGCGTATATGGCAGCAGCTCTTGCACCATTACCTTGTGCTCCACCATATATTAGATGCATTTAGGCAAGTTCAGCATAACTGTAAACTTCCAAAAGGCCTCCACTTAATATTTTATATACATAATTTTAACAAAGTTGAGGGCGACGGCACCTGCCAATAGGTACATTTAAATGTTTAACTTTTATCTTACAACTGTAAAGATGTTCCACGATGCTTTCATGTATTGCGACTGATACTGAAGTAATTTCTAATCAGATGTTAATGTAATAACCAATACGGGAATAGATATTTTCCGCAGCCTATACTGAACAAATTTCAGTGTCAACATATCACAGTACACACGCAGGGAAAGAAAAAAAAAGTGGCCTGGCGTGATTTGAACCATCAATGTTCTAATCTCAAATCCACCACATTAACCATTAAGCCACACGTTAACTACAAAGATTCTGCGTATTTCCTTTTGAGCTAAGGCTCACATTGTACCGACTCTGCTTTAACCAGTGCAGTGGCGTGCAATCATCTGCTAAGTTCTACATTTTAAGGAATTTGGTAATCCAATATTTCATAAACGTTGTTGATGAATTATTAGAAATCAGGATCTCGGAATTAATACAAAGATCTTAAGTTTATATAGTATAATTTTCTCTCCTACTTTGCTCTCCTGTTGATATCTGTATTAATTGTAGATCATTTTGATTCCCTATAACTCGCCCATTTTCCCTCGTAGATCATTGGTTCCCTATCTCAAATTACTTTATTAATACCCCTCTGTAAGCAGTTAAATATGTGCGGTATAATTCATTTACACCCTGCATAATCTACTATTGAATATCTAATATTTATTTTTTCTCGTATGACGGTATTTTTTTTTTTTTTTTTTTTCTAATTTTGAACATCTTGCTGCTCTGCGTAAGAAATCCATTTCCATCGACATACGTTTTTGTTCTAAGTTTTTTGTTGAATTTCCAATCTTCAGTTCCATATGTGACAGTACTTCTCACTATAGAATTGTATATTTATAACTTATTTTTTCTCGTTATATGTCTGTGCCATAAGACTCCATTCATCATTCCTGTAATTGCTCTATCTTTATTTGTTCTGTCTTTAATGTATCACTTTCTTGTTTATCCTCTTTATCTACTTTTACTTCCAGATACTGAAATTCTTTACATCCTCTAATATACCCCATTTGATATTCTAATATTAAGCCTAAATCTTCGGTTTCGGCTCCACATCTCATATAAAATGTTTTTTCTAAATTTATTTTCATATAATAATAATAATAATAATCACAGTAATAATAATAATAATAATAGTAATAATAATAGTAATAATAATAATAGTAATAATAATTAATAATAATAACAATAACAATAATAATATCAACAATAATAATAATAATATTTTATTTATTCTAAAAGAGTTAAAGCCATAAGGCCTTCTCTTCTATTCAACCAGCATAAATATATAAACGCATGTTTTATTTTTGGAAGTGATATTTCGAGATTATTTTAATCACGTTTTTTGAGTCCGTACTATCTTACCTCAATTTAATGTTGATATGTTCTCTAACATGTTTCGATTAGTGTTCTAATCATCCTCAGCATGGCCAGACTCGTTAAATTATGTTGTGAACCCTGGATGTCGATGTCAGCTCCCTTCTGCGGTTGGCCAAAGAACCTCCAAACGAGGTCACGTTCAGTCGGTATTTCAAAATTCATAACTCTGTTTTTGTTTTTCTGAATGTAGATTTTTTCCCCAAATAGTTAGTTATTTTTTATTTCTAACTGAGTGTGATTATAAGACTAATCAAAACATGATCGAGAGCTAATCAACATTAAATTGAGGTAAGATAATAGACTCATAAAACTTTATATAAATGCATGTGTAAGAGTACAGATTTCATATTATACTATGGTAATTCTGAAGGGTTAAAAACATTAAAAGACATATGCAAACAACAATATATACTATAAACATAATAATAATAATAATAATAATAATAATAATAATAATAATTATTATTATTATTATTATTATTATTATTATTATTATTATTATTACATGGATGCGAAACATGGATTCTTACTTTAAGGGAGGAAAAGAGATCACGAGTATTTGAGAATGAAGTTCTTAGGAAAATTATTGGACCAAAGATAGATGGACAGACAGGGATGAATGGAGAAGACTACATAACAGTGAATCGCATAGTCTTTATGGGAGGTCAGATGTAATAAAAACAGTTAAATCTCGTAGACTTCGATCGGCAGGACATGTGTCACGAATGGGGAATGAAACACGTGCATGGAAGCTACTTGTAGGAAAACCAGAGGGAATGCGCCCAGTTGGTAGACCAAGAATGAGGTCGGAGAATAACATTAAGTATGAATTGAGGGAAGTCGATTAAACAGGGAATGATTGGAAAACATTAGCTCAGGATAGGGATGTATCGAGAGCTTTTATGTCCGCGCGGCTGTGAACCTACGGTAATGCCAGTGAGTTAGTTAGTTAATAATAATAATATTACTACTAATAATAATAATATAAATTAAACGATAAACACCAATTAATACATCTACCGTATTCACAACCACGGCTTACAGCCCGAAAACCTTCATCAAGATCATCAATACATCTACCTTTTATGTTTTATATAAAATATAATTTCAATAATAAAAAGTTAGTGAAATGGTAAGTAAAAAAGGTGAAGAGGTCTGGAAATTCTAATGAAGAGGCTCTCATATATTTTTTGAAATTAAATTAGTCGCTCTCACTATGAAAACGATTTAATTATACACAAACTAACGCTTTTTTAAAATTATGTTTTTGCATACAAATCGAGCGTGAAGTAATGCACAATTTGCTATTAAAATAATTATTACAGGAATTAATTAAATTGTTCATTTTATGGAAGTGGAAGCAAGCGTTTACGCACGGCAGACAGAGCGGTTAAACGTGCAGAATGCGTATCGAACCTACTCCATTGCAAGTATATACTGTAAAAACCAACCAACGCTTTAATTGATAACAAACCCAGTGCTACCAACATTATTTATAATTCCGCGCGTAAGGGCATATTTCATCGAGCGAGAGGGTGGGAAGGGGTAAATTTTATCCGTTTTTTAGTCACAGTGCAACACACAACGTACACGATATGCGAATAAAAAAAAAAGTTGCGGAAAAAATGAACACAACACAGTAGAGGACTACTACTGCATTATGAAATCAGTTTCTGCAGATAAATTTATGCTAGAATGAAGTACATAGCTAAGTAAAGTAGGGAATTCACATTAAGTTTCTTCATTATTATTCGGTCCTTAGTTCATAACAGTTTTTCACTGTTTTAATAATGATAATTGAAATAGTAATTTACGTTTAAAGGATATAAAATCAGGTTTTACGGATGAGTTTCCTGAATTTTGAAATTAATTCGTGAATCATTTATAATCCTTGCAATGTACACTTAGCAAAAAAAAAAATGAGCGGATACTTGATCTTGAATATTTCAAGTTTTAACGCGCGATTCACACGAGTAAACTAATTGCACAGTAGAGCTACAATACGTTTCCCTTCCTCCAATAAATAATATTCTTTCATGCACAGCAAGCCAGTGAACTCTTAGCTCAGTGCCTTATGGCTCGCTTCGTATGCAAGAGGTCACAGGTTCGATTCCGGATGAGGTTAAATGTTTTTGTTACAATGCTTTCTATTTTATTCTGTCTGTCCACTCTTAAAGAAAAAAACGAGCTATTTGCAAGTATTATTATTATTATGATCTTGATGAAGATTTTTGGGCTGTAGGCCGTGGTCGTGAGGCTTGTAGTTCCCCGACGTTTCGCTAAAGACAACCCTTGAGGATGCCAGACGCAGTCTTTGGCGAAATGTCGGGGAACTACAAGCCTCACGACCACGGCCTACAGCCCGAAAATCTTCATCAAGATCATCATAGGAACTCCGGCCGTGAAAGTCTACGTGAATACATTATTATTATTATTATTATTATTATTATTATTATTATTACTATTGTTATAATTATTATTATCACTGTCCATCATCTATGGGCTATTATTAGGCTGGACTTGACCTATATAAACTAAATATTTCAATTGAAGGGTGAAACCTTTTCCTCACTAATACGTAATAAATAAATACATAACATAGATTTATAGCATTATTACTAAAACGTGATACTGCACACACAAATTTATACCGGTAGCTAAATAGTATTATAGAGTTTACGAAGGCAGGACTATTACTTTCAAATAGTGTAAAGTGGACGTAGATTACGTGACTGGAATTCAATGTTATAGGATGTATTTTGCAGAAATACAAATAAATAACAAAAAATCATTGTCAAGGGATTTGAAGTCGGGCTCTCATATATATTTAGTTTTTTCGTAATTGGTTCAACTATCTATGCTATTCGAACGTCGGATACTAGTCGTCTAAGTTCTGGTTGTGTTGTTTACTTTTACACTATGAACGAGAGTTGAACTTTATTCGAAATGTCGCAATTTGAGTTATATTATATACCGGTACGTCGAACAATCGTAAATATCTAAAAACATGTCTCTTGCACTGTCCTTTAACTATTTAAGAAGATCAAACCCAAATACAAACATTTAACAATGTGTTACCCCGTGAACCACAGCTTTAGCATTACGAGCATGCGCAGTGGGTGATAACTGGGACTATGCGTTTTCAAACCGCTCATCCTTTTTTTCATTTTTTTTTTTGCTAAGTGTACATAATTTTATTTCCTATTATGTCGAATTTCATTACTTTTACGGGTAATAAATAGAATATATTAATGGTTTAAAGAAAGGAGATGCACCATCTCCTCTGCTACTACTAAATTTTGATAGAGCATGCCTGTATGGAAGTGAAATCTGGGTTCTAAAAAATAAAATGCATCACCAGATTATAAGCTGCAGAATGAGATTAATGCGCCGAACTGCTGGATATATTCTACTTGACCATCAGAGGAATGAAGATATTTTAAAGGAATTCCACATGTAATCTTTAGAAAAAATATATCCACCTACAGAGACAGATGGCTGTAACATGTATCTCGAATGTCACCAACTAGGATCCCTAATGAACTTCTTCGGTATCGCCCACGAGGACGGCGACGACCTGGACATCCACAAAAACGACTTTTAGACTCTGCCTAGTTGAGACCGAAACTGGTCAACGGCATATATGCATATAAGCATTAATGGTGCATGATAATGATAATATAACTGAAAAAAAATAGTTTTATATATTTTCTATCTATAGGGTGATTCACAATAAGCTGTACAGACTTCTAGGGGTTCTAGAGGGGACTTAGTAGATAAAGCTTTGATAAGGAACCCATATCCGGAAACGTACCATTTTGATGTAAAGTGAGATTGAAGATCGGAACAAAATAGGTTGATATCGTGCGCCTTGTGTTTCAGAATAAGTATTACAGACCCATCAAATTGGAGGAAGATCTTCTTGCACTAATTCTGGTGGCAGCAAAAATTATTGAGCACACACCAGATCTTGTAGGGCGTGTGTATGAAAACATGGGCCGTAGGTACACTTTGTGCAACGAACAACAAGGTCGCCACATGGAACCACACTTCTAATACAACTACTAAAGTCTTGCAATGCTTATTCTGAACCACAAGAAATGCGATATCAGCCCATTATGTTCCAATATTCACGCTTATTTTACATAAAAATGGTGCGTGTCCGGACATGGGTTCCTTATCAATTTTTGTTCTATTATGTCCCCTCTATAACCACTAGAAGTCTCTAATTCTTGTTGTGAATCACCTTGTATATATATAAAAGCGAATGTATATATGTCTTTTATCTGCCTGTTTGTGTTTGTCCCTTATGCGCTCCCATACCGTTCATCCGATTGTGATGGAGATTTTTTGTAAAATGTTCAGGTGTTTCCCGGGAAGGTTTTAGGCAATAAGAAAGTTACCATATTCAACCCCTTCAACCTTAAAAATCACCCTTTAGAGTGAAAAAGTGAAAAAAGTAGCTTCTTGGACGCTTAAATGGCTTATGCTGCCTAAACCATAGCAAATGCACCAAATTAATCCACACAGAATTGAATATTTAAAAAACCTCTACAAAAAGTCCTCAACGGCGTAAGTTTATCTTTTACGGATAACTCACAATAACCATTTTTGTCTTTCATTGAGGCCAAGAAGATCGGGATAAATAGCTAGTTTGTACATTTTTTTAGAGTAGTTGGGACGACAAGAGTACCTCTAATGCATAATATCATCCGTTTCCAGAGTTGAGCTTATGTTTAATTTCTTTCAGCACCTCATTCCTATTCATCTATACACTATAGAGGTACATGTATGATCTAATTAGTTGCTAAAAGTAATGTGATACGTAAGTTAGAAATCCCAAGGTTTGTATGTTGTTTAATTAACCGCGTTTCTCGAGCTTCATGCGGTGCAGATTCCCCGCCCTTCTTATCATAAATATTATACGCTAGGCGAATATTAAACATGGCTACTATAGGTAGAAGTGAGTAAGTTATTTCAACTCAAGTGAACTATGGCTTCCGGCAATCAGTATGCAAGTCGCTTAAGTTTCAATATCGCAATAATTTGCATAGCCTAATGAACCTTACTGAATCCAGTCTTGCCACGTCTCGGCACTAAATAACTCTACTGCGTTAAATACAGGAATTCACATCCATTCCCAGAGGAACGGCGTTATTACGTCACAGCATGTGTACCAAGGTGTGCTACCCCACACTCTCTGATAATTATGTTATGCAGTCCAGGATCAGATAGGTTAGTTTTTCTTATATTATCTCACATCATAATCTCTTGCATAATATTCAGAGTGGAAGCAATATAATCGCACAGATTTTAAGTACGTATTCCTAAAAAATAGATCATCATTACCATATTCCATATGTATAGTATGAATGTGCGAGTACATGGTGGTTTCGTCTAATGTTGTGTTGTCTCAGAGAAGGCTTTGAATTGAGCTGAGAATTCGCCGACAGATGGAAAAGAAAGACTACTACCAGACCACGAGGTAGACAACGAGAAAGATGGATTAATCAAGCGAAGAAAAGTTTACAAGAAAGAAGAAGACTGGGAAGAACTAAAAAAAAAAAAAAAAAAAAAAAAAGGAAATCATGAGAAGATAGAGATGGTTGGAGGCATATTTGGAATAGACGTTCCGAAAGGAGATCCGATAAGAGGATGCTTATGATTCGCCGATAGATCGTGCCACTGTAAGGCTCGGGCGGCTTGGAACCCATAAGGTGAGAAGACATATTCTCTTCATACACACTATCCTCAGTTAGATTTTGTTTCTAATTATGCCTTAGTTAATGTATCTTTCTCAGATCATGGTCAATGTTTTCTTCCATTTTATTCTTGGTCTATCTACTGGGCACTTTCCCTATACTTTTCTCATACCTTTCCATGCCCCTACATCCCTATCCCATTCTTGTCATATGTCCTGCCCACCTGTAGTATATAGACTCCATCATCATCATCATTTTAGAAGAATCTGTCGTCTTTAGTTTACCTAATGTGATTTTGATGAATCCATCTACGCCTTGGGCTTCCCGAATCTCACTTTCCTTGTGGTGTATATAGACATATTTGTTCTTATTTTTCCTTCACACACGTTCTCATTAAGTAGGCCTATATTGTCCAAAAAATAACAAAGTTAAAGCTATATAAAACTTTCATCCGTCCAGCAGTCACATATGAGGTGGAAACATTTATTTATATATTTAAATGCAGTGGCTTTTGAACCAAAATTATTTTAGAAAATCAAAGTATAGAACAGGTGTCTAGTTTCAAATATTTGGGCTGTGATGTTGGCTACAATGTGGAAAGAGATATTGACTCCAAAATAAATAAATTTCAGACGGTGTGTGGAACAATACAGAGAACATTCAAAAATAAAATTAGAAAAGAAACCAAGATAAAAATGTATAATGTTATGGCGGTTCCCACAATATTGTATGGATGTGAAACTTGGGCTCCAGTGAAAAGACAGAAGGATAGAATACAGACGGCAGAGATGCGGTTCCTAAGACAAGTAAAAGGATGTACAAGACTTGATAGAATAAGAAATGAGGATATAAGAGAAGAATTGAAAGTACAGCCTTTATTGGATAAAGTCACGAATTACAGACAGAAATGGATTGATCACATGGATGGAATGAACAAGGAGAGATATCCATTGTTAGCCAGAAATTATCAAGCAAGAGGAAGGCGTGATGTTGGAAGACCTAGAAGACGTTGGGCTGATGCAATATGAAGTCGGAACGGGCAATTGCCTAATCCTTGGAGTGATGATGATGATGATGATGGCTTTTGAAATTTTTCATTGGCCAATAATGACTGAGGAAAACAAACAATAACAAACAATAACAAGAAAGATTATAAAATGTTAACCATCTTTTCCCTGGCTTCCCAGTATCTGTCCACAAAATTGTTGGTTGTTAGGGTTGGGCAAGTTCGGATGTGATCAGCATCCATATCTTCCATAGTGTTGCAGAGGATACATTGTTGAGTTGGTAGAAGACCGAGGCGATGAAGGTGTTTACCTAGGCAGTCGTGTTCTGTTGCAGTACGGAATGATGCAACAGCTACTCTTCTAAGCCAATCTGGCAGTGTAGTTTAGATGGATGCTTTCCAAGGTTTGTCAGCCATTTGGAGCTCTGGGAGGTTCTGAAGGCTTCTCTTACTCTCAAGCGGATGTTCATAGCTGCTCTAGAGTAAGATATAATGTTCGGTGATGTCTGAAGGATGTGGGTTCCTTTCTTGGCCAACAAATCTGCCATTTCGTTTCCTGTAATGCCACAATGGGATGGTATCCACTGCAGAGAAATATTTGTACCTGCTATATTGAGATTTCTGATGATCTGTCTACTCTATAATATAATAGCAGGAGATGCTAGGTAATTTGCTATTTCTGATATGGCTGCCTGAGGTGGAAACATGGACAATGAAATTTGAAGATGAAAATAACATATATGTTTTAAAGGAAGATAGTGCGCGGATATATGGTCCAATACAAGATAATGGAATATAGAGGAAAAGAACTACCAAGGAGGTAGATCAGCTATTGGAAAGAGATAACATAGTGAGGTTTATCAAAGCCATTAGACTGAGATGGTTAGGACATGTTAGAATGGAGGAGGGAAGATTCCAAAAATGATATTGGATGCAAGTATGTAGAGAGGAAGAAGAGGAAGACCGAAGAAACGATTGATGGACGATGTATTACAAGGTACTTTTATGAAATTAAAAATTACTGTTAAGTAAAACCAATTACAATAAATAATTGAAATGCATAAAAATATTGGCAATAAAAAATGGATATAACCAACAAATAATCAACAAACTAATAAGAAGACAAGAATTAATAAATACAACTAAACTGGACAAAGAAACAAATGAAAACAAACCAAAATGGATAACCCTCATATATACAGGAAAAGAAACAATAAAACAGGTCAAAACAATAAAAATGACAAAAAACGTAAGAATAGCATGCAAAACTGATAATAAACTAAACATCATATTAAATACAATAGAAGAGAGCAGCAGCAACAACAAATGAATATATAAACTTCAATGCAATATTTGTTAAACATTGTATATAGGACGTACAACCAGAAGATCATTTCACTGACTTCATAAAAAATGGAGACAAATCAAGTTTTGCTAAGTATGTTACAAACACAGGTCATCAGCTCAACACAATAGGAAATCCACCCATAGTAATTCTGCCCGAAGGCAGGACCTTCACTGCAATCATAGCATTTTCATGCTATGCTTGCAGCTTTACTAGGGAATTGTAGGTGTGGTAGCTTCCCGTTTCTTTCCACACCGGTGAAGGATAATGGTGAGGATGATGATGATGATTATGGCCATATGATTTCGGGGACCGTTTGGGCCTTAAAGTTTTCCTGACATTTGTCTTACAGGTGAGAAAAAACCCCGATAAAAACCTCACCCAGAAAAACTGCCCCGAACGGGGATCGAAATCGGGTTCGCTGCGTGACAAGGCAGCACGCTACCTCGAGACAACAGCGGTGGACCAATAGAAAATACCCTTACAATAATGCATAGAGAAAATAATAACCGAAAAATAAACATCTTAGAAGAAATAGAAATCATGAATCGAACAAGAAATGATAACCTGCTGAACGACAACACGTCCTACCAGATCAACCAACTACACAATATATTCGTTACTATCTTCAGATGGTAGGACGTGTTGTCGTTCAGCAGGTTATCTATCATTTCTTGTTCGATTCATGATATTATTGTGTTTTCTTTATGTAATTGTAATGTTAATGTTTTTTAGTGTATAATGCTATTGTGTTATTATTTAATTGTAATATTATTATTGTGTTTTCTTTATGTAATTGTAATGTTATTGCTGTTTTTGTTGTTTATTTTTCTTTACACTAGTACCAATTATTACTTTATTGTAACGGACTGTCAACAGCACGTACGGCTTACTGCCCGTGCGACCCATATTTGTAAATAATATTGTAAATATCTTACTTTTTGTCTAATAAAGTCCTACTACTACTACTATATTCGTTAACACAACCAGCACCCAATGAACAGCTTTGAAAATGGAAGCGGTTCCGAAACGGCTAGCTGAATATTTTATACAAATCTAATTTGTTGAGGACGACTGCCACAACAGGTACAAATTGAATTGTTTTAAACATTACAAGATGGACAGAGAAATATGAACTTCAATTAAATCCTAGAAAGTTAGAACCAATCATTATGGGCCATCAGAGACTCTTAGCCTCAATTAACACAAGTACAGTAAATAAATGTATCACTTAATGGGGTTCAAATCCCTTAGAGTGAGGTAGTAAAAATCTAAGAGTTTTATGGATAAAAATTTAAATTGGAATAAACAAATAAACCACATTTGCAAAACTCTACTCAAAAATACATTCATTAAATCGTATAAGAAATTGTTTGCCATTTGCTCTAAGGAAAATGTTAGTAGAAACACTTGCAATGCCTCATTTTGATTATTGTGATACTCTTTGCACATACCTAAATACTGTTCTGACCCATATAACATATATCATACGTTTTATTTGTGGTATTCGCAGATTTGATCACGTTACGCCATCCCTGGAACAATTGTCATGATTTCGTCTACAAAATCGTAGAACCGCCCATTCCCTATATATTTTCTATAAAATATTACACACATCATTACCCAATTATTTATCATACCACTTCGTTGGACTCTCTATACACATAAATTAGATACCCGATCCCATCAGCACATTGTCCTTTATATCCCTCCTCATCATATTACTCGATTCTTTTACATTTTCTCTTGCTAGAACATGGAATTCTCTTTCAACAAACTCTATATCAGAGGCTGCCCCAAACTTTACCACCTTTTAAAAAGAAACTGATAATAAATTATTAACAGAAACATGTCACTAATATTTTTTTGATAATCAATAATAATTTGTTTTTCCTTTATTTAATAAAATAGTATCAAGATTTAACAATATTTTACCTAATGTATCATATATATTCTTTGTATTTATTTTTCTTTTATAGTAGATTCGAGCTGTTATCCATTTGTGTATATCTCTTTCATTAGTTTTAATTTTAATTGTGTTTAATTTTATTGTATTGTTAGGCATCATTTTTATTAATGTTCAATTTATTGTTTAGTATGTAATATTATTGTAATTTGTTGTATTTAAATTTCATATGTTTGTTCTGGTGAGTGGAAGAGAAGGCAGCATGGCCTTAACTCCACCAGGCCAAATAAATAAATAAGATGTTAGAAGATTGAGTGTGAGGAACTGAAGGACTGTGGCAGGGGACAGAGTGAGATGGAGAGCTGTTGTGAAAAAAGCCAAGGTTCACTTTGGACCATAATGCCTTGACGATCGTGATGATTACATTTTATTTCCTACATAAAGATCATGTAGATCACTGTATAGTCTTGTTCACCTGTCTGTTCTCCTCTCATTGCAACAAAAATTTTCATAAGAACCTTATTCTCAATTACTGGCAATTCTTCCCCTATCTTAAAGTAACAAAGTAAGATACCATGTTTCGCATTCATATAACTGCAAGGATACCTAAGACGTTTATATCATATTCTAGCTTATTAGACAAATTGGAATAAAGGCTCCCTGTAACACTTAATATCATGCCTTTCCAAAGTAGAGGAGCGCATGTACGTATAATTTGTTTCCGAACCTCATTGCTGTTTGCAATTATTATTGTTCTTAAGGTATTCGAATTGAGACACTTCTTCAAAATTTCCGCCATTTGTAGACTGAAAATAAAAACCGGGCTAAGTGCTAAAATCTAAATTCTGAGAAAAAATAGAAACCACGTTGTTCTTATCACAGTTTTTGAAAGGCCTAGCGCATTCTTGAGCTTAAATTTTAACTACTTGCTGACTAAATATAACAGCCTTGTTTTTACTGTACTGACATGAGCATATAGTCCACATTTTAGCAATACAAATTAAATCGACTGTTGTGGCACTTAGCTCGGTTTTTAATTTCAGTCTACATTTATTATTAATTTTCTATTTCCATTAGGTTTCACCTAACACTAATTCACTGGCACTATCAAAATCACAGCTGCATGACCGCGCGGACATAAGCTCTCCATACATTTCTATACGGATGTAATGTTTTCCAAACATATTATGTATAATATACTTCCCTCAAATCATAGTTAATGTTATTCTCCCTCCTCATTCTTGGTCTACCGACCAGGAGTATTCCTTCTGGATTTTACTATTCTTATTATAGCTGATTTCCTATAAATATCATGTAGCTCATTGTTATGAAGTCTTCTCCATTCGCCTATCTGTTCATCACTCTTTCGTCCAAAAATTTTCCCGAGAACGTTATACTCAAATACTCGTAATCTTTGCTACTCCCTTAAAGTAAGAGTTCATGTTGCGCACCTATATAACTGGCAGAATAACAGTTTTATATATTTTTAATTTAACGTGTTTTTAGAGAATTTGGGGCGAGAAGAATCCCTGGTAATGCATAAGATCCATTTCTAGAATTGAGCTAGATATTTTTCCTTTAAGTTTTAGAGAACTAAATTCAATATTAGTTTACATTTTGTTATATTTACATGAATGAATATATACATTTGAACAATTTCTTGTTTTTTAATTATGAATCAAATAATTGATTGTGAAATGTAGATAAGCTTTCGTCTTTCCCTGTTGTTGTAATAATTTGTTTTGCAAGAGAATGAATTGTGATTACGGACTTGCAATAATTTACTTGAATTACCAACTGTCACAATATGAGTTTCCAAACTCATTCCGAATGGAAGTCATATTTTATTTATACACAGCAAATTATCATTGCCGTTTTATCGATTCTCAAAATAGTAATGCATCAAACATCTACACATACAATATATATGTATACTAACATTCTATTTGGCTTCAAGAACAAAATGTTTCAAGAAAAAGAACGCCCTCGGAGAAAGTAACCCAGTAGAAAAGAATGTTTTAAATTATAGATCAATGGATTAATATCTGGAAATAGAATGAAGAATGGTTCACTAACTTTATTATTATTATTATTATTATTATTATTATTATTTCAAGAAAAGGTAAGTTACGCCCTGAAAAAAAGTAACTAACCTAAAAAAATGTCAATTTATAATAGATTAATGGAATAATAACATCTGGAAATAGAATGAAAAACTTTCCACTAATTTTACTAATATTAATCAACTCAATGGCACTATCAAACTAGTAGATTTATGACTGCGCGGACATAACTATCCATACATTCATATCATTCATCCCATATATAATAAATTTCCTCAAATAAAGTTTAATGTTATTCTCCCACCTCATTCTCGGCCTACGTACTGGACGCTAAGTTTCTTGGCTTTTATACATGGAATTTCCATGCCACATTCGTCCCATATATCCTGCCTATTTTAGTATAGAGACTTAATTTCTTATTATATCTGGTTTCCCATAAAGGTCATATAGCTTACTGTTATGCATTGTTTTCCATTCGACTGTCCGTTTATCTCTCTTTGGTCCAAACTTTTCCGAACAAGAAATCAACTTTATTCTTAAATAGTTGTAATATTTTCTCCTCCCTTAAAATAAGACTCCATGTTTGCATCCATGTAACTGGGAGAATAAAACACAAACACACACACACACACACATATATATGTATATATATATATATATATATATATATATATATATATATATATATATCCACAGTAATTCTGCGCGAGGGCAGGTCTTTCACTGCAATCATAGCATTTTCATGCTATGCTTTGCAGCTTTACTAGGGAATTACAAGTGTGATAGCTTCCCGTTGCTTTCCACACCGGTGAATGATGATGATGATGATGATAGTGATAACGATTATGATGATGGCCGAATGATTTTCAGGGACCGTAGAGCCCTAAGTTTCCTGACATTTGTCTTACAGGTGAGGAAAAACCCCGAAAAAAAAACCTCACCCAGATGCCTGTCCCAACCGGAAATCAAACCCGGGCCCGCTTGCGTGACAAGACAGCACGCTACCTCGAGACCACTGCGGTTGACATAATAATAATAATAATAATAATAATAATAATAATAAACTATAATAATTTTTTTTCCAATGCCCCAGGTTGTTGTTTCCATACTTCTGGTGATATATCCAGGCATGGCGTACCTAGAACACACTTCTGAGGTTGGGGCTCCTTGATGGCGGGGTTACGTTGCCCCGATGATATGAGAGTTGATGATGATGGTAATGATGCGTCAGGAGAGGCCTTAAACTAAACTTAATCTAATTAGGCGAATATGTTATTGATGATAATGATGGCCAGATGGTGTTCCGGGGCCGTTTGGGCCTTAAACTTTACTGATATTTATCTTACCGGTGAAGAAAAACGCCGAAAAAACCTCACCCATGAAACTTGTCCCGACCGGGGATCGAACCAGTGCCTGCTGCGTGACAAGGAGCACACTACCTCGAGACCACAGCGGTTAATATTATTATTTAGCAGGTTTCACAACGTTTTCCTGGGCCTAATTAATTTACTGTCATTCTCCTCCACATATGTCATTCTAATCTCCATCATCTAATAATTTTTCCCTCAAAACACCATCAATCCACGTGGCGCCCATTCTAGTATTCTGTCCTCTATTATTCTATTTAAATGACCATACCATTTTGTTTTTGTTTTTTCATGAAATTCACGATTGAAGTTTGAACATTCATCTTTTGTTTAATTACACTGGAGGGGAAGGAGTAACAACCTCGTTAAAAAACAAGGTTCAGTATGTTTGGCTGATAGCACCCTGTCAGGGCCCCTGCCTAGGGTTACAGGTACTTCTGCCTTGCAGTAAGGCGTTGGTTCGTCAAAGGCTAAAGGAAGAGAACCGTGATTAAAAATCATCTGGTCCTCCAGGTTGGGGGTTGAAAAAATGTACAATGGAAAAGCCCAAAAATGAAATGCCGGAAGGATTTAATAATAATAATAATAATAATAATAATAATAATAATAATAATAACAATAATAATAATAATAATAAACAGGTGTGAGATTTACAAAGAAGTTAAATATAAGCTCAGTAATGGAAATGCTTGCTATCACGCATTACAGGAACACTTGCCATGGTAATTTCTCTCAAGAAAAGTTAAACTGAAAATATATAAAACTGTTTTTTCTAGTTATATTGTATGGATGCGAAACATGGCTTCTTACTTTACGGGAGGAAAAAAGAATACGAGTATTTGAGAATAAAGATTCTAGGAACAGACTGTGTGAAAGAGTGTTTATGTGTGTGTATACATATTAGACTCATTCACACACACACAAGTATATATACACCGCTGTGGTCTCGAGGTAGCGTGCTGCCTTGTCCCGCAGTGGACCCGGGTTCGATTCCCGGTCGGGACAAGCTCCTGAGTGAGGTTTTTTCGGGGTTTTTCCTCACCTGTAAGACAAATGTCAGGAAGCTTAGGGTCCAACGGTTCCTGAAAATCATCCGACCATCATCATCATCATCTCCTTCACCGGTGTGGAAAGCAACGGGAAGCTAGCACACCTATAATTCCCTAGTAAAGCTGCAAGGCATAACATGAACATGCTATGACTGCAGCGAAAGACCTGCCCTCGGGTAGAATTACTATGGATGGATGGATTGATTATTTTTCATTGCGGATGAGCCCATGTTGGATTACGCAAAGTACTTAGAGGCGTTTCCTTTGAGCCCAAATTTCTTTCATTCTTTTGCTATGAGCTAGTTTTCTCTCATCTGTCCAAGTTGTTCCAGTTTTTTCTTCGGTTTATCCTCTTGGTCAACTTGCCACTTATTCACCTTAATTCTAAATATATCTCTGTTTGGGATATCTTCCTTAGTAATTCCTGCCAATTTTAAGTCCTTTTTGACTTCATCAATCCACTTCATAGTATCCACTGGAGCTTTACTTCTGTTTTCGTAGAATTCCATTATCTGTTTTGTAAGCATATTCGAGTTCATTCGTTTAATATGGCCATAAAATTTTAACCTTCGTTTTCTAATATCACTATGAATGTCTGTATATATTTTTATTTCCTTTTTACTTCTGAGTCTAAATGCTTCATCTATGACTTGTGGACATAAAACCTTTCTTATAATTTTGCATTCTTTTTTCACTATATTTTTGATATATTTTTTTCTGTTCAAAATTAATGTTTCTGCTCCATAGAGGCACTCTGGTTTAATTACAGTGTTGTAGTGTCGTAATTTTGAATTAAAGATATGCATTTTTATTATAAGTGTTGTGAGTAAGCTGAAATGCTGTTTCCATTTTTTGGCATCTACTTTTATTGGCTTTGGTTTCAATTTCATTTTCCTGAATTATTTCACCAAGATATTTAAATTGTGAAACACGTTTAATTTTTCCATATTTGGTTTCCAGGTATTTTGGTGCTTGTTTATTGCATGAAGTATATTCCGTTTTTTCAAAAGAAATCTGCAGACCAAATTTCTCTGCAATGTCAGGATGGATTATTGTTATTATCACATGCACACAATGGACGTTAGAAGTTTGCTAGACGAAGTTTATTTGGAAAGAGAAGCAGATAATTGTATAAACAGGTTGTAGTCACTTAAGCAACTTGAGTTGATGAAGACAGTGTTACTGCACGAGCTGGGAAGTTCACATCCCGCCATCATTAAGCTTGAGGAGGGTCTCATTAACAGGTAATGAAGACCCTTGGGAAGCTTTGAGAGTTACTTACGGGAATTTCACAAACCTATAACATAACCAAGATCAATCTTACGTTATTATAAAACACTATCCATTATGTTTCACCGCGTGTCTGCCGATTTATACGTGCTGTGATTCTGGAACAACTGCACGAGAACCTGGACCCGACTCCCTTACATCCCAGGAAACCCACACGAGATAGAGCAGGGAGTGAATTATATTGCTCTTTATGAAGCTTATTATCCACCGCTGTGGTCTCGAGGTAGCGTGCTGCCTTGTCACGCAGCGGGCCCCGGTTCGATCCCCGGTCGGGGCAGTTTTTCTGAGTGAGGTTTTTATCGGGGTTTTTCCTCACCTGTAAGACAAATGTCAGGAAAACTTTAAGGCCCAAACGGTCCCCGAAATCATATGGCCATCATCATCATCCTTATCCTTCACCGGTGTGGAAAGCAACGGGAAGCTACCTCACCTGCATTTCCATAGTAAAGCTGCAAGCATAGCATGAAAATGCTATGATTGCAGTAAAGGACCTGCCTTCGGGCAGAATTACTATGGATGGATTATGTTATTGCCCGTTTTTATTATTATACTTTCTTCCTTCTTTTTTATCTTACCTCACTTTTTACTTTATGCATATTTATAGACTTTTTGAACATTAGGTTGTAGAGCGTCTAGAATCGTACTCTGGAGGAATGAAGCGTTTGGGGTTATTTTCATGGAAAAAAATCTCTACATAACTAACTTACTGACACTATCGAACCCGTATGTTTGTAGCAGCAACAGTTGAAGTATATATCATCGTAAACAACAACAACGAGTAGCAGAAGCTCAACCTGCTGATGATGGAAGTTAACTTCCGAAAGCGCTCCAGTTAATTTTATATACACCATTTTAACAAAGTTGAGGACGACGGTACCTGCCAACAGGTAGGTCTACATTTTAATGTTTAACTTTTATCTTATGACTATTCATCTCAACGGAATTTGATATGGATTTTATTAGTATTGACCCTGTATAATCGACTTCCTTGAAATCATAGATAATGTTATTCTCCCGCCTTATTCTTGGTCTATCAACTGAGAGTTTTCCCTCTGGTTTTCCTACCAGAAGCTTCAATGCACCTCTTTCATCACCCATTCGTGCCACATGTCCTGCCCATCGCAGCCTACGAAACTAACTGTTATTATATCTGGCTTGTAGCTCACTATTATGTAGTTTTCTCTAATCATCTGTCTGTTCATCTCTTTTTGGTCCAAAATTTTTCCTAAGACCTTTATTCTCAAATAATCGTAACCTTCTTTCGTCCCTTAAAGTAAGAGTCCATGTTTCTCCATGGTATCTTTACCTCGTCGTGTTGGAGTGGCTTGCGTGCTTAAGTGGCCCCGAGAGGTATGCCGCCGGTAGCATTGCTGCCGAAAGTGTTAGCCTTGCCGGACAGGACAAAGGCGATAAGCCAGACGAAAAAAGTTCCTTGATCGAAAGAGTGACGATCTTTCACCGTAAAAATACAACCACCAAGAAACATGAACATGGGTTCCACTGGGGTAAAATTCTCCGGAGGTAAAATAGTCCCTCATTCGGTTTTCCGGACGGGGACTACTTCAGGGAATCCATGCCAAAGGTTAAAACACAGGGACATGTTCCTAGGAACATGGAATGTTAGAAATGTTTACATATCTTCATCAATTCTACATCATGGAGATCGAAAATGATAATTATAAGATGATTATATATATCATCATCATAAGGCACTACAACTTCAACATTTGAATGTTTTGGCCTTCTCAATAATCTTCTGCCAGACTCTTCTACTTCTGTCAATTTCAAATTTGTCACCCTCAACTTCTTTAAATCCTCTCAAATCTTGTCCTACCATATCATCTTAGGTCTACCAACAGCTCTAGTTCCTGTAGGCCTCCATTTATATAGTTTTTTTAACGAATCTCTGTAGATCCAATCTCATCAGATGACCAAATCATCCAATCCTAAGAGATCTGATATGATTTATTATATTTTGATTTTTATGATATTATTTAATTCACTATTTGTTTTAATTTTCCAAGTTTGGTCTGGTCTTTTATTTGGAACATACATTTTTTCTAAGTATCTTTCCCCTCGTATGTCAAGGATTGCCCGACTCAAAAACAGTTCAAAAAGAGCTCACTAAATATTTCCTTACACAATGGAATATAAAACCGTGTTCCAGGTATACTTTTTATTATTTTATTTTCTTTACCAAGCCAATTATTTAATCAAATTATACGTCATTATTATCATTACTATTATTATCATTATTAACATTAACCATGATTTTAGGGAAGTAGATTACACAGGTGATGATTGGAAAATATTAGCTCAGGATATGGATATGTAGAGAGCTTATGTCCGCGCGGCCATGAACCTACTGGTTCGATAGTGCCAGTTAGTTAGTTAGTTAGTTATTTATTATCATCATTATTGTTAATATTTTTGTTCTTTCCTTGTCAACACACTATTGTGTAACCTATGCCTGTTATGTATTATTAATCAACATGTAGATAATTCATAATATTGTTTTTACATGCATAATTTAACTATGTTGAAGTGAAAGAGAAGACCGTACGGTCTTAACACCATCAGGTAAAATAAATGAAATATATAAATAAAAATAAATAATTTGGAAACGAATGCTATTATGTATTACAAGGACTCTTGTAATCCCAACCCCTCTAAAGAATTAAACTGAAAATACATAAAACTGTTATTATCACAGTTATATTATATGGATGCAAAATATGTACTCTTAGTTTAAGGGAGGAGGAGAGACTACAACTATTTGAGAATAAAGTTCTTAGGAAAAATATTGGACCAAAAAGAGAGATGAACAGACAGGTGAATGGAGAAGACTACATAACATTGAACTACATGATCTTTATAGGAAATCAGATATAATAAGAACAGTTAAGTCTCGTAGACTGCGAGAGACAGGACAATTGGCACGAATGGACAATGAAAGTGGAGTTGGGAAAATCCTTCTGGGAAAATCAGAAGGAAAACGCCAGTAGTTTGACCAAGAATGAGGTGGGAGAATAACATTAACTATAAAGTAAAATATTTAAATAAATATGTGGCAAGTGCCGCCGTCCACAATTAAGTTTTTTTTTTTTACTTTTGAAAACCATAGGCCTTCCGGAAACCGGCTTCCATCATCAGCAGAAACATATGCGCTACAGTTTTTTTGCGATGGTTTTGACATCATCGTCCTTCCAACATCATCAGTACCTACAAGATGATTTTGCTGTCATCTATTAACGTTTAAATAAATCATGCATTTACTCAACTATTGATCTCAGGCCCAAAAACTCGAATGTCCGGCGGGGAGGAATAGTAAGGTTTTGTCTGCTCTAATCTCAGAATCAAGAACTCGAATCTTCCGCGTAACACTTTTCAAAAACTAATTTTTAAAAAATAATAGGTTTTGATTTAAAAATAAACTATTTGTAAGGATTCTTCTTTCTCCTAATCTTTTTTTAATTGTGATGTTACACGATTTTAATAACAAATAGTAATGATGATGATGAAGATGATGATAATAATTATAATAATAATAATAATAATAATAATAATAATAATAATAATAATAATAATAATAAAAAGAAGAGTTTTATTTTGCCTGGCAGAGTTGAGACCTAAGTCCTTGTGTACCATTCAACCAGGTTAGTAAATGTACAAAAATTACTATTACGTCTACTATTACAATAAACAACATTATTATATGGTATATATACAATACTACAAATATAATTTACAATATATTTTGATTTACTCTAGATTTAACGAATTAAATATAGAATGGCCAAGATAGAAAAATATAAAAAAATCATATTAATGCCATGAAATAAATTTAAACGATAGCAGAAACATTGATTATTTAACAACAAGTAATTGTATAAGTGTGACTTAAAAGCGTCGAATGTGCGAAACCCCTGATATCTTTTGGGAGAAAATTCCAGGAGCGGGGAGAGGCTATTATGAAAGAATAATAATAAGAAGAAGTGTTGTGGCGAGAGATTGTTAACAGACTGTTATCTTGGACCTAGCGTCAATATTATGGTAAGAAGATAAGTTCTCAAATCTGGACACCTGATAACTAGGAGCCTAGGAATTCAGAAGCTTGAAAAGAAGTGAAAGAGAGTGCAATTTACGTCTGTCACTAAGACGGAACAAGAGAGAATTTGATTTCAGTCCGACGCTATAAGGCGAGAAATTAAACTGACTTAATTTAATGGAATGATATTCGCATGCTAAAGTAATCCCATTACTTTAAGGTGTAAATTCCAAATATTTAATCTTTGCCTTATATCATACAGAGTGGGGCACGTTAAAATATACACAATTATATAGAGTTTTAGTCCACCGCTGTGGTCTCGAGGTAGCGTGCTGCCTTGTCAAGCAGCGGGCCCGGGTTCGATCCCCGGTCGGGGCAGTTTTTCTGGGAGAGGTTTTTATCGGGGTTTTCCTCACCTGTAAGGCAAATATCAGGGGAACTTTAAGGCTCAAACGGTCCTCGAAATCATATGGCCATCACCATCATCATCATCCTTCACCGGTGTAGAAAACAACGGGAAGCTACCACACCTGCAATTCCCTAGTAAAGGTGCAAACATAGCATGATAATGCTTTGATTGCAGTGAAGGACCTGTCTTCGGGCTGGCTGGATGGATATGTAGTTTCAAATGCGTGTTATTATGCATTACCGAGACTCCTTTAAAAAAACGTTAAATTGAAAATATATAAAATTATTATTCTACCAGTTATATGGATGCGAAACATGTAGGCCTACTCCTATTTTAAGGGAGGAAAGGAGATTAAATAAAGTTCTTAGGAACTTTTTGGGACGAAGAGAGATGAACAGACAGGTGAATGAAGAATAGTACTTAACAGTTAAGTCTCGTAGACTGCAACGGGCAGGACATGTGGACGAATGGAGAATGAAAGACGTGCATGGAAACTTATTGTAGGTAAACCAGAGGGAAAACGCCCAGTTGGTAGACCAAGAATGAAGCGGGAGAATAACACTAACTATGATTTGAGCAAGTAGATTAAACGAGGAATGATTGGAAAACATTAGCTCAGAATAGGAGTGTATGGATAGCTTATGTCCGCGCGGCCATGAACCAGCGTGTTCGATAGTGCCAGTGAGTTAGTTAGTTATATGGAGTTTCAGATGACATGGTTCATTGATGATTTAACATGTTATTTTTGCAACGAATTTCGAACCTTGGTGAATCGTTATTCTGATTTGCTCGATTCTCTTTTCATGTCTGATGAAACTCATTTACATCTCGACGGATATGTGCGAACAACCAGAACTGTCGCTACTGGGCGGAAAATAACCGTCGTGAGTTACACTCTCAGCCACTGCACTTCCATAAGTAACTGTTTGATGCGCAGTGTTTTCAAAAGCAATTATTGGCCCATTATTTTTTGAAGATGGAGAAGGCGCTACAATGACTGTCAATTCTGCATGTTATTACGGAATGCTATAAATTTTTATTTCCATTTATTGATGACATATCGATGAAAGAACTCGTTGAGAAGGCCAAAGCATTCTCTAATTGAAGCTGTAACGCTTTATTAAGAAGAAGAAAAAAGATGAAGTTGTCGGCCGCGGTGGACTAGTGAGTCGGAGTTGGTATCTGGTTTTAATGTAGAGTATAGAAGAGGGGGATTTACATTAATTTTTTTAGCGGAATATGCGAGAATTTTATTTATGAGAATACTTTTTTGTGTAATTTTTCTTGGGTGCGATGTATCTTCTTTATTATTTTATTTGAAATTAAGTTTTATTTCATTTTTATTTATTTGAGTTCGTGGAACTTTACAATTTACAAGATAGAGCATCTCCTATTATAGAACAACTAATTTATTTTCATGATCATGCCCGGTTATGCTCCTTGCCTCTGGTCCAGAGGGTCACGGTTTCAAACCCGGCCGGGGTCGATGGATTTTTAGGACGGAAAAATCCAAAGAGCAAGTCCTCCGGGAGGGACTTTAAGCCGTGGGTCCCGAGTTTGAAGATTTTCAGGCTCGTAAAAAATCCTTAAGCCTGAATGGAAAGGCCTCTAAGCAAAATTTACCAAATTTTCCCGTCCTAGTACTACGTTGGTTTGCTAGATGTCAGTATGAGGCGGAACGCTGACCACGGACAACTCAAAATGACATCTATACGAAAACAAGTGTAACTAAATTAGTATGGTACAAATTCTTCCCTGTAGGGGGAGAGCGCCTAAATCTCTGTAAAGGGAAAACATGGGCTTACAATACAACAAATACAAAAAGATGAAGTTGATGATGACATCCCTTTGTATACAAAAAGGAAGCTTCTGATTCAACAAGATGGTACCACTGCCCACACAGCCCACGTTAGCATACGGACACTAAGAAGAACGTTAACCAAGCACTTAAACTTACGGTTTGATGACATGCAGTGGCTCTCCCGTTCACCAGACCTAACAGCGCCGTACTTTTATTTATAGGGATATGTGAAACATACGATGTACACAACACTTCCAACAACCATCTCGGAGCTGAAGCAAAACGCATTCAAGTGGCCATAAAGGAGATCCCACAGAACATTCTATGGCGAGTAATGCATTCTCTTTCTGCGAGAATGGAACAATCTATGTAAAACCAGGATAGATATCTCAAGACATTACTTTTAAAACGTGAACAATCATAATCATCTTCACTTCAAGGTTTAGGCGATTCGCCTGTTCCGAATTCACAATGATTCCTTCCATCTCTTCCTAGGTCTTCCTACAACCCTTAATCCCTTTGGTTTATAATGATTTGCTATCTTGAACAATCTTGTTTCTTCCATTCTCTGAATACGCTCTTCCCAGCCGATGCAGTGTTGTTGAATCCTACAATTTATTGAATATATTTCTAATTCACTTCTTATTTATTCATTTCTTATGTGGTCCAATTTTGTGCATCGTTTGGTCCTTCTTAGAAAAGTAATTTCTGCACTTTGAATTCTACTCGAACTCCTCTTATGTGTTACCTAGGACTCACTACCGTGTAAAAGTACCGGTACCGCATTTTTATACAACTTCAATCTTGTATCCTTCCTTGTTTTAAGTTTTAGTGTTCGATGAATGGTGCTACATATTATTTGAAATGTTGATAATTTATTGTCAGTATCATTTCTTGCTCCATATCTAGAAGACATTTCACTACCTAGATAATTAAAATATGTGAATAATATCATCTGAAACTCCACGTAAATATGTACATTTCAAAATGAGGAAACTATTTCTTTGACCAAGCACACAGTGTTGCGTGTGTTTTAAAAACAGTGAGGTGTTTACGCCCCACGCTGTATTATCCGATTCCATCTTTTCTGGTTACTATTACAGCCTATCGTAAAAAAACAGACATAACATTTGTTTATAATACTAAGGCAAATTTAATGACGGATTTTAATTTTAAACTGATGGCAGTAATTTAATGCGAGTTGTGTTACATGTTGTTTAATGCAAGTAATTTGATATTTGTTATTGTTTCATGACGTTAATTGAGGGAGTGTATATACTTGATATCAGACACGCGAAACGTATGTTAAGAATTAATACTACGCCCGTGTACTCGTGGCCTGTTATAATAGTGTACAGTCTCCTTAAAAAAGATGGATAAACCCCTGACCATGTATTATATTTATTGGTGTCACAAATTTGAATGCAAAAGTGAGAAGATAATAGATTACAGAGAAAATCTTAACTTTAGCCATCGTTTAAAGTAGGATATTTAGGTGTATATCGTAAATTAAAATAAATGATTTAATACTCGAAAAATATTTAATGCATAAATTGTAGTATTAAATTTCTGTAAATGCGTGCTATTATGCATTGCAGAGATTTTTGATGTCCCAACTCCTTTCAAAAAACGTTAAACTGAAAATATATAAAACTATTATTCTACCAGTTACATTATATGGGTGCGAAACATGGACTCTTACTTTAAGGGAGAAAAGGAGATTACGAGTATTCGAGAATAAAGTACTTAGGACAATTTTTGGACCAAAGAGAGATGAACAGACAGGTGAATGGAGAATACTACATGACAATGAACTACATGGTCTTTATAGAAAGTCAGATATAATAAGAACAGTTAAGTCTCGTAGACTGCGATGGGCAGGACATGTTGCACGTATGGGGAATGAAAGACTTGCATGGAAGCTTCTTGTAGGAAAGCCAGAGGGAAAACGCCCAGTTGTTAGACCAAGAATGAGGTGGGAGAATAACATTAACTATGATTTGAGGGAAGTAGATTATACAGGGAATGATTGGAGCATTAGCTCAGGATAGGGATATATGGAGTGCTTATGTCCGCGCGGCCATGAACCTACGGATTCGATAGTGCCGGTGAGTATGTAAGTAAGTATTGTAGTATTAAATATAATCGAAACAATTATTATAAATTTGTTTATTCAATAAATGTAGCATCTCAGTAATTAAAATATTATTTTCTTAATAACATATAATAATGATCTAATCAATCACTCTTAATATGTATTTTAAATAATTTTTCTTCTACTTCAAGGTTAGACTGTAAGCATGTGCCGACTCAAAACATATACCTCCAATTTTAAATCATTGATGAGTAAATTCATAAAATATTTTACTAAACTATAAATAAACCTAATTAACATATTTTACATTATTTAAATAGATTAAGTAAGTTATACTTTAATTGGTAGTCATAGCAATTAAAACCTTCATATGACCAATTAAGATAGATCTAATATGTTGTATAAGAACCGACCAATAGAGATAAAGCATGTGGTCATGTGATTAAAAAATGTAATGTTAATATGGCGATTTTATTTTTACTTTAAGATAACTAGTCTTGATAGTTAGATAGGGCACCTCGATCGTTCTGAAATTAATCCACAGCATTGGGTTGGTTAAAAGACTCTTGTCGTCCCAACTCCTTTCAAAAAAACTTTAAACTGAAAATATATAAAACTGTTATTCTACCAGTTATATTATATGGATACGATAGATGAACTCTTGCTTTAAGGGAGGAAAGGAGATTACGAGTATTTGAGAATTAAGTTCTTAGGAAATGTTTTTTTGGACCAAAGAGAGATGAATAGACAGGTAAATGGAGAACAGTCCATAACAATGAACTATAAGGTCTTTATAGGAAGTCAGTTATAATAAGAACAGTCAAGTCTCGTAAACTGCGATGGGCAGAATGGCAGGATGTCGAATAATATACTAGAGGTCGTTTACAAAAAAGATGAATTTAGTCTGTATTTTGGACCCAGCTACAGACTCTGCATGATGACATGTATGTTACAAGTTAGTTTGAAAATTGAAGATAGATTCTGTAAGAGCAGAGAGCATCCACACACCCTAAACACTACGGTGCAAAAAAATCCATCTATCTTGGCCGTGTTTTAACCCGTGACCCTCTGGACTAGAGGCAAGGGAAATAATCCGCTAGACCACCGCGGCTGAAATATTTTCCATAGAAAGACTATAATTGTGAGATAGTAAATGAAACAGTTTGGTCATTTGTTTATTTACTTTCAAACTTATGGGATGCAGGTAAATAGGCTGTGTGATTAAGTCAGGTTTTTTAGGTTTTCTGAAATAGTAACTTATATTGCGATGGGAGGTTGGGAAGTGGTTTTTACCTAATCGAGGAAAATGTTTCAAAACCGGGCGATAGCGAGGTTTTTAATTTCGGAGATTCTGTGAAACACTTGACAAACGAGCGTTGTACATTATTTTTTGCGCGATGGTGTTTTTAAAATAATAAATAATAGTAAAATAATAAGATTTTTTGGAAATATTTGCGTTCATTATAAGCAACTGGTTAACGTTAACAGTGTGGGCAATGTTTATTAGTTGAAACTACAGGAGGCCGTGAGATCAATTAGTGATAAAATGGCGGCAAGTACATATTTGTGTTATATTGTTTCAAATAAAGTTTAGTTCATTTAAAATGCAGTGATTTGTTTCGTATAATGTTTATTAACACTACCTTTTTGATATATTTTGTATACGCATTGTATGTAGTATACATAGAGGGCAGTGGTTTTACTTCCCACACGCGTTTTGTAATATGTAATATTACAGTATACTTATTTTATTACAGTATAGTTATTTAGTATGTAGGAATTTTAACTTTCAATCATGGTTGTCATTGCTGTAAGTACAAGAAAACGCAATATCGAGCAAAAAGTTTTTTTTTTTTTTGCTTCACCCGTCAGATGAAAAAACAAAATAAAAATACGTTCATAAGAACAACCTGAATAGTTTTTGTTCCTTCAGATTTCACCTAAAAAAGTTTAACAAAACACACTTATGAAGAAGAACAAGAATAGCTAAATAACAAAATACAGAAATTTCAGCATATTTGTGGAAGAATCAGACGAATACTGAGGAACAAAGTAAGAAAGGATACGCAACTAATATTTTACTCAACGATGGCACTACCAGTTGCGATGTGTGGAAGTGAGGCCTGGGTCTTGAAGGAAAAAGGAAAAAGTAAAATTCAGGCAGCGGAAATGAGATTCCCCGGGTTGTGAAAGGTTCTACAAGAGAAGAACATATTAGAAATGAGAATATTAGAGAGAAACTTAAAGTACAATCACTTCTTCAACAAATAAAACACAGGAACAATTGGATAGAACATCTGCAAAGAATGACACTGAATAGTATACCAAGGATCGTACTGGTGTATAATCCTGGAGGACGAAGATCGATAGAAAGACCAAGAAAGCGCTGGGCTGGACAAAGACCTAATCCATGAAGGATGATGATGTTGATAAAACACGACAATCGGGCGAAATAGATCTGAAAATGGTTAATAAAAATCAATGTTTCTTAATGATCCATTGTGCTCAATGTAATGTTGACCACTATAAGCTGCTCAGTATTTAATCCTATCATGAGCTGCAATGTGGTCTCATTAAATAGCAGAAACCCAATACTCCCATTAGCTACAATGAAGCTCCATTTTTAAATTTATAAATTATACAAGAATTAGTGTTAATTAACTGAAATTTAACGCAAATATAATACGCTATGGAACATTTAGAGATGAGATTACAACAAACATTCCCAACAAACTTATATACTTCAAGTTAAATTAAAATATTAAAATAATAATTTCATTAATGTATAATGGGTGTAGAAAGCAATGGGCAACTACAACACCTATAATTTCCTAGTAAAGCTGCAAAGCATAGCATGAAAATGCTATGATTGCAGTGAAGGACCTGCCCTCGGGCAGAATTACTATGCATGGAATGTATAATGTTAGGTTATTTATTTTAATTTTTTTAATTATTTAGTTGAGGTGATGGGAAGATAAAAATTATTCTTTTTAAACATAAAAGAATGATTAATTGATGTAAATATTTTGATTACAAGACTATATTCGCAACGAAGGAACTACATAAATTAAGCTAATTACTCAGCTAAGATGTTAAATATAAAATTAGAACCTGGTACAAAGTTATTAAATAGTTCCAATATGGAGGCCTTTCAAAATCAATGTTTCATCTCGAATAGCATACTCTACAACTACAACAATAAATCGCAATCATTGGTATAGTATATCGTTACTTATCATCAGTTTTGCGTACGGTAATGTGTAGTGAAAAACCATGTCTTTGTTTAATGTTTTTGGGTTCTTCAGATCGTGGCAAAACGGAGATATGGCTAAATAGATGAGTATATTATATATCTTCCAAACTAATACCAGTTAAAATGCAAAACATCCTCTAACATTGTTTTTGAAAGGTCTCCATATTGGAACTATTTAATAACTTAGTTGAGGACGACTGACTTACCAGGTACCAATTTTATATTTAACATCTTATTACATAACCTCGACGGTGCTTTAATATGAATTTTAGAAGTGTCGATTACTCAGAAAGTTAAATTTATGTTCGGATTTGCTGGTTTACCATTTTTTAAATTAGATCCAGTTATGCTGCAAGAAAACAAATTTAATTGCAGCCATAGCGGTTTTAAAATTTGAGTTTCAATCAAACCCCAACTTGAAATTATTTAGTTAAAAAAACTATCCAATCACCAAAACAGTTACAAACAACAAGTCAACGCGTTTCGGCTACTATGTGGCCATTATCAAGACTGAGCCCAGAGGAAGACTAAGCTCTAAATGCCCGTACAAAAGTGTATATAATTTGTACATGAACAACAAAAATTAACCAACAAAAAGTATTGATACAGTACTAAGTGTTGGTCAACAGAATGTTCACATGAAGTCGAGTGGGGGTGGGCCTGGTAGTGTTTGTTGTTCACTCTAGCCTTGAGTACTTTGCCGTGTAGTTGTGTGTGTTCTGGCTGCAGATTAAGCTGGAATGGGGTGCAAAGGTAGAAACGCTGCAGTAGAAGAAAGGGAATTAATTATTGGTTTGCATATCAGTGTAAATCGCTAAATGGAATTAGTGAAATAATTGGAAGTCCAATACCAAACATTCAGCATATAATTGATAGAGTTAGCGAACGAAAATCTTTCGAAAATAGCCACAGATCAGGACGTTAATGTTGAAAAATCTTTATTGTGAAAAGTAAAGCAAAAACCTAAAAGTAGTGCCCCTAAATTAGCAGCTAGTATCAAGAATGACTTTAATATTAGTATTTCTGCTAGCAATGTTCGTAACAGTCTATGGGCTAACGAACTGCATGGGAAAACAGCCCGTAGAAAATGCTTAATAAGTGAAGAAAACTGAAAGAAAAATTTGAACTTCGTTAAAACTTACATATACAGCCCCAAAGAATTTTGTAAAAAAATAATTTATACTGACGAGCCTAAAATCAACATTTTCCGTTCGGATGGAAGAAGAAAAGTCTGGAGCAATTAAAATACAGAGCTACAAAAGCAAAATCTTCAACCAACCCACAGTGAAACATAGTGATGATTCTTTATTAGTATGGGGATACATGAGTACCTCTGGAGTTGGGACCTTGCATTTTATCGATGGTGTGATGGATCACAAACAGTATATGAACATACTGAATATCACTCTTCATACCTATGCAGAGGAAATGGGAATCAAAAACAAAGTTTTGCATTTATGCAAGATAATGATCCCAAAACACATCGGTTTCAATACGCGTTTATGGATTTTATATAACACACCAAAGTACATGGAAACGCCTCGCTAGTCTCCGGACATAAACCCCATTGAGAATTTATGGGAACGTCTGCAAAGGAGAATTCTTTGAAGGCAGGTTTCCAAAAAGCAAGACCTGAGAAACGCTTTGGAAGAAGAATGGAGAAATATACCTTCTTCAGAGTAACTTCAAATTTAGTCGGGTCGATGCTACATCGTCCTCACGCCATCTTGAAATCAAAGGAGCTCCCAACCAAGCATTGCACTCAAAAAGTTAAGACTCAAAACAGTTATAATATGAGACTGTATCAATACTTTTTTGTTTATTAATTTTTGTTATCCGTGTATAAATTAGTTTTACTAGTTAATTGTTACGTTAAAATAGAGGAAACTGCGTTTATTTAACTTTATACAGTACAATGTAAAGGTGTACAATTTTGTTTTTTTATATAATGATGAAATAATTAAATTATTTCTATCTGTGATATTTTAAGTGTATCAATACTTTCTGCACTAACTGTATATCCTATGAATTACGCCACATAACGCACTAACATAGACAAAATATCAATCAATACAATTTTTATTTAGATTAATTAATGAAAAAAGAGGGTTGACGCTTTGGAAAGTATATAAATATATAAAACAAGGACAATATTATGAACAAAGACAAGGGCTCTATTCCTTTCAGCCCTCTTTTTATTAATTAATATAAGTAAAAATTGTACTGATTGCTGTTTTGTCTACATTATTGCGTTATGTGACTTAATTCATAGGGTATATATACTTATTGTACGGGCATTTAATATTCAGTCTTCCTCTGGGCTCAGTCTTCATAATGGCTACATAGCAGCCGAAACGCGTTGACTTGTTTTTAACTGTTTTGGTGATTGGAGAGTGTTTCTTCACTATACCAAATTCCAGATGTCTTCGGAGCAAAGCAGTAAGCCAGCCCTCCCCTTCATTTAAAATGCTGGCGCTTCATTGGTTGCTTTGCAAGTGTCTGGTGGGAAATCCCACATCAGCATTATTCACAATATTACGATATAAGTCAGAGACTCTTGTCGTCCCACCCCCTTTAAAAAAACGTAAAAATTAAAATATATAAAACTATTATTCTACCAGTTATATTATATGGATGCGAAACGTGGACTCTTACTTTAAGGGAGGAAAGGAGATTACGAGTATTTGAGAATTGAGTTCTTAGGAAAAATTTTGGACCAAAGAGAGATGAACGGACAGTTGCATGGAGAACACTTTATAACACTGAACTACATTGTCTTTATAGGAAGCCAGATATGATAAGAACAGTTAAGTATCGTAGACTGCGATGGGCAGGACATGTGGCACGAATTGGGGATGAAAGAGGTGCATGGAAGCTTCTTGTAGGAGAACGAGGGGGAAACACTCCAGTTGGTAGACCAAAAATGAGGTGGGATAATAACATTAACTATGATTTGAGTGAAGTAGATTATACAGTGAATGATTGGAAAACATTAGCTCGGGATAGGGATGTATGGAGAGCTTATGTCCGCACGGCCATGAATCTACAGTTTCGATTGTGCCAGTGAGTTAGTTAGTTAGTTATTACAACACAAGTTCTTGTTTTTTCCCTCAGTATCACTTATGTGCTCAAGTATTGATGAAGCGTTATGTTCAGTAAAATTAAATAAGTGTTGAGCCTACAGTAGTGACTGTGATACATTTAGGTCGCGTGTGCAAAGTGTTTTTTTACGAGCATAAGTGAAGTATCCCTTTCTGAAAAGATGTCCGATAATTCTATGCCAGGTCCTTCCAGAATGTCTCCTGTGAAGAAACATAAACAGAGGAAAGGATTTCGTTCGGGAGAAATACAGACAATTATAAACGTTTATAAAGCGTTATTGAAGGAGAACCCTAACACGGCGATTAGAGATTATTATTATTGGTATTTATTATTAATATTAGTATTATTTTATTTTTATTATATTATTAGTATTATTATTGGTATTTATTATTATTTATTATTTATTAATATATTATTATTATTATTATTATTATTGGTATTTATTATTAGTAGTAGTATTACTATTATATTATTATTATATTATTATTATAATTATTAATTTCATTATTATTGTCAGTATTGTATTTCATTGTTGTTAAACAAATATGTTATGAAACCGTAATTGCGTGTCGATGTACTCGTAATATTTATCCGCTTGTGAAGCGTGCTTTTTCGCCGTTACAACCACTGTTTACATCTGCTCTGTAGACATCTGGAACCGACTATAAATAAAGTTTGTCACCAAGAAGATACATCATTCTAATTTTTAACCCACTTGTAATTTTGAGTTTGGTCTACAAAAAATAAAAATAAAATAAGAAATAAAAATTGCGTCCGCTTCAGCGTTATCAGATATAGGTAGGCGTGTAAATACATTTTTGTCATGTTTATTTTTGTTATATACTAGGTAGGATAGAAGAAGAGTTTTATAAAGATTTTCAAAATCTGTAGAATGCAAGATTTTAGAGCCGGTAGTCATCGTATTTGAATATTCTGGGCTAAAAGGCCGTGGTCCATATCTGGTGCCTTCCCTAGACGTTTCTCCATCGACTACGGAGGGCATCTTCAGTGGCGAGTTCTTCTGGCTGGCGACCAGGGAACACCACCTAAAATAACTCGCCATTGAATATACCGAGCTTCCGACCAGGGAATACCACCTAGAAGAAATCCTCCATAGTCGAAGAACAAAAGTCTGGGAGAAACACTTCTGGACCACGGTCCTCTAGCCCAGAATCTTCTAATACCAATTTCAAAAATATTTCCATGAAAACAACCAAATATACAGTCTACATAATAAAGAAAAATCGGGTTTTCTTGGCTAATGAATGGCACCTACATTGACAGCACAAAAATACTTATTTATGAATGTATAATTGTCGAAATAATTGCAGTGTTAGCCATATTTTAAGCTAGAATGCAATGCAGGTATCCTATATGAAGCTCGGAAAAACTTTACAACATTAGATAAGAAAAAATCTTCTAAGTTCCAACCATAAGCCCTACAACATGCGCATGCGCCCATAGACGCGAAGTGGTTTACACTATGGAATCATGGGATATAACTAACAAATATATACGATATTTGAACTCGCGGTCGCAATTAACCTAAATGCTAACTTATCGCAATTTAAGTAGTCTAACGTGTGAAAGATCAATCTAAACGCTAACCTAACGCAATTTAAGTACTCTAACCTGCGAAATACCGTAATGCACACTAATTTTATTTAGTGTACGTTAATTAGAACAGACTCTATATTGGCTGCACTGGAACACAGAATATTCGTTAAAATCAATATGGATGACACGTCTTCATGTTGTTCAATATCGTGAAAAAAATATTCAAATAAAACATGTAAAAAGTATTGTAAAAGGTGGGAAATAATATGAAAAATAAAACCCTAAGAATAAAATTTGACAGGAGTTTACGAAGTAATTTAAAAGAGTCATGTCACATATGAAGATTAGGCTAAAGTTCAAGTTTTGAGTGTTAACGACCTAGCTAATAATTCGACACCGAGAGGTCAGATGTATAATCTAATACTTCTATCTTCCAGGATGATAATGCATTTGGCACTGATATTGACTTTTCTTCTCATCCAAAATTTAAGTTAACGATTATCATGTGTCGATATATATCAGCTTCTAAGAACCCGCCAGCCCACACTAAGAAGGGAATTATCAACCATTGCATGTCGAAACCTACCTTGAAATTTCTTCCAGAAAGTGCTGTGATGTACAAAGGCCGCATCCAAAATATTATCTGCCTTTTTAACTGAAAGACACTCAAATCCAGCACCAAATCTTTTGTTTAAACTATAGGGATATAAGACAACTCCCTGCCGTCAGCGCCGCCTCACGTATCACTTCACTCCGCTCTTACTCATGCAAGAAGTTCATCTGCTCCATGCAGTGCATTGACATTCCTGGATTATAACTTCGATTTCTGTTTCATGCAGTTAAAAATGGCAGATAACGAACGGCAGAAATTGATACATCACAGCGCTCCTCTGGGAGAAATTTCAAGGTATGTTTCGGCATGGAATGGTTTACAGTTCCCTTGTAAAAGTATGGTTTTACCACATGCCTCCAAAATAACTTATAGGATCTACACGGTGTGTCAGAATAAGTAATACAGACTTCTAGGGGTTGTAGATGGGACTTAGTAGATAACGTTTTGATAAGGAACTCATGTCCACAAATTTACCATTTTGATGTAAAATAGGTTTGAATAACGAAAACCAATAGGCTGATATCGTATGTCTCGTGTTTCAGAATAAGTATTACAGATTTCTAGGGGTTGTAATACAAGTGTGGTTTCACGTGGCGACCCTGTTGTTCGTTGCACTAAGTGTACCTGCGACGCATGTATTATTACACACGCCCCAAAAGACCTAGTACGTGCTCAAAAATGTCTGCTGCTGCCAGAATTAGTGCAAGATCTTCCTCCGAATTGACAGGTGTAGTACAACCCCTTGAAGTCTGTAATACTTATCAGCCCAATGTTTTTGGATCTTCAAACTTATTTTACATCGAAATGGAACGTTTCCGGACATAGGTTCCTCATCAAAACTTTATCCACTAAGCCCCCTCTACAAGCTCTAGAAATCTGTAATACTTATTCTGAAACACTCTGTATATATTATCATGATTTGTGAACGTGGTTTTAAGTAATATTATCTGTATTGTATTGTAAGCCCATGTGTTCCCTTTACAGAGATTTAGGCGCTCTCCCCCTACAGGGAAGAATTTGAACCATACTAATTTAGTTATACTTGTTTTCGTATAGATGTTATTTTGAGTGGTCCGTGGTCAGCGTTCCGCCTCATACTGACATCTAGGAAACCAAGGTAGTACTAGGACGGGAAAGTTCGGTAAATTTTGCTTAGAGGCCTTTTCATTCTGGCTTACGGATTTTTTACGAGCCTGAAAATCAGACTCCCGGAGGACTTGCTCCTTGGATTTTTCCGTCCTAAAAAAATCCATCGACCCCGGCCAGGTTTGAACCCGCGACCCTCGGGACCAGAGGCAAGGAGCATAACCACTAGTCCACCGCGGCCGACAGTAATATTATCTATTTAATGTAAATAATAATAATAGGTTAAGTAATAAACTGATAGATTTAAAAGAAGAATGATGTTTCATTATACCTATCTTAATCGATGGGCCAGGGCCCATAACAATATATATCTATAAATTAATTAAAAGGGCCTAAATTAAAAGTGGATCCTAAGTTAAAATAAAACACTTGACTCCATGGCTGATAGCTAATGAATGGAAAATATAAAAAAGAGGAAAACAATCTATATCTTAGAGGGATAAATGAAGGTATTGGGGTGGCGGGATTACAGGCAAGCGAGAACTAAATCTCCTGTATCCAACAGACGTGCAGGAGGGCGTTCTCTCTGCTTATAGTATTACAATGAAACCCTGTGGACATGGATTAAAATTCTCCAGTGCTGTAACTGAACGTCCCACGCTTCAGAATTCAGTAGAACTGAATTAAACTTTTATACTCTCTCCATAGTTAGTTTAATTTTAAACTGAATTTTACTTTGTCTTTAAAAAGGGAGTTACAGTAATATCACTGAAAATCACTTTATAACACACGAAAGTCAGGTCTCTGAAAATAAACATTTTTTTATAGTTTTTAACCTAACTGCAAAACACGTCACGTTCACAAATTTTCATTACAAGAAGAAAATACATAATGCGTGCTATTATGCATTACAGGGACTCTTCACGGCACAACTCCTTTCAAAGAACGTTAAAATGAAAATATATAAAACTATTATTCTACCAGTTACATTATATGGATGCGAAACATGGACTATTACTTTAAGGGAGGAAAGGTCATTACGAGTATTTGAGAATAAAGTTCTTAGGATTTTTTTTTTGGACCAAGAGAGAGATGAACAGACAGGTGAATGTAGAAGACTACATAACAGTGAACTCCATGGTCTTTATAGGAAGCCAGATTTAATAACAACAGTTAAGTCTCGTAGACAGCGATGGGCAGGACATGTGGCACGAATGGGAAATGATAGACGTGCATGGAAGCTTCTTGTAGGAAAACCAGAGGGAAAACGCCCAGTTGGTAGACCAAGAATGAGGTGGGAGAGTAACATTAACTATGATTTGAGGGAAGCAGATTATACAGGGAATGATTGGAAATATCCCAGGATATGGATGTATGGAGAGCTTATGTCCGCGCGGCCATACGCCTACGGGTTCGATAGTGCCAGTGAGTTAGAAGAAAATTCATAGCTATTCTGATATCGATCTCGTCAACTTTAGATCCCAGAAATCAATTCTAGAGATTGATCGGCTATTGTTAAAACGATCTATTAATGTTCCCTAAAGACAAATATTAATAATATATCATAACATTTTGTTGAGGTATTAGTCACGAAATTAAAATTATGCAGAGTGTGGCATAAGTCAGTTAACCACTGCACATGGTAGCAAGGAAAAAAAATCAGATTGGTTGAAACTTGGGTTTGAATACGGGAATATAATCTCAATCACTACTGCTTAAACAACAAAGGTTACTTTGGACAATTTCGGTAGCTGTCATTTGTATAGATGTTGTAGGCTACAATAAATAATATAAATAATATATTTACATTATATGCTGCACCTTGTATATAAAATTATAAAATTGTACCTAACAGGTCCGTCTGCTCAACTTTGTAAACTATTAATTCCCTGTAGGCCTTTCGGAACTAGTCCCATAATCAGCAGTAGGAGCAGGATATAGGTCTGAATCTGCGGACCCTGAATGATATAGTGATACACTAGTGATGATTTGGTACAGAGGATTGAATGCACTGGGTGTGTTCTCATTTAAAAACATTACAATTAAGCCAATGCCAGGAGAGAACATCAGAAATGTCGAAATGACAACCTTGGGGACTGAATAATAATAATAATAATAATAATAATAATAATAATAATAATAAAGAACAATACTTAAAATGTCCAACAATTTAGAGACTGGTAGAAAAAAGGCACATGAAAGCGAACTCAAATTGAAAAGGTAATTCGATCTTTTCTTTGCAAAAATGACATCATTGCTCTTACAAGGGGACTTTGAACCATTGCATGCCTAAGCCGACCTTGAAATTTCTTCCAGAAAAGCATTATTATGTACAAATATGTGTCCAAAAATGTATCTGCTGCTTTTAACTGCAAGGCACAAAAATTGAAGCCAGAATCCAGCAATGGCAACCTACTGTGCGAAGCACATGGATTACCTGCTTGAATAAACCGGAGTGGAGTGAGACGGGGCGGGCTTGGACGGTAGGTTTTCAGGGTTATCCAATCCACTAAATGAGAAATTGTATTACTTCCCCTAGTTTAAATGAGAGATTTGGCACTGGATTTTTGTATCTTGCTGTTAAAAGCGCTAAATAATTTGTTGGCTTTGGAACATCACAATGCTTCTCTGGGAGAAATTTCCTGGTAGGCTTAGGCATACAATGGTTCACAGTCCCCTTGTTAGATGCACTGAGTTTTATTTTACAGTTCTGTGCCCATCAATTCTACGAAAATTAAACCATATTTGGAAATTCAATTAGCAAATTCTGTTTCAAGTGAAAGGATAAACTCTATTTCAAAAGCACTATCTTCAATTTAAGTCATTATCTTTGTTTGTCTTTTACCGTGGAAAGACTCATCGTACCATGTTTGCGGCTATACTAGGAATATATAGGTGTGGTAGCTTCCCGTTTCTTTCCACACCCCACTCTCCCTTTGCATCTTAAAATCTTAAAAGATCTTAAAGAAGGTCCAGAGGGGCCCCAACTTGAAGATGAGGAGAGTGGATTTGGCTAAGTTAGACCCTCCGAACTTCACCGAAATTCACCCCGGAGATTAAATATCAGTTCCATCAGGATTTTTGACCGGATAAAAGATCCGGAAACCCCAATTAGCCTCTGCCATCCTTTATGGAACGAAGATAAATGTAAATAAGACAAAAGCCATGATTATAGGAAGGAAACCAAAGAAAATAAACACGAGGATTAAAGACGAGGACATGAGGACATTGAGCAAGAGGAGAGCTTCAAATACTTGGGTCGTACTATCAGTAGTAACATAAACTGCGGTCAAGAAGTAAAGCAGAGGATACCAATGGCAAAAGAAGCTTCTAACAAGAAGATAAGTATTTTCTGCGGACCTTTGGCAAAAGAATTACGGAAGTGGCTAGGGAAGTGCTTTGTGTGGAGTGTATCATTATATGGTGCAGAGACGTGGACATTACGACGGAATGGGGAAAAGCGACTGGAAGCTTTTAAGATGTGGATATGGAGAAGGATGGAACGTATAAAATGGACAAACAAAATAAAAATAATGAAGATGTGCTAGACAGAGTGGGTGAAAGAAGAACAATGCTGGAACTCATAAAGAAGAGGAAAAGAAATTTGATTGGCCGCTGGCTAAGAAGAAACCGCCTACTGACGGATACCTTAGAAGGAATGGTCAACGGAAAGAAAGTTAGAGGCAGAAAAAGACATCAGGTGATAGACAATATTAAAATAAATGGTTTGTATGTGGATACAAAAAAGGGAAGTTGAGTTAAGAATAGAGTGGAGAATGCTGAGTTTGTAGTGAAAGACCTGTTCCTGGGCAGAACACTATGTATGTATCTTTGTTTCATTTACATAATGATAATAATCAGAGCTAGCATGTTTTCAAGTAAGCCGAGTTCTTAGCTGCTATAAAATCATTAGGTGCAGGAATTTATCTGAAACGAAAATTAAAAGTCGACCTAGCGGCCGCAATTTTCAATTTTTCACAACAAAACTCAGTATATGCTATTAAAATAAAGTGAGGTAGGTTTTATTCAAAACTCAGCGAAATCCGACCGTTAGAAGTGGGGGTTTACCGGAAATTCGAAAATAATTAACTCTAGCAAATCGCCATGTGTTTGTCGCAATGTATGCCTATAACTTTATGTATACACATGTTAAGGTACGGCGAGAGTTTAGCTGCTATTATACTCTAAAAATATTATGCGTATGAGTTTACCTGAAACGAAATTTTAAAAATCATATTGAATTTATTTAGGCGTAGCAGCGCACGCCGGGCACTAGATAGCATTGAATATATCTGATACAGATATTATGAATACGTTGTAATTTGTGTGTTACTCCATCATTAATTCCTATCAATAATGTTTTTTTTAAATGCCCCAGGTTTGTCTTTCGACATTCCTGGTTTCTCTCCTGGCATGGCGTATTGTAACCCACTTCTTAGGTTGGGGCGCCTGGAAGGCGGGGTTACGTTGCCCCGATGATATGATGGGTGATGATGATGATAGTGGTGCGCCAGGAGAGTCCCTAATCCTAAGCTTAACCTAAGATGAATATGAATATTGATGATTGCGATGGTCATATGATTTCGGGGACCGTTTGGGCCTTAAAGTTTTCCTGACATTTGTCTTACAGGTGAGGAAAAACCCGATAAAAACCTCACCCAGAAAAACTGTCCCGACCGGGATGGAACCCGGGCCCCCTGCGTGACAAGGCAGCACGCTACCCCGAGACCACAGCGGTGGACCCTATCAATAATGTTGATGATAAAAAAGTGTCATCTTTAAAATCTGAAAACCAGATTTTGCTAGGGGACTAGATATGTGGACGAAATAAACGCAATATTATTTGGTACACGAATCTGAAATGAGGATTTTTTTTAACAGAGTCAATATTTGTTTTAAGTAGAAAAAAAACATACGTGATGGCATGACCTACATCTCATATCTATATCCTCGCTAATCAATTTAATCACTGTAATTGCGCTCCACTGCAATTGGATCATAAAACCACACAACAACACCGCAAACTCCAACACAATTGCTATTATTACTAATGTTATCATTATTATTAAACATTCCATTAATATTATTAACACGGTGTTGCTTTTATTAACACTTGAGTCTAACACAAATAATTATACAAACAAACATCTGCAATTCGTACACCAGGCAGTTACGGGATTGAACATTTTGCTGGAACAAGGGCATAACTCACATGAAGAATCTAAAATTATTTCCATAGCGTGACAGAACTAAATAATCCATGACTACCAGCCTGCTAATGGTCTCACGACTAAATGTCAATTAGACACTCATCCTGCCATTATAGTGTGTTACATGAGGTCAACATGTCGATACTCCAGCCGTTATAGCTAGGTTTTTAGTCTGAAACATCATATTTTCATATCTACCCAAATTCCTCAGGATTCTGAGTAGATACCGGTCCCATGATTAACTAACTAACGCATTGACACTATCGAACCTGTGGGTTCATGGCTGCGCGGACATGAGCTCTCAACACATTCCTTCATGAGTTGTTTTCCAAACATCCCCTGTATAATCCATTTCCTTCAAATAATAGTTAGTGTTATTTTTCCACCTTATTCTAGGTAGGCCAACTGGACATTATCCCTCTGGATTTCCTACAAGAAACTTCCATGCCCCTCTTTCATTCCCCATTCGAAACTGGTCGAATTCCAAGAGAAAACTCCTTCACTGTGGGAATTCAAACCTATGTAACTCCCATAGCTCTGCGGCTAGGCAGGATGCCGTAAGCTGTGCGAGATACACATTACATATTTTAGTCCATTCTGTGGTCTAGAGGTAATGTCGTTGCCTCAGATGCAGCGGGCCAGATTCGATACCACGTGGGAACAAATTGTATTTTATTTTTATTTTTATATTTTTATCTACAAGAAATTTTTGAGGATATTTTAAGGCACAAATTGTCCCCAAACTCCATTTAGGCATAATAATAATAGAGGCCGAATTTTTTATGCTATAATACCCAATGAAATATGTACATAAATATGTAAAAACAAATACACAACATGTATAATGAATATTTAATATCAAAATTATAAACAGATGTTAAATATATTTAATTAATTTTGATATTCTAATGTGGGTAACCCGAATTTCATCACTTTCCCAAGCGATTCGAGATTTTAAAATGCTTTCATGTAACAAAACGGATGAAAAATTGATCTTACACAAATTGATTATATACATAAATACATACAGTATATCCCATCAGATTAGGCACAATCCTAAAAACTATCTTGGAACGAAATAATGAGTCATTATATATTTCTATATATTTTCAGGAATTAGTTTTTGTCGATAAGCATAAATTATTGTTCCTATTTAAACAACTTAATTGCATCTCTAAAAGGCTGTAAAATACCAATAAATCCAACTTTTTATTTGGAATACGATAGCTCGACATCACAGAGTGTATTTGATGAATATTTTAGCAAATGAACGCTTGCGTTCAATTAATCTTTTGGATAATATGTAAAAATATGTAACATGAAGATGAAATACAACAGTCCTAATAGCCTGATTCATTAAAAATTTAACTTTCCACACGGATTACCAAATAACTAACTCACTGGCACTATCGAACCCGTAGGTTCATGGCCGCGCGGACATAAGCTCTCCGTACATCCATATCCTGAGCTAATGTTTTTTAATCATTCCCTCTATAATCTACTTCCTTCAAATCATAGTTAATGTTATTCTCCCACCTCATTCTTGGTCTAGTAACTGGGCGTTTTCCCTCTGGTTTTCCTACAAGAAGCTTCCATGCAGGTTTTTCCTTTCCCATTCGTACTACATGTCTTGGCCATCGTAGTTTACCAGACCTGACTGTTCTTATTATTTCTGGCTTCCTATAAAGATCATGTAGTTCACTGTTAAGTAGTCTTCTCCATTCACCTGTCTGTTCACCTCTCTTTGGTCCAAATACTTTCCTAAGAACTTTATTCTTAAATACTCGTAATCTCCTTCCCTCCCTTAAAGTAAGAGTCAATGTTTCGCATTCATATAACATAACTGGTAGAAAAAATAGTTTTATATATTTTAAGTTTAACGTTTTTTGAAGAGTTGGAACGTCAAGAGTCCCTCTAATGCATAATGGCACGAATTTGCATTCCTCTTAACTCGATTAATATTATTCTCCATTCCGCCGTTATAAAATGTCCCATAGCCGGCTGGTAGGCGAAGGATTAAGCCTCTCGCACCATATAATTAATAATATATTACATATATATATTATATATATTATAACGCCAGTTATAGACCACGGCCACATAGCCCGGAATCTTTTACTACCAATATATTACAGTTTTGTCTAAAATCGGCTGCGGTGGGCTAGTGATTATGTTCCTGCCTCTAGTTCCCAGGGACACGGGTTCAACCCGGCCGTGGTGGATGGATTTTTAGGATGAAAAAACTCATGGTACGAGTCATGCGGGAAGTACTATAAGTCGTGGATCCCGAGGCTGAAGATTTTCAGGCTCGTTAAAGAAACACAAGCCTGAATAAAAATACATCTGTGTAAATTTAACAGCTTCAACCATCCAAGTAATACCTTAGTTGCCTACTAGATGTCTCATTGAGGAGACATCTTAACCATTCGTTGACATCTGTACGTAAATAAGTGTATCTAAATTAAGCTTAGTTAAGAAACTCCCACTGGGAGCACCCATGTTCCCACGAGGAAAGAAAGGGGCATAGCCAGTCTATCAGTCTTATTCAAGTAGGGTCAAGTGACTAGCTATCGGGAGTTACTTAATCAAGACTGTATAACTCATGCCCCAAATGGCAGTCAATGACCAATCACATTTCAATGAAATTTGATTTACAACCAAACACAGTCTTTTTCAACTCGATTTCATCACTTTCATTTTATCGCTTTCATTTCATCAAGTGGATCCCAGATTATACATATATATAGTGGACGAATGGAGCCAGATTCTGCTTACGAGATATGATAGAAAGACGTTCGTAGCAATTGATTATACCATAAAAACGAAACCACTGTTTGCACTTTCATAAACTTATTATTTCCCACGAATTAACGTTGCAGAAAAATATAATTGACATATTTACATCATAGGACATCAGAAATTAACCTGTAATGACGTGTTTCATTTTTTCTCCACTAGGGTGCATTCTTACAATATTGCGATTCTATTTGGCAATAAATATGATCTGGTTGCAGTGATGAACAAATGAAACATAACGTTCCTCATTTGTATTCAAACATCGCCGTTTACATTAAATATATTAATATTTTAAAATAACTATATTTAAATAATCATTTGTGAATAAACAGCTTAATTTTAATCGTTAAATAGTCCTAACAAATGTCACTCTTGATTTCCCAATTCTCTAGATAAATTCACTTCGTGAGTCATTAATTCCTCAATAATTTGGAAGTGACTCGTGCCATTACTTATAATTTTACTATCTGCAGTTGTTAGTGAGTTAAATATGGTTAGCACATCACCTTAAAAATATGTACTACGTAACCAACAATAATAATAATAATAATAATAATAATTATAATGATAATTATAATGGTTCATTTTACCTGATGGAGATAAGAACGTAAAGTCTTCTCTTTCACTTCACCAGGGTTAAATTAAAGAAATATTAACAATTATAAATTATTAATAGTTAAATTAATAATAATAAATCCTACATAATAGCCTATGCATATATATTAAGATATTACTTGGGTCCGAAAGGCCTATATTTTTTCGTAGGCTTTCATTTAGATTTCAGGTTCCTTCACGAATCAGAAGATAACTTATTCAGACTCGGGACCCATGGCTTAAATTCCCTTCCGGAGGAAAATTCATCGACCCCGGCCGGTTTTAAATCTTCGACTCTCGGGACCAGAAGCAACGAAGTAACTCTAGACCACCGAGGATTATTATTATATTATTATTATTATTATTATTATTATTATTATTGTTATTAATTTATATTATTATTATGTTTATATCAATATTATTATTATTATATTATTATCATTATTATTATTCAGAGGGCCCAAACTAACATAAAAATGACAACTCGTAACCGGTTAATATCAGAACCACGTTTATTGAACTTTTTGGCTTTTCTCGACTTTTAATTCTCGTTCCATCGTTTTGGGGCACGATGTAGCTTAGTTAATTAGAATACGCCACAATCTGGAAGGTAGAGGATTCGAATCCCGATGGGATCAGAATTTTCAAACAGCACCTAATTCTCTTGCGTCATCATGGCCCGGGGCCGATTCAGTCTCTGATGGAATGAGTACAGGCTTATATTCTGGGGTAAAATCGGCCGTCTCACTGGGCTGACATCACATGCTGATTGTCTAGAAAGGTAGGATCCCTAACCATACAATACCCCAAGAAGGACCTCACAAGATGTGTGGCGGGATCATTTCAATTTTCATCATCATCTTCATGAACTTATTTAGGTTAAGGTCGTTCGAGCCTGTGCCTATGTGATCTCAAGATGTGGTTGCTCAGTCTACTTTAATTTTGGTCTTCCTTTATCTCAACGTCCTTTAGGTTGATACTGCATTGCTAATTTAGGAAAGCGAGATGGGTTCATTTTTTAGACATGTTGTAACCAATTGCTTTGACTATCACTGGTCGACAAGGTTTTCTTCACAAGAAATCTGATTAGTGAATCTAGTGCATTTTTTCATACTGAATTCAGATATGTACTCAGAATTTTTCCATCAGGCACAGTTTTTTTTTGTGAGAGTTATTTTTTTAAATTCATTTTAGCATTCTCTTTGACCTGTCATAGGAACCTTTACCTTATATGTAGCGATTTTATTCAAACTGTATTTAAGGAAATTATATGGAACGTGTCCACCGTTGTGGTCTCGAGGTAGCGTGCTGACTTGTCACACAGCGGGCCGGGGTTCGATCCCCGGTGGGGGAACTTTTTCTGGGTGAGATTTTTATCGGGGCTTCTCCTCACCTGTAAGACAAATGTCAGGGAAACTTTAAGGCCCAAACGGTCCCGGAAATCATATGGCCATCACCATCAACCTTATCATTATCATTTTCATCCTTCACTGGTGTGGAACGCAACGGGAAGCTACCACACCTACAATTCCCTAGTAAAGCTGCAAGCATAGCATGCAAATGCTATGATTGCAGTGAAGGACGTGTCTTCGGGCAGAATTACTATGGATGGATGTAATGTCATGCTGAACCACCAAAAGACAAGACTGTGCAGGTTCATGCGTGTTTTAACATGCTCACACTTGTTAATCTGCATTGCACTGTGTCAGTATTGAGCTGACTGTGAGCTTGTTAGCACGAATATCACTAGTGAACATATATTTCCTTCCTTTCTGTTTAGAAGTGTATTGTGTGTGTTGTGTTTTAGAGTTTTCATTTTTCATCATGCCACGAAAGTGCATAAATCACGGAGATAATTTCTGCCGTATATGTGGTGAGTTGGCCTTCAAGTCTTAGAGCGAAATTTCACACCACTTGTAAAAGAGTACTATGAACTTTACTTTGGCTGTCAAGTGGATGATTTTGATAAGAGCTGGGCCCCAAATATATGTTCGTTTGTGTGTTAGACAGTTGATTGGGTGGAAATATGGTACACATCATATACCATTTGCAATTCCCATGATTTGGAGGGAACCGCAGGATCATCTAACTGATTGTTATTTTTGTTTAACAAATATTAAAGGAATCACATCTAAATCAAAATTTACAGTTAAGTATCCGAATTTAACATCTGTAATGAGGCCTGTCTTACACAATGAAGAGTTCCCTGTACCAGTACATGCAGATAAATATATGCAGATATATTAAATTAGGAATGAAAAATGTTGTCAAAGCTATGGATAAACTTTCTGATGCATTCTTGTACTTGAAATGGAAATTACCCGAAGTCACTGATGCTAAACTGAAAGAAGGGATTTTATAGGGCCCCAAATACAGTTACTAATGGCTGATGAACATTTTGAAGGTCTGTTAAATCCTCTGGAAAAAGCAGCCTGGCAGCCTTTAAAAAATGTAAGTTGCAATTTCCTTGGAAACCATAAAGCAGAAAACTATCGTGACACAGTGGCTAATCTTCTACATTATTATAAAGCTATGGGATGCAACATGTCTTTAAAAATTCACTCTTTGGACTCTCACGTAGACTTCTTTCCGGAAAATCTTGGGGCTGTCTCTGATGAGCACGGCGAACGTTTTCATCAGCAAATTTCCACAATGGAAAAGAAGTACCAAGGCAAGTGGAGTTCTAATATGCTAGCTGACTACTGTTGGACCAAGAAGAGAGATGTTCCAAATGCAAAATATGCCCGAAAATCACTACCATTTAATAGGTAAGTCAGAATGAATTAGAGTTAGATGGATTTTATTAAAAATTATAAAAAATGTAAATGAATATCTCAGAAAACTCTTGCCTGATAGGAAAAAACAGAAATTATATTTAAATTCAGGATGAAAAATACTTCTAAAATCTCATATTTTTATTCTTGTGAAAGAAAAAAGTTCATTTTTGTCGACCAGTGATCTCATAGACCGATAATTTTGTCTCTTCCTGCTATTGAAATTGACTCTTCCTGTTTGTAATGAGAGCTATATCCGTAAATTAACTTATTTGACAAGGATATCGATTCAACAATGTACGATCGATATGGTACAGCAATAAATGCCAAAAGAAAACAACTTCAAAATATACAAAAAAGTTAGTTCTGTTGCTCTAAAAGAATTATTAAATGTATAATGAATTATCTGCATTACTGTTAATAGTTATTTCTCATACAAGCATCTGTTATTGATTTTTTCTAAGCCCAAAGAAATTTAACAATAAAGATATGCTATTTATAACTATACAACCAGCTTAGAAATCGCCCGGAAGTAAGAACGGAATACATAATCTCACATTTGGTAAATATTAAACATAATTATTTTTATATTCTGATGTATTATTCGCTAAACAGTCGATCCAAATCCAACGCGAGGTTGAGTTTTTCATTAGACAAAATTACTCGCGACTTCGTCGCTCGTGATTTTTTCAGAAAAACACAACCTCTTGTTAGATTACTGTTGATAATTCTGAATTTCTTCAACTATATTTTGAACTTTTAATTTATCGAGAATATTTGTTTTTCATTCCTAGTCCATTTTTGTCAAACCTAGGAGTGGATGTAAAAATCTCATTGTGCCGTTGCAATTTTGATTAGATTCTAGGATGTAGTATCCAATTTTCCCTGCTATATTTCAGTACTTTTCTTGTCCATACATTTTGGGATCATGACTTTTTAAACAACCTGTATTTCGACTCCCATTAAAAGAAGATGGTTTATAAGCCAGGTACCGTTTACAAATTAAAAAAATAAATAAGACACAAACACGACCTCTTTCAAGTGAAGCTTAACTTTCTAATCCAGAAAGATTCTTTCAATAAGCTAGCATTTGCCACACAAATAGAAAAGTTAGCAAACCAAACGTTGCTTTTTTTTTCGCTCTGTTGTAAAGTGGTGAAGAGGAAGGGGTTCAAACTGGTGGACTGGGAAATGTTAACCACCTGGGCACACTATGCATTTACTGGAAATTTTCCAAATATCTATATTAATGCTCATTTTATTATGGAATAAAAAATGTGAATATTATGTTCCAAATGTTTACATCATCCTTAAATCCGTGTGTTTTCTATCGTAAAACACGGAGCTGCACCATTTTGTGGTAATAAACATAATGTATGAATATACAACTATTTATGGTTTATGCGAGCTTAATTCTCTTCGATAACGACATGAACAAAACGGTATGACCGATAGAGTTAGCTCAGGATGTAACATTTGAGACTAGGAGTATGAAGGTCCCGGGTTCAAACCCCGTCCATATAAACCTGAGTATGGACTTTTCCTCATTTTACTCAGCCGTCATCATCATCATCATCATCATCCTCATCATCATCATCATCATGAACACATCTGTTTTAGGCCATGTGGCCTGTGATGGTAAACCTAACGAAAATTTTATCTTTCCACTGATGTTTTTGGTCTTCGTTAGTCCCTATGTCCAATTGGAGTATGTTGGAATGCCAATTTTGGAAGTCTATTTCTTTCCATTCTTCTCAGATGATTTTTCCATTCACGTTATAATTTTTCTGTATCTTCATCTAAACTTGGTAGCTACTCCAAGTTTTTCTCTGACTATTTAACTCATAAACCGATACACTGGTCAACATGATTTTTGTCTCATGAGTACCAATAGTTGTACTTAATTCAGTTTTTTATCGTGTTTTCAAATATGTATTCGGAATTTCTCCATCACCCACAGTTTTTTATTTCAATTTCAATTAATGGATTTAAATATTTTTTTTAATAAACCTAGATTTCTTCCCGGAAAATCTTGGCGCAGTGAGCGATGAGCACGGGGAACACTTCATCAGGAGATTTCAGCAATGGAAAAGAGATATCAAGGCAAATGGAATCCTAATATGCTGGCCGATTATTATTGGACCATCAAGAGGGATGCTCCACAGGCGAAATATAGCTGAAAATCGTCATTTCTTACTTCCTAGGTGAGTCCGAATGATCGAATATTGTGTAGTTACGAATGTAGAAAATATTAAAGCGTTTGAAATTATAAATGCCTGTCTCTCGAAAACCTTGCGCGATGGAGAAAACCAAATATCATATTTTAATTCACGAGAAAAAAAGCACTATCAGAATCACATATTTTTCTTTCTGAGACAAAAAAAACATTTGTTGCTCAGTGTAATTTATGTCTTCCTGTTGATAATCTTGCCTCTTCCTGTTGATAATTTTGCCTCTTCCGTTCGTAATGAGATATATCACCACAAATTTACTTCTTTCACAAGGATATCGATTCAACAATGTCCGATCGATACGGTACGGAAAAATATGCCAAAAGAAAACAACTTCAAAAATTACAAAAAAATAGTTCTGTTGCTCTAAAAAATCATTAAATGCTATTTATAACTATAAAGCCGACTTAGAAATCGTCCGGAAGTAAGATTGGAATACATAACCTCACATTTGGTAAATATTAAACAATATAATTACTGTGTCCACAGCTGTGTTCTCGAGGTAGCGTGCTGCCTTGTCACTCAGTGGGCCCGGGTTCGATCCCCGGTCGGGACAGGCTGCTGGTGAGGTTTTTTTCGGGGTTTTTCCTCATCTGTAAGACAAATGTCAGGAAGCTTAGGGCCCAACGGTCTCCAAAAATTATCCGGCCATCATCAGCATCATCATCATCATCAACCTTATCATTATCATCATCTTTCACCGGTGTGGAAAGCAACGGGAAGCTACCACACCTATAATTCCCTAGTAAAGCATGATTGCAGTGAAAGAACTGCCCTACTATCGATGTATGGATAGTTATTCTTAGATTCTGATGATGTATTATTCGCTAAATAGTCACTCCAAATCCAACTCGAGGTTGAGTTTTTTATTAGATATAACCACTCGCGACTTTGTCGCTCATGATTTTTTCAGAAAAACACAACCTCTTGTTAGATTACTGTTGATAATAGTATTCCTTTGGTGGTCCAGTCTAGTAACTCCTAACAGTGATCGTAAGAAGCGCATTTGGCTTACTCTAAGTTTATGAGAATTTCTATTATTTAAAATCCAAATTTCACTTCCGTATTTTGGAACAGCTTTTGATGAGATGTTATGTAATCTTAGTTTTGTATCTGTCCTCATCTGTTTATGAAAATGTCTTCTTATACCCATTTATTTTATTATATTTTTGTAATTTTGAATCAATGTCACTCTTATGTTCTGCAAATACACTTACTAAACGTGAGAAATCAGACACTTGTTCTATAATTTTTCCACCAATCTCAATCCTCACCTGCTGTATGTTTTTTCCACATATTGCCATTGCTTTAGATTATATTCCGTCATCAAACCAAATTCTGGGTTGGAATTTATTACCATGATCATATTCACTAATTCATACAGTATTTTAAAAATATAACAGCGATATGTGGGTTTCTAACGTATCAAACTGCTGTGATTCGTGATTCGCTTTCGGGAGCTACTGGATTCAAACTTGTGGCATCCAACCTAAATGATTCCTAGTCTCCCTCTGCTGTCAATCTAAATTATGTGCTGGAATTTCATTGCCAGAATATATGGACCGCGTTATGCATCAACCAGCTATGTGTCATAATGTGAGTTAAACGTTTAAACTTAAGTCAATCTACACTATTTATTGTAGGGCAGAATAACAATGCTGAATATTGCAAGTTATTTTCCTTGTTTGACAGTTATGCATCAACAATTTAAGAGCGGGTACATTTTGGCGCGTAGCTGAATGATGCAACATTTAGATTAGTATTTATCAAGATCTGATTTTATAGCCATTTTTTTGCAAAACATAGAATCTCTGTTAGAATTGACAGCGTTTACATTTTTTTAAAATAATAATATATTTAAAGATTTGCCGCTAAAATTGTGCGTACACTTACTTCACGAGCAAGTGCAACAGATGGCATCAATATATATATATATATATTAAGTGGCACTTAGTCGGTTGATGCATAACATCGTCCATAAAACATAATTATCATAATGTAGATAATTAAAATTTAATTAATTAATTAAAAAATACATTAGGCATGATGAGATCTATGCTTTTATGGAACCCACTGATACAGTGACCTTTCCTCAGCAACAGATTCTAACTCATATATTCGAAATGAAATTATTTACGATCCATCCTAATGTTATCCTTCCTATGCATAGGCCATCATAACGGAAATTTCACAAGGGTTTTATAATAAAAGTTTGACTGTATTTTTATCATATTTTTTAACTACATGGCGAGCCAAAAAAATATACTGCCACTATAGGTCTATATATAATTTCTCCTCTTTGTAAAAATATTAAAGATTCAAAAATGTACATTCCTACAAAATAAAATTTTAACATACTTGAATTATTAGACTGGAAATACATTATTATAACACAAAGTACTGATATAAATAAATAATAGTTTAAAAAAACTAAAACAACACGCTTTATTAGAAGACGGAATTAAACAATTAAAAATAATTTAAATTTCCAACACGCTTGGGATAAAATTAAAGTGGTCAACAACTCATCTCCGTCACATCTAGAATTAAAACTAGAGTTATCTACAAAAAAAATATTTTACCATCAAAAGCGTGGGGTGCTTTTTATGGTTTTCACGTTTTATTCTTAGAGACTTTACTTTTTCCAATATCTGTTTATTATCAAATATGTTAATCGATATAGAGCACCACAAGCTTTTGATGGTAATTTTTTTTAGATAACTATAGTTTTATTCTAGATGTGTTAGAGATGATATTTTTTGTTGACCACTTTAATTTTATCCGAAGCGTGTTGGAAATTAAAATTATTTTTCATATTTTAGTTCCGTTTTCTAATAAAGCGTGTTGTTTTAGTTTTTTAAACTATTATTTATTTTTTTAGTTTGGTTTTGTAAAAATGTAAATAACTTTAAATTCGATACTATTGTAGTATGAGCTAAAAGTAATACTCTTCTAAAAAAGACCTCCGGGCCGGATTTGAACGAGCGACCTATAGATTACTGAAATTATATACCACTACAGTCCACCACTATACGAACTGAGCTACCAGAGGATATAATATTAATTTCTTACAACGAGGGACTAAAAAGTCGATTTTAGTTTTTTTAAACTATTATTTATTTTTTATTTTTATAGTTTGGTTTTGTAAAAATGTAAATAACTTTAAATTCGATACTATTGTAGTATGAGCTAAAAGTAATACTCTTCTAAAAAAGACCTCCGGGCCGGATTTGAACGAGCGACCTATAGATTACTGAAATTATATACCACTACAGTCCACCACTCTACGAACTGAGCTACCAGAGGATATAATATTAATTTCTTACAACGATGGACTAAAAAGTCGATAAGTCCGCTACCTATTACATAGTATGTAATATTTATGAAATTATTGTATTGTCATTGGTCCTTTACAAGTGTACAAAGTTTCAAGTCGATCCAGTGTTTTTAAGTGGGTGAAAATAGTGTTGAAAGATTCCATTACAGGTCAAGCTAATATAAAGCGTGTAAAAAGGAACTGAACATAGAACAAATCACAACATAATAGAAGAATATAGGCTAAATTGGGAAGTCCATGTCCTACGAATACCATACACTAGAATTGCAAGAACTGTTTTATATTATAATCCGAGGGTTGCAAGAAGTAAATCATACAAGAGTCATAGGAATAGTTTAAACAATTAATCGTAAATATTTCAGAAATATATTAAATAATCACATGCTGATAGGGTTACCCATGCCGGACTGGTCGTAGGTGATAAGCCAGACGAAAAAAGTACCATGGTCGAAAGAGTGACGATCTTTCACCGTAAAAATACAACCGTCAAGAAATGCGGACATGGGTTCAACTGGGGTAAATTTTCCGGAGGTCAAATAGTCCCCCATTCGGTTCTCCGGGCGGGGACTACTTCAGGGAACACATGCCAAAGACAAATATAGGAATAACATTAACTATGATTTGAGGGTAGTAGATTATACAGGGAATGATTGGAAAGCATTAGCTCAGGACAGGGATGCATGGAGAGCTTATGTCCGTGCGGCCATGAACCTACGGGTTCGATAGTTCCAGTGAATAAGTAAGTAAGTATTAAATAATCACATTTAAAGAGATGGCGTGAGCAATTTTGAGTCGGAACAGGTCAACAGCTCTAGTACTTGAAGAAGACCATTATGATATACAGTAAAAGCTCCTTAATCGCGGTGGATATGCTCCGTAAATATGCCGCGAATACAAAAACTATGAATATAAAATGGTAATTTGTATGGGTATATAGGGGATACGTTCCAAGGTTCCAAAATAAAATAAAAATTATCAAAATAAAATCAATTTAATGAGAGATTTTGAACAATTTATATTAATTGTTATTGTCAGGTTTAGGCATTGGCTTAAATAACTTGGAATTTGTTCATGTTTTGCTGCTTTTAAAAGATCTCTCAATTGAGATTGATATTCAGATGTGAATTTAGCGATATGATTCCTTATTTTATCTTCGGATTTCTTGATGAATCGTACAGTTGATACATTAATATAGAAACTGCGTGATATGGATGCAAACGTCTCGCCAATGCGTAAACGGTTAAGCATTTCTTTTTTTACTTTAAGCGGTGAAGCTACTTTCTTCCGCTTCGGAACTTTTTTTTTTTCCCTTTTACACGACATTATAAATTGGGAACAAAGCAGAAGAGACACGTGTTATTCAATAAAAATTATACAAGGAATGGCAAGTTTAAACAATAAAAAACCGATCGTTGAGAGGGGACATTTATCAACGGACACAGCGACACACAAAATACTGCGGCGGCGGTGGCTTTTAATAACGAACTTTAGGCTTAGTAACAATAAGGTTTGTTTTAATTTGATTATTTATTTGTCCATTTGGTTTGAATCTCTCTTTCTAAAAGCCGCCTTGGCACGTGCCTGCAGTAAACAAATTTCCGATGCGTTAATAAAGGATACTAATCATTCTAATATCCGACTGGATATGCGAATAAATTAATTTTTAGCCGCGAATACAGGAACTGTGTCGCAAATTTTTAACTCGCGAATAGTGAAAACGCTTATAACGGAAAACAGTGAATAAGGAGCGTTTACTGTACACACTTTCATCATGATCATTTTAGCTATTACAAATGATCGATGAAGATTTGTGCGTTTTTTAATCCTTTCAGGAGACCAAACTTCAAAATCTTCATTTCTTCATGATAATTCGCTAAAAATGTAACTGAACCAGGAACCCAAAATCATGACTTAATTTTAAAATTAGAAGTATTCAATGGACATGCCACTAATGAGATTGAAGGACACTAGGAATGTGAGGACGGTTTTTATGTGTGAATTAGAAGGAAGAAGGAAAGAGGTTGACCAGGATTGAAGCTTTTGAACTGTACGAAGGAAGACCTACAATAATTCAGAAAAAAAATGACACGGAAAAAGAAGAGATGAATGGGCTATCATTCTCAAGGGAAAAACTAGCTAAACTATTATAACTCTGTACACAAGAATAAATTACACCACTTGGTCTCGAGGCAGTGTGCTGCCTTGTCACGCAGCGGGTCCGGATTCGATTCCTGGTCGGGACAGGCTCCTGGGTGAGATTTCTTCGGTGTTTTTCCTCACCTGTAAGACAAGTGTCAGAAGCGTATCATTTTTGACCGGTGTGGAAAGCAACGGGAAGCTACCACACCTATAAATCCCTAGTAAAGCTGTAAAGGATAGCATGAAAATGATATGATTGCAGTGAAGGACCTGTACTCGGGCAGAACACTATAGAATAGAATAGATCACAAGAAGAAGAAGAAGAAGAGGAGGAAGAAAAGGGATACCTTATTTAACAACGCTGTTTGACATTTGAGGTTACCAGCATCGTGGCGATGTCTTATTTTCCCCAAGGGTTCCTCATAAAATGTTTGAAACTATTTCCTCTCTAGCCTTTTTGTGCTACATGACGAGATCATCTCAATCTCCTAGACTTAATAACACTGGCAATATGGAGCTAAATAAATTATGGAGTTCCCCATTGTGAAACCTCCTCTGCTTTTCATTTTCATCCCATGTGGAACCGAATATTCGCCTTAGCATCCTATTTTCAAATCGTTTAGCTTGCTTTCTTGTTTCGATGTAAGTTAACAGGTTTCCATCAATGTAAGATATAAAATAATACGAGCAATAATAATAATATGATGATGATAATAATAATAATAATAATAATAATAATAATAATAATAATAATAATAATAATAATAATAATAATAATAATAATGCTTTATTTAGGCTGCCAGAGTTAAGATCATACGGCCTTCTCTTCCACTCAACCAGCGAACAATAAAATCATACTGAAATGTGTATACTCATTACAATTTTAAAATGTTATTGAAATATAAACTAAACAATGCACAATGCAAATGGGTCTAATGATAGTAGCAGACACTAACAAACAAGGAATGAAAATAAAATAAATTAAGGTCAACATCATAGTACATTCACGAATTTAGGCCATTTGGTGACCTATTTCGGCCTCAAGAGAAACACCATCCAAAATTCTTCTGAGTGAACGTCCTTGCCTTCTTCTTCCTGCAGGTTGATAGCTTAACATTTTGTATCCTGTGATCTTCCATTCGATGAACATGTTGCATCCATCTTGACTTATAATCAGGTTTCATGTGTAGTTCTTCTAAGATGTCTTTTTTTTTTGTGATCTAGTAGCGTGTATCCTGCAGTCCTCCAAAGGTATCTCATTTCAGATAAGCTTTATAAATGAATATGTATACACACAGGGTATAACCAAATTCCAATTACAGATCTTGAGGACGTGTAGTGAGGACCAAGACGGTTACGTTTAGTATAGGAACTCATGTCCGGAAACGCACAGTTTCCCCGCTACACGCAAAATACCACAACACACGTTGCTCTCTCTCTGACACCTGCTGCTTATCGTTGGGTCCATTAGAAGGGCTCGATGCGACGATCACCTATGTCAACACAGATACGGTACTTCCGTACCATGTTTTCGTTCACGCGATCACCAATCCTTGGTATTGCAACATCCGCCGTGACCTTAACCCATGCCAGTAGGAATTCACGAATGCTACAGGGTATCTTAAATAAGAGATTTCATGTGACCCTACAGGTAGTAGTCTAGAGGGGCCAAGTTGGGAGAACGTGCAGTATCTTTGGTGCCGAAAATCCGGGAGAGTTGAACGTGTGTTGTGGTATTTTGCGTGCGTGTAGCGAGAAAACTGTAAAATTCCGGACATGAGTCCCAATGCTGAACGTAATGTCCTCAAAGTATGTAATGGGAATTTGGTTACACCCTGTATATACAAAATGCTGAATTTAATTGTTATGCAGGTGGTATTTTCATTATATGAAACTTGAGATATCGATTAAATTAGATTTAAATAATGTTAGTGACTGACAGTCCCCGGCGTGACTGGAAGTGCGCTCCATACTCTGGTCATAGACTTTGTCAAAGATTGAGGGTATAAACATGACCTGTGCTGTGGTATCAAAAATAAATAAGAATCTTGTGCCTAAATTGTGATGAGCCGATACATTTTGAAAACACGTTAATAAATATCTTGGTTAATGTGTGTGCAGAATTTGGAATAGCACATGTGAATGTAGAGTTCTTCCATCATAGCCACACACTGGTAATCTCAAATGTCAAATATAGAAGTTAATCAAGTATCTTCACTTCTCATCTTGATTGTGCACATAGCTCTCATAGTTTTGTCAGCAGTGCTTTTTCCTGTTTTTTTCTTACTCTCCGGGTATATTTGTCCTTAATTGGGCCATCAATTTTCCTTAAGATAAATAATACCTCTCTAAAATACAATTTAAGAATATCTACATCTAAAAAAAAATATTAACTCTGAAAGGAAAATGTGTAATAAGAACAAAAATAGTGTAATTATAGACCAAGTTCAGAATTTTAATTATTTGGGATGGCATTTAGGTAATGACAGAAATTTAGATAATCACACTAAAATACATCGATTCAATTATCTATGTGGCACAATTAAACGTACTTTATTGAATAAAACTAGAAAAGAAACTATTTTAAAATTTTACAAAGTATTGGCAGTTCCATCTCTTATCTATGGATGTGAAACCTGGACATTAACAAAGGCAGAATAAACAAATAGAGGCTGCTGAAATGAAGATGTTGAGAGCAATAGCAGGCTACCAAAGGACCGGTAAAAACAAGAACGAAGATATAAGAACAGAACTTAATACATTTAATCTCTGTGAAAGAATAAAACACTATCAAAATGTTTACCTTCAGCACGTATTATGAATGAATGAACAGCGCATACCAAGAAGAATGTATAATTATAAACCAAAAGGGAGAAGATTGTTGGGAAGACCATTGAAGAGATGGAAGGACCAATTTGACCTATAATGAGATCGGAACAGGCCATTGGGCTTAATCCTTGTTGTTGATGATGTTGATGATAAATAAGATCTTACGGTGTGGTGGAACCAGTATTATCATATGGGTCTGAGTTTTGGCAACTATCGAGGAAAGAAGAAAGAGTAATTGATACAGTGGAAAAAGACTTCCTAAGGAGAGCATGCAGTATCTCTACATCTCTACAATAATTTTTTTTAATACAGTGGCATTTGACACTTGTCATTAGCCAACAATGTCTGGGGAAAACAAACAATAACAAGAAAGATTATAAAAGCTTCATCATGAAAGATTATAAAAGCTTCATCATATTTTCCCTGGCTTCCAGTATCTGTCCATGAAATTGCTAGTTGTTATGGATGGGCAAGTACGGATGTGATCAGCATCTATATCTTCCATAGTTTTTCACAAACACATCGTTGGTAGAAGACCAAGGTGATGAAGGTGTTTATCTAGGCAGTCATGTCCTGTTCCAGTGGGGAATCATGCGACGGATACTCTTCTAGGTCATTCTGAAAGTGTAGTTTGGATGGATACTTTCCAAGGTTTGTCGATTATTTGGAGCTCTAGGAAGGTTCTGAAGGTTCTCTCACTCTGAAGCGGATGTTCTAGCTGCTCTAGTGTATGAGATAACGTTCGGTGATGTCTGAAGGATGTGAGTACCATTAAATAGGCCAGCAAATCTGCCATTTCATTTCCCTGTAATTCCGCAATGGGATGGTATCCACTGCAGAGAAACATTTTTACCTGTTGTATTGAGATTTCTGATGATCTGTCTACTCTGTACTATTTCTTTTTGTGCGATAGTGTGTTTTGTCGTACTTACAACAATGGCGACCATGATTGAAAGTTTAATTTACTACATTTCGGGGTTGCCAACATAAATAACTATACTGTAATATTACATATTACAAACCTCGTGCGGGAAGTAACACCACTGCCCTTTGTGTATACAAATGTACAATATATATATATATATATATATATATATATATCCATCCATCCTCAGTAATTCTGCCCGACGGCAGGTCCTTCACTGCAATCATAGCATTTTCTTGCTATGCTTGCAGCTTTACTAGGGAATTGTAGGTGTGGTAGCTTCCCGTTGCTTTCGACACCGCTGAAGGATGATGATGATGATGATGATGATATGGATGATTATGATAAGGATGATGATGATGATGACCATAAGATTTCGGGGACCGTTTGGGCCTTAAAGTTTTCCTGACATTTGTCTTACAGGTGAGAAAAAACCCCGATAAAAACCTCACCCAGAAAAACTGCCCCGACCATGGATCGAACGCGGGTCCGCTGCGTGACAAGGCAGCACGCTACCTAGAGATCACAGCGGTGGACAATATATATATATATATATATCCAAAAGGTAGTGTTAATATAGGCCTACATTATACGAAACAAATCACTGCATTTTAAATGAACTGAACTTTATTTGAAACAATATAAAACAATAAATACGTACTTGCCGCCATTTTATGACTGATTGGTGTCATGGCCTGGCTAGTCTCAATTAATAAACATTACCCACACTGTTAACGTTAGTCAGTTGTTTATAATGAACGCAAATATTTCCAACAAAGATGTTATTATTTTACTATTATTATTTTGAAAACGCCATCGCGCAAAAAATAATGTGCAATGCACATTTGTGAAGCGTTTTACAGAATCTAGGAAATTAGAAACCACTTCCCAACCTCGCAGCGTACCATACTATTGTTATAGATAATTTGCTATTGCAGATATGGCTGACTTAGAATCGCTTAAGATAACAGCATTCACATACATCTCTGCATGTGCCGAATGCGGTGACTGGAAGAGGAACTAGAATGATTTTTACAATTTCTTAGAGGATAGAGTGAGAACTGAACTTCAGCCACTGGATCTCCGGCTCTGACATTTAGGTTGTACGTGGGGTAAAGGGAGAAACTCACCCTCTACTGCCAATAAAGAACTATTTGAATGGGAGTAGATGTCTGCCACAACCAATCACTGCTCTTGACGCAGCTATAGCGCGCTAGTAATGTTTGAAATTGCTGAGATGTTGTCAGCTGTATTTCTGCTAACCGCAAACATAAAGCGGCCCCTCCTACTGAATATCCATATCGGCAACATTGTCGTGAAAACTTCAGGACCGGAGATCCAGTGGCTGGAGTATAGGTATGTATTGACAACTTATACGTATTTTCAATACCCAAAAATTCATATTCAAATACCGTTGAGGTAGTCACAAACTAAAATTTTAAGACTTATACCTGGCAGGTGCCGTTGTCCTCAACTGGGTTGTTTTTTAACTTTTTTAAGAACTCTAGGCCTTTTGAAAACCGTCTTCCATCATTAGCAAGATAAATATGTGCTACTGATTGTTATTGCTGTTTTGTGACGCATTTCACATTAACGGCCTTCCAGCGTTGTCGATAGCAGTTAGCACATATTTCTTCTGATGATGATGGAAACCGGTCTCCGAAAGGCCTATAGTTACTTAATTGTTTTAACCTAATTGAGAACGACGTCACCTGCCAGGTATGTACTTTAACATTTTACTTTGTTATACGTATTTGGCTGCTTAACGAATTTTTGTTATCTGATCCAATGTACTTACGATTGAATGTTGACAACATCCCTGTCTCACATCTTCAGTGAGAAATATTTTCGGATATTAAAAGCAGGATACAACAGTGATGTCAATCACATACTTAAATCTCACGCACTATAGGCAGTTATTTTCGTATGGTCTTGTAAAAAGGATGTAAGAGGCTAGAGAGCAAAAAAAAAGTTTAATATTATCATCCAGGGAATAGAAGGAGAAGAGGAAGACCTCCAATGTAATGGAGAGAAGGTATTAGAACAGTTAAGCTCGACAGGGAATTGGAGAAGATGAATGGAATGATAGAGAGGCATGACGATCGAAATGCGGTATGTGGCAAAGGCTGTAGGACCCCACCCCCTTCAATAAATGCTTGATTAAATGAATTATCAATAAATGATATAATGGACAAAATTCCATTGGAAAATATCTTCCCCGACAGGGATTCGTATCAACTCGCGTCTCTTGGTTTTAGGCACTCCAAAATGTTCACATAGAGTAGGCGATGAAGTTATAAAATTTGTTATAGCTCCAGATATTTTCATTATTCTTGTAAAATTGTATTCAAAAAGGGGGTAGAATTTAAGTTGGAATATATCTGGTTCTTAATTAAGGAACCCGCAGTTTTATGGCCACGCGGACATAAACTCTACATTTATCCCTATACTGAGTAACGTTTTCCAATTTTCCCCTCTATAATCAACTCCCCTCAAATCATGAATAATGTTATTCTCCCACCTCATTCTTTGGTTTGCAAACTAGACGTTTCCCATCTGGTCTTCCTAAAACAAGCTTCCATGGCCATCTTTCATTTCCCATTCGTGCCACATGCCCTGCCATCACAGTTTTATTATATCTGGCTTTCTTTAAAGGTCATGTAGCTCATTTTATCCATACTAGCTATCATAATGTAATTAAATAACAATTCTGTATTGCTTTTCTCAGTTAAATTAGGTCATTCATCTTTATTCTTGATAATATCATTATATCATTTAATTTTGAAAAGTCACAATTACTATTTCTAGTATGAGAATGAAATTGTTTTAGATTTAATTAGGGCTCCGGAGATTGCGGCAAGATTAACTCTCAAATGTTGGCAATGTTCCTGAAAAAAAAATCTCTCAGAGTTGGCTGACCACTGGCTCAGTGGAAAAGAAGTGGTCGGTTGAAAAATTCAATTGATCCTATTAGGAATCTTGTGGGTAATGGGCTCGCTGCCAACCTTTACATATTTTATTTCCCAGCGGCATATTACAAAGTTCACACATAGAAATAAGTTTTGTGGTACCATTCAAATACGCAGTAATAAATAACGATTATTGCATTAGCATCTTACTAATTTACATTCCTACTCTGGTAAATATGGGGGAAGTAGCTAAAATCACACCGCTTCCTAAATCGTACCAATACTATTCAGTTTGTGAAATAGTATACATATTACGATGTGAGGTTGGGAAGTGGTTTTTACAGAATCGAGTCCGAGATTCTGTAAAACACTTCACAAACATGCGTTGTACATTATTTTTTGCGCAATGGTGTTTTCAAAATAATAAATAATTGTAAAATAATAACATATTTGTTGGAAATATTTGCATTCATTATAAACAATTGACTAATGTTAACAGAGTGGACAATTATGATGATCTTGTAGAAGATTTCCGGGCTGTTGGCCGTGGTCTTGAGGCTTGTAGTTCCCCGACGTTTCGCCAGAGACTGTGTCCGGCATCCTCAAGGGTTGTCTTGAGACTGGCATCCCTTGAGGATGCCGGACCCAGTCTCTGGCGAAACGACGGGGAACTACAAGCCTCAAGACCATGGCCAACAGCCCGGAAATCTTCTAAAAATCATCATAATAACTCCAGCCGTGAAAACCTAAGTCAATATATTAGTGTGGGCAATGTTTATTTGTTGAAACAACAGGAGGTCTTGAGACCAATCTCGTCATAAAATGGCGTCAAGTTCGTATTTATTGTTTTATATTTTTCAAATACAGTTCAGTTCATTTAAAATGCAGTGATTTGTTTCCTATAATGTATATTAACACTATATTTTGATATTTTCGTATATACATAGTACGTAGTATACATAAAGGTTAGCGGTTTTACTCCCCACACGTGGTTTGTAATATGTAATATTACAGTATATTTATTTTTTACAGTAGGCCTATAGTTATTTAGGTTGGCAACCCCGAAATGTAGGAAGTTGAATTTTGAATCATGGTCGCCATTTCTGTAATTACGACAAAACGCACTATCGCGCAAAAAAAAAAATAAAAGTTCAATTATTAAACGAGTAAAAGAAAAATATACCATCTATCAAACACTATCAATTAAATGCAAATGAAATAAAAATTACGCAGGGAAACTTGCAAATAGATATTACAAATAAAATATTAAAACTGAAATGTGGTAAAATAAAGTAAAAAAAATAAAATAAAATACTTCCAATATTGGATTTTGTTCACCATACTTGTTCAGGTACTTGTTCAGGTGGTAGCAGGCCCGTTTCCTGACTAGCAGACCGGGTTTGATACCAGGCGGAGTTGAAAATTGTAACTATTTAATTAAATTGATTTAATAGTATTTTCAAATTCGCAGCCAGGAGAGATGGTGGTATACAATTTTTAATTGCTAGATTGTGCACCAAATGCTTGCATTAAATTGCAAAACTCTCCGAAATACGTAGATAAAAAATAATTTATATTTTGAGAGGGCATGTGGTATTTTTGTTAGCGATTCGTCTGTCGGAAGGAACACTAAGTCTGGTAGCCTCCTTGGTGATTTTAGAAAGCAGTAGGCTACATGCCGGCGCGGCGCCTGGTTGCACCTTATCCCTTCTCTTCATTCCTCTTACAACAAAATTTACGCTATACAAACACTTGAAAACATGCACTCATCCTACATTCCTCCCTTATACAATTCAAGAATTCATCTATGTAAAGTGGTCTGCCAAACAGGTACGAAAATTGAAAATAGACCACATTAACGCCATGTATCCACCCAGTGCCTCATTCTTGTTTTTAATTATTTTTCATAGTCAACACTTTTAAAATTCATACTAAAGCACCGTTGAGGTTATGTAATAAAATGTTAAATATAAAACATATGAAACAACCAAATTAGCTGATTCAATTACGAAACAAGACAAAACATTAAAATCGCCTTCAAAACTAATAACAAACTTAATATAATTTCCAACAAAACAGAAATAACAAATAAATACGAAAATAAAGGTGTCTATAAACTAAAGTGCAATAACTGCGGAAAGTTCTACATAGCAAAACAACAAGAAATTTCACAAGATATTCTGAACACTTCAAAAACTTTTTTAATAATGAAGAAAAATCAAGTTTTGCCAAACACACTAGAAACAGGTCCTCAGTTGGATAAAATCGACGCCTCTATATCAGTACTACACGGAGAGTATAACCACAACAGAATCAGCATCCCGGAAGACATAGAGATTCTAAAGGAAGCAACGAATACAGATCTACTCAATGAAAACACACCCGCTGACATAAACCCGTTGTACAACCTGTAAAACAACATCAGTACCAGTTAAATTGCAGAAGATGAAACAGTAATTTTGAAAGGCCTCCATATTGGAACTATTTAAAAATTTAGTTGAGGACGACTGACTTACTAGGTACCAATTTTATATCATCATCATCTTCATTCATGGATTAGGTCTGTTGACCCGTTCCGACTTCAGCCCATCTCTTTCTAGGTCTGCCCACATCTCGGGTGCCTTTAGGTTTGTATTTTGTTATTTGTTTTGGATATCTGTCTTCATTCATTCTGTCTATGTGTTGCTTCCATTTTTGTCTATATGTATCCATTTTATCAGTTATTGCAAATATTTCAAGTTCCTGTCTTATTTCTGTGTTCTTGATTCTGTCTTCCTTAGTGCACCCTTTAACAGATCTCAAAAATTTCATTTCTGCCGCCGTTATCCTACTTAGGTCTTGTTTTTTATGTATCCAGGCTTCTGAACCATAGAGCAGTACCGGTACTGCCAACATTTTATAAAATTTCAGTTGGGTCTCTCTTGTTGTTTTGTTATTTAGTGTTCGTTTTATCGTACCACATATTCCCTGGAATTTTGCTATTTTATTAGTTATATCATTACCATTATTAAATGAAATGTCACATCCTAGATAATTGAGATGGTTCACCTGTTCTATGATTTTGTTTCCTATTACTATTTTGGATCTGATTTGATTTTTCCCTTGGAATGCCATTACCTTAGTTTTTTCTATGGATATTTTGAGATTATATTGTTCACATATATTATGTAGTTTAAAAATATTCCTCTGAAGTTCGTCTTCTGTACCAATTTTATATATAACATCTTATTGTTCATAGATATACCGAAAATAATTCTGCCATATAACTCAAGAAACAAGTGTACACTTTGTGGGAAATAAACAACTACAATAGTTTGAACACGTGAAGAGGATAGATTGCCAGGTAGGAGCTTTGGAGTGGATTCCAAATGTGAGGAAAAGAAGAGGAGATTTAAGAAGACATACTAACTCCATGGCGCGACTTCATAGCCTAAGCCGGCTGCTGGCATCACATCCATATTTCTTAATAAGAGATAGATAATCAACCTGCCAGTATATGGGTGACATGTGGTCAGCATGTCGGTTCCCCCAGCCGTTATAGCTGGTTCTCTCACCTTGGAGCCTCTACTTATTGTAGCGACCCAAATGCTAACGATCTGGGTGGGCATCGGTCCCATACTGGTCTAAATTCCATGAGAAAATTTCTTCCCCCATGTAAACCCGAAGCAGCGCAAGTCCCGTAGGTCTGCGTCAAGGTTTCCTGCCTTAACCACTCGGCTACGGCGCGGGACTTAAGAACACATGGATAGAGGGAATTATGAATTTCTTGAAGGACAGGGGACTGCAGGATAGTGATTTGAAGGATAAAGATGAATGGAGGAAAAGAGGAAAAAAGAATTAAAACTTAATATTGGGCACATCTAAAACCTGTTGAATAAATAACCTAAAAGTAAGAAGAGATTCTGAACGACCAAGGCAGAGATGGAATGAGGCCGGAACAGGCCATTCGGCCTAAATCATGAGAAGAAGAAAAAGAAAAGACAAAGGAATAATTTTATACCAAAGGGAGACGAAGAGACTTAATTTTTTTCGACTTTTTTTTCCAAACATTGTATTACGACGCTGATAATCTGGGAACGTTAAAAAGCGTAGTAAAATAAAATACCAACTGTCAAAATTCACAGCAAACCATGGAAAATGAGTTGTGACATGTGAAAGTGGGAACTGAAGGTAAAGTAGCGGAACAAATATTGAATTTTCAATATCTGGGAAATTAAATCATGGATATGAGGCTTGAAACAGATTTCACAGTTTAAAAATTTAATATAATGAGATTAAAGTTAAATGACACTTTGTGAATTACGTCAATTCAATTGAAATGCATTAACCAGGGGTGTAACTCAAACTTAGATATGAAACGGATTGAAAAGTGAAAGCTGGGTAAGACATTTACTCCAACAGTAAAATTATAATATTGTAAGCCTACAAATTAAATTGAATTCAAACCTGTATGTTGAACTTGGTAATCTTTTTATATCTATAATTATTATTTTATTATTATTATTGGTCTGTACTTTCAGAAGAATAAGATTTTTTACTTTTTATTTATTTTTTGAGAGAAGCTTAATGCCCACATGACAACCAGTAGGTTGTAGGTATGGCGTAGCGCGAGCGGCTACCCCAAAACTGAGATCAAACTTTCAAAATCCGGAATCCATCTCACATCTCATACTAATTATGCCAGAGGGGCGGTCCCTCACTACAATCATAGACAGTTTCATTGCTATGATTTGCAGTTTTAATAGGGAATTGTAGGGGTGGGGAGCTTACCGTTGCTTTCCACACCAGTGAAGGACGATGATGATGATGATGGTGGTGATGATGATGATGATGGCCATATGATTTCGGGGACCGTTTGGGCCTTAACGTTTTCCTGACATTTGTCTTACAGGTGAGGAAAAACCCCGATAAAAACCTCACCCAGAAAAATTGTCCCGAGCGGGGATCGAACCCGGGCCCGCTGCGCGACAAGTCAGCGCGCTATCTCGAGACGACAGCGGTGGACGAATCCTGAATATAAATAAAGATTCTGTGAATCCTGAATATAAATAAAGATTCTGTCAGAAGTAAAATTGTAAGAGGAAAATAACATAAGACGTACTGCTACACCCAAGTTTGTCATTAAAGGCATTGACTCCTGCGTGGACTCGGACCTTATCCGGGATGAAATGAAGGACAATGGGTTCGAGGCCTTAAAGGTTGTCAATATGACTTCTGGAAAGACCAAGACCCATTGTCCATGTTTGTGGCCATCCTGGTGGATGGGCCCAATGCCAGTGAGTTATTGACTGCGTCGACTTTGCCATTATAAGGTAAAGATCAAACCATACGGCGATTGAAAGCCCCAAATAGAAAGGTAATGCAGGTCACAAATTTTACCAGTGAACAGACAGTATCAGTTGAGCTTGCTCCTGCTGCCTCACCTAACAGCTCAGGTCCGGTAGAGCCAGTCGCCCTTCGCCCGTCCAGAAACCAGTTGCTGTAAAAAGCTCTAGGCGAAAGAAGGAAAATACCGGGCCCAGAAAGACCCGGGACGCAAAGGCCTCGCAAGTCGAGGACCTGTGTGAGTTCGCGACCTCATACGAAATTAAATACACTACCATTGGCACTCAGGCTGCTGAAACAACCATCAGTCAGATGGTTCAAACCTAAGACTCTCCAATCATGAATGATGTCATGAATGAACTAGTTAAGGAACTAAGAACAGAAGTCAATTCAATAGCCATCTCTATTGAATTGGATCATAAGAAACGCTCTTTCATAGTACAGTGTTTATCATGTTTTGATGAAGATAGGATGTGACCCAACATACTTTCAAAAGGTGATTCCGCCAGCTAATTAATCTTAGAGCCGAAGAAGCTGACCATTACATATTTTTCTTAATTTAATTTATTCCCCAAATTAATTTTAATTTTTTATTTTATTAAATTCAAGCCACTCTGCTCAGGTTTTCGGCCGTTTTCCTTAGCGCTAAGACAAATGTCGGAGTGGTTCCCTAATGCCCACCAGGAAATTTCAATATCCCAAAACGGATTTTCAAAAATTTCACAACAGATCAGATTAACCTGAAAGGAGTCATTTCTGGTTTGGTCGGCAGTCCTTCCGATATTGTCCCTTCGATGATTAGCGGCGTCTGTGGCGGTTGCGGTTTTCCTCTTGGCGACTTAGAACATCAATTAATGACAAACGCACTAAGGCTTGTTAATGCTCGATCACTGAATATTTGTCTCCTGATCTACGGCTAGTTACGACTGGCGGCATGATTATTGCTCGACACCAATGACGAAAATATTTCAATGGGCTGAAGAGGGCATAATAAGTCCCTAAAGCAGCCGGAAGAGACAGGCCACAGGCCAAGCATGTTAATTCCCTTGGCTGCCGAGTGTGCACCCGGATCAAACTGAGTGTGCACTTGCCCGGTCGTGGGAGAACCTGTATGGGTAAAAAAAATGTGGTCCTTGCTCTACCAACTCTTAGGCCGGTATTAAGGAACCAAGCTTTACGCAAAGAGTGACTCTTTCCCCCTCTCTATGACATAGAGAGTATTCATAAAACCGGTTTTATGAATACTGTGTACGTCATAGAGAGGGGAAAGAGTCGCTATTTGCGTAAAGCTTGGTTCCTGAATACCGGCAGTCTAGTCTAGTCTTTGCGTAAAGCTTGGTTCCTGAATACCGGTAGTCTAGTCTAATAAAATTGTTCTTGGCAATAAAATTTGGAGCAGGTTAATAATTGTAAATATCTAGGATATAATATCTCATATGTAGAAGAAAAGATGTAAATGCAAAAATATCAAAGTTTTAAAGGATTTTAGGGTTAATAAATTCTACCTTTAAGCCACAGTTAGTCCAAAAACGTTAAAGATTAAAAGTGTATAAAAGTGAATAAAACAACTCAATATTGGTCTACCACGTGGACGTTTTCCTTCTGGTTTTCCTACAAGAAGCTGCCCCTCTTTCATTCCCCATTCGTGCTACATGCCCTTACCCATCGCGATCTACGAGACTTAACTCGTCCTATTTTATCTGGTTTTCATAAACATCATGTAGCTCATTGTTATGAAGTATTTTCCATTCGCCTGTCTGTTCATCTCTCTTTGATCCAAAATGTTTCTAAAAGTTTATTCTCAAATACTCTTAATCATTTCTCCTCCCTTGACGTAACAGTCTACATATGGCATCCATATAATATAACTAGGAGAATAACAGTTTTATATATTTACAATTTAATGTTTTTTCTAATCTATTTATTTTAGAGAAGTTGGAACGACAAGAGTCCCTGTAATGCTGGCAATTGCAGATATAAGCTATTTTGTCTATATTTTTATTATTTTCAGTGAGTTTTATTTAGAATATTCCTGTATATTTTATATCTGAAGAGTTATGTGAAGTTTAGTGAATACTTAAATACTCCGGTCTGATGTCGCAAAAGTAGTTATTCCAAGAAAAACGAGTTATTTATTTTGGTGTAACTGCTACAAGTAGATTAAATAGCAGCAAAAACTGCTGTCTCGACTTCAAGTGGTTAAATTACATTGCAACTTGTAAACGCGGTTACCCTAGTCTGCACGTTATTTCTACGTTGGTTTTAAGAACCCCCTCAACTATGAAATGAGGTTAACATAAAATCTAAATACATCAAAACTAGACATCTCCATCAAAATAATAAAGACATTTCTAGGGAATCAACTCCAGACTTACTGGGACTTGCAAAGTTGGCAACGGTTTCATAAAAATTATATTTTAGTAGTTATTTACTAGCAGCGTAAATTTTACTAGTTAGTGGCCTGGTAAATCCTGTTTCGTAAACACAAAACCACACTGCTATATTAGCTATACTGCATTTAACAGTTATCAATGTGACTTCGTGTAAAGAATACATGAGATAGACCATTATTTTCTCTGCTGTATTTCAAGGTTTTCTGTATGGATTGCATTTGCACATCTAATATATAATAAAAAATAGTTTTAAAAAAACTAAAAGAACACGCTTTATTAGAGAACTAAAAAATGAAAAATAATTTTAATTTCCAATACGCTTGGGATAAAATAAAGTGGTCAACAAAGAAATCATCTCCAACACATATAGAATAAAATTAGAGTTATCAACAAAAATAAAATAATTTTACCATCAAAAGCGTGGGGTGCTCTATATCAATTAATATATTTGATAATAAACAGATATTGGTAAAAGTAAGCGCTCTAAGAAGAAAATGTAAATATCATAAAAAGCACCCCACGCTTTTGATGGTAAAATTATTTTCTTTTTGTTGATAACTCTAATTTTATTCTATATGTGTTGGAGATATTTTTTTTGTTGACCACTTTAATTTTATCCCAAGCGTATTGGAAATTCAAATTATTTTTCATTTTTTAGTTTTCTAATAAAGCGTGTTGTTTTAGTTTTTTTAAAACTATTATTTATTTTTATTTTTTAGTTTTAATATTTTACAAAATACGATAAAAATGTAAATATCTTTATATTCGATACTATTGTAGTATGAGCTAAAAGTAATACTCTTCTATAAAAAAACTCTCCCAGCCGGATTTGAATCAGCGACGTATGGATTACTGAAATTATATACCACTAACACTTCACTGCTCTACCAACTGAGCTCTTACAACGATTGAATAATAAGTCGACATGTCCGTAACATATTATACCAGTTTTCATTGTTTTTTTATTTTCGGATGATTCTGGCCAGAAATTTAGAAACAAAATATGAAATTATTGTATTGTCACGGGTCCTCTACACGTATACAAAGTTTCAAGTCGATCTATTGTTTCTAAGTGGGTGAAAATCGCGTTGAAAGATTCCGTTACATTGATACAAAAACACGTTTTTTTATTTTCTGATGATTATGGCCAGGATTTTAGAAAATAAATATGAAATTATTGTATTGTCACGGGTCCTCTACAAGTATACAAAGTTTCAAGTCGATCCCATGATTTTAAGTGGGTGAAAATCGCGTATAAAGATTCCGTTACATAGATAGATAGATAGATAGATACAGGTCAAGCTAATATAAAGCGTGTAAAAAGGCATGTTTGTTTGTTCGTATTTATACACTGCCATACCGTTCATCCGATTGTATTTTTTTTTTTTTTTTGTAAAATGTTCAGCAGAATCCCGGAATCAATATAGGTTATAAGAGAGTTGTGATACTCAATTCCTATGCCCTTAAAACGTAAAAAACTTGAAAAAAGTACCTTTTTACACGTTTTGTATTAGCGTGACCTGTATCTACCTATCTATCTATGTAACGGAATCATTCAAGGCGATTTTCATCCACTTAAAATAATTGGATCGACTTGAAACGTTGTATACTTGTAAAGGACCCGTGACAATACAATAATTTCATATTTGTTTTCTAAAATCCTGGCCAGAATCATCAAAAAATCAACAAAAGTGTCTTTGTATCTATGTAATGGAATTTTTGAACACGATTTTCACCCACTTAGAAATATTGGATCGACTTCACACTTTGTATACTTGTAAAGGACCCGTGATAATACAACAATTTCATATTTATTTTCTAAAATCCTGGCCAGAATCATCAGAATATCAAAAAGAGTGTCTTTGTATCTGTATAACGGAATCTTTGAACAGGATTTTCACCCACTTAGAAACACTGGATCGGCTTGAAACTTTGTATACTTGTAAAGGACCCGTGACAATACAATATTTTCATATTTGTTTCTAAAATCCTGGCCAGAATCGTCAGAAATTTTAAAAAAAAGTGTCTGTGTGTCTATGTAACGGAATCTTTGAGCACGATTTTCACCCACTTAGAAACATTGGATCGACTTGAAACTTTGTATACTTGTAAAGGACCCATGACTATCCAATAATTTCATATACCGTCAAATTGCTATATGAAATTATTGGATAGTCATGGGTCCTTAGATGTAAACCAACAAGATACCTTCGCCGAATGTACAGGAAAACGCTCACTGTGTTTACAAAGAGACCTAAAACACGTCTGGGGAAAATAATCGTATATACTCAACCTAGGATTTAAGGAGAGATCAGGGCTTGCTTGGTTTAGGCTAGGGGCATGGAAATTTCTAAAAATTAGCGACGATCACGATATGCGAATATGTCCAATGTGCGGGAACTTTGAAGATGAGATACATATATTAGGAAAATGTAATGATTTAGAATATTGGAGACGTCAGTTATTACCGGAAAGATTTCTAAATTCAAATCGGGAAAGATTGGCATCCTACGAGTTATTGGTAAATCCAGAAAATTGGATAAACCTCGGTAAATTTCTGGACAAAACGCGAAAAATAAAGACAACACTCATTCATGAATAAATATATGTTATCAAAATGCAATACCATTAATTATTAACAATTATATATAAATTAATTAGTGTATAATGCTGTTGTGTTATTATTTAATTGTAATATTAATGTGTTTTCTTTATGTAATTGTAATGTTAATGTTTTTTAGTGTATAATGCTATTGTGTTATTACTTAATTGTAATATTATTGTGTTTTCTTTATGTAATTGTAAGGTTAATGTTTTTAGTGTATAATGCTATTGTGTTATTATTTAATTGTAATATTATTATTGCGTTTTCTTTATGTAATTGTAATGTTATTGCTATTGTGTTATTACTTAATTGTAATATTATTGTGTTTTCTTTATGTAATTGTGATGTTAATGATTTTAGTGTATAATGCTATTGTGTTATTATTTAATTGTAATATTTTTATTGTGTTTTCTTTATGTAATTGTAATGTTATTGCTGTTTTTGTTTATTTTTCTTTACACTAGTACCAATTATTACTTTATTGTAACGGACTGTCAACAGCACGTACGGCTTACTGCCCGTGGGACCCATATTTGTAAATAATATTGTAAATATCTTACTTTTTGTCTAATAAAGTCCTACTACTACTACTACTACTAATTTCATATTTTGTTTCTAAAATCCTGGCTAGAATCATCAGAAAATCAAAAAAATGAAAACTGGTATAATAGTTTGCAGACTTGTCGACTTTTTAGTCAATCGTTGTAAGAGCTCAGTTGGTAGAGCGGTGAACTCCCGTGGTATATAATTTGAGTAATCCATAGGTCGCTGGTTCAAATCCGGCTTGGAGGATTTTTTTTAGAAGAGTATTACTTTTAGCTCATACTACAATAGTATCGAATTTAAAGATATTTACATTTTTATCTTATTCTGTAAAATATTAAAACTAAAAAATAAAAATTAAATAATAGTTTTAAAAAACTAAAACAACACGCTTTGTTAGAAAACCGAACTAAAAAATTAAAAATAATTTTAATTTCCAACACGCTTGGGATAAAATTAAAGTGGTCAACAAAAAATCATCTCCAACACATATAGAATAAAACTAGAGTTATCAACAAATAGAAAATAATTTTACCATCAAAAGCGTGGGGTGCTTTTTATGATTTTTACATTTTCTTCTTAGAGACTTTACTATTACCAATATCTGCTTATTATCAAATATATTAATTGATATAGAGCACCCCCGCTTTTGATGGTAAAATTATTTTCGTTTTGTTGATAACTCTAGTTTTATTCTATATGTGTTGGAGATGACTTTTTTGTTACCACTTTAATTTTATCCCAAGCGTGTTGGAAATTAAAATTATTTTTAATTTTTTTAGATCAGTTTTCTAATAAAGCGTGTTGTTTTAGTTTTTTAAAACTATTATTTATTTTACTTTTAAATGGCTTACGCTGCCTAAACCATAACAAATACACAAAATTATTATACACAGAATTGAATATCTCAAAACATTCTACAAAAAAGTCCGCGACTGCATGTGTTTATCTTTTACAGATACAGGTAGTGCAGAAAGTATTGATACACTTAAAAGTAACACAGACAGAAATAAATAATTTCATTATTTCTTCACTACATGTAAAAACAAAAGTATAACTTTAAATTGAAATCTAGGAAGTTAAATACACGCAGTCTCCTCTGTTTAAACATGACAATTAACGAGTAAAAAAATAATTTGTTCATGAACAACAAATCAACAAAAAGTATTGATACAGTACTAAGTTTTGGTCAACAGAATGTTCACATGAAGTCGAGTGGGGGTGGGTCTGGTAGTATTGTTATTCACTCTAGCCTTGAGTACTTTGCCGTGTAGTTGTGTGTTGTCCTGGCTGCAGATTAAGCTGGAATGGGGCGCAAAGGTAGAAACACTACAGTAGAAAAAAGAGAATTAATTAGTGGTCTGCATAATCAGTGTAAGTCGCTAAATGGAATTAGTAAAATAATTGAAAGGCCAAGAACAAAACATTCAGCATATAATTGATAGAGTTGGCGAACGAATATCTTCCCTCCCCTATTTTTAAACCCGGCTTATATAATAACCGATCGCGAAAAATTTCCTGGTCGGGATTTTTTCGGGTTTTAGCCTCATCTGTAAGGTAAATGTCAGGAAATTTTAAGGCCCAAACGGTTGTTTGTTGCTACGTAAAAAAAAAGAAAAGTCTATTATTTTCATCATCACATTCGGCATGTTTAGTATGAACGTAGACCTACATGCGAATTTTATTTCGACTTAATGTTGTGTTGTCTCGGAGATGGCCCTGGATTAGGCTGATCATCTGGCGAGGTCCTCCATGCCCATGCGAGGTATAAAAAAGTATGTGCGATATACAATGTAAGGCACAGGTGGCTTGGGCATGTAAATGTACCTATAAGGTGAGAGATTAAACTACGGGGTGAATCATAAATGAGGTTATACGTTTGATCGCGTTGTGTGATGAAAATATTACCATTACAGGAAATATGAAATTACCGTTGGAAAGGAAATTATTCAAATTACAACAATGGAGTAAAACAAAACAGTGTAGAACTTACGTCATTAGTCAAAATGGCGTTGAATATGCAACAGCAAATTACAATTGCTGCATGGGCAATAACGTATGCTAATAATCGTGAGGCCGCAAGACGGGCAAGACGGAGTTTAACGTAGCATTGTAGCCGTCGACTGTGGGGAAGTGGAGAAAACATGAAGAATGTTTATTCCAGCAGAATGGTGCGCCTCCTCACTATGCAATTGCGATGAGGGAAATCTTGGATGATCATTTGCAAAACAGGTGGGTGGGAAGAAGAGACCCCATTGATTGGCCAGCCCGTTCCCCTGACCTCACAGCATGTGACTGTAGGTTGTCGGGATATTTGAAGGAGATGATTTATGCCCGGAAACCTCAAGACGTCGACATGCTGAAATTAGTGATTGAGGAAGAAATTAGAGCTATTCCTCTAAACATGTATCATAACGCAATGAATGACTTCCCAAAGCGTTGCCAATTATGCTTGGATGCAAACGGCGAACAGTTTGAAGCAATAAAGTGACTTGCTTAGTGTTGTTGTAAGTGATCTGTTTTGTTCTATTCTTGTAATTTGAAGAATTCCCTTTCCAATGATAACATCATATTTCCTTTAATAATAATATTTTCGTCACAAAATGCGATCAAACGTATAGCCAAATTTCTGAATCACCCTGTAGGATGGAGAAAAAGTTGTATTTGTGAAATAAATTCATTACAGCAGTCAGGGGAATGTTCCCTTTTTGTACCAAATTTATAATTGCTCTGTATTTGTGACATCAGTAACTTCCTATTGTACGAGAGGAAAAGCGGGAGCAGGTGTTGTCAACACCTGATTTGTACGGGTGACCTGGAGGTCAGATCGGTGTGGAGGTCATCACAGAATCCTGATTCCATTCTATTTTTGATTGTATCGCACTCTATCTCTAAAAGTTTTGTCGATGAACCGAATGATTACTAAAAGCCTATTTTGTTTCCAGTTAATATTCGAATTGTCGCATTTTCGTTCTTATTTATAGACGATTTACATATGTAGTAACGTATGTAGATTTACATATGTAGATGCCATTAAATTATTTAGAAAGGCACAAACATTTCCATTAACTTCTAATTATATTTCTTATTTGCCCCTGTTTTTAGTTTATTTTTATCTTTATTATTATGGATAATTTTCCCTTATGTGGCCACAGAGATGAAGTACAAAATAGTTACTTTTCAGAAGAGGAGATTAAAAAAAATATTATAAACTGTTCTTAAGGGGACCGACTGGTGAAAATGTTGAAAAAATGGCAAAACATACATTTTTTTAATTTGCTTTTTAATAACTCTGATTCTTTAGGATAATTTTCATGTATTTCGTTTTTGTTGTAGGAGCAAAATTGAGTCCGTGAGGTAAGAGATAAAATACCCTTGTACGTATAGTCAGAATTACTACTTAAATTTTAATTATTTCTATGACATTTTCCAAAACTTAAAATGCTCCTCACGATCCATTTTTTATGCTATCGAAGTGAAATTTTGTGGTTAAACTCTCCAATAAATGCTAATTTAAATATCCTATGCAGTTACTAGTCTAAGACACATGTGTTCTTTTAAATTGAGAAGAAAAAATAATGAGAGCGATAACAAAATAATTTTTTTTTCAAAAAATTAAAAATAAGCAGTATCCTCCCTTTATGATTTTTTTTTTTGCATAGCAAATGTGTTTAGCGTAATCATAAAGACTCTGAATCTCAAATTCCATGAGAGAATATTTAAAAATGGATTCTGACCCCACCGGGACTAGAACCCTCGCACTGCCTTAACCACTACACTACGGATATTAATCATTGAGCCTACTTTTCTTAATTGGACGATGTTATCAACCGGCTAAGCGCCATTTTAAAAAATTACATTTTGATGTCATATGTTGCACTGACTCAGAAAATATGTGTACACACGCTTTTAGCGCCAAATCTTAAAAACAGCCTTATTATTAAATAAAATGTAAACGCTATCAGTCCTTTCAGAGATTCTATGTTTTGCAACAAACGGCTATGAAACCAGATCTTCATAAATGCTAATCTAACTTTTCCATCATGCAGCTAAGCGTCAAATGTTCCCACTCTTAGATTGCTGATGCATAACTGTCAAAGAAGGAAAATAACTTACAATATCCAGTATTGTTAGTTTGGCGCTACATAAATAAACTTTAAACGCATTTTTCTCGAAACTTACAATAATGGCGCATAGCCGGTTGATGCATAACGCCATTCAAATTATGGCCTCCAAATGCAAGATTAATTGTAGATTTTTTAAGTTGGCTCTCTGCCTTCTTTCATTCGTATTGAACTCTACAAACTAAGGAATAACAAATGAATGGATTTTCCCTCCCTCTAACTTCCAGCAAACCGTTAAGTACAGTGTTTAACAAGGACGTAACTATCCGTGAACACATAAGACTGTTGCAGTAATATAAAGATTGTTTTCAATTTAATTATAATATGATATCTACTATTGCACCAAAAATTGTATTTATTTACTTAATGGATAACATTAACTATGATTTGAGGGAATTAGATTATACAGGGTATGATTGGAAAACATTAGCTCAGGATAGGGATGTATGGAGAGCTTATGTCCGCGCGGCCATGAACCTACGGTTTCGATAGTGCCAGTGAGTTAGTTAGTTACTTAGTTATTGGCACTCGGATCAAACATAACGATATCGGCTTCTTCATAAACTTGAAGAAATATGATATCGTTATGTTTGATCCGAGTGCCAATAACTAAGTAACTAACTAACTCACTGGCACTATCGAAACCGTAGGTTCATGGCCGCGCGGACATAAGCTCTCCATACATCCAACGATGTTTGACATCTCAGGTCATTACCGTCGCGATTCAAAGCTTGGCATGAAAGTGTTGACAAATTAGACTCACAAGGGAACTGTCAACCATTTCATGCTGAAACCTATCTTGAAGTTTCGACTGTACAAACAAAAATGATGTAGGCCTATACTGTATGTATTTACGCCACGTAAAACAACCTGAAGTCTGAAACTGAAGATTTCTGACATGGGAATTTTCAACCATATAATAATGAAATCTACCTTGAAATTTCTCTCAGAGAAGCACTGTGATGTACTAGGCCTAAGGCGTGTAGAAAAACAATATGTTGTTTTTAACTGCAAGGCATTAAAATCCAGCGCCAAAGTTCAAATTTAAACTACAGGGAAGTAATAAAACTCCTTACTTGGTGAATTGGACAACCCTGACAATTTGTTCTCATACAGCATCCCGCCACACTCCACTCCGCTCTACTCAAGCAGGGGCGTCCATCTGTTTTCCACAGTGGGTTGCCATTGATGGATTCTGGCATTGATTTATTTATTTATTTATTTATTTATTTAGCTTGGTGGAGTTAAGGCCATGTAGCCTTCTCTTCCACTCGTCAGGACAAACATAGGCCTATATTACTTCAAAATATAACAATGACAATTAACTCTAATATTAAATACTAAATGAAGATTTGAACAATATGATAATACAACCAGTTAATGATAGTTAAACTTAAGACTAAAACTATTAATGAAATGTATTGAAAGAAGATAAATAAATTGTTGGTACATTGTCCCTGTCTAATATATATATAAAAAAATAGAAAACTAATGAAATATAGGAAACTAATTTTACAGTTATACAATATTTAAATAAATGAAAATATTTGCTAATCTTAATATTATCCTAAATAATTTAATTTAATAATTGTTAAAAGAATACTATCAGTGAGGTGTATAAGTTAGTTTGTTATTAAATAATTATTTAGTTTGTTATTGAACGATGTTAGGCTATAGTTTGACAGTCTCTGACATAGGGCGGAGGGAATTCCATGTTTTGGCAAGTGAAACTGTAAAATATAATGAATAATACACGTGTGATGAGGAGGGATATAAAGGACAATGTGCTGATGGGATCAAGTGCCAAGGTTATGTATGTCGGAGAGTCTGATGAAGTGGCGTGATAAATAATTAGGTGATGATGTATGAAATATTTTATAGAGAAGGGACGGTCAAGGAAACGATGGACTTGAGACCGGAACAGGTCGCATTGACCTAATCCTGGAAAGGAAGAAGAAGGGATGAGGAATGGACAGTCTACGATCTCTTAGACGAAGCCACGATAATTTATGTGCCTTATAATTAAACGCGGCAGATATATATATATATTTATATGGCCTGGTAAAACACAACGCTTCTCTGGGAGAAACTGCAAGATAGGTTTCAGCATGCAATGGTTGACAGTTCCCTTGTGAGTCTAATTTGTCAACACTTTCATGTCAAGCTTTGAATCGCGACGGTAATGACCTGAGATGTTAAACATCGTTGTTAAATAAAATAATATATACCATAACAACGGATTAAATCAAAATTACAGGGATCGCAGCGAGACTGGACATTTCAATCCACATAGAGCAGTCACACCAGACTTCGTGGAGATGGTTTTGGATTTCGTATCGCCAGTAAACTTAGTATTTAAAAGCTTACTTGGAAGCATTCTATGTAGAAACTGCTAAAGGAGCTACTATTGCATTTCAACCATTTCCTAATTTGCATATTTAATTAATGGGGCTGAAATGAAGATGTTGAGAGCAATAGCAGGATACCAAAGGACCGATAAAAAGAAAAACACGAAGATATAAGAACAGAACTTAATATATTTAATCTCTGTGAAAGAATAAAATATTATCAAAATGCTTATCTTCAGCACATATTACGAATGAATGAACAGCGCATGCCAAGAAGAACATATAATTATAAACCAAAAGGGAGAAGAATGTTGGGAAGACCATTGAAGAGATGGAAGGACCAATTCGACCAATAATATTCAACACTGTAGTACACTACCAAATTTCTTATAGCTGGCACTATCAAACCCGTAGGTTCATGGACGCGGGGACATAAGCACTCCATACATCCTTATCCTACGCTGTTTTCCAGTTATCCCCTACATAATTTACATCCCTCGAACCGTGGTTAATATTATTCCTCCATCTCATTTTTTGGCCTACCTACTGGGGGAGTTACCTCTGCGTTTCCAAAAAGGGGCTTTCCCTCTGGTTTTCCTACAAGAAACTTCCATGTCCCTCTTTCATTTTCGATTGTGGACATGTCTTGCCCCTCTTAGTCTATGACACTTAACTTTTCATATTAGGCCTATATCTGATTTCGTAAAAAATATCATTTAGCTCATTTTTATTATATTCTTCTTCATTCTTCTGTCTGTTCATATCTTTTTGGTCCAAAAATTATTCTGAGAACTTTATTCTCAAATACTCGCAATATAGTCTCCTCCCTTAATATGAGTCCATGTTTCGCACCTATATAACAGAACTGGTAGAATAACAGTTTTATATATTTTCAGTTTAATGTTTTTTTTTTTTGAGAGAGAGAGAGTGTATTATTGTATTCATAGATGTGGCAAGAATTTTTAAGTTCAAGATCTTGTAACGTCTCAATACACACACACACATATATATATATATATATATATATATATATATATATATATATGCCTATATAAGTGAAGTGATTCCACTACAGGCCCCATAGGAGACACTTGGGGTATTGGGAGCTTAAGGCTCCCACTTTGTCTAGACAATCGGCATTTGATGTCAACCGGGTTGTCAGCCCTGCGTTACGATCTCCTTTACCCCCAGAACAAGAGCCCGGTACTCATTTCCGTTAGGGGCTGAACGATTCCAGGGTTGTTGTGCCACCAGAAGGTTTGGATCAGTTTAAAAATCCTGATCCCACCGAGACCTGAACCTTCGACCTTACGGTTTGTAGTGCACTCTCTTAACCACTACGGTACGGCGTGCCCTATATATATATATGCTATATATATACATATATATATGCTATATATATATATATATATTGTGGGGGCACGCCGTAGCGTAGTGGTTAAGGCACTGAGCTACAAGCCGAAAGGTCGAGGGTTCAAGTCCTGGTGGGTCAGGATTTTTAAACTGACCCAAACCTTCTGGCGGCACTATGGCCCTGGGGTCGACTCAGCCCCTAACGGAAATGAGTACCAGACGCTTGTTCTGGGGGTAAAGGCGGCCGTCACGCAGGGCTGACAACCCGGCTGACATCAAGTACCGATTGTCCAGAAATAGTGGGAGCCTTAACCTCCTACTACCCCAAGGGCCTTCTGAGGCCTGTAGTGGGATTACTTTAACTTTTATATATAATGCAGTGAAGGACCTGCTTTCGGGCTGAATTACTATGGATGGATATATATAGCGGACATAAAAAGGAAAGCTGAGTTAAGGAAAGAGTGAAGAATGCTAAGTTTGCAGTGAAATACCTGCTCTTGGGCAGAACACTATGTTTGTATGTATGTGTATGCATATATATATATATATATATATATAGAACTTTGGTAGGCCATGGCCTGTAAAGCAAAAAAAAAAAAAAAAAAAAAAGCCAATTAAGGAATTGAGTTAACACAAACATTTTTAACAATTCTTTATGGAAATAGAAATTTGCTAAAATTAAATTAGAAAGTCACAGTAATATATTGGCATCAGGCCAAAAATAAACAAAAATATATAGGCTTAAATATTAACATAATACACTGGTTAAAATTTATTAGAAATACACTACATGATTCAGAGAAACTTCTTAAATACGGTAGGCCTATTTTGTTTAAACGGGTTCAAGTACTATTCACCATATGGTATCTGTATAATGCATATTTTACTGCCTTTTTGTGCCTGAATTGAAGAGATCTCAAATATTTGACTTTCTTTTACATCCAATATTTTCCCTATATTTTAAGAATTTAGCTGCCATCTTCTGTATTATTTCTAATGAATTAATTTATTTTAATCTATGAATTTCTGACGTTGGATTCCTTTGTAAAAAGCTCTTAGACATATCTACCATCTCTATAAATTTTACTCCAAAAAAGTATAAACTTACAAATTGACCAACATATAAATAATCGTGCCTTAAGCTAGGAGAGAAAATAAAGAAAAAGATAAATCTTACTCTCTCACAGACATTATCGAACTCAGCGTTTCATGACCGCGCGGCCTTAAGGACTTCCTACATCCCTATCCTGATGTAACATTTTCCAATCATTCCTTGCATAATTCTTCTCCCCAAATCTTATTTAATGTTTTTATTTACCTCATGTTCGGCCTACTTATTATGCGCTTTCCTTCTGATTTTCCTACAAGACTTTTCATGCTTCTATTTGATTCTCTATTCGTGCCAGATTTCCTGCCCGATGCATTCTGCGAGACTTGCCTGTGCTTAATAAATATGATTTTCTAATCAAGATTGTATAGCTCATTGCTATCATAATTGTCTCCATTATCTGTTCTTTTCTATTTGGTCAAAAAATATTCCTAACCACTTTATTCTCAAATACCCTCTTAATGTAGGGTATCTTATTTCGCATCCATATAACTGGGAGATAAGTGTTTTATTTATTTTTTGTTTAACTTTTTTAGAGAAATTGCGATGACAGGAATTTCTTTATTTAGTTACTTTCTTCCAGTATCAATCATCCAAGCATAATTTAAACACACGATCACAACATAATCTCTTGCTTAATATACCGCAACATAGGACATCACTCCGCATCATTTACAATCTTCACTTCTCGCAACTGGAATTCCCCACCACAGGAAATCGGGGCTTCCGGATGTTAACATCTTTTAAAAGAAATCTAAATGTATATTTGCTCTAATTTTGGCTTGACCATTGCCCCGTGTAAGGTACATGTATTAATTGGTGTTTATGGTTTAATTTATTTTATTTCTACTACTACTACTACTACTATTTTCATTATCATTATTATTATTATTATTATTATTATTATTATTATTATTATGTTCATAGTATTAAATATTGTTTTTACATAAAACTTACATAGCAACATTTAATGTATTTTTAATTGTCTATAATTAATATAGTGTATAGATAATCTATAGGGCCTACTGTAAACAAGTATTTGTATATTTGTGCTGGTTGAGTGGAAGAGAAGGTCTTATGTTCTTAACTCCGACAGATAAATAAAACATGATGTTGATTATTATTATTAATCATTATCATCATTATTACTATTATTATTATTATTATTATTATTATTATTATTATTATTATTATTATTATTATTATTATTATTATTACTGTTATTCTACTAATAACATGTGTTTTCATATTTGAGCCCACGTTTAATTCTTTTCATCACTTCTTTCGTATTTGTAATTATTGTTTGTAGTTAAGAGTTTGAAATCCACCACTTATTCAAATTTGCTTCATTTGTTATTAAGAGTCCATTCCTATTTAATAATATAGTTCTACATGTGATCATATATTTAGATTTATTGTTGTGTAACTGTAGAAATCACCGTTTAATATATTTTAGTTAATATATTTGAGAGAAATTGAAATGAAAGAAGAGGAGAAAAGTTGAAGAAAACTTCAGATATTAAGAGACCTTTACAATCTGTTGATGCTAAAAATTAGACACCATTACAAAATATTGACTAACATAAAAATAACCATACCTTGTACGGAAAGAAGAAAAGAAAAGATGAAGAAAACTTCACAGTGTTGAAGCACGGACATCTTTCAAGTTGTTAATTTATCCTTTCCAGTCCATGACACAAATTTTCAATGAAAACACTAATGAAATAATATCTATAAATCACACAATAGCTCAAAACATGTCACCAAAGCACTGATAATGAGAATGCTACTAAAATAATAAATTGTTATATATTAAACACTTAGGACATTGATAAAGTAGTTTATATTATGTTTATAAAAGTCACTTGAGACGTTACGAATTATCTGCAAACTAGTGAAAGAAAAAACGTCCCGCCCGCCCGGAATCACTTCTCCACACGGCTAGTAGAACAACGGCTCTTCCGCAACTTCAACCCTCGCACATTGATCGTGCCAGGACTCCTAATCGTCCACAACGCGCATAAACGATCAGACGTCTCAGATAAAAACAACCCGCAAACTTAGATAGTAGTGCAGTAAACTTATAGATAATGTTTATTTTATGTCGAATTTCCAATTTTAAAAGCGTAAACAATCCTCGCACAGTTAGTATAGCTATCATTTGTTTATTTACGTACAGTTCTTGTGGTGAACTGAAAAGCTTGTACCATACCACAAACAGCGAAAGTTATCACCGTACGTAATAAACAAGTGCTTGTATGCGAGGGGGGGTGGGGTGGTAGTGCGACAAGCCAAATATTTGTGGTTGATTTTTTAAGTCTATTTGCTTATCTAATATATAAAAATGAATGTTTGTTTGATTGTTCGTACTTTATGCGCGGCCATACCGTTGATCCGATTGTGATACGGCTTTTTGCTTAATGTTCAGGATATTCCCGGGATGAATATAAGTTATAAAAGTGTTGTGATACGCAACTCCTACACCCGTAAAAATCGCCCTTTGTAGTGGAAAACGTAAAAAACTAGCTCATTGGCTTACGCTGCCTAAACCATAACAAATACACAAAATTAATGTACACAGAATTGAATATCTCAAATAGTTCTACAAAAAAGTCCGCTACAGCATTGTTTGGTTTATCTCTTAAGGATAACTCACAATAACCATTTTTGTCTTTCATTTGATACCAAGGAGATCGAGACAAGTAGGTAGATTCCTATGCAAACATAGCAGCACACGGCGGATATTCTTTTACGGATAACTCACAAAACGCATTTTGTCTTTTTAGCTCATTTATGCCAAGAAGATCTAGATAAGTAGATTCCCGGACAACACCGTGTAATCAGCACGGGGAATCTTAAAATAATTACGATATAATTTATAATTATTTTTCATTTCCTTATTTAACTAATCATAAGAAGTACATGAATTTTTGTCTTTCAGCTCATTTATGCCAAGAAGATCGGGATGAGTAGATTACCGGACAACACCTGGTAAACAGCACGGGGTATCTGAAAATAATTACGATATACAGTTTTCCTTTTACTTATTTAACTAAACATAAAACACGTTAATATTCGTATTTTAGTTCATTTATGTCAAGAAGATCGGTATAAGTAGATTCCCGGGCAACGCCGGGTAATCAACACAGAGTATTAAAAAAAATATAAATTTATAATTAGTTCTCCCTTTACTCATTCAACTAGACATAAAAACACATTAACTTCCATTCATTTAGGCATAGCAACGCACGCCGGATATTAGCTAGTAATTTACTATAAAATGATTGCCTTAACTATATGTATGTTAATCAATGAGTAGGAGAAAATATTTTAACATCTCGCCTCATACAGTTGCGTGTCTTCACGATACCGGTTTCAAAACAGTAATTTTACTTCCATCTTCAGTCAAACTCCAACTCTGTAAGTTGTATTAGAGGATTCCGAAGGAATGAAACTATTGAGGTTGATGGATATTTTAGGTTGCAAAAATCCTCTGGGAGGGATTTTAAGCCGTGGGTCCCTAGTCTGAAGATTTTCAGGCCGTAAAAAAATCCTTAAGCTAAATAAAAAAGTCTCTAAGCAAAATTTACCGATCTCAACATCCTAGTAGTACCTCAGTTATCTGCTAGATGTCTTATTGATTCGGTAAGTTGACTGCATGTCTTTCATGGCATCTATGGGCAAATAAGATAACTAAATTAAATTGGTCTAGTAACTCCTAACAAAGGAGAGGCTATGCTCAACAATGGCGTACACAATTTTATATATAATTACATATGAGGGATTCAGAGCAAAAGTACACCAAGTGCAAAAATTGAAAATCCTAGTTATATGTGAATTTGGGTTGAAAATATCAATAATTCTTCAGATCAATTATGAACCAAATATTTTATTTGTTATATTTTTATTGTAAAGATCATGTTTAAATCTTCATATAAAATTAAATATACTAGTGCAACTTTATATCAGTTTTTCTCAAAAGAGTATAATATGGAGTTGTAAACTTTTGCTCTGATCCCCTCATATATGATGGCACTGAGTGCGTTGTATTCTGTATCTTATGAATGAGAACTGTATATAAGGAAAGAAAAATCAATGTTTACACTAGGAGCCTGAGTGGAATAATAGTTAACTCACTACGTTAGAAATCTCGGGTTCAACTCCCGGTTCAGGGACATTTATTTTTCATTTCATATCATATTTATACAGTGCGATCAGTAGAGTATTGGACAGCAGACGCGGGGTTTGTGTGTGCGATGATGAAAGCTTACACGTGCAGACAAGGGACTTGAAATGTGCGCAGACTCAGCGGTATAAAAGCACATCCCACTCATTCACGGTCGAAGTCAGATAGTGTGCTTCGAGTGGATAAGGCGCTCGCTCGCTTTTCCTTGTGTACTGAATGACATGTGTATAAGTTATTTCAATTTTAAAATGTGTATCTTATCAAACAGGCGTGTATAAGTGTAAACCGAATGACGTGTTTATAAGTGTAAAGTGTAAACTGTATAATGGCTAATAATATTTCTACTGAACAACGTATTTCTTATGATCAATATTTGTTAACTCAGTCTGCCAGCCAAGTACGAAGACTTTTTGAAACACGATTCCCGGGTGTAAAAATACTGTTACGTTCAACAGTTCATAATCTGTACAACAAATGTTATAATGAGGTGTCAAAAATGTATGGACAACGAAGGTGAAGAGTCCCAACACCTGCTTCAATAAAGTTGGTAAGTACAAGAATTTGTAAAATAGTTACGAAAATGTGTGTGGTTGTATCACCGCGATCCTATTTTGTCTGTTCCCCATCGCGAGTGCGTCATTAGTGTATAGTGAAATCCCCGCATCTGCTGTCCAGTGCTATTCTGATCGCACTATATACAGGATGTTTCTAAAGTAGGCCGACAAACTTTGGGATCAGATAGATAACCTTCATTGAAGCATATTTTGTTGAGGAACCTATGGACTGAAACGCTTCATTACAGGGTTAGATGGATCTTACAGGAAGGGATTGAAGGAAACGAATAAAAATTCCTTTGAGTCCAAGAGGGGTTTGTCATTACTACTATCGCTTGGTTTGTTTACTTCCGGAGCTCAGTAGCATTCGGAACCTATTACACCAAGTGTGTTTACATCCATTGATACGATTTTCTGCATAGGTAAGGGTGGGCCCACAGCCCGCCAGCACGCTCGCCTGACCTGATCTGCCTAGGTTTCTTTTTGTGGAGCTACGTGAAGGCAATGGTGTATGAAACCGATATTGACTCTGAAGAAGATCTTGTAGCACGCATTGTCAGCGCAGCAGCTGAAATAAGGGAACACCTGACATCTTTGGAAGGATTAGACAAAGTATGGCACATTGATGCACTGTTGTCTGGATGTCAATGGACGTGTGTTCCAGCACATGTTGTGATGGGACAATACACTGGATCCATCCTTTCAATGCAACACTGGAGTGAGTGTTATTTTTAAATTTTATTTATTTATTATTATTTTAGAATTAAGTATGTTTTGTTTCTGCTTGTCTGTAAAGTATTTGGATTAACAGACAGAATTATGTGACACAGAATGATAAATTTGCACATACCTACTTCCTTCCATCCCTTCCTCTGAGACCCTTCTCGCACTGAAGCGAAGCGTCACGGCCTATAGGTTCCTTAACAAAATATGCTTCAATGAAAGTTAACTATCTGCTCCCAAAGTGTGTCGGTCTAATTTAGAAACACCCTATATACTGTATATATATATGTTGTTGTCTAATGTGCTGCATCTAATACTGAAGTCATTAGCAGTGTTGTTCTCCAATACTTTGAGGTCTTAGATCTTCATGTTTGACAGCGATACAGTTGTTCAGATGACCTTCAGCCTTTTCTTCTTCAGGGTGATTGCACAAAGTGCATTTCGGTGAAAGCAGAATCTTGATTTTGTAAAGGTGTTTTGCCAGACAGTCGTGGCCCGTTGTCATTCTAAACTATGCTACTTCTATTTTTTATTTTTTGGTATGTCTTGTATATCAATACTTTTTATTAGGCATTCCCAATTTTTTTATTTCTGACCACTGTTTGAAATCTAGTGTTATTCATAATTTTGGATTTTAATTTTATGTGGCGTTTCACTATTTAGGCATATATATATATATATATATATATATATATATATATATATATATATATTGTATAGATGTCATTTGAGTGGCCCGTGGTCAGCGTTCCACCTCATACTGGCATCTAGGAAACCAAGGTAGTAGTAGGACTTCTTTTTATGTTGTCATATAAAGTCTACATATCTCCACTATCTCAAAATCTGCAAGATATATATGTCCACCGCTGTGGTCTCGAGGTAGCGTGCTGCCTTGTCACGCAGCGGGCCCGGGTTCGATCCCCGGTCGGGGCAGTTTTTCTGGGTGAGGTTTTTATCGGGGTTTTTCCTCACCTGTAAGACAAATGCCAGGAAAACTTTAACGCCCAAACGGTCCCCGAAATCATATGGCCATTATCATCATCCTTATCATTATCATCATCATCATCCTTCACCGGTGTGGAAAACAACGGGAATCTACCACACCTACAATTCCCTAGTAAAGTTACAAGCATAGCATGAAAAATGCTATGATTGCAGTGAAGGACCTGCCTTCGGGTAGAATTATTTGCAAATTAGATATATTCCAACTTAATTTCTACCCCTCATAAAATAAAACTTTACAAAGTTTATAAATCCAGCTGGAACCTTAATAAAATTTATAATATTGTTACCTATATTATAGGAATATTTATGGAGAAAAATTGCATCATTATATGTAGGAGTTGAAAAAAAAGTTAAAAATCGCTCCAGTGCAGTGGTTGTAATTTTCGATGTTACGCAAAGACACTTAGTATTTGTTATTGAAATAAAACGAGGAAGATATTCTCCAAAAAATAGTGAAATCCGACCATTAGAAGTGAGGGTTTACATATAACCCGAAATTAAAAATTGAGTCTAGCACCGACCATGTTTACTTTGTCGCAATATATGTATATATGTGGTATACCACAAACATAATTAACCCTTAAATTGGAAATGTATTTTATGAGATATATTTAATTTATTTAATGTTTTGAATACCATAATAGAAGAATGAATCAGTAGATATTACTTACATTTGTATAACATTATACAACAATAGTCCACCGCTGTGGTCTCGTGCCTTGTCACGCAGCGGGCCCGGGTTCGATCCCCGGTCGGGGCAGTTTTTCTGGGTGAGGTTTTTATCGGGGTTTTTCCTCACCTGTAAGACAAATGCCAGGAAAACTTTAACGCCCAAACGGTCCCCGAAATCATATGGCCCTTATCATTATCATCCTTACCATCATCATTATCATCATCATCCTCCACCGGTGTGGAAAGCAACGGGAAGCTACCACACCTACACAATTCCTTAGTAAAGCTGCAAGCGTAGCATGAAAATGCTATGATTGCAGTGAAGGACCTGCCTTCGGGCAGAATTACTATGGATGGATACAACAATAAGCAATAGATACTCGTACAGTTATGCATGATTTCGTTTTGCTGCCGTCCGACCTTTTAAATGAGCTGGCATCAGACATTGAGTTTCTCCAACGTCCCTACCATTGGATGGGTGACCGTTCATGGTTATGGGATGGGTCGACAATACCACCCTCGTTCTTCATATATAATATACTCTAATAATTAGATTAGATTAGATTAGATTAGATTAGATTAGATTAGATTTATTTAGCCTGGTGGAGTTAAGACCATGTGGCCTTCTCTTCCACTCACCAGGACAAACATATATTACATCAGAATATAACAATCTCAATTAACTCAAATATTAAATACTAAATAAATATTTGATCAAAAAGATAATATCTATTATATTACGATCTATAATGCAACCAGTTAATGTTAGTTAAAATTAAGACTAAAACTAATAATAAAATGTATACAAGCAAGACATATTAAATTGTCCCTGTCTAATGTATATAAAAAACAAAGAAACATAATGAGATACAGAAAACTTATTTTACGATTATACAATATTTAAAACAAAACTAATGAAAATATTTGTTAATCTTAATATTATTTCCATAAATAATTAAATTTATTAATTGTTAAAAGAATACTATCAGTGAGGTGTGTAAGTTAGTTTGTTATTAAATAATTATTTAGTTTGTTTTTGAAGGATGTTATAGTTTGACAGTCTCTGACATAGGGCGGAAGGGAATTCCATGTTTTGGTAAGAGAGACCGTAAAAGATGATGAATAATACACAGTGTGATGAGGAGGGATATAAAGGACAATTAACCATCTCACAAATTTTAAGACAAATTATGATAACACTACCACTATGACACATTCATACACACAATTAACTACAAACAACATCTAAGATAATACATTCATACACTAGTACCATAACACCACTGCGCGGGTACCGACTCGTGGGCTCACATCTGCTTAATTTTAATACAAAACAGCTGCTCACCGCTCCGAGACACAATGTTAAACACTCTATTAAACATCTATCACAAGTTTACCATCGGTATCAATATGTCCGTCGCCGTGGCGTAGTCGGTAGAGCCCCTACCTTCCACTCCGGCGACCCGGGTTCGATTCCTGGCGGAGTAGGGAATTTTAAATCTCCACCTTGGGTCTGGGTGTGTGTGTCTTGTCCTTGTGTCTATGTGAGAACTAAAGAAAGTTACATAACAGGTAAAACAAAAAAGAAAAAGGTAAAACAAGAAGGAATACCAGAACAAACAGGAAAAAAAATACTATAACTTCATACATTTGAATTTATTCTTTCGGCACTTATTTAAAAATTAGCGGGACTAAATGGCGAAAGCCTTGGAACTCGCGGGTGTCTAATAAAATCTATTAACCACTCAAAAGAGATGATGTAGCCGCCTTAACAGGCTGCACTCAATTTTCCCGCTGAGATGGATGGTTTCTCCAATTTAACAAAATAAATATATATTCAGCATCCATCGATCCATAGTAATTCTGCCCGAAGGCAGTCCTTCACTGTCATCATAGCATTTTCATGCTATGCTTGCAGATTTACTAGGGAATTGTAAGTGCTGTTGCTTTCCACATCGGTGAAGGATGATGATGATGATGGCCATATGATTTCGGGGACCGTTTTGGCCTTAACGTTTTCCTGACATTTGTCTTAAAGGTGTGGAAAAACCCCGATAAAAACCTCACCCAAAAAAACTGCCCCGACCGGGGGTCGAACCCGGGCCCGCTGTGTGACAAGGCAGCACGCTACCTCGAGACCACAGTTGTTGACATATTCAGCATAATAGGTCATAAATTCGAATTGCTGAGGAATTCCCTTAGTTTACGCAATTCCTGCGTGACAGACTTTTTTAAGTCTATTTCTTTGTAAAAGTATATTATAATAATATTCCCGGAACTACCTGTACGTAGTTATTTTTGTCAAAAGGAGTTCAAAACTCTCATTTCTTTAACATAGAACTACATTAAATTAAAATCCACTAAACATTTGTCTTAAAAACGGTCGACGCGTTTCGTCAGTAGTGATGTAATTCTATAGACCAAGAAGACAATTATTGTCTTCCGGAAGTATAATAATCCCACATTCGAATCACCGGGCGGGTACTACTTTAAAACTCCATGATGTGTTAGGCCTAGAAGGCTCTTAGCCTACCAGCCGGCTCCTGGCCTCACATCTACATGTGTTAAATCAAAAGGGTAGACTATCATCCAGTCAGTGTAGGGGTGACATGTGGTCAGCATATCGGGTCCCCCAGCTGTTACAGCTAATTTTCTCAACCTAGAGCCGCTACTAAATGTAGCTACCCAAAGGCCTCACGATGCTGGGTGGAACCGTTTCAATACTGGACGAAATTCCATGAGAAAATTTCCGAACCGTGCTGTCCCGTAGCTCTGCGCCAAGGCATCTTGCCCTAACCACTCCGGTACAGCGCGGGACCGGGGACGACTTTAGGATATTAATTTATGTTACATATGCCAATATGATTTAATATTTTAATTTTCGGTAATTTATAACCTGGTAAGACAAGCTTAGACTAACTTGTTGCGGAGAGAACGTGAAGAAATTGCCAAGGTTATTGAAGGATAGGAATACATATACAGCTTGTTTCTTTCTATCGACAGTGCTGTCAAATCAAATATATTTGCGTATTGAACAAGTAGAAAATGTGTCTCTGTAACAAGAATAAATAATAGTTTTAAAAAACTAAAAGAACACGCTTTATTAGAAAACTAAAAAATGAAAAATAATTTTAATTTCCAATACGCTTGGGATAAAATAAAGTGGTCAACAAAAAAATCATCTCCAACACTTATAGAATAAAATTATAGTTATAAACAAAAAGAAAATAATTTTACCATCAAAAGCGTGGGGTGCTCTATATCAATTAATATATTTGATAATAAACAGATATTGGTAAAAGTAAGCTCTCTAAGAAGAAAATGTAAAAATCATAAAAATCACCCCACGCTTTTGATGGTAAAATTATTTTCTTTTTGTTGATAACTATAATTTTATTCTATAAGTGTTGAAGATGATTTTTTTGTTGACCACTTTATTTTATCCCAAGCGTATTGGAAATTAAAATTATTTTTCATTTTTTAGTTTTCTAATAAAGCGTGTTGTTTTAGTTTTTTAAAACTATTATTTATTTTTTATTTTTTAGTTTTAATATTTTACAGAATAAGATAAAAATGTAAATATATTTAAATTCGATACTATTGTAGTATGAGCTAAAAGTAATACTCTTCTATAAAAAAAACCCTCCCAGACGGATTTGAACCAGCGACGTATGGATTACTGAAATTATATACCACTAAGAGTTCACTGCTCTACCAACTGAGCTCTTACAATGATTGACTAAAAACTCGACAAGTACACAACCTATTATACCAGTTTTCATTTTTTTGATTTTCGGATGATTCTGGCCAGGATTTTAGAAACAAAATATGAAACTATTGTATTGTACGAGAGGGTATTAATAGGGTTCAATGGTTAGTAATGGATGTTGGGCGCCAGGATTACCGAAAGGATATCCCCATATATGAGATCTTAGGTTGCTCAGGTTGGTATCGGTAGAGTTGAGGTTCTTTCTCAGGGATAAGCAAGGAGCTGGCCGGCGCAAGACTACGCGAGATGAAGTTTAATAAAAATATTTTATTAATTGATGGACACTATACATGTGAGATTGCAGACACATTTGATGTCGGACAAGGTATTGACCGCAGTAACGCATTTAGAACTCAAGTTGGAGTCTCGACTGAACAAATTATAAGTGAAGTTAGGTTTGTAGTTTGTTAATTGATCGCCATGCCGGTGCGTCTGTCCCGACTCCCGTCTTGGTGAGTTCCGTCGGACTCAGGACTCCGAACGCTGAACTTAGAAATGCAGAACTAGAACTAACTTAATATAATTAATGTTGGTATAAGGTGAACTTCGTTACCCTCTCTCTGGCATCGTGTCGTCATGAGATCATTACCTTGTCGCGATACAACACTTTATTATATTGGTTGACAACGATTCCTTAGTACCAAAGAAGGAATCGCCGTCTTTCCATTGGATAAGGATCCACCAGGTTCCCTGTAGGACACTCCTTTGGGTCAGTGGCCTTTTCCCGCCGTTTGCTAGGTTTCGCGTCCTCGCGGGTTGTCGATTTCGTCATAATGCGTTGTTTACTCGACTCTGTAGTTCCCCAGCCATAAATCATGCTTTGTTAATGACCTGTCAGCGAAGCTCAGTTTAAGCTCTTGGATTACTGGTCCACAAAGAAATGTCCAGTAATCCGCTAGTAAAATAAGTTTTCTTGAATTTTAACTCTTTTGTAGCCGCATCAAGGGCCTGTCGCTTAACAAAAGCGGTACCATGTACTTGTTAATGGTTTCCTTAATTATTAACTGATCGTTTATTCCTAATTCTATCAACTTCGTTTGATTCAATTTATTTTAATTCAATTATATGAAAATCAAAATCCTCGTGTTCTCACGGTTCGATTACATATAAGTTTCATATACCTGCGGTTATTATTTCGTCCTATGCATTTAGCATGATATATAATGTATGTCCTAATCAATTTATTTATTCTAATTTATTGATCTAGAAGTCGGAGTGAAAGATTCTGCTTCAAGTGCCCTATATAATTGATAATCAATTTATGCTTGCGTAAATTTTATTAATTATATAAATCTCGCCTATATATATTATCGGGTCTTGGTGGAACCTTGGTGCACATAAATAAATTCAAAACATATGTTTACATAACAACAAATTATCTTTTACATTTACCCTTCTTACCTGTTTTGTCAATAGTGACAATTTGTAAACAATCTACCTGCTTGTCAACAATTTAAAACTAATAGTGTCAAATCACAGTCTTGTTTGCACACGCAAATAATGGGATTCTTCACTGGATATTAAAATCACTTCACACGCAATTCCTATCCCAAAAAAATGAGGTAATTTACAACTATTTAGACATGTTCACCGATATGCAGGTTTGAACGTCTTTTGTCCATGCTACGAACCAGTATTTTATTTTGCAAAAATCTGCGTTCAATAAATTTCAACAAAAAATAATTAATAAAGATAATATGATCAAATAAATATTTATATATATATGGACCTGTTTTCCTACATGGGTCGTAGATACAACAATTTTTATATGTCCTTTCATTTCAATAATCGTTACGTAAATTCATAGTATTACATTAGAAGTGCTATTAGCATTTGTTATATGTATTCTTGGTCAAATATTATTATGTTTATCAAACAATAATAATTAATCCATTCATTATTTATAAAATGAAAAATGTTGCATAATTATGGTTAGCTTGATTATTTTTATATTTGTATTTGCCGCTCCTAGCGTTAAAATTCATTTGATGTTTATAGGCGTTCTTATTTACGCGTTCTTGATGTGGATATTTAATCATTATTTTGATAAATTATTATACTCAATCTTTTATTTAAATAACATTTAGGCATCTCTAGTCTTTCCAATTAATCAAAGCAAATCTCGCTTTATTTTTGTCAATTAACATATTATCTGGTTTGCACAAATTATTCATAAAATACAGAGTCATAAAACACAGAACCGTCGATCCTTCTCTTTCATAAATCATCAAACATGTCTCGTTGCTGAGGGTTCTACTGCCCTAAATATGTGTATACTAGACACAAAGAAAATATACGAAGTCCACTGGCTTACGTATACAAAACAAAAGAATAATCGTACTGAGGTCCATGTTGCTTATAAATTCCAAAATTAAATGAAAATCTAACCCAGTTCCATTTGAAAATTCCTACATCTATCATTCATCATTATTGCTGTAAGATTAGTATGGACAAATTATTTACCATCATTTGTCTTCAAAAAAATATATAAAGAAAATCTCTTAATTAATAATTAATAATTGACATTCTTCCTTGTATTATCATTAATGAGCAAGATAAAATCTGCCCTTATCTCGCCATCTTGTGAATTGAGTTCTTATTGAATTTGAAACTTACACAATCTGTCGGTATTCTAATGTAGTTATTAGTTTCTTAATATGCAAGATTACTATTGTGGACTTTATTAATTCAAACAATTATTTAATATTTCTCGAGTAATTTACACTATAGCTATTTTCTTTGATCAAGTAGTCCTGGGTCTCGATTTACATACGGGTTCATGCATTTATTGTCCCCCTGTACTGAGCCAAAATAGATTGTATTATACATATGTTATGGTTATCCATGATGGGCCACCTCTTGTCAAAGTTAAACAGATTATTCGCGTTTCTCTCCACTTATCACTGTGCGGTATGTGGTGAGATGACTTCGTTTCGGTTATTCATAGGTTAATCCGCGCCTCTTCTTTTGCCTTGTGGCTACATTTATTTGGCTATTATCAATTTGCTCGGAAGGTTCGCTTGAAACCCATTTATTTGTAAAAATTCTGTTTGCAAATACTTGGGTTCTTTGTTCTAAACCGCATACACCGAACCAAGATCCCTCTGACGTCGGATCTTCCAAATATGTCAAAAACTTTACGTAATTGTTAAATGAACATCTACTTTTCAAATGTCTTCTGCGAGCTACCTGCGTTTCAAGGTTCACGACTTGATTTATTTGCAATATCTCTACCGGCTACAAAAAGATCTTTAATATATGGTGTATCTTGTTCCGGACAGTTCTACAATTAGACACATGCACACATGTACACTCAGTATTGTTCAATTATTACTTTACGGTTTCATAAACACGTCTTTAGGTATTTTCCCCTGTTCCCTAATGATTTCTTCTGTTTGATCACTCGTTGATTTATTTATTTCTACTCCTACAGTTCTAATTTCCTCATGTATTTCTGTTACTGATTCCCTGCTAACCTGTTTTGTTCCTCTAAGTCTTTAGGGTTTTTCATCCGTTTTGTTTACCTTTATTCCCATATTCGCTACTGATTCATCTATTTTTGCCCCTAACATCTCTCTATCTTTTCTTCATCTCATCCCTTAATGTTTCTCTAAACGCCTCTAAATAATTTTTGCTATTTCTCTTCACCGCTTCTAAATCCTGTTTCCAACTCCTCTCAGTCGCCTCTAATTCTGTTTCCAACTTCTGTCCATTGCCTCTAATCTTAACATTATCATTTTCATATATGTTTAGGGCCATTGGTTGAGTTTCCCTTATCCTCCATTTTATTTATTTTTGATTCCTTTCCTTTTGTTCTAATTTAGAATTTCACACGAGTATTTAAAAGAAATATGTTATTTCTACCTTTTGCTGGTCTTTTGCTCTTACTGTTATTCTGCCATCTCTCCGGGGTTGTCTGCTCGTCCCTTGTCCTCCAGGTCAGCTTCCAGGTCCATTCATCTGCTTCACAGTCCAGGATCTCTTGCCTTAGTGGGATGATTTCTCGTCGGTACGTTCTTGGTGTTTCGATATGTTATCACCAATACTTAGACGAATATTCGAGCGCACCACGTTGATGGGCCATTTACGAGAGGGTATTAATAGGGTTCAATGGTTAGTAATGGATGTTGGGCGCCAGGATTACCGAAAGGATATCCCCATATATGAGATCTTAGGTTGCTCAGGTTGGTATCGGTAGAGTTGAGGTTCTTTCTCAGGGATAAGCAAGGAGCTGGCCGGCGCAAGACTACGCGAGATGAAGTTTAATAAAAATATTTTATTAATTGATGGACACTATACATGTGAGATTGCAGACACATTTGATGTCGGACAAGGTATTGACCGCAGTAACGCATTTAGAACTCAAGTTGGAGTCTCGACTGAACAAATTATAAGTGAAGTTAGGTTTGTAGTTTGTTAATTGATCGCCATGCCGGTGCGTCTGTCCCGACTCCCGTCTTGGTGAGTTCCGTCGGACTCAGGACTCCGAACGCTGAACTTAGAAATGCAGAACTAGAACTAACTTAATATAATTAATGTTGGTATAAGGTGAACTTCGTTACCCTCTCTCTGGCATCGTGTCGTCATGAGATCATTACCTTGTCGCGATACAACACTTTATTATATTGGTTGACAACGATTCCTTAGTACCAAAGAAGGAATCGCCGTCTTTCCATTGGATAAGGATCCACCAGGTTCCCTGTAGGACACTCCTTTGGGTCAGTGGCCTTTTCCCGCCGTTTGCTAGGTTTCGCGTCCTCGCGGGTTGTCGATTTCGTCATAATGCGTTGTTTACTCGACTCTGTAGTTCCCCAGCCATAAATCATGCTTTGTTAATGACCTGTCAGCGAAGCTCAGTTTAAGCTCTTGGATTACTGGTCCACAAAGAAATGTCCAGTAATCCGCTAGTAAAATAAGTTTTCTTGAATTTTAACTCTTTTGTAGCCGCATCAAGGGCCTGTCGCTTAACAAAAGCGGTACCATGTACTTGTTAATGGTTTCCTTAATTATTAACTGATCGTTTATTCCTAATTCTATCAACTTCGTTTGATTCAATTTATTTTAATTCAATTATATGAAAATCAAAATCCTCGTGTTCTCACGGTTCGATTACATATAAGTTTCATATACCTGCGGTTATTATTTCGTCCTATGCATTTAGCATGATATATAATGTATGTCCTAATCAATTTATTTATTCTAATTTATTGATCTAGAAGTCGGAGTGAAAGATTCTGCTTCAATTGTCACGGGTCCTCTACACGTATACAAAGTTTCAAGTCGATCCAATGTTTCTAAGTGGGTGAAAATCGCGTTGAAAGATTCCGATACATTGATACAAAAACACTTTTTTTTTTAATTTTCTGATGATTATGGCCATGAGTTTAGAAAATAAATATGAAATTATTGTATTGTCACGGGTCCTCTACAAGTATACAAAGTTTCATGTCGATCCGATGATTTTGAGTGGGTGAAAATCGCGTTGAAATATTCCGTTACATAGATAGATAGATAGATAGATAGATAGATAGATAGATAGATAGATAGATAGATAGATAGATAGATAGATAGATAGATACAGGTCAAGCTAATATAAAGCGTGTAAAAAGAAATGTCCGCTTCGAAAATGGAATAGTACTACTTCACTAACAACTGTATTTAGTACTTCAGACTATTAGCATCGAGATTCAAAGCTGGGCATGAAAGGGTCTACAAATTTTGCTCTGAAGACTCTAATTTTCCTTTTAGGTTTATATTATGTGCAATAAATTGTGTAACCGTGACACTTATTTCTCTAATATGCTAATTTACTCTGTATTTATTTACTTTTACATTTATTTATTTATTTTATAGCTAACTAGCGTACCCGGCAGATGTTGTCCTGCCCGAACGTTCAATTCTCATGTCATGAGCGGACGATAAAAATATGTTCGTTTTTTACCATAAAATTCAGAAATTAGGACATAATTACATATTATTAAATAAGTTCGCAAGAAAACCTCTTACAGCCTTCTGTTGTGGCTCAAGAAGTGTGAATGATGTCACATAGTCATGAACATTAGAATTGTACCCTCCTTTGCAGATAAGCTAAGAACCGTCATATAACAATTATATTAGAGTGAAAAAAAAGATAATAAATTGATGAGAGTGAGCCAAAACAGTGTTTTTTTTTCTCTCTCCCGGCTAGATTTCATTTCTGACCCATACTGGCCGACATTCCATAAGAAATTTGTTTTCCCCCGTAGAGACTCGGACCAGCGTAAGATCCGTAGTTCTGCGCCAAGACTTCTTGCCTTAACCACTCGGCTACGGCGCGAGACTCTTGGTATCAATGAAAGACAAAATTGGTTATTGTGAGTTATCCGTAAGAGATAAGGGACTCTTGGTATCAATGAAAGACAAAAATGTTTTTTGTGAGTTATCCGTAAGAGATAAACATATGCTGTCGCGGACTTTTTGTAGAGCTTTTTGAGATATTCAATTCTGTGTACATTAATTTTGTGTATTTGTCATGGTTTAGGCAGCGTAAGCCATTTAAGCGTCCAAAGAGCTATTTTTTTCACGTTTTCCGCTACAAAGGGCGATTTTTAAGGTTGTAGGAGTTGAGTATCACAACTCTCTTATAGCCTATGTTCATCCCGGGAATCTCCTGAACATTTTGCAAAAAAACCCTATCACAATCGGATCAACGGTATGGCCGCGCATAAAGTACGAACAAACAAATATACAATCAAACAAACATTCATTTTTTTATATATAAGATTAACTCATTGGCACTAATGAAAACGTAGGTTCATGACAGCGTGGACATAGTCTCTCCATACATCCCTATCCTGAGCCAACGTTTTCCGTTCTTCCTCTGTATAATTCATAATCTTGTGATGTCTCGGAGGAAGCCCATTGAGCTGATCGCTCATTCGGGAAGGCCTTTATGTCTTTATGTATTAAAAAAATATATGTGTGTGATCCAGAGTTTAAAATCCCTCTCTCGAAAGGCCGTGCCATTCTAAGGCCTGGGTGACATGTGTCATGCATATTATAGCCTAACTACATGGTAAGAATTTTAACTGAGATAAAGAAGGAAGAGGAAAATATATGTGTAATTTGAGTAATATTAATGGTGTCTCAGATGGCATTGTCTTAATAATATACCTTATGAAGGTATTTAAAGATCTAGGTTCCATAACTACAAATAATGACAACATAATAATAATAATAATAATAATAATAATAATAATAATATTGTGGAGATTCAAGAAACAGTAGCAGGAGTAATCGTCATTTCAGAGTCTTAGATAAACTGAAGATGGCCAGACATATCTCAATGAATATAAAAATAAGAGTTTATAAAACTAGGACGTCTAAATAAACCTGTTGCCTTTTATGAAAGTGAGGCCTGGAATCTACCTCAACGAATTATTGTAATTTCAAATACCTAGGAGAGTAATTAAAAAAATGTATGGTCCCTTTTTGACTGCAGGACTAGGCGAATCAGAAGAAATGCAGAATTTCAAATGTTGTACAAAGATTATCACATTGTTATTTTTTCGAACTTAGAAGATTAGAATAGCTGGCTTAATCTACGGTCGAACTTAGAAGATTAGAATAGCTGGCTTAATCTACGGACTATTGGACCATCTGTGGGGTCGTCAGGGGTTGAGCGTCCTGGTGCACTAGAATGTTCGTACTGGGGTCCTCGCCAGTGTCACAAGTGGCGGCAGGAAACATCGGTTGGCGGACTGTGGGAAGGTTGGTGGATCTTCGACGCATTTTCTTGCCTAGTAGTCCCGGCTGAGTACGATGGACTCGCGGACAAACTGTTGTCAGGGAGTGAACGTCCTGACGTAATATTAGCTCCAACATTCTACCCGAATGTTGCACAGCCCGGAATTTTAGCGTGGTTCTAGGTCTGTATAAAGAAAATACAAAAAGCTGGCTTGGGTGTATGGACAAACCGCTCTAGTAATGCAGGGGGTGGTCAGGAGGGTCCAGTGTGAGTCTTTGTTCTACGAATGGATAAAATCAGATTCCCCGAATACTCTTACATGATAAACCTGGTGGAAGAAGTAAGGTCGGCAGACCCAGACTAAGAAGGTAACTGTCAACCATTTTCTGCCGGAACCTACCTTCAAATTTCTCTCAGAGAAACGTTGTGACTTGCCATGACCATATCAAAAAATGATCTGCCATTTTTAACTGCAAGGCACAGAAATCGAAGCCAGAATCCAGCAATGGCAACCCACTGTGAGAAGGAGATGGACTCCCTGCTTAAGCAAGAGAGGCGAATTGGCATGGCTACATCTAAAAGAGAGAAGAAAATCGTACTGTCTAATTCTCTTATTTAAGATCCTACATACCACGATTCCCAATTATTTATCATCCCGTTTCCAGTATCTATCCTCAAACCATAACTTAAACACAAGATCACAACATAGTCTCTTGCTTAATATACCGCAACACAGGACATCACATCACTCCATGTCATATACTATCTTCACTTCTCGCAACTGGAATTCCCTACCACAAGAAATAAGGGGCTGCCGGACATTGACATATTTTAAAAGAAATCTAAATTTATATTTGCTCTAACCTCGACTTCTTTATTACCCAATGTAAGGTACATATATTAAGTGGTGTTTCTCGTATAATTTATTATATTTATATTATATTATTATTATTTATTATCATTATTATATTAATATTAATATTATTATTATTATTATTATCATCGTGAGTATTATTATTGTTATTATCGTATAAAATGTTTGTATGTACATGAAATTTACATTGCTACATTTAATGTATCTTTAACTGTTTATGATTAGTATAGTATAGTAATATTTATTTGTATTTGTGCTGGTTGAGTGGAAGAGAAGGCCTTATGGCCTTAACTCTGCCAGAATAAATAAAACATTATTATTATTATTATTATTATTATTATTATTATTATTATTATTATTATTATTATTATTATTATTATTATGAAGCGTTTCGCGGCGCAGACAGCAGCTAGTGATGGTTATCCATACAAGCTCCCGATTCAAGTGTTGCATTACTTCCCTAAAGTCTAAATGAGAGATTTGGCGCTGGATTTTAGTGCCTTACAGTTAAAAACCGCAGAATTGTTTTTTTGGAAACTACCTTGGCACATTATAATGCTTCCCTGGAAGAAATTTTAAGATAGGTTTCGACATGCAAATGATGACAGATTTCTTGTAAGATGTTTGATGATGTCCCAGCTGATGTTACAAAGGCAGACATAAAAATAAGGAGACTGACTCTTTGGATCGGAATGATTGGGCGCCGTAATAAGGGAGGTTAAGCTAGACTTAAAGGGCCGTAATGATGATGATGTATTCAATAATTAACCACGATTGTGCTTGAATTATAATATTCTAGTATCTGTTTTTATTTCCACCATGGAACATGGTCATTGAATTTACTTTCCTTTCATGATATTTTGAATATTCAAAGGTTGCGCGGAACAGGGATCAACTTAACACTACTTGTGCTATAATAACACTCAAGAACCCCAGTCAGTTTGTAGTTTAAAAACTTTACATCTCTCTTCAACGACTTCAAAGCCATAAGTTTACTCAGCCAAATGCCCTTCTCATATACTCCAATTTTCCTGCTATTATTTAAGTACAAGCCAAATTAAACCACTCATTCAGAGGCTGAACTAGATGACAATTAAGTAGAGGCGCTTTACATGATCTTAAAGTTCTTATTAAAAAGCAAATGCGGCATTTATAAAATTCTACACACTATGGAGTAACAGAACGAAGAATAAAACTTTAGAAATACAATTTAAGTTTATAGAGCCATTACAGATTTTGTAAGTTTATTTACCAAACCATGGGAATATTTACTTACGCAGAACACTGTTTGTATATATATATATATATATATATATATATATATATATATATATATATTTTCCAATTCAAATTCTACCCCCTAAAATAAAACTTTAGGAATACAATGTCAGACTACGTAACCAATACAAATTTTATAAGTTAGTTTATTCATCAATAATAATAACAATAATTAATTCGTTATCTCACTCAAATATTCGGTTTATTTAATAATTTGTCGACGTTTCAATCTCCTTATGTCAGATCATTTTCAATGCTTTTAAAATTCATGACGGAACACCGTTCAGGTCATTATGTAAAATTTAAAGTATAAAATAGATACCTGAGATCTCAGTCGTTTTCAACTTCATAAAGGCTATAAGATGTAAAGTACTTTCGGAGTATATGCTCCATCATCAGCATGTAAATTGGTACTAGTTGTTTTTGAGAATCTTGTATAGTGGATTGACATAATTTTGAAGACATTTGACATTTCTAGTTATACATTTTAAGTAAATACATTATTAAACGAAAAATTACACTTTAAAAAATTAACGAGATTTTTAAGTTTATTTCTGATTTGTTTTCATATTCTTTATTCAATATCTTGAAGTTGATGGTTGCTGTTTTTGGCTTCTTGAAGGAACAGTGTAATTTTCGTCAGAATAAAAGAGTCCGCAGAAAAACATGTGGAGGTTGAGGAACAGAAAGTGTCTCGTCGTGAGACATATGGCGAATTTCAGAGGGTATATTAAAATACGTAAGTGATGGTTTTTTCTCTCCAAGGTCATACCTCCCTTACTAGTCAAAATCATGCAAGACTAACAGTCAGCACTGTGGATTGCTGATCTCTCTCCAAACCATAGGCACTGCAAACTGCGTACAATTTCCTTTCCATTCACCCACGCTTTGGATTTGGACTTGCACGTAATGCAGCACACATGTGGGACCCAGTTCTTTTGTCCTGGTCCTCTTTCTTACAGCCGGAAAATATTTGGTATAATTGAACAGTTCCTTCGAGCAAATGTCATTTCTCGTAATTCACATACAGTAGGCCTTTATAGAAGAAAATGTCGGAGTTATTACACATTTCCGGGGGAATGTTTCTACTAACCTATAAAAGAAGTAGCTGGATTCAAATACCTAGAAATAATAATTACAAATAGGAATGAGGTGCACAAAGGAATTAAACATAGGCTCAATTCTGGAAATGCGTGCTATTATGCATTACAGGGATTTTTGTCGTCCCCAACTTCTCTCAAAAAACGTTAAACTAAAAACATATAAAACTCCTATTCTCCCAGGTATATTATATGGATTCGAAACATGGACTCTTATTTAAGGCAGAAGAGATTACGAGTATTTGAGGATAAAGGTCTTAGGAAAATATCTGGACCAAAGAGAGATGAACAGACGTGTGAATGGAGAAGACTGCATAATAGTGAGCTATATGATCTTTATAGGAAACCAGATATAATAAGAACAGTTAAGCCTCGTAGACTGCGATTATCGCGACATATAGCATGAATGGGGAATAAAAGAGGGACACGGAATCTTCTTCTAAGAAAAGCAGAAGGAAAACGCCCAATAGGTAAACCAAAAATGAAGTGGGAGAATAACATTAACCATGATTTGAGGGAAGTGGATTATACAAGGGATGAATTGTTAAATATTATCTCAGAATAGGGATGCATGGAGAGCTTATGTCCGTGCGGCCATGAACCTATTGGTTCGATAATGCCAGTAAGTTAGATAGTTAACCTATGAAAGAAGAATGTCAGATAACATTATAACAATACAGTTATCATGAAATCACTTTCTTACATATCAGCAATATTTTCAGTTATTTCAATATTCCGGACTGTAAAGAAAACAAAATCATGTAAAACTCTAAGACAACCACTGTTGTTGGTGAAAGCTGAATCCCATCCGGCCAGCACCACTACTCGTCAAATGATATATTACGTGAAAACGGAGAGAATAGCCGAACACGTAGTCGCACCGTGCTGTGACAATGCTGAAAATAGCATAAATGTGAAGACCAAATACTTTTTTTTGTAGTACAATTTTTTTTTAATTTGAGACTCGGTTGGCTTCAATGAAGAAACTAGAGCTAATTAAAAATAGCATTTTTTTAAATTCCACAACACTGAATTAGCCGAAATTAAATAATTTAATTCACATAACAGCGAAAATTGGATACAAAATTCTAAAACTAAATCAAAATTGCAAGCGGCACATATGAGATTGGACATATACACGAAGCTAAAAGCTAACCGAACGAAATTTAAGTACCCGAACCTGTGTAAGAATGCACGCTGATTATAAATAGTGTAAGTTAATTAGTACAGACTGTATGTTGGCTGCACTGGAACACAGGATATTCGTTAAAATTAATATAGCTGTCACGTCTTCATGTAGTTGAATATCGTGAAAAAATATATTCAAATAATCGTTAGAAAACATGTAAAAATCATAGTAGATGGTGGGAAATAATCTGAAAAATGAAACCTTAAAAATAAAATTTGACAGGAGTTTATGAAGTAATTTAAAAATTCATGTCACTTGTTGTAAAGCTTAGCCAAATGTTCAGGTATGTCTGTAACGACCGAAAATATTATCCTCCTTCGCCATCTATTTAAACACTCCGGCTCTAGCTACTGTAAATGGTAGAAGAACATTTCATTCTCTTAACATTCTGTTCCAAATTATTCACACTCCTAACCCCAGATGTCAGTTCGCTTTAACTCTAATTATAACGTCAACACTAAATCGCAGGTGGTTGAAATATTAAATGTACGCTAAATCAGGACATCTCAATCTACTCACTTCCCAGTTATTGGGATTTGCTTCCAGTTAAAATAGCTATCGGTCAATAGTCCCTTTCAAAGAAACAATTGACTATCTTCCATGTTACGTTTCTATTAATATTCCGTGACTTATTTCCCAGAACACCAAGAAATTGGGACTGGAAGTAAACATCATTAAAACTAAATATATGTTCCACATATAAATGCATTATATAATGAAAATGGACAATTAATGACAAATGAAGGAAATTTTGTAGGGGTGGCTGATTTCAAGTATCTAGGAACAATAATTACAATAGGAATGAGATGCACAAACAAATTAAACATAGGGTCAATTCTGGATATGCGTGTTATTATGCATTCCAGGGACTCTTGTCGTCCCAACTCCTTTCAAAAAACTTTAAACTGACTATTTAACTCATGCCCGAAATGGGACTCAATGACCAATCACGTTTCAATGATTTCTGTTTTACAACCAATCAGAGTCGTGTTTCACGAAATATTTATCAGTGTTATAATTACCATATTAAAGAAAGCTCCTCCTTTTTAATATTCTGAAATAGTATGATCTAGTTGCAGTGATAAACAAAAGAAGCAGATGAAGCGTACCTATCGTTTCTCATTTGTTTTCAAACATCGCCGTTTACATTAGATATATAAATATTTTAAAACAACTACAGTTAAATAATGATTTGTGAGTAAACAGCTTAATTTTATTCGTTAAATAGTCCTAACAAATGCCACTCTTGATTTCCAAATTCTCTAGATAAATTCACTCCTCACTTCGTGAGTCGTGAATTTATCGATAATTTGGAAATCACTCGTGGCATTACTTATGAAAATATATAAAATAGTAATTCTCCCAGTTATATTATATTGATGCGAAACATGGACTCTTACTTCAAGGGAAGAAAGAAGATTACGAGTATTTGAGAATAAAGTTCTTAGGAAAAATGTTGGGCCAAAAAGAGATGAACAGGGCTTGTGAATGGAGAAAACTACATAATACTCAGCAACCATATGATATGTATAGGAAGCCATAGAGGCCTATAATAAGAACAGTTAAGTCTCGTAGGCTGCGAAGGACAGGACATATGGCACGTATGGGGAATAAAGTGGTGCATGGAAGCTTCTGGTAAGAAAACCAAAGGAAAATACCGAGTTGGTAGACCAAGAATGAGGTGGGAGAATAAGATTATCCATGATTTGAGGGACGTAGATTATACAGGGAATGATTAGAAAATATTAGCTCAGAATAGGGATGTATGGAAAGCTTATGTCCGCGCGGCCATGATTCTATGGTTCGATAGAGCCAGTGAGATAGAGTTAGTTAACAATTCTCCCAGTTATATGGATACGTAACATGGACTCTTACTTTAAGGGAGGAGAAAAGATTACGAGTAATTGAGAATAAAGGTCGTGTATTGTATGTCACCAATATAAATTCAATAAAACAATTATTATTGCAATAAGTGAATAATTACAAGAGGGAAATATATATGTTGATTTTTTCCTTAAACATATGAAAAATTCCATAAAATATAGTGAGAAGTCTAGCTCAAAGTAACCTAAAATCAGCATATTTGTAATGTAAAGTGTGTAATAGTCATTACTGAGAGAATGCAGCCAACTTATCACAAAAAAACAGCTAACAAACAAGTGATTTTCTGAACTAATCAGGTATAGGCCTACTAACTTGCTCATTTTCTCAATTGAATTGCTCAAACCAACAGTAACTTGCTATCTTGCCCACTAATGTAGGTATCAATACTAATAAAATTCATTGTTAAAACCGTTGAGGTGGAGAGTCATAAAATAAAATAAGTTAAAATATACCTTCTTAGGTAAGATCCGTCGTCCTCAACTTATAAAATATGTATTCGTTATGCCCACAGGCATAAATAATACATATTTTATAATTTGAGAACGACGGATCTTACCTAAGAAGGTATATTTTAACTTATTTTAGTTTATAATGTAGGTATTAAACTTAGGGATAAAATTCCCTTATATGTGAGCAAACATGTTGGAAATTGCTCTATGGGGGAATATGTGTTATCGCATTGGCCAACACGACGCTAAAATTCTCTTGTTCTCCGATCGCATATTCATTGATGAGACTGTGGCATACAATAGCATAAAGTTCTGAGGAATATTTTTAGGCCAAAGGGAGATGAACAGAGAGGTTAATGGTGAAGAGTACGTAGCAGTGAGTTATATGATCTTCATGTGAAACATGATATTATAAGAACAGTTAAATCTCGTAGACTGCGAAGGACAAGATATGTGGCACGAATGGGGAATGAAAGAGAGGCATGGAAACTCGTTGTAGGAAAACCAGAGGGAAAGCGCCCAGTAATTAGATCAACAATGAAGTAGGAAAATAATATTAACCATGATTTGAGGGAAGTAAATTATACAGGCGATGATTGGAAAACATTAGCTTGGGAAAGGAGTCTGTATATGTCTGGGTTCTATAGCGCCAGTGAGTTAGTTTAGTTTATTACTAGGACCACGATTTCTATGACGTAAAAACCACCGAAATATGCAAAAAATGCAGTTATTACCTAAAATTTGCAAAATTATGCACTGTAACATAAAAAATAACCTAATAATATTATAATTATCTAATTTATCGAAGGGACTATTATTATGCTTTCAAGTCTTATACGAGAATTTATCGGAAGGACGAAAATCTCTGGGCCGTCCTATGAAACGCTGGAGGGAAAATTTTCTATAGGATCGTAACAGGCCTTGACCGAATACTTGGAAGCAAGAAGAAGAAGAAGAAGAAGTTGTAAAATCCATTAGTTAGTCACTTTATGACAACTATTTATTTGAGAATAAAATGCAGTGAGTAACAAGCTAAAGTATGAAATTTGATATTGTAGCATGTTTTTTTTTTATTTTATTAAAATTATCAGTAGCTATCTGCTTGTCGCGAGACAATTCATAACCACTTGCTCAGGTATATAAGTAAGGGAAAAGTCCACATTGTGAATTGAAATGAAATAGGAGAAGATAGATTTTACAAGAAATAAAATTTGAGAAATTTAACAACTCAAATGAACACAAATGAGAGAAATTGTGCGATAAAAGTTCTTTAAGTCTTAAAGAGTGAAAATACGACGTGTATGACCAATAAATTGCTGTAATATGCTATGTCATATATAAATGGCCAAATATGCATAAATACGACTTAATAAAATACTTGTATTCAAGTAGTTTTGTATAAAAATAATTTATATATACGGGGTGTATATAAAATAATATAGTAGCTTAAAGTAACGATATTATCACTCAGATGAAGAAAGTTGTGTGTAGACTGAAATTAAACAGGAAAGAAGAGCGGATAGCTTTCTTTTGTTTTGTTTCTATGGCAGCAATAATAATAAAGATGCCAGCTCCTCAACAGAAAGCGTTTTGTATTTTGCAGTTTGAGAGTAGTAAATCAGCTGTGAAAGTTCAACATGCATTTCGTAGGCAGTTTAATCGTGGTCCCCCCAATGCCAACAACATCCATCGATGACATAATCAGTTCGCAACGACCGGTTATCTGTGTAAAGGCAAAAGCTGACACAACTGGAATAACGTGCCTGGATATGCTCTAAGAATAGCTCTTTCCTCAAATGCATAATGAACCAAATTTAATTTGGCAACAAGATGGTACCCTCCACACTGGAATAATCCAGTACAATATTAGTCGAATGATGTTGTCACTCACCGCTTGATTGGTCGTCATGGTCCAGATGACAGGGCTTATCTCCAGTGGCCTTCTAGATCACCGGATCTCACCCAATGCGATTTTTTCCTTTGGGGTTTTGTAAAGGACAGAGTCTATACGTGCCTCCATTGCCTGCTAACCTGCCCGAGTAGAGAGAAAGAATTCGAGAAGCTGTTGCTGCCATCAATCCAGACATGCTTATTAATGTATGGGAAGTATTAGCCTACAGGTTGAATGTGTGTCATGTAATAAACGGGGCTCACATGGAACACCTATGAACTTATAATATAAACTGGAGATGTAACTCTTTCATTTAACACGAGTTTTGTTTTTGTCATAGTTAGTTAAAGTATAATTCATCACCTTTAAAATCGCTATATTATTTTATGTACACCCTGTATTTAAGAAACATATCACTCTTACAAAAAAAAAGTTATATCATAAAAATCCTAGCCCTAGTTATTACCTACAAAGGGAGAGGTTAAACTGAAGAAGCGTGTGTCAGATAGTATTGTCAATACTGTGGAAAGGTATTTTGAAGCAGCGAGGAGACAGAACGCGGGGTTTTATAAGCTTCAATTGGCAGGGGTGGTCTTTCTGCCAGTTTTTATGATTTTTTTCGCCTGCATAATGTCGGAGGAGGATCCAGTGTTTATTACCGGCGGAGGAGAGAAAAGTGATGCTGAACAAAGCCCTCGCTAATTGGTAGCTCAAGTCTCCGCTCTGCAGTCAGACTGTTTGCATTCTCCTGCTTATTCATTTAGATATTTTGCTATACTTTGGTCACGCTTAACTTCACATCATTTGGTTGCTGATAACAACTAGATATCACTATTTACATTAACAACTAACTCACTAGCATTATCGAAGCCAGAGACCCATGACCTCGCGGACATACACTTTCTACAGGGTGAACGGTAATTACACTGACAAACGTCAGGGACTGATTCCTGACTGGAAATGAAGGAAAAAAGGTCCTATAAATATGTGTCCGGAAATGAACGATTTGTGTGCAATGACAACAAATCGTCCCCGTACACAGTAAATAGTATAATCCTATCCACGTCACAACATATGTTCAAAGTGGCCTCCATGGGATGCAATGCACGCATCACACGTCGCATCATGGATTGCCTCACTCTCCGAATAGCGTCACAGGCGACGTGGATACACTGTTGAAGGATATGAACGTCAGGAACTGGTTCAGCATACATAACGCTTTTCAGATGTCTCTACAGGTAAAAATCCAGGTGGGTTGAAGTCCGGCGATCTAGCAGGCCATGCAACGGGCCGAGTGAATGTTATTTCTCAATGCCATCTACCGTGGTAACGATGAATTTATGAACTCTTATTCATAGCACATTTTTTCCTCCATTTACAGTCAGGAATCAGTCCCTGCAGTTTGTCGGTGCAATTAAAATGCACCTTGTATATATAACTTGAGCCAATGTTTTCTAATCATTCCCTCACCCGGGGGATAACTTTTTTACTTGTTGTTAAACAATTAATTTTTCCATGTCAGTAACAACATTTTTCTCATTGTTTCTACCTTATACATTTTATATTAAAAAGTTGTTACATTGTGTTCGATAGTGCTAGCGAGTTAGTTAATTAGTTAGTTATTTATCATCATCATCATCATCAACAATCACGGATTAAGCCCATGTGGCTTGTTCCGGTCTCATAGATTCTCATTCAAAAGTTGGATCCATCTCTTCTTCGGTCTACCAACATTCCTGCGTCCTTTTGGTTTGTATTTAAGTATAATTTTGGGAATGCGATCATCTTCCATTCTTTGAACATGTTGTTTCCATTTTTTCTAGATTATTTTATTCTATCTAAGAGTTTAAAGATATTTAGCTCATTTCTAATATCTTCACTTCTTCTCTTATCTAGAAGTTTGCAACCAGCCACACTTCTCAGAAATCTCATTTCAGCTGCTTCTATGATCTTCTCTTCTCTTTTAGTTAAAACCCAAAATTCACTACCATACAATAGTAAGGGGACTGCCACTACTTTATAAAATGTTAGTTTCGTTTCTTTTCTTGTGCTTTTAAATATCCTTTTGATTGTTCCACATATATAATTAAATTGATATTTAGTTATTTATAGAACGTATAATTACTGTAGACAATAGTAGTATGGACAGTTAGGACTAGGAAATAGAACATGTGAAGAATAGAGAATATAACCATATGTAGTATGAACAACTACAGACTTGAAATGGATTGTTAAATTAGTATATTACGATGCGAGGTTGGGAAGTGGTTTTTACAGAATTGAAGGAAATATTTAAAAACCGAGCGATAGCGAGATTCTGTAAAACACTTCACACACGAACGTTGTACATTATTTTTTGAGCGATGGTGTTTTCAAAGTAATAAATAACAGTAAAATAATATCTTTGTGAGAAATATTTGCGTTCATTATAAACAACTGACTAACAATGCTTGTTAGTTGAAATTACAGGAGGCCGTGGCACGAATTAGTTATAAAATGGCGGCAAGTACGTATTTATTGATTTATATTGTTTCAAATAAAGTTCAGTTCATTTAAAATGCAGTGATTTGTTTCGTATAACGTATATTAACACTACCTTTTGGATTTTTTTGTATATACATTGTTTGTAGTATACATAGAGAGTAGTGGTTTTACTTCCCACACGCGTGTTTGTAATATGTAATATTACAATATAGTTATTTTATTACAGTATAGTTATTTAGGTTGGCAACCTTGAAATGTAGGAAGTTGAATTTTCAATCATGGTCGCCATTACTTTAAATACGACAAAACGCACTATCGTGCAAAAACTTTATTTACAACCTTCCTGGTTATGATGCTTTAGGCCCAAATGGAACACTTATGTCCTATCATTCATTCATTAACATATAATAAATTTTATTGTTTTGGGAAGAAAAGCAATTTTCCAACAAGAATAAAAAACAAAACAAAAATTGTATAAAATAATATTGAAGTATATACTTTAATAGATATTAAACAGACACGGGTTAATAAAATATACAATACAACTTACAACCTTTCATCATCATTATCACTATCATCAAAGGACCAGATGGTTTTTAAAAACTCGAACGCTTCTTTTGATATTGTCTGCCTTTTTCGTTTCACGTTAGATCTAATGCCACTCAAAAATGGGTCCGAAGTTAACAAAAGCCTTTTTAAAATGTCCTCATTACATTCCGTCCTGAAAAATATTCTGGAGAAGCATTTTCTGTATTGACGAAAATGCTTACTCTTTGTTATAGCTGGTTTTCTCAACCTGGGGCTGCTACTTATTGTAGCTAACTAAAATTCCTCACATTGCTGGGTGTGCACTGGTCCTATAACTGGTCGAAATTTCATGAGAAAATTTCTTCCCCCCTTGGAGATCCAAACCATCGAAGGTCCCACAGCTCTGCGCCAAGGCATCTTGCCTTAACTACTCAGCTGCAGCGCGGGACTTAAGGATCTTTTAAGAACCTGAAAATCTTCAGACTCGGATCCCACGGATATAAGTCCCTCCTGAAGGATTTGATCTTTGAATATTTCTATATTTAAAAAATCCATTGACCCCGGCCGGGTTTGTAACCTCGACCCTCGGGATCATAGGCAAGGGACATAACCACTAGTCCAACGCTGCCGACAATGCATGCATAACAGTAAGTTATCATTGCATATTGTATATATATATATATTTGTTTATTTAAGAGCCCTACCACCATTCCCCTGGGTTTCCTCGGGCTTAATGCCCATATCCCCAGGTCTGCTCTTGTCCCTATTTATTATCTAGGACTATTTAACTCATGCCCCAAATGGGAGTCAATGACCAATCACGTTTCAATGATTTCTGTTTTACAACCAATCAGAGTCGTGTTTCACGAAATATTTATCAGTGTTACAATTACCATATTAAAGAAAGCTCCTCCTTTTTAATATTCTGAACAGGTCTGGCCATTATTTTGCAGTGACTGAGCCTGTGAGAAATACGGCTACCGTATTGTATATATAGTGCATAAATGTCAACACATATATAAAAACATTTGTAGCAATTGATTATACCACCAAAAAAAGAAACCACTGTTTGCACTTTCTTAAATGTTTTTTTTTCCCCAGGTAATAATCCAGAAAAATATAATTGTCATATTTACATCATACATCAGAAATGTATTAATATACAGTTAAATGTGTTTCATTTTTTCTCCACTAGAGAGCATTCTTACAATATTGCGTTCCTTTGGCAATAAATAATATGATCAGGTTGCAGTGATAAACAAAGGAAGCAGATGAAGCGCACCTATCGTTTCTCATTTGTTTTCAAACATCGCCGTTTACATTAAATATATAAATATTTTAAAATAACTATAGTTAAATAATGATTTGTAAGTAAACAGCTTAATTTTTATTCGTTAAATAGTCCTAACAAATGCCACTCTTGATTTCCAAATTCTCTAGATAAATTCACTCCTCACTTCGTGAGTCGTGAATTTATCGATAATTTGGAAATCACTCGTGGCATTACTTATGATAGTTTCTTTATTTAATGCATTATACTTTTACAGAGTGCGGCTAGTTGAAACTTAATCTAAGGTGTTTACAGTTAGGTACATTATGGTTTCTTAATCTAATTTTGTTTCTAATACAATGTAATAATAATATACATAAGATGAAAGTATTAATCTTATATCTACTTAAACCTAAACTTATTATTACAATTTATCAAGTATACATATTGATATATTCTATGTTCTAATCAATATGTATACTTGATAAATTGTAATATTAAGTTTAGGTTATATTATGATTCCTACTGTTTAATTTTCCCATTGTTTTGTTAAAAACTTTAGAAGAATTGGACGATGTTATGCATCAACTGGCTAAGCGCCATTTTTTTTAAATTGAGATTTAGATGCCATCTGTTGCACTAGCTCATGAATTAAATGTACGCACATTTTAGCTGCAAATCTTTAAATGTAGCCTCATTATTTAAAGAATAAACGCTTTCAGCCCTATTAGAGATTCTATGTTTTGTAAAAAATGGTTGTGAAACCAGATCTTCATAAATGCTAATCTAAATGTTTCATCATGCAGCTAAGCATCTTAGATTGTTAATGCATTACTGACAAACAAGGAAAATAACTTGCAATATCCAGTATTGTTTGTTTGGCGCCAAAATAAATAGCGTATTTTTCTCGAAACTTACATAATGACGTATATCCGGTTGATGCATAACGCCGTCCAATTAACCAATGTATCTTACAGGATACATTCTCAATTTAAGGGATAAGACGACGCATCTTCATAACGAGAGGCAGTAATGACGTGAATTAGGAAGTACATGGGACAGTCTGCTAACTCGAGTGTGTAAAACATTGTCTTTGATCCTTCATAACACAAACAAGTCGTGTGTTGGACAATTTTGTAAGTTAGCTTGTGAATTTCACGGTCCACATTAGGCTCGCGGGCGCTAGAGCCAACAAGAAGTGTATTCGGGCGTGCAACACAATTAGTGGCAAAATAGGAATTAGACAAACTCCAGTATTCATGATATGTATGCAACCAGCCTGCCATGAATAATACAACCAACTGTTACCCTAAGTTGCAGGTGACTCCCGTCCAATCAAAAATTGTTTCTGTGGAGAATACTTAATCCACTCTTGTGAAATTATCATTACTTTTATTCTTCCAGATATTAGACCTAATTGATGGATGTATGGGTGGTTTTATAGACTGATAGAAAAATAATTGTATATAGGCTAGATAATAGCTATTGTATATAGATACATACGGACTGTCAAAAGCACGTACGGCTTACTGCCCGTTCGACCCATATTTGTAAATAATATTGTAAATATCTTACTTTTGTCTAATAAAGTCCTACTACTACTATAGATACATAGTCATATATATCTAGGTAGATAGAGGGAACATATAGATAGAGGAAATTGATATATATGCAGAAATATATATGGAGGGAATTGATAGAAGGAATATATATATATATATATATATATATATATATATATATACATATCCACCGCTGTGGTCTCGGGGTAGCGTGATGCCTTATAATGCAACGAGGTTGGGTTCATTCCCGGTCGGGACAAGCTCCTGGGTGAGGATTTTTCGGGGTTTTTCCTCACCTTTAAGACAAATGCCAGGACGCTTAGGGCCCAACGGTCCCCTAAAATCATCCGGCCATCATCACCATCCTTATCATTATCATCATCATCATCATCTTTCACCGTTGTGGAAAGCAACGGGTAGCTTCCACACCTATAATTCCCTAGTAAATCTGCAAAGCAAAGCATGAAAATGCTATGATTGCAGTGAAATACCAGCCCTCGGGCAGAATTACTATGGATGGATATATATATATATATATATATATATAGAGAGAGAGAGAGAGAGAGAGAGAGAGAGAGAGAGAGAGAGAGAGAGAGAGAGAGAGAGAGAGGAGTGTATAGATGGACGGAACAGATAGATAGAAGGAATATATATATACAGATAGATTAGCGTCGGGCCAGTAACCTGTCCTAAGGAACTTCAAAACTACTTTCAAGTCTCAACACGAAAAAAGCCAGAAGGAATTGAAATATGATGACCCACAGCAAAGAAATATGGTTAAAAGAAAACGGCACAATGATATTGTAAGATATGCAACCTGGAATGTCCGAAGCATCCATGAAAAAGAAGAGGAACTAGACAGTATATTTAAAAATAGAAACATTGATATTGCAGTAACTACAGAAACTAAGAAGAAAACTTAAAGGAACGAAAGAAACACAAAATTATGTACAAATATATAGCGGTGTCGACAGGAAAACCCATGGACAAGCTGGAGTAATGATTTGGATTAATAAAACCATAAGAAATAAAATTCAACACTACACTTACTGGAATGAAAGAATATTAGAGCTTCGACTGAAAATAAATAGAGGTAATTTGACAGTTCTTGGAGTATATTCACCAGAGGAAGGCCGTGAAGAAGACAATGAAGAATTTTATAAAATATTACAAGAAATTTATAGCAAAATTAATAGAAATGATTACATTCTCATAATAGGAGATTTAAATGCCAGAGTGGGCAATGCTCAAGTCAACAATAATATTGGAACATTTGGCGAACCAACCAGCAATAAGAATGGGACAAGATTAACAGATTTTGCTATCTACAATGAACTGAAAATAACGAATACCTTTTACAATCATAGAAACATACATAAATATACCTGGCATCGTCAGGACTCAAAATCAATCATTGATTATTTCATTGCAAATAATAAGATTTTTAAATTGTTTCTCGATGTCAGAGCCTACAGAGGATATGATATTGGTTCAGATCACTACCTAGTAGAAGCAAGAATAAGATTTCCACCAAGATGGTTAAAAAAGAAGAAACAACAACAGAGCATAGAACAAAAGTACAAGGTAAAATTATTTTATGATGACAGCATTAAATGGTTATATTCGAGAAGAATTCAGCAATATATGGCTACAACTCCAGAAAGTAATGATGTCGAAGAAGAATGGAAAAACATTAAAATGATAATTCAAAATGCAGCTAATGAAACTTTAGGAAAAGTAAATATACAACAAAGAAGAAATAGAACTCTAAAAATCTGGGATGATCAAATAAAACAATTGATTGAAGAAAAAATGCAGCTTATAAAAAATATTTGAACACAAAGAAAGTAGAAAATGAAATAGAATTCAAACGCTGTAGAGCTATTGTTAAGAGGGAAATAAGAAAGAGACATAGGAAAACATGGTTAAATTTTGTTACACATTTAGAATCAGATTTGCATAAGCTCCAACCTAATGCCTTCAAAATATTAAAACATTTGAATAAAGATATTAAAGAATCTACCAAAATTAATTGCGGAGTAACAAAAGAAGATTTTTTCAATTATTATAAAAGTCTTTGGACTGACAATAGCTATGAAGATACAATTTTCCGAAATAATAATGAGACAGATTCCATAATATCATTGGAAGAATTGAACAATAGTTTAAAGAAATTAAAAAACGGGAAGGCAACTGGCACAGATGGCTTGAATTCTGAATTGTACAAATATGCAGGCAAACAGTTCCATGAAAGACTGTTGTCCTTCTTTAATAATGTATTCAAAAATGCAGATATACCACAAGAATGGAAGACAAGCATTGTTATACCCCTGTTCAAGAAAGGAGACAAGAGAAAAATGGACAACTATAGGGGAATCAGTTTGTTAAACACATGCTACAAAATTTATGCAGACATTTTAAATGGAAAATTGAAAAGTTTCAGTGAAACATTCCTTATGGAATGTCAAAATGGATTTAGGAAAGGACGATCTTGTATTGATTCAGCATTTTCTGTTAAACTATTGCTTGAAAAAAGAAGAGAATTCAACTTAGAAACACATTTTGCTTTCATAGATTTTGAAAAAGCATTCGACACAGTCAAGAGATCAAAACTCTTAAATATATTGGAAGACAGAAATATACCAAATTTACTTCGGCAGAACATACAAAATATTTACAAAGACAACACCATAAAGATTAAATTAAATAACAGATTTTCTGAAGAAGGAATTATAAATCGTGGTGTGAGACAAGGCTGCCCCCTATCCCCAACACTGTTTGCAATTTATATCAATGAAGTAATATGTTGCTGGAACAAAACATATAAATTTGGAATAAGAATATCAGAAAATAGAAAATTAAACACCCTACTGTTTGCAGATGACCAAATAATAATAGCAAGTTCCGAAGATAATCTACAGAAAGGTCTGTATGAACTTAACAAAATTACAGAAGAATATGGATTAAAGATATCTACAGAAAAAACAAAAATTATGGCATTTCAAGGTGTAGATCCTGTCAGAAGTAAAATTGTACTGGACAATAAAATTTTGGAGCAGGTGAATAATTTTACATATCTAGGATGCAATATCTCATATGAAGAAGAAAAGGATGTAAATGCAAAAATATCTAAATTTTTAAGAATTTTAGGGTTAATAAATTCTATCTTCAAGCCACAGTTAGTCCAAAAGCATTCAAGACTGAAAGTGTATAAAACACTGGCTCTTCCAACTCTTTTGTATGGTAGCGAAGTATGGACGTTGAAACAGAAGGATATACAGAGACTTAGATCTGCTGAAATGAGATATCTTCGGAGGACTGCAGGATACACACTACTAGATCACAAAAAAAATGAAGACATCTTAGAAGAATTACACATGGAATCTTTAGAAAACAAAATTTCTGATTATAAGTCAAGATGGATACAACATGTTCATCGAATGGAAGATCACAGAATACCCAAACTAATGTTAAGATATCAACCTGCAGGAAGAAGAAGACCAGGACGTCCACTCAAAAGACTTCTGGATGCTGTTTCTCTTGAGGCCGAAACAGGTCAACAAATGGCCTAAATTCGTGAATGTACTATGATGATGATGATGAGATAGATGAAATATTTAGACAGAGGGAATAGATGTAGGGTCTATAGAGAGAATGGATAGACTTAATATTTAGATAGAGGGAATAGATAAATAATTAGTTAGAGCTAATATTTGGAGAGAATAGTTATACAGATAGAAGAAATAAATATACGGGACAGATACATATATAGGTGGGTAGGTAGATAAGTTATATATATGCACAGATGGAGGAAATAAATATTCGGACAGAGAGATAGAGAGAGACACATAGATAGAGGGAATAGATAAATAATTAATTAGAGCTAATATTTATAGGCAGAAGAACTAAATAGACCGGACAGATAAATATATAGGTGGGTAGGTAGGTAAGTTATATATATGCACGGATGGAAGGAATAAATATTCGGATACAGAGATAGACAGAGATATAGATAGATAGAGAGAATAGATAGAGGAAATAGTTTATACATATATATATGGATAAATGAAACAGGCGGAATTGTTAGAGAGAATAGATAGGTAGATACATACATGAAAAAGAGGAATAAATAAGTATATAGACTGAGGAAATCATTATACATTATATATATATATATATATATATATATATATATATATATATATATACATACATATACATATATGAGGATATATAGATAGACAGATGGATAGATAGATGTATAGATAGACATTAATATATACATAAATAGGTTACATAGATGGATAGATAAATGGATGCACATATACATACATAGATGGATGGATATGAAGATGGATCGATAGATAAGATGATAAATTTATAAATGTACCGATAGATAAATATATGGATGTAATAATCAATAACATTTTGATGGATAGGATTAATTTTATTCATTTCTATGATTTTGTATAAACTATATTACTTGTTCGAAAATCAGTTGGTAATCTATATGATAAGCAAGAACAGTCTCGGGTTAAGTACAAATAATAGTAATAAATTTACAAAAGCACGTTTTTATGATTTTCGGTAAAACTGGTAAAGTTGATATAAAGTGAAATGAATCGGTCAGTTTTTAATTGAGCTCAGTGGGTACAACAGGCCAGATGTTGAATTAACTGGCATTTTGATGGATGTGCCATACTGAATTATTCACAACAGCGTCAGTCTATCAACTTGTATTATTACACCACAGATGCACTTCACTTTCTCATACAACTTTGAACACAATGTGACATTAGAGACATCAGGTCAGTTTATGTAATTTATAAATTTTAATATCTTCCCAAGAATTATTATCAAACATTATAAGTTCAACAAAATAAATTACTAGATCCATTTTTACAGTCTGATATTTCATCTTCTTGTCAATATCTGATACACTCCATAATTTTACTTTTTTTACTAATATAATAATGTCTAGAATCTCCTACTTCCTTCCCCACAGCAATGCACAAACAGCCTTGAAAGTAATTAATAATAAAAATAACAATAACACAATAGCTTTCGAGACTAAAGAAAAGATGAAGCAAAGTTCAAAACATATTTGTCTATCATAGAAGCATGGGCATTGCGAAGTATCAGGAAATGAACGTGCGGATGTTTTAGCCAAGTCTGCGCAGTATGCATATGATCTGTGCCACATTTCATTCCTGAAGTCACAAATAAAGGAACACATAATAACAAGGTTGGAATGGATATGACATATGTTGCGGATGGAGCAAGAAAGAGGTGCAAGAAAGATTTTAGAAGGGAAGCCGGAAGGAATAAGAAAGGTTGTAAGACAGAAACAAAGATGGTTAGATAAAGTTGAGGAAGACTTAAGACAAATGAAGGTGAAAAGATGGAGATAGAAAGCTAGTAATAGAGAAGAATGGACAGTTGTAATGAAGGAGGCGAAGATTCTTAGAGTACCGTAGAGCCAAAGGAAGAAGAAGAAGAATAGTAAGGTGGTACAACGTTTGGCTCAATGGTTGTTCTTTCCGAGTATTTATGACAGAACAAAATGCAAACATATTGTTCCAAATTTTATACTAACACAATTCATCACTGGTCACGAAAAATTTGGCCAATACTTCCTGAGATTCAACATTAGAGGGAATGCAAGTTGGAATTGTGGTATTAGGAATGAAAGTGTAGAACATATTATCTTTGACTGTCCATTGTTCTGGAATGAAAGGTTTGAAATCACCTTCCAATAACACCGCCTGTTTAAGTGAACCACCCATAATGGGAGTGATTTTGACAGAAAAAGAATTACAAATTCGTTAATGATTTTATAAATAAGGTTCATAAAAAACATTGGTTTTAGATAGAATTATATAATGTATCACAACTTTGACACAAACTATAATCCTAATGTACCTTAGGTGAAATAGGGTCTATAAATTTCGGATAATAAATTAATTCATTCATTTTGAGAATTTTCCTCATCATTGAGGGTTTTCTCCAACCAATCTTAGTAATTAACATGAATTTTTAAAAAAATATATAAATGACAACGGACTTGTATGCTATCAGTTTGCAACAAACATTCACAAATTTCCTTTATTTATAGTTCTTCATCGTTTCTGTTCTCTGTGTCTTCATCTGTTACACCAAATTTCCTCATTGAATTTTTCCAGGTGATTCTTAGTCTTCCTTTTCTGTTCCTTATTTCAATTTTCCATGCATAGACGGTCTTTGGTACTCTTCCATTCTGCATTCTTCTTACGTGTCCGTACCATTTTAGCCTTCTGTGTTCAATCTCATCCATTATATTTCTTTTTGCATTCATCCATTTTCTAATTTCTGTATTTCTAATTGGCTAATAAATAATAGTAACATAAACCTCCCATTAATCCAATTCCTATATTGAATCTAGTGCTAGACTCTGGAACACATTATAATTACAGTTTTAATAGATTAAATAAGCATTTAACTGTTTTATTCTTACGTATTCGCGACGCAGAAATTTCAATTGTTTCAAATGGCTGCTTCTATGATTTTGTAAAACATCGGACAGGAAAGCCATTGAAAAGTGGAGAGAAAGACATTATTTTGAATGTTTTCGAACAGTTCAGTGAAAAATATACCACATTAGCCATTCAGGATGTGTTGAAGATAACAGCAGAATTTACAGGTCTGTCCAGCATGGAGCATAAACTATGCTCGTAATGAAATTGTAAATAAAGGATATCTGTCGACACCAGGGAAACAGAACAAATTCTGGTATTCTGATGGTTGTATGATACTATTCCAGACTGCCTCATTATCAATCTAGGAGCCAACCAGCAGTGAATAAACGGAAAAAGAAGAAGAGGATCCACGTCACGGAATTCATGTTTTATATGATACGATTAGGTAAGCCCATATATAATGTTTTGCTATTTGTTGTCATAAATAAATAATAAATGGAGGAACTTCCTAATTAATTATTGGTAACATTTAATATTGTATTCAGTCATATTTCCCTAAATATTATGTTGCCTAAGAACAATGTTTCTATCATTGACAGTTCTATACACGATTAAAGTCTTATGGCAGGTAAAAGTAGTACACAGTTTCCACAATAGACGAAATCGTCAAAGCAATACTTTATGCAAGTTTAATTACAGTACCGGTACAGCTCGAACTTAAATCAGTACAGACAAAACAGACAAATTGGCTACAAGGTTAGTATGATTTGGGTTAATATTTTTAAGTTTAAGACTGACTAACTAAACTAACTAACTCACTGACACTATCGAACCCGTAGGTTCATGGCCGCGCGGATAATAGTCCTCCATTAATCCCTATCCTGAGCTAATATTTTTTAACCATCCCCCATCTGTAGTCTACTTCCCTCAAATTATGGTTAATATTATTCTCCCATCTCATTCTTGGTTTAGTAACTGGGCGTTTTCCATCTGGTTTTCCAACAAGAAGCTTCCATTCACCTCTTTCATTTCCCAATCATGCCACATGTCCTGCCCATCGCAGTCTACGAGACTTAACTGTTTTTATTATATCTGGCTTCCTGTAAAGACCATGTAGTTTACTGTTATGTGGTCTTCTCCATTGACCTGACTGTTAATCTATTTTTGGAACAAAAATGTTCCTAAGTACTTTAATCTCCTTTTCTTCCTTAAATTGAGAGTCCTTGTTTGACACCCATATAATATAACTGGGAGAATAATAGTTTTATATATTCTCAGTTTAACGTTTTTTGTAAGGAATTGGGACGACAAGAGTCCCAGTAATGCATAGTAGTATGCATTTCCAGAAATATTGAGCCCATGTTTAATTCCTTTGTGCATCTTATTCCTATTTGTGATTATTGTTCCTAGGTACGGTATTTGAATTCAGCCACTGCTTCAGAATTTCCCTCATTTGTCATTAACTGTCATTTTACATTCAAGTTTAAGACTAACTAACCAATTATTTAAAACCAGTCAATATATTACCTTACTGGTTAGTATGGAATGCTTTGAGTTAACTTCATATATATAATAATGTTTTATTGTGTAAATGTTTATCCCGATATTTAATATTTCCGAAGCATCCATTTGAAAATGTTGCAATAATAGTAGACAGACGAATTAGCTAGGCCAATCATAAAAACAGTCCTGGAATCATTCATTCAGATGAACTAAAAAATGTTGAAGGTCCTATTATTCATATAGTACAAAGTACATTATGGGTACAAGGAAAAGAACAAAGATTTAGAAGTGTGAAACAGTAAAAGATACAGTTTAGTCATGAGTTAATTTCTTCCATAGTTTGGCACACAGTAAGGAAGTATATACGTTTTCTAAAAGTGCGTTTTCTAGGTTTCAAGGAAAAAGTGAGTTATCTGGCGTTTTCCCTCTACCCTTCATATACCAACAAATATTAATCATTGCATTAACTTACAGTCATGGATGTGTAGTCAGACATTTGAATTTTTACCTATAACAAAAAAAGTGAAAGTAATTTCAATCAGGATTGCCATTATTAAAATATACGAACTCTAATGCAACATTATTAAAAACACATGTTTGTAACCACAATAAATTTACTTTTATTCAGCTTTGTAATATTGAAGTATTGAAGACATTACAATTTCTATTGGTTAATATTGGTTGTATATGTGCTTCATCATCATCGTCGTCTTCAAGGTATGGGCATGTTGGCTCGCTCCACTCACCAATGCACAATAAGGCTACAGGTCGTCCTAACAACGTCGTTTCAGTCTTCCTACATTTATTCGGCCTTGAGGTTTATAATGAAGCATCTGTTTTGATAAACGATTATTTGGCATTCTTTGTAAATGTTCAAACCATTTACATTTATTTCTGTATATTCTCTCGCTGATATTATATATTTGTAATTCATCTCTGGTATCTTGACTTCTCTTTTGATCTATTAAAGATACACCTCCTACGGATCTCAGAAATCTCATTTCTATTGTCTCAATTTTATCTTTATCAGAGATCGTTAAAGGCCAAGTCTCAGACCCGTATGTTAACGTTGGAACGGCTATTGTTTTGTAAAATTTCAATTGAGTTTCCCTTGTGATCTTATTTCTCAAATACCTTTTTATTGAACCACATTATCTGTTGAAATTTCCCTAATCTCCAAATCCAAATTTTGTAGGTACGATATGATGCATCCCAGATAATTAAAACAAGTTACTTGTTCAATGATGTTTTCTCCAATTACAATTTTTGTACTTTTATGTTGAGTTCCAATAATTGCCATGGACTTTGTTTTCTCTGTTGAAATCTTTAAATTATAATTTGTATATTTGCAAAATTATGTATTAATTTTTCCATGGTTTGTTCAAATGTTGGCAACATTTTGGTCATTTTTTGTGAATATTACAGTACATGGTACTCTAATGTTTCATTTGATGGTCCTTCTGTAAAATTTAAAACACTGAAATTTGAAATGTATAACCCGGAAGTTCATGGCCACACGGACATAAGCCCTCCCTCCATACATCCCTATCTCGAGCTAAAGTTTTCCAATCATTCTATGTATAATTATCCTCCCTCAAATCATAAGTAATGTTATTCTCCCACATCTTCGCCTACCTACTGGGCGCTTTCCTCTTAGTTCTTGTCAGTACCTCGGCCCCATCTTTAACTGGTCTTCAAGTATTGGTCTAAATCTAAATCCTAACAAGTCACAACTAATTCTAATGGGACAACAAAGACTGCTTACAACCTTTGACATATCTATACTTCCATACATTACTATAAATAATATAATTATGCCTTATTCTTTTTCAGTAATAGATCTTGGACTAGATCTAGACGCAAATTTAACCTGGCAAACACAAGTGAAACACATATGTAAAAAGACTTTCTCCTTCTTATATTATCTTAGACGTTTAAAAAATTTCTCCCAGTTTAATTAAAATAAATCCTTGTGCAGAATCTTGTGTTGTCACACATCGATTATTGTGACGTTATATATAATGATCTAAACTATGACTTGTCGCAGAGACTGCAGCGTGTTCATAATGCTTGCTTTCGATTCACTTTCAATATCCGCCGTTATGACCATATTTCCGAACACTTTAATAACTCTCTTGGCTCCGTCTTACTGCCAGACGTAAATTGCACTCTCTTTCACTACTTTTCAAGCTTCTGAATTCCTACACTCCTACTTACCTGGCGTCCAGATTTGGGAAGTTATCTTCTTACCACTCTATTGACACTAGGTCACAAGATAACAGTCTCCTAACAATTCTTCATAGCACTTCCTCTTATTCTACTTCCTTCACAGTAGTCTCTGCTCGCTCCTGGAATTTCCTTCCTCAAGATATCATGGGTTGCCGCACACTTTGCACTTTTATGTCACGCTTATACAGTTACCTGTTGTCTAATAATTAATTTGTCTCTATTTATTTAAATTTATACTATGTAATTAATATGTTTTTCTCGTTTTTTAAATATATTGTACATATTACATTTAATTCGTTAAATCTGGAATAAATCAAAATACATTATAAATAATAATTGTATTGTATTTATAACACTTAATAGTTTATGTTTATTGTAATTTAAATGTAAGACTACATTTTTGTACCTTTTAAAACCTGGTTGAGTGGAAGACAAGGCCTTAAGGCCTTAACTCTGTCAGGTAAAATAAGGCTATTATTAAGAAGCGTGTTCTGATATCACAATTTTGCCAATTGTAAATTTTTTAAATAGTCGGTGGAGAGACACAATGACATGCTCAAAGAGCCATACTGGGCTCGCGAGCTTATCTTTGCACTAAGTTCGCCGGGACCGATGAATACCTTGGAGCATGAATTGTGCTGAACAAACAGTGTGATAGGATGGGTATTACCACATTAGTTGGTAAGAATTCTGCGGAATCGGTTCAGGTCAGCTTACCACAAAACCCCGAACGTGGTATCAAAAACAAACCTCGAACCCCGCAATATAAATGGCAGATTACCTTCATTGTGGCCAGAACAAAAACTATTCAATAATCTATAGATGCCTGACAACATTAACCAAATCGTGACGATAATTTGAATCAAATACGAAATGTGTCAAAACTTCAGGTTTTTGTTGGTATGTTATATTAAAATCTCACTGCCACTTTGAGCGTTTGTTAAATTTAATAGTAAGGACTGGAACTAACATGAGAAGGCAGACTTAGTTATAAAATCCTTGTAATTTAGACTAAAAAAAATATACGTTTCAATAATACTATTCAATTTTAAACTAGAGTGTGCCTTCAAATCTTTAGGGGATAAAAAAGCGTACAAATAAATTATATTAATGTGGTTTTGGTACATGCTGATGATGTATTATTTATTTTTTTATCCTGGTGGAGTTAAGCCCATGTGGCCTTCTCTTCCACTCACCAGCATTAACATATGTTACATTCAAATACACAAATCACAACAATATTAGATTTTTTGTCTTATTACAGTTAACGTAGACACTCGTAAATCGAAAAAAAAACAGGTAACTGGAAATAATTGAGAGTTGAAGATGTAGAAGACACACAGCTATGGAGGAATGATAAACAAAAAGAGCAACAGCTATAGAATCCCTTATACAGGGTGATTCATAATAAGTATTACAGATTTCTAGGTATGTAGAGAGGAATTAGTAGATAAAGTATTGATAAAGAACCCATGTCCGAAAATGTATCATTTGTAATAATAATAGCTTTATTTTACCTGGCAGAGTTAAGGCTTTAAGGCCTTGTCTACCACTCAACCAGGTTTAAAAAAATACAAACAAAAAAGTCTTAAATCTAAATTACTATATATATAAACGATTACAAGTTATGAATACAATACAATTAATATTTATAATGTATTTTGATTTACTCTAAATTTAACGAATTAAATATATAATATGTACAAGATATATAAAAAAACGAGGAAAAGATTAATGACATAGTATAAAATTAAATAAATAGAGAAAAATTAATTAAAAGACAACAGGTAACTGTATAAGCGTGACTTAAAGGTGTCAAGTGTGCAGCAACCCCTGATATCCTGAGGAAGGAGATTCCAGGAGCGGGCAGAAGCTACTGTGAAGCAAGTAGAATAGGAGGAAGTGCTATGAAGAGGAATTGTTAGCAGACTGCTATCTTGTGACCTAGTGTCAATATTGTGGTAAGAGGATAACTTCTCAAATCTGAACGCCAGGTAAGTAGGAATGTAGGAATTCAGAAGCTTGAAAAGTAGTGAAAGAGAGTGCAATTTACGTCTGTCAGTAAGACGGGGCCAAGAGAGGTTATTGAAAGTGTTCGGAAATATGGTCATAACGGCGGATATTGAAAATTAATCGAACGGAAGCATTATGAACACGCTGCAGTCTCTGCGACAAATCATGGTTTAGATCATTATATATAATGTCACAATAATCGAAGTGTGGTAACACAAGATTCTGCACAAGGATTTGTTTTAACGAAACTGGGAGAAAATTCTTTAAACGTCTAAGATAATGTAAGATGGAGAAAGTCTTTTTACACATGTGTTTTACTTGTGTTTGCCAGGTTAAATTTGCGTCTAGATGTAGTCCAAGATCTATTACTGAAGAAGAATAAGGGATAATTATATTATTTATAGTAATGTTCGGAAGTGTACATATGTCAAAGGTTGTAAACAGTCTTTGTTGCCCCATTAGAATTACTTGTGACTTGTTAGGATTTAGATTTAGACCGACACTTGAAGACCAGTTAAAGATGGATAAGAGATCGTCATTCATTTTCGTCAAGCTGTTATAGTGAGAATGAGGAGATGAATGTAGGTAAATTTGGAGATCATCAGCATAGAGGTGATAACGGCAGTGCTTTAGTACAGTTGGTAAGTCATTTATGTAGATTGAGAAAAGAAGAGGTCCGAGAACACTGCCCTGGGGGACTCCAGCCGGCACGTTGCGCCAAGACGAAGATCTAGAGTTTAATGAAACGTATTGTTGACGACCGTGCAGGTATGAGTCGAACCAGGATACAGCGCTGTCAGACAAATGTAGGTGCTTGAGCTTTATCATAAGTAAGTCGTGGTCTACTGTGTCAAAAGCTTTGCTGAAGTCAATGTAAAATAATGGGCTTATATCGCGTGTCTTGTGGTTTGGAATAAGTATTACAGACTTCTAGGAGGTCAGAAGAAATTTTAATAAATCAAGGAGTTAGACAAGGGTGTAGTCTATCACCCACTCTTTTTAATATATATGTCGACGACATTATGAAACAATGGAAAATTATAATGGACAATGGCCTTAGATTGAACAATAACTCAAGTATTAATAACTTACTTTTCGCCGATGATTTGGTCTTACTACACCATGATGAAGATCTGTTACAATTGGCTGCTTACAAACTAAATGCAATATGTAGCGATTATAATTTTAAAATTTCAATAAGTAAAACAAAATTAATGGCATTTTGTGGAAGAAATACTCTGCGTGCAAAAATAGTAATTAGAGACGAAATTATTGAACAAGTATACCACTTTAAATATTTAGGATGTGACATCAGCTATGGGTATGATAAAGATATTGAACACAAAACACATCCGTTTCAAGCTATTTGTGGTACAATAAATAGGACATTGAATAATAAAGCCCATAAACAAACAAAATTAAAATTTTATAAAACAATGGCTGTCCCTGACCTTTTGTATGGGAGTGAATCTTGGATTACCACTACCAAACAAGAAAGTAAAATCCAAGCAGCCGAGATTAAATTTTTAAGAAGAGTAAAAGGCTGCACTAGAATGGACCAGATAAGAAACGAGGATATCCGTGAAGAACTGCAGATCTACTCCATAAAGGAAAAGATATTTAACAACAAGATACAGTGGAAAGAACATGTAGAAAGAATGGAAGAAAGTAGATTACCAAATAAAATCTTCCATTATTTTCCAAGAGGAAGAAGAGATGTCGGACGTCCTCGGAAGAGATGGTCTTAGATCTATTAGTGAAGACGGAACAGGCAACTCTTGCCTAAACCAGGAAGTGAAGAAGAAGAAGAAGAAGACTTCTAGGAGTTGTAACTACTACAAGTGTGGTTCCACATGGCGACTCTGTTGTTCGTTGCACAAAGTATACCTGGACGCATGTTTTCATACACACGCCTCACAAGACCTGGTATGTGCTCAATAAAATCTCTGCTGCCGCCAGAATTCGTGCAAGAAGATCTTCCTCCGACTCGACAGGCTTAATACAACCCCTAGAAGTCTTCAATACTTATTCTGAAACACAAGACACGATACAGCCCATTGTGTTTCGATCTTCAAACTCATTTTACATCCAAATGGTACGTTTACGGACATGGGTTCCTTATCAAAACTTTATCTACTAAGTCCCCTATACAATCCCCAGAATACTAATACTTATTCTGAATAATCCTGTATATATATATGGATTTATGGAGGATTTATGTTTATGCGACCATGAACCTCTGGGTCCCATAATGCTGTATTAGTTAATTCGTTTGCCAAATAGTTGAGAAAAATTGGAAAAACATTAACTGTCAAATTCAACCTGATGTGGAATCGAACCCTACACCGAACCGTTCCGCACGAGATAACAGCGACCATACACCACACAGTGGTTGTATTACAGAGTTCTATTTCATGAATACTGATGGTTATTTTTAATGCTTAATTCGATGTTTCCTATTATCTCTGACATCACAGAAATAACTACTAAAATTTGACAAAATGTGTAACGAGTTTAATACAATCGTGTGATTTATTATCTTTGTTATGTGACAAAATAAAATGAGGAACACTTTTATATGTTGGCAAGTTGTCAAAAAATATTATTTGAGAATAAAACTGGCGTGTTATTCCATTACTGATTGATATAAAGCTTGATGTATGTAAAAACATGTGTTACAGAAAGGCTTATTGTTTTCACTGACACAAGAGAATATTCCATTTTTTTAAACTAAATAATTCATTTGATTTCACTTAATTGAGTTGAGCAGGAATAAAGTTCATTTGTTTTGTCCACGTCACCGTTTGACTGACAGTAAAAGCTATACAGCTTCCTTTTGATCCCCCCTTCTCTCTCTCACCCTCTCTCTCTCTTTTTCTCTCTCTCTCTCTCTCTCTATGTCTCTCCCTCTGTGTCTCTCTATATAGGCCTACATTTATTTCGCGAACTTTGTTAATTTTCAGCAACATCACTGTATTCTACCTACGTCAACGTAAATAAAGTACAGTCAAGTGGTACCTAATGATGATATATACATAGTGTTCTGCCCAAGAGCAAGTATTTCACTGTAAACTCAGCATTCTCCACTCTTACCTTAACTCAGACATTCTTCTTGCATCCGCATACAAACCATTTATTTTAATATTGTCTATCATCTGATGCATTTTTCTGCCTTTAACCTTCTTTCTGTTGGCCATTTATTTTACGGCATCCGTCAGCAAGCAATTTCTTCGTAGCCAGTGGCTAATCCAATTTATTTTCCTCTACTTTATATGAGTTCCAGCATTGCTCTTCCTTCATCCACTTTGTCTACCACATCTTTATTTTTTATTTTGTCTGTCCATTTTATTCGCTCCACCCTTCTCCATATCCACATCTCAAAAGCTTCCAATCTCTTTTCCTCATTCCGTCGTAACATACAATACTACACTCCACACAAAGCACTTCACTAGCATCTGCAGTAATTCGTTTACCAAAAATCCGCAGAAAATGCTTCTCTTCTTGTTAAAAGCTTATTTTGCCATTGCTGTCCTCTGCTTTACTTCTTGACAGCAGTTCATGTTACTACTGATAGTACAACCCAAGTATTTGAAGCTCTCCGTTTGCTCAATGACCTCATCTTTAATATTCATGTCTATATTCCTTGGTTTCCTTCTCTTAATCATAGCCTTTGTCATATTTATATTTATCCTCATTCCATAATCCTCGCATCCACCATTTAACTCCATCAGCATGTTCCCCAGTGTCATCATATCTTCTGTTAGCAAAACTATATCATCAGCAAATCTTATGCACTTATTTCTTCTTCCTCCCATGTTTACGCATCCCGTATTCCTGAGGCAGTTAATAATAATAATAATAATAATAATAATAATAATAATAATAATAATAATAATAATAATAATAATCATAATAATAATCATAATAATAATAAATAATTATATTTGTATACAGATTTTCAATGTTTCCACATATTTCTATCTAAAGATTTATTTTCCTTCTTCACTCGTCTCTACCCATCCACTCCATGTCCTCCAGCCCTCTTGTTCTCTTTCCAGTTCTTACTTCTTGCATCCACGAGTTTCGAGGTCTTCCTTTCTTTTTTCTTCCAAGTGGACACAATTCCAATGTTTTACTGGGTAACCTATCTTCTTGCATTCGTCATACATGCTCATATTAATTTAATGGATTATATCTTATATAATCTAGTACTGAATATTTCATATTGATTTTTTCTTATGACGTATTACGTATTTCTTATGTGTTGTAATTTTGAATAACGATAATAATAATAATAATAATAATAATAATAATAATAATAATAATAATAATAATAATAATAATAATAATAATAATAATAATAATAATAATAATAATAATAATAATAGAGGTGAAGAAAAAAGCAAAGGCAATTACATTATGGGAAAAGTATATCAAGGAATCTATGGGAACCAATCAGATAAGATAAAGAGTTTTGGGGTTCCCACTAATTTAGCATTTCCTCTACATCAATATGTTATGGTTATACCGCAAATAATCCGTACCCGCAGTCTCGTTAGTTAAATCAGGTTGCACCAGGAGAAGGTGAGGATGAGATTTGGGTAGGAGGGTTGTAAATTCACTTCGAACCCCCCTAGCAACCCGAAATAAATGAATGAGAAATGACATTACATGATAGGAAGAGAAGAGGAATGGAAAGTGTTTGTGCGAGGAAAATCGGTAAACGGGAGAACCCCGAGAAAACATGAAAAATCCCTGTATGGCCCACCACCTAACACGCATTTGGAACTACCAGGATTCGAACCTAGGATCACAGTCGGGGAAGTCGAACGTACTAGCCACACGTCTACCAAGACAGGTTCAGGTGCATAAGTGAGAATGGATCTTACTACAGCTTTATATACTCCAGTTTTAGTTTCCTGTCTTAATTATTTACTTTCCCCAAATTAAGCTACATTTTTTAATTATCATGATTAGGGAAGGGATTTTGAGGTGCAAATTTTGGTCGTAAAAGGGGAAAAGAAAAGGTTCTGAAAATACATACAAAAAGGTGCAAGAAAGGTGCTGCTGGAATAATTGAATTATGGTTTAAACCAGCGAATTCAGTTTATATAATATGCATATCATTTTGCACCAAATTTTTCTTCTTTGTAGAAGTCCATAATAGATAATTCATAGTTCTTTAGTTTATTGCAATATTTACTTCGCAGATGGAACATCGAAAAATGATGCCATCTGTTTCGATAAATTGCGTTTTGAATTCTGAAAGTGCATACAACTTATCCTTCCTAACATTTGCCATGTTATTGTTGTGAAAATCCAGTTATAATTCTAATAAAATACGTTGTAGACCAGATTAGTAAAACACAACCAACAACAAGTCTGTAGATAGAAAACTGTTAAATTATTGCCAGTACTAACTGAACTTATTTTCTCTTCAAATATTATTTTAAACTGTTACAGCAACACTGTTGAAATTTAAATTTGACTTCACAACTGCTGATGGCCATTGTTGCTGGGATACAAATTGCTGGTGGTTTACATAAATTATATTTTAATATTTATTATTTCCTATTATTGACTTCCACACTTGCAGATTGGCCATTGTTTCTGGAGTATAATTTACATAAATTATATTTTAATATTTATTTAATATTATTGACTTCTGATTGAGATTTTAAAAAGCTGTTCAAGAAAGAAAAATAAACATTTTTCTGTCCTATCTCTTAAAAATGCAGAGACAAGAGTGCAGGAAAAGATGCTGAAGCATAAAAAAAAAGTGAAAATGGGTGAAATGTAGTAATCTCACGAAAAGTGCAAAATGTTGCAACAAATAGTGTTCATTTCGCTTCATTTCATCCCCCCAAATACATATATTGAACTATTGGTATGAAAACAGATAGCTGTTTTTTGGAAAGGTGCCGCACCTCAAATTCCTTTTCCTATTCATGATACTCCCAGCTTTAATAAAACTAAATAAAATGTAATCAACTCGTCAAACGCAGGGATGAGATGAGATGAACCCCTTATATAGAAGACTGTGAATGATAAGGATGACGGCAGACCACGCCTGACGCACCATAACAGGAACAGATGAATGAAATGAGTATGGAGAAATTGTGGAATGAAATTGTGACAGGGGAAAACGGGAGAAACCTCGAGAAAATCCTGCCCAAGCTCCGTTTCGTCCACCACGAAACCCATATGAGTGATCGAGATTCGATCTCGAGACCCCAGCAGTGAGAGGCAAGCGTCTAACCGCTTGCGCAACGGAGCCGCCTTTAATCATTACCGGAAAGATTTCTAAATTCAAATCGTGGAAGATTGGCATGCTACGAGTTACTGGTAAACCCAGAAAATTGGATAAACCTGGGTAGATTTCTGGACAAAACGCGAAAAATAAGAACAACACTTATTCAGGAATAAATAAATATGTTAGCAAATTGCAATGCCATTAATTCTTGATAATTCTACATAACTAAGTTAATGAATAATGTAATTGTATTGATATCTAATTGCAATATTCTTGTTTTCTTTTTGTTTTTGTTTTTAAACATCAACTTATTGTAACGGACTGTCAACAGCACGTACGGCTTACTGCCCGTGCGATCCATATTTGTAAATAACATTGTACGTATCTTACTTTTTGTTTAATAAAGTCCTTATGTATGTATATGTAGTAATAATAGTAATAATAATAATAATAATAATAATAATAATAATATTTTAATAATAACAATAAGAATAATAACTATGTCATTTGCCTTGCAGAGTTATGGTCTTAAGGCCTTGTCTACAACTTAACCAGGTTAGGAAAAAAAAAACAAAAATTGCTCATATGTCTAAATTAAATAAAACATAAATGATTATAAGGTATATCTACGATATAGTTATTACTTACAGTATATGTTGATTTACTCTAGATTTAACAAATAAAATATAAAATGAGCAGGTTATGAAAATGAAAAAAAATACTAATATAGAATATATTTAATTCTGTTGAAAAATTAATTATTTAACAATAAGTAACTGTATAAGCGTGACTTAAAAGTGCCAAGTGTGCATAAATCCCTAATATCTTGAGGAAGGGAATTCGAGGAACGGGCAGAGGTTACTGTGAAGAAAGTGGAATAAGAAGAGGAATTACTGTGGAGAGGGATTGTTAGCAGACTGTTATCTTGTGACCCAGTGTCAATATTGTGGTAAGAAGACAACTTCTCAAATATGGACGCCAAGTAACTAGGAATGTAGGAATTCAGAAGCTTGAAAAGAAGTGAGAGAGTGCAATTTATGTCTGTCACTAAGATGTAAGCCAAGAGAGATTATTGAAGTGTTCGGAAATATGATCATAACGGCGGATGTTGAAAATGAAACGAACGCAGGCATTATGAACACTCTGCAGTCTCTGAGACAAGTCATAGTTTAGGTCATTATATATATATATATATATATATATATAACATCACAATAATATAAGTGTAACAACACAAGGTCCTACGCAAGTATTTGTATTAATGACACTGGGAGCAATTTCTTCTAACATCTAAGATAATGTAAAATAGAAAATGTTTCTTTACAGATGTGTTTCACTTGTGTTTGTCAGGTTAAATTTGGGTCTAGATATATTCCCAGATCGAGTACTGATGAAGAATGAAGGATTATTATATTGTTTTTAGTAATTTTTAGAAGTGTAAATATGTCAAAAGTTGTGAGTAGTATTTGATATTGTATCAAGTTTCAATTAATTGTTAATTTAAACCCTAAATAAGTGAATTTCGTCATTTTTGCAATAACATTAAGCTTTGTCATAGATCTCCAAAAGTTGTATCCGTCAAAACATCCGAATTCGGGACTAATTTATCTATGGAAAATCTTACCCGAATGGATTTCTTTGAAGGCTGTGTTTTAACAATGAAAGGTCGTCACTCTTTCGACCAATATAACTCTTTTAGATTTGGTTAACCCCTTTGATATGCCCGGGATAGGTAATGAAAGAGGTGCATGGAAAATTTCTTACAGAGAAACGAGACAGAAAGCGCCAGTAGGTAGACTAAAAATGAGATGGAAAAAAAAAAAAAAAACATTAACCATTATTTGTGGGAGGTGAATTATACAGGAAATATTTGGAAAATAATAGCTCAGGATAGGAATGTATGGAGACATTATAATCGAGCAGCCACGAACCTCCAGGATCAATATAGCCAGTGAGTTAATTAGTTCAACAATATTTGATAGTAAATTTAGTTTTAGTGCAGAGATTTATTTTGCTGTTTATCGATTTTACTCCACTAGCATACGTATATTTTCATAATGTACTTTTTAACGTTATCATTATTATTATTATTATTATTATTATTATTATTATTATTATTATTATTATTATTATTATTATTATTATTATTATTAACAAAAAGTCCACCGCTGTGGTCTCGAGGCAGCGTGTACCTTGTCACGCAGCGGTCTTTGGGTTCGATTCCCGGTCGGGACAGGCTCCTGGATGAGGTTTTTTCGGGGTTTTTCCTCACCTGTAAGACAAATATCAGGAAGTTTAGAGCCAAACGGTCCCCGAAAATCATCCGGCCATCATCATCATCATCATCCTTATCATTATCATCATCACCATCATCATTCTCCACTGGTGTGGAAAGCAACGGGATGCTACCACACCTATAATTCCCTAGTAAAGCTGCAAGGCATAGCATGAAAATGCTATGATTGCAGTAAAAGACCTGCCTTCGGGCAGAATTATTGTGGATGCATTAACAAAACTTATGTCGATGGAAATTTATTTCTTGAGGAGAGAAGCAAGATGTTCAAAGTTGGAAAATATAAGATATAAAGTCATGCGAATAAAAATTAATATGAAACATTCAATAGTAGATTATATAAGATACAAATAATTAAATTGGTATGGTCATGTATGACGAATGCAAGGAAAAAGGTTACCCAGAAAATATTGGAATGGTGTCCACCTGGAATAAAAAACTCTCGGATGCAAGAAATAAGAACTATAGTGAGAACAAGAGGACTGGAGGTTATGGAGTGGATAGATATAGGCGAGTGGAGAAAGAAAACTAAACTTTAGACACAGAAATATGTGTAAATATTGAAAATCTGTATATCGCATAAAGATTCATTATTATTATTATTATTATTATTATTATTATTATTATATTATATTATTATTATTAGTATCATTAGTATTATTATCACTATTATCATTATTGATTTGTTCAATACCTTTTCTTACTGTCGATTATGTATACTAGTGAGTTCTTTCCCATCTGGTTTTCCTGCATTTATTTCACAAGTAGTGCCCATCATATTCTATGAGGCTTAACTTTTCTTATTGCATTTGATTTTCCATAAATAGCATGCATCTCACTACTATGTAGTTTTCTGAGTGTCCATCACTCTTTTTACTAAGCACTTTACTGTTCTCTATTTTAGTATGAGAACATATTTCGCAGCCATATAACTGAAAGAATACCGTCTTATACATTTTCAATTTAACATTTTATGATAATGTATAAAAGCAAGCGTTTTATGGTTCAAGCCTGTGAAAATTTATTCCTACACCTTATTTCAATTTGTTGTTATTGATCCCAGGCATTCAAATTTCTCACTTCATCAAAAATTTCGCTCTTATTTTTTTTTAAGTTTCCATTCCTATTTATTAATATATTTTTAGGTGTCACCATATATTTGACTTCCAGATCGAGTTTGCTAGTGTTATTTTTAGTAAATAATATGTCCTGTAGTTATATTTGCTATTCTTTAAAAGTAAACACAACACAATAATGAAGCAGGGGAAGCTGATGGCAGATGCACGATGAATTATTTCAGATACACGTGTTCGATTCCCATCGACGAAACTCGAGTACTTGTCATGTATTGGGAAATTCAAGAGACACTCCAAGTCATGCATGATTTGTTGAGATCTCCAAATGATTTGAACGACTGTAAACACTTCAAAGTCCTTCAGTTTGAGATCTGGAATTAAAATTAATATTCATTGTTATAGTAATTTAGAAGATGACGATAATTCAAGAATTAATAAAGGGAATAACGATGTCGCAATAAAAAAACAAATATATATAATGCAATTGGTAGAAAAACAGTAGTAGAAGACTCTGATACACTTAATTTGAAAGCAAGAATAACTGATAAATTAAATTCAACAGATATCGACTTCTGGTGACTATCAGCAAAGATTTTGAGAAGAGAGAAAATTAAAAATATTTATATGTTATCTCTAAAGTCACTATCCATTCAATAAAGAAAGGCAATGATTGAAAAATTAATAAAATTGTGAAATTTTACACATATTCTATTGATTTTCTACACGACCGCCATCTAGGTACTACACATAACTCCATCTCCCAACTGCAAATCGAAAAAAGCTTGCTGATTATGTGATACGATTCCGTAAATCAAGCAGACGTGATAAGGACGTTTTCGTAGAGTGAAACATAGAATTTTCACATTATGTTGCAATGAGCATTCAATCTCCTACTGTGGCCTGGAGTTGATGCAGACTGTCACTGGCAATTTGAACCTGCTGCACTGTTTCTGCTGATATGTGTGGTCGTCCATGACGTGCCTCATCACACACTCTGCTGGTACGCTTAAATTTGTTTACAAGCAGACGAATGTGTGCCTTTGCTGGGGCTAGCTTTACGGAATTTATGGGTAAATTCAGCTCTGGCGTCTTCCTATGACAATCCGCGTACCCGTGCACAAACATTGGGAACCCGTTATTTTGTGCTAAACTATGTTGCACTAAGCTAAAAGTGTATTCAGAGAGAAAGAGAGAGAGAGAGAGAGAGAGAGAGAGAGAGAGAGAGGAAATAGTGTTTTACCCTGGAAATGGATAGTGACTTTAGAGACACACTGTAGAAATTCACCCTGCGTATTTTTGTGACTTAAATACTTCTAAACCTCTCAACCGTTCTTCATGAAAATGTGTACGTATATATTTTCAAGTATGCTGAATGTTTAGCCGCCATATATTATGCTCTAAAACCATTCGATGTAGGAGTTCACCTAAAACGAACATTAAAAAGTCGCTCCAGCGGTCGCAATTTTCGATATTTCACTGCAAAACTTGGTATATGCTATTAAAATAAACCGAGATAGATATCACCAAACAATAAGCGAAATTCTACCATTAGAAGTGGGGGTTTACTTGAAATCCGAAGATGAGAATTTACTCTAGCAAACTTGGTTCGTCGTAATCTATCACTTTGTGTATACCGGTGTATATCTTCACGTACGGTGAGTGTTTAGCTGCTAGTATGCTCTAAAAACATTAGATAATTTTCCTACAAACGTTATTACCTTGACATTAGCATCCTATCTATTTTTGACCTTAATTGCAGTAGTTAAAATTATTAATATTTTTAAAGGTGTATGAATATCACCTGAAACGAAAATGTAGAAATCATATGTAATTTATTTAGGCGTAGCAGCGCACGCCTGGCATTTGCTAGTAAGAGATAAAATGAATGGGCAGTGTTCCCTAGTGTAAACTATCAAATTAACATAATTATGACGGTTTGAACATATGAAAAGGATCATGAAATGCAGATTACCTAAGAATAGTTGTGAATAGAATCCGATAGGAAGAAGGAAGAGAGAAAGTCCAAAAGTAACATTAATACAGAGAGTATACAGAACAATGGAAGGAAGAGGCTTGGAGGAAGGAGCATGGAAGAATAGAGGGTTGTGGAGATTGACCATATGATCTTTAAATGAGGACAGAAATTAAAATCTGAGAATAAATAAAATGTTAATTTACCACTAAATCTTCGATTTTAAGATCTAAAATAAAGATTTAGGCACCTATAAAATAGGTTCTAAAATACCATTTTAGACTTACAAAATGTATAACTACTCTATATCTTGTGGTAAGGTGGATGCCTTGGAAAAAGAGTGCCTTCGTTGATCCCTAGACCGGAGGTTTTTATTGGTATTTCTCCTCAATTATAAAACAAATATCGGGAAGCTTCAACGCCCAAATAGTTCGAACATTATTTGGTCATCATAATTACTTCGATGTATTTGCCTTGTTCATTTTATTATCATATAAAACTTTCCTCATTAGAGGATTGCCTCAAGGACAAAGTGACACAGACAATTAATTTTCTAAATTGATGAAATACATTAAAAAATTCAACTTGTAGGCCTGATTGAAGTATACATACTATAAAATAGTAATTTTGTAAATATGGTTTCTTAAAATTGAAATTGATCCTCATTAGCGATGGCAATTTTAGAAAGATACACCTGTCCAAATCCAAGGAATTCGAAAATAATGTAATAGTGAATAGTGACTTTGTCTTAAATGATGATGTTGTCTGGGAGGACGGCCTGGCATAAATTTGATCATTTATACGAGAGACCCTCCATATTCTTGTACAGCTAAAGAGTATGTATGTGATTCATGTTAAAAGGGCGATGTCCTTGAGAGGAGTGTATCATGTAAAAGCACTAACAAAGGGGAAAATAAATTAAAAAATAAATAATGTTTTTTTTTTAAATATTCGAAAGAAAAATAACAATACAATAAATTTAACAATACAATAAATTATTTAATATTAGAACGAAGTAACACTATGAGGTTTCTTTCAATTATTATGAGTTATGTTTTAGACACCACTCTATGTTTTTATATTCTTGCAGACTAGTTCCTTCACACTTGTGTGATATTGTCAATGCCTAACTCATAATAATTCTAGAAAATTAATTCACAAGTAAATATAAAACGCAATCTAAAACACAAAGAGTTACTACAAACTAGCGGACCCGGCAGATGTCCTGACCGAACGTTTAATTCTCGTGTCATGGCTGAATGATAAAAATATAAGTTACATTTTTACCATCCATGAGCAAATAAGGTAACTAAAAATTAACTTGGTCTAGCAACTCCTTACAAAAGGACAGGCTATGGTTCAACAATGGGCTATGCCCATCTAAAACAAATGTTGCAAACACAAGAAATGATAACACTTAGAAAAATAATGAAGAGAACAAGATATGATGAAATCAGAAATGAATAGGCCTACATTCAGGAACAATGTGAAATTCGAGTAATAAATGAATGGGTGTCAAGAAGAAGAGAGGAATGAAATAACCACGCCTCAAAAATTAGTAACAACAAGCTATCAAAAGTCGTACGAGATAATATTCCTATATAGATTTAGAAACTTCCTTCCCACGAAATTATAACAAATGCATGTAGAGACACTTGAAATGCCACACTTTTATTACTGCGACATATTACTGAATAATCTGACAACTGATCTATCTGACAAACTACTAGTGTGCTCAAAATGCGTGCATTCGATTTGTATTCAATCTCCGTCGTTATGGCAACGTGTCTGCTTGATTTCTGGCATTATCATGGCTAGAGCTAAATGAAAGAAAAACACTATATTCACATGTTTTGCTATTCCAAATTCTGCACACATATTTACCAAGTTATTTAACAACATGTTTTCAAAAGTATTGGTTCATCACAATTTAGAAACAAGATCACAAGATATGTATTTACTTTCTATACCACAGCACAGGACATGTTTATACTCTGAATCTTACACAATATCTATGACAAGAGCATGGAACTCACTTCCCAGTCATGTTAGGGACTGTCAATCGCTACCATTATTTAAATCCAAATTAACTGATATCTTAGGTTCCATGCAAGGAAAATATTAATTGCTTAACAACTATATTCAGTACTTTGTATATACCTATAAATATTCATCTAGGAAGCTTTTTTTACTTTATTTTATTCAGTGTTTTGTTAGTGCTAGCTAATATTAGACCACATTCGCATTGTCTGTTATTTAGCCTATATATATATATATATATATATATATATATATTTTTTTTTTATTTCCGGATTGTTTCTGATATTTACACAGATATCCTCAACCAAAATATACTATTTTTTCTTCCATACTTCCCGGTATTGCGTGTCTGCTTCTGTCATATTTATTTTCTTCATTTTGTCTTGAATTCCCTTTATTCATGTTGACTTTGGTCTACCACGTTTCCCTTTTCCAGAAAGTATCCATTTCAATACTGCTTTGTTTGTATCTGTGTCCATTCTTCTCATTATATGTCGATACCTTCTTAGTTGGATTTCTTTAATGTCTTGTACAATATCCTTTTCAACATTAATTATTTCTCTTATTGTATTATTTTTTATTTTATCTAATTTTGATATTCTTGCCGGTTTTCTCAAAAAGTCAATTTCTGTGACTAATTATTTATTTCTAAGTTTTTACTTCAACATCCATGTTTCCGCACCATATAATAAAATACTTTTCACAATTGTTTATACCGGGCTTCCAATATAAACCCGGACCGGCCTCACGGGGTTTCACCCGTCAGACAGCGCTCTCTCCTCGTCCGCATTTCACTCTGCCAGCCGCTCGTCCTTAAACTAGTCAGTTTACTATCGTTCGACAAGATGAGACGTCAGCTGACATTAGAACAGCGCATTTATGTGTGTAAATGTTATTATAAATACGAATCAGCTCGTCGCGTTCGCTAGGAATTTATTCGGAACTTCCCTGGACAATTACCTCCTTCCAGATCGACAATCCACGATCTTGTGACTAAATTTGAAGAGAAATCATATGGGTGGTTTCAACAAGATTCTGCTACTGCTCATACAGCAGATGAGTCCATGAATAAAATTAGGGAAGTGTTTGAAGATAGAGTGATTAGTGCTGGTGTATGGCCCCCTCGCTCCCCAGATCTAACAGTGTGTGATTTTTATTTGTGGGGTAGCCCGAAAGACAAAGTGTACAAAACAAATCCGCACACATTGGAAGAACTGAAAAACAACATAAGAAATGAAATCAGAAACTTGACAGTGCCCGAACTACAGCGTGTCAATCTAAATGTGTTTACTCGGTATAATGCCTGTTTAACTGCGGGAGGACAACATTTCCAGCATTTTCTATAAGGTAAGAAACAGTTCAAGGACGGGTGGCAGGCAGGGTGAATTGCGGGAGGAAGAGACAGCACTGCGTGCCGGGTGAAACTCCGTGAGGCCGGTCCGGTTTTATATTGGAAGCCCGTTATATTAATAACTACCTAATACGCGGCGTGTGCTGCTACGCCTAAATAAATGAAAATTAATGTGCTTTTATGTTTAGTTGAATAAGTAAAAGGAAAAATAATTATACATTTATATTTTTTAGATAGGCCCCGTGCTGATTACCGGCGTTGCCCGAGAATCTACTTATCCCGATCTTCTTGACATAAATGAGCTGAAATACGAAAATTAATATTATGTTTTATGTTTAGTTAAATAAGTGAGAGCAAAAATGTATATCGTAATTATTTTTAGATTTCCCGTGTTGTTTACCCGGCGTTGTCCGGGAATCTACTCATCCCGATCTTCTTGGCATAAATGAGCTGAAGGACGAAAATTAATGTACTTCTTATGGTTATGTAGTAAAATGAATAAGTAAAATTAAAAATAATTATAAATGTATATCGTAATTATTTTAATATTCTCCGTGCTGATTGCCCGGTGTTGCCCGAGAATCTACTTGTCTCGATCTTCTTGGCATAAATGAGCTAAAAGACAAAATTCGTTATTGTGAGTTATCCGTAAAAGAATGCCCGCCATGTGCTGCTATGTTTGCACAGGAATCTACGTACTTGTCTCGATCTTCTTGGCATCAATGAAAGACAAAAATGGTTATTGTGAGTTATCCGTAAGAGATAAACATATGCTGTAGCGGACTTTTTTTGTAGAGCATTTTGAGATATTCAATTCTGTGTACATTAATTTTGTGTAGTTCTTATGGTTTAGGCACATAAGCCATTTAAGCGTCCAAAGAGCTACTTTTTTTCACGTTTTCCACTATAAAGGGCGATTTTTAAGGGTGTAGGAATTGAGTACCACAACTCTCTTATAGCCTGTGTTCATCTCGGGAATCTCCTGAACATTTTGCAAAAAGCCCTATCATCATCGAATCTACGGTATGGCCGCACGTAAAGTACAAACAAACAAATATTAATTTTTAAATATTAGACTAGCTAATATCCGGTGTGCGCTGCTACGCCTAAATAAATGAAAATTGATGTACTTTTATCTTTAGTTGAATACGTAAGAGGAAAAATAATTATAAATTTATATTTTTTAGATACACCGTGCTGATTACCCGACGTTACCCGAGAATCTACTTATCCCGATCTTCTTGACATTAATGAGCTGAAATGCGAAAATTAATGTGTTTAAGTTTAGTTAAACAAGTAAAGGACACAATTTATAGGCGTATCGTAATTATTTTAGATACCCCGTGCAGTTTACCCGGCGTTGTCCGGAAATCTACTCATCCCGAACTTCTTGGCATAAATTAGCTGAAAGACAAAAATTAATGTACTTCTTATGATTAATTGAATAAGTAAAATGAAACGTAATTATAGATGTATATCGTAATTATTTTAATATTCCCCGTGCTGATTACCCGGTGTTGCCCGGGAATCTACTTATCTCAATCTTCTTGGCATAAATGAGCTAAAAGAAAAAATCGTTATTGTCAGCTATCCGTAAAAGAATACCCGCCATGTGCTATTATGCCTGCACAGCAATCTACTGTACGCACATGTCTCGATCTTCTTGACATCAATGAAAGATAAAAATGGTTATTGTGAGTTATCCATAAGTGATAAACATATGCTGTCGCGGACTTTTTTGTAGAGCATTTTGAGATATTCAATTCTATGTACATTACTTTTGTGTATTTGTTTAGGTTTAGGCAGCGTAAGCCATTTAAGCGTCCAAAGGGCTATTTTTTCATGTTTTCCACTACAAAGGGCGATTTTTATGGGTGTAGGAGTTGAGTATCACAACTCTCTTATAGCCTATGTTCATCCCGGGAATCTCCTGAACATTTTGCAAAACGCCCCATCACAATCGGATCAACGGTATGGCCGCGCATAAAGTACGTACCAACAAACATTCATTTTTATATCTTACACTAGCTAATACCCGACGTGCGCTGCTACTTCTAAATAAATGATATGTTTTGCATTTAGTTGAATAAGTAAAAGGAAAAATAATTATAAATTTATATCATTATTTTTAGATACCCGGTGCTGATCACCCGGCGTGTCCCGGGAATCTACGCATCCCGATCTACTTGGCATAAATGAGCTGAAGAACAAAATTCGTTATTTTTTAGTTATCCATAAACGAATCCCGCCGTGTGATGCTATGCTTGCCCGGGAATCTACTTTTCCCGATCTTCTTGGCATGAATGAAAGGCAAAAGGGTTATTCTGAGTTATCCTTAAAAGATAAACATATGCTCTCGCGGACTTTTCTGTAGAGTTTTTTCACATATTCAATTCTGTGTAGAATCATTTTATGTATTTGTTATGTTTTAGGCAGCGTAAGCCATTTAAACTTACAAAAAGCGACATATGTTTCACGTTTTTTTTTTCACTACAGAAGATGATTTTTAAAGGTGAAGCGCTTGAGCATTAAATCTTTCTTATAACCTTCCCGGAAAAATCCTAAAAATTTTGCAGAAAGCCCCATGACAATCGGATGAATGATATGACAGCACATGCTTGCCCGAGAATCTACTTATACCGATCTCCTTTGCATCAATAAAAGACAAAAATGGCTATTGTGTGTTATCTGTAAAAGAGAAATATATGCTGAGGCGGGTTTTTTTTGTAGAGTTTTTTTTTTAGATATTCAATTCTGTGTACATTAATTTTGTGTAGTTATGGTTTAGGCAGCGTAAGCCATTTAAGGGTAAAAAAGGTACTTTTTCACGTTTTTTAAGGTGTTTATTATCTCAACTCTCTTATAGCTTAGCTTATGTTCATCCCCGGTTATTGCTGAACATTTTGCAAAAGACCTCATCACAATCGGATCAACGGAATAGCCGCGCATAAAATAGGAACAAACATACATTTTTACATATTAGATTAAACTGTAGTTAATAATTCTTTGCATTTGTTTTTAATTGTTCAAAGTTAGAGAATAATTATTGCAACTGCTTTATTATTAAAAAGTAAGTAAATAATTGTTGTTTTTGTTATTCATTGTTAAACTGTAGTAAATAATTCTTTCCATTTATTTTTAATTGTTAAAAGTTCGAGAATAATTATTGCAACTGTTTTTTTATTAAAAAGTGAGTAAATAATTTCCTTTTTGTTATTTATTATTAAACTGGAGTAAATACTTTTTTGCATTTGTTTTTAATTGTTATAAGTTAGAGAATAATTATTGGAACTGTTTTTATTATTAAAAAGTAAGTAAATATTTGTTGTTTTTGTTATTTATTATTAGCTAATACCGGGCGTGCGCTGCTACTGCTAAATAAATGATAATGTGTTTTTGCATTTAGTTGAATAAGTAAAAGGAAAAATAAATATAAATTTATATCATTATTTTTAGATACCCCGTGCTGATTACATTACATTAAAACTCTCTTATAACCTATAACCTTCCTGGGAAAATCCTGAACATTTTGCAAAAAGCCCCATGACAATCGGATGAATGGTATGGCAGCACATGCTTGCCCGGGAATCTACTTATCCCGATCTACTTGACATCAATGAAAGACAAAACTGGTTATTGTGTGTTATCTGTAAAAAATAAACATATGCTGTCGCGGACTTTCTTGTAAAGTTTTTTGCGATTATCAATTCAGTGTACATTAATTTTGTGTATTTGTTGTGGTTTAGGCAGCGTAAGCCATTTAAGGGTAAAAAGAAGGAACTTTTTCATGTTTTTCACTACAAAGGGTGTTTTTAAGGGTGTAGGAGTTGAGTATTTCAACTCTCTTATAGCCTATGTTCATCCCGGAAATCTCCTAAACATTTTGCAAAAAAAAACCATCACAATAGGATCAATGGTATGGCCGCGCATAAAGTACGAACAAACAAACAAACATTCATCTTTATATGTTAAAAGACTTGCTACACTCTGCCACACTTTGTGTCGCTAAGTCAGGTTAAATGGAATTATTGTTATTCAATGCCGTATAATATGTAGTATAGTGTGTTGCTTTTACGTGCAATAGATACAGCTGTTTTTCGTTTTTCAAGAAAGCATATTTTTACATGTCACAGGTAAGACACGCACATATGTATATGTAAATACGCGCGTAATCGAATGCAACGTCGTGTCAAAATGTCAAAGCAACCGTTAAAGAACTTTCGGATATTTGAGATTTTGAACAAACGAACATTTACATTTTTACTTTTAAGTTGGTCTTTCGAGTTGAAGTTGCTTTTGCATCCGATAAATGGAACTGCTTTTCATTTTTTTAGACATACTCTTACCTCTCACAGATATGACATCTATAATAAATAAATAAATAAATATATAAATATATATATATATATATATATATTATATGTAGCTGTTTTTTTCATTTTTTAAGATGCTTTTACCTCTCACAGGTATACACCCGTGCGTATTCGAATGCAACGTCGTGTCAAAATGTCAAAGCAACCGTTAAAGAACTTTCGGATATTTGAGATTTTGAACAAACGAACATTTACATTTTTACTCTTAAGTTGGTCTTTCGAGTTGAAGTTGCTATTGTATCCGATAAATGGAACTGCTTTTCATTTTTTTAGACATACTCTTACCTCTCACAGATATGACATCTATAATAAATAAATAAATAAATAAATATATATATATATATATATATTATATGTAGCTGTTTTTTTTCATTTTTTAAGATGTTTTTACCTCTCACAGGTATACCCCGCGCGTATTCGAATGCAACGTCGTGTCAAAATGTCAAAGCAACCGTTAAAGAACTTTCGGATATTTGAGATGTTGAAGAAACGAACATTTACATTTTTACTTTTAAGTTGGTCTTTCGAGTTGAAGTTGCTTTTGCATCCGATAAATGGAACTGCTTTTCATTTTTTTAGACATACTCTTACCTCTCACAGATATGACATCTATAATAAATAAATAAATAAATAAATATATATATATATATATATATATATATATATATATATATGTAGCTGTTTTTTTTCATTTTTTAAGATGCTTTTACCTCTCACAGGTATACACCCGTGCGTATTCGAATGCAACGTCGTGTCAAAATGTCAAAGCAACCGTTAAAGAACTTTCGGATATTTGAGATGTTGAAGAAACGAACATTTACATTTTTACTTTTAAGTTGGTCTTTCGAGTTGAAGTTGCTTTTGCATCCGATAAATGGAACTGCTTTTCATTTTTTTAGACATACTCTTACCTCTCACAGATATGACATCTATAATAAATAAATAAATAAATAAATAAATAAATATATATATATATATATATGTAGCTGTTTTTTTTCATTTTTTAAGATGTTTTTACCTCTCACAGGTATACTATACCCCGCGCGTATTCGAATGCAACGTCGTGTCAAAATGTCAAAGCAACCGTTAAAGAACTTTCGGATATTTGAGATGTTGAAGAAACGAACATTTACATTTTTACTTTTAAGTTGGTCTTTCGAGTTGAAGTTGCTTTTGCATCCGATAAATGGAACTGCTTTTCATTTTTTTAGACATACTCTTACCTCTCACAGATATGACATCTATAATAAATAAATAAATAAATAAATATATATATATATATATTATATGTAGCTGTTTTTTTCATTTTTTAAGATGTTTTTACCTCTCACAGGTATACCCCGCGCGTATTCGAATGCAACGTCGTGTCAAAATGTCAAAGCAACCGTTAAAGAACTTTCGGATATTTGAGATGTTGAAGAAACGAACATTTACATTTTTACTTTTAAGTTGGTCTTTCGAGTTGAAGTTGCTTTTGCATCCGATAAATGGAACTGCTTTTCATTTTTTTAGACATACTCTTACCTCTCACAGATATGACATCTATAATAAATAAATAAATATATATATATATATATATATATATATATATAATATATGTAGCTTTTTTTTTCATTTTTTAAGATGCTTTTACCTCTCACAGGTATACATCCGCGCGTATTCGAATGCAACGTTGTGTCAAAATTTCAAAGCAATTAGTATAGAACTTTCGGAGACTTGAGATTTTGAACAAACGAACATTCACAGTTTTACTCTTAAGTTGTCCGGGCTCTGGTTGCTTTTACGTCCAATAGATGGAGCTGTTTTTCATGTTTTAAATAGTTTTACCTCTCACAGGTATGGCATATATATATATATATATATATATATACATAGCAGCTGTGTTATCATAGATGATGTGATAACGTATAATTGGTTTTTGAGCCCAAAGAAACGATGCCGGTCCGGGTGCAAGTTGGTGTTGTGTTGATTATTATTAAGTGTGATTAATGAATGTGAGTTTGGAGTTTAATTTTGTAAATAGCTGTTAATTTTTGGCTGGAATGATAGCGGTCACCCATCCCTTCGCTGGAGAGGCTCAGTGTTGATTTTCGCCAAGGGTCCAGATCCTCGGCTGGCGGGTAGAGTCGCTGGGATTAGGGGGTGGGCTGTGGTCAGTGATCAAATGTTGGTGGGAATGAGAGAAATATTTATCCAGAGTCACGGACCGCGAGGAAAATAAATGACTTAAATACAGAAATATCTTGTATTAGTTATTTAAATGTGGCGGACCTCAGTGAGAACGAAATCAACCATAACTGTTATAGTGTGTCTTTTTAAAGGTGTAGGAGTTCAATATAATAACTCCCTTATAGTCTATGTTCATCTCGGGACTCTCCTGAATATTTTGCAAACAAACAAACATTGATGTTTATATATTAGATTTAGTCCTCTTGATTATATGCTTACTCCATAAACTAGAATTTAATGTGCCAATAACTTTCTTTGTCTCTATTTTTTTCAATGTCTAATTCAGATGATCCATATTTTTGAATTATTGATCCTAAATACTTAAAAAATATTCTACTGTTTTAATCTTTATTCCATTTATTTCTAATTCCTCGGAAATAGATGTGCTCATATATTCTGTCTTATTATAATTAATTGTTAAACCCCACCTTAAATATCATTCCTCTAGTTTCCTACCCATATAGTGTTCATCTTCACATTCTGAAGTGACTACCACTTGATCATCTGTGAATAATATATTTTAATAATATTTTAAAATTTTAATAAGTTTGTAATTTTTGTATGATTTTACTGTTCGCTGGTTGAATGGAAGAGAAAGCCTTATGGCCTTAACTGTGCCAGCTCAAATAAAGCATCATCATTATTAATTATTATTATTATTATTATCATCATCAGCAGCAGCATCATTATTATTAGTATTAGTATTATTATTATTAATATTATTATTTCAACTGACAGGATATCCCCAGGAAGACCACAAAGGGATGAAAAAATTCGCTTCCCAATAAACTGTAAGCCTAGGATTAACAGAAGAAGAAGAATTTACAAAGGCAATTATTATTCTTTTAATTTAGAGTAATTTAATTATGTTTACCCTGTCGAAGGGGTTTCATTCAGTTATCCCATTATTAAGAACAATTTTAATGTTAATTGAGCCCAACCCTTTGAATATTTATAACTAAAGGATATAATTATGGGCCTAAATCAAGCTGAACACTTTGTAGGGTACAAATATAGTAAACAGTCTAGTTAGAAAATAGTACTTTATCAGATACGGCAGTAACTGAGGTAAAAACAGACTTAAATAATTAAGTAAGCAAAGTCTGTAATATTAATGGCAGTGGTTTGAACTGATTGGATTGACTTGCTACGAGGTTTGACGAATTGATCCAGCCGTCAGTCATGCATGATTTGTGCGTTATCAAAAACTTGGCTACAAGAGAAGCATGTTATATGTTATGACGTGCTGCAGCCCCTAAATCCCACAAGCAGTTTGGTTTGATTCCCAACGCGCCAGAATATCTTTATCCAGCTTCAATAAAAATAATATTTCATAAAGAATGTAATATAGGGCATTATTAACATACTGTTATAAAAAAATTAACACACGAGTTTGTTTATGGATTGGAGAAATTCAACATATATTTTATATATTATTTATATAGTAATATTATTACATTATAAGCATATAGTGATAATTTGTTTTTATCGTAACCTAAAATCAAGACTAAAATTATAAATTTTAATAACCTTAATTGAGTGGTAGGCAAGACAAAAAAACTGTGAGGCAAAATAATAAATAAATAAATAAATAATAATAATAATTATTATTATTACGAATAATTGGGGCTAGAAATACACACCAATATATATATATATATATATATATATATATATATATATATATATGCATATATATGCATAATATAATGGAAATGGGCAGTTAATGATAACTCAGGGAAATTTTGAAGAAGTGGCGGAATTAAATTACCTAGGAGCGCTAATTAGAAACAGGAATGAGATGTACAAAGAAATTAAATATAGCCTTAATTCTGGAAATGTATCTTATTATGCATTACAAGGACTCTTGTCATCCTAACCTCTCTCTCCCTCTCCCTCTCCCCCTCTCTCTCTCTTTCCCTCTCTGTCTCTCTCTCTCTCTCTCTAAAAAACATTAAAATGAAAATATATAAAATTGTTATTCTCCCAATTATATTATATGGATGCGTAACATGGACTTTTATTTTAAGAGAAGAGAGAAGTTTACAAGTTCTCGTATTTGAGAATAAAGTTCTTAGGAAAAATTTTGGACTGACATGGAAATATAGATTAGTGAATAACAGTGAGCTAATGGAAAACAAATATAATAAGAACAGTTTCGTAAACTGCGAAGGGCAGGACATGTGGCACAAATGGGGAATGGAAGAGAGGCATGGAAACTTCTTGTAGGAAAATCAGATGGAAATCGTCCAGTATGTAAATCAGGAATGAGATGGGAGAATAACATTATTCATGATTTGAGGGAAGTTGATTATACAGGAGATTATTGTAAAACATTTTCTCAGGATGCGGATATACGGAGAGCATATATCCGCGTGGCCATAAACCTACGGGTTTGATAGTGCCAGTGAGTTAGTTAGGCTACAATTTAAGTCATCACAAACACAATGTAAGAGGATAAACTAAAGAAAAATAAAAAAGAGAGGAGTAAAAATGTTATCCTGTGATTCATGAGTGTTATTAATGGACGTCCTGCTAGGACGACAATTTTAAAATTACTTTGGAAGCTTGTGATTTTGAGTTTTCTAATTATTCTGCTTATTGTAGTGTACACTTTTTTTGTCCGGAGAGAGCAGACGTTGAAATAGAAATCAAGATCTGTGGTTTCTAGACGTGCATGTACGTTATTTCAAGGGTTTACATAGAGTACTAATTAAAATTTCACAGTACAAGGAGCTCAGTTTAAATTTGTTCATAAAGCGACGCTGGATTTGTTGAAACAAAACTTGATACTTTCTCTCTCTTAATCCCGCAGAACACGAGACGTCAACTGAAAGAAGAGCGATGAGAAAAACAATGAACTAGAGAAACAATGTGCTACAAAATGAACATCACGACAATCAGCAAAACTGCTTCCTGTATATTTTCAGACTTTATTTTCAATTTAAATCTAGATATTAAAACAACATCGAGCGAGTTGCCCAAACGGTAGTTTTTTAGACTCGTGTTCGGGAGATCACGGGTGTAAATCCAGATGCCGAACAACTGAAGGTTTTTCATAGTTTTCCTGTATCGTCAAGGCAAATGCTGGGTTGGAATTTCATTACTAGGGCTCATTTAATCATAATTATTCGAGATTTCATAATACAGTGCCAATATATTTTCAAAGAGCGGAGAGGGACGTAGAGGGTCTCCTCGAATGAGAGTTCAGTTCATTGATGGGCCACTCACAAACATTTAAGACAAGATACACAATTCATTCTCACAATCATATTAACTCTTAAATTGGCAGATCGCTAATTTCTCGTTTCAGTTATTTAAACAAATCGCATCCCACTGTAAACGAAATCATATATAGCAGTTTATTATTAGAAGAGTCGGGACTTTTATGTAATGCAAGATTGCAATACAGATAATATACAGGGTGTCCCATTCAAACCTCCCACATTTTAATTAATTATAACTAACAAAGTATGCAGAATTATGAAATGAGGCCGGTATTAAACGAAACAGAAACTCAAAGAATTTTCATTGTCACACATTGCCACACACTAAAACGCCTCTATATCTGCACCATTAGTAGCACGAATATATCAAGTCTGTATTCGATTTCGTGCCACGTTCTGTCCAACATGTCCATTGGTACTGTTCCAATTGTGTCAAGGATACGAGTTCGTAAATCATGAAGATCTTGTACTGGAGTCGCAATCACACGGTCTTTTACATACCAGAAAACAGTTTGTGCTAGTTGCTGAGGAGTTGCCACTTTGTTTTATGTCATTATTGTCCAGCATGCGACAGATTAATTAACTGCAACAATGAAAACAAAAATGATTTGAGTTTCTCTTTCTTTTAATACCAACCTCATTTCATAATTCCGCATACTCTGAGAGTTATGATTAATTAAAATGTGGGAAGTTTGAATGGGGCACGGTGTATATTATTCAATTGTTTGTGTATGGAATCAAGATAAAGACAGTCAGAAGTCTTACTTCTCATAATATTATTCAATTGTTTGTATGTGGAACCAAAACAATAGACGGTCATGAGTCTAACTTCCATTATACTATGTTCCAATCTTACCTTTTAGTACATAAACATCAGGACACTAATTATTAGGTATATTGTTTTAAATTATAATATAGTACCTTTTATCAGCCTTCCTTAATAATTAGAATTGTTTATTTTATTTTTAAAAAGTTTCGTTAAATTATTAAATCATTAAACCCTTTCAAAAACTTGTTTCATCTTTGGCAAGCTAATTGGTATTGAAGTAGGAGTATATAATACATAACCTTAATTGTGAAAATAATGAATGTAAAAATTGTTGATAGGTATATTGTGTAATTCAACATACATTTAAGTAATTTCTACTCGTTTATTTTCTTCTGTTTTATTAAAAATATTAAATAAATTAAACCAATTGATGTATCATATAGGATACATTACCAATTTACAAGGACTATTTAATAATAATAGGAATAATGGGGCACGCCGTAGCGTAGTGGTTAAGGCACTGCGCTACAAGCCGGAAGGTCGAGGGTTCGAGTCCCGGTGGGGTCAGGATTTTTAAACTGACCCAAACCTTCTGGCGGCACTATGGCCCTGGGGTCGACTCAGCCTCTAACTGAAATGAGTACCAGACGCTTGTTCTGGGGTAAAGGCGGCCGTCACGCGGGGTTGACAACCCGGCTGACATAAAGTGCCGATTGTCAAGAAAAAGTGGGAGCCTTAACCTCCTACTACCCCAAGGGCCTCCTGAGGCCTGTAGTGGGATCACTTTACCTTTACCTTTTTAGGAATAATAATATAGCTTTATTTTACCTGGCAGAGTTAAGGCCTTAAGGTCTTGTCTGCCACTCAACCAGGTTTTAAAAAATACAAAAAATAGTCTTACATCTAAATTACAAAAAAAGATAAACGATTATATGTTATAAATACAATACAATTATTATTTATAATGTATATTGATTTACTCTAGATTTAACGAATTATATATATATATATATATATATATATATATATATATATATATATATATATGTATAACTAGAAAAAATTATTACTGACATAGTATGAATTTAAATAAATGGAGAAAAATGAAATATTAGACAACAGGTAACTATATAAGATTGACTTAAAAGTGCCAAGTGTGCAGCATCCCTTGATATCTTGAGGAAGGAAATTCCAGGAGCGATCAGAGGCTACTATGAAGGAAGAAGAATAAGAGGGAAGAAGAATAAGAGGAAGTGCTATGAAGAGGAATTGTTAGCAGACTGTTATCTTGTGACCTAGTGTTAATATTGTTGTAAGAAGATAAGTTCTCAAATCTGGACACCAGGTAACTAGGAGTGTAGGAGTTCAGAAGCTTGAAAAGTAGTGAAAGAGAGTGCAATTTTCGTCTGTGAGTAAGACGGGGCCAAGAGAAGTTATTGAAAGTGTTCGGAAATATGGTCATAACGGCGGATATTGAAAATGAATCGAACGCAAGCATTATGAATACGCCGCAGTCTCTACGACAAGTCATAGTTTAGATCATTATATATAATGTCACAATAATCGAAGTGTGGCAACGCAAGATTCTGCACAAGGGTTTGTTTTAACGAAACTGGGAGAAATTTCTTTAAACGTCTAAGATAATGTAAGATAGAGAAAGTATTTTTACATATGTGTTTCTCTTGTGTTTGCCAGGTTAAATTTGCATCTAGATGTAGTCCAATATCTATTAGGCCTACTGAAAAAGAATAAGGGATATTACGTATATTATTTAAACTCATGCCCCAAATAGGAGTCAATGACCAATCACATTTCAATGAATTTTGATTTACAACCAATCACAGTCGTTTACACCTCGATTTTATCAATATAATTTTATCATATTAAATCAAGCTCCTCCTTTTTAACATTCTGAATAGGTCAGACAATTATTTTGCTGTGACTGACTCTCTAAGAAATATGTTGAATATAACAATTTATATATTAAGATGTAAGAATCCTAGAAAGCTCCCAGATTGTATAAAAAGTGCACGAATGTAACCAGATACTGCTTGGGAGATATAATAGAAAAAACATTTATAGTAATTGGTTATACCACAAAAAAGAAACCACTTTTTGCACTTTTAAACGTATTATTCATGTTCCAAAAAAATATAATTGACATATTTACATCATAGGACATCAGAAATTAATTAATAACCTAAATTTTGGTTATACACAGTTTGACGTGTTTCATTTTTTCTCCACTAGGGTGTATTCTTACAATATTGCGATCCTTTGGCAATAAATAATATGATCTTGTTGCAGTGATGAACAAATGAAGCACAATAAACGCTTCTCATTTGTTTTCAAATATCGCCGTTTACATTAAATATATAAATATTTTAAAATAACTGTATTTAAATAATGATTGGTGAGTAAACAGCTTTATTTTATTCGTTAAATAGTCCTAACAAATGCCACTCTTGTTTTCAAAATTGTCTAGATAAATTCACTCGTCAGTTTGTGACATCGTGAATTTATCGATAATTTGGAAACCATTCGTGGCATTACTTATGATAATATTATAGGATGGTTATGATGGGCAAAATGTGCGGCTTAAGAGTGCCAGATATTTGTCGTACAGAGAGGAATGTTTTATAAATATACCATATCCAGGAATATTTTCAGGATCGGGAAATTTGTAATCATTGTTGATCATCATCAGCAGCAGCATCAAAGATTGGACCTTAAGGTCTGTTCCTATCACATGTCAGAATTGCTCTGTCCATCATTTAATGGGTCTTCCTACGAGTACATTTTTTCATCTTATTAGTCTCACTGGACAACAGCCAAAAAGTTACGGAAGTAAAAATGACCGTTTTATTTTAATATGAAGCTCCTAATTACGAATATGACAATTAAATTGATGGCAGTGGTCTGGTTTTTAAATTATCAGTATGCCTAATGTTACTGCATATGCTGTGAATATTGCAATCAGTGTGAAGGTCAAGGAAACACCCTTAGACAGCGACAGCTGTATAATATAGATAGATTTATCTTAAAGGGTAAGTGTGTACCCCAACAGGTTGTGATATCAGTTGAAGTGGAATTTCGTGAGTGAAAAATGGTTGTGCCTTGGTGTATAAGCTATATAGATGTGCAGTTTTGTCGTATAGAACACATGTGTGACATGTCGATATTTTCTCAGATATATTCTTTAAAATATGTGCGGAGTTAAGATTGCAGTGTAATAAAAACTAAAATGCCACGAAATTGAGTGTGTAGTACACATAACTTTTGTTATATTTGCGGAAAAGTGACGTTCGCATTGCCAAAGCGACATATAACTCCATTTATTATGAGAGCATACCAATCTTTAATTCGGGTGTAAAATAGAGGATCTGGACAAACATTTTGCTCCACATATTTGCTAACAATGGCTGTTCTGCAAATTTTAGTGATTGGTTGAAAGGAAAGAAGAAATCCCCATAATTTGGAGAGAACAAACTAATATGTAAGTGATTGTTATTTCTGCACGGTCCCACCAGTTAAGTTTATTTCAAAGAAGAAGAGATCAGCTGTGAATTATCCCAACATACCTTCAGCTATTCGTCCGGTGTCACACTCCAGTACTACCAGAGCCCTATAATATTGATTCAGACTATGAAACAAACTCCAGCACTTCGGAAGAAATACCCAGACCATCTACATCCCATGATCCTGACTTCAATTATGAAATTCCAACTCAGTCACATAGAATGACTGAAGAGGAATTAAATGAACTTGTCTGAGACTTAGAACTCGTAAAGACCAAAGCAGTGCTCCTGGCTTCTCGACTTAGAGAGTGTAAGTATCTTGACGAGAATGTAAAGATCTCTTCATACAGAACACGCCAGAAGCCACTTGAACAATTTAAAAAAGGACATTTTATTCTGCAACAATATACAAGGTCAAATCTCTGCTATTAACATCCAACACCAACCAGAAGAGTGGTAATTATTTTTAAATTAATCGAAGTTCAATCTTAAGGCAGTGTTACTGATGTGACTGCATTTAGATACTTGATGGGAGTGCATTTATGTACTTACAAAATGTTCGAGACTATGTACAACTAAAATTAAGGAAGTTATTTTTATTTATTCCTAGATGAGAGAACTCTTCAAGGATAAAAACTTTTCGGAACTTCTGAAAATAAAATAAAAAAAAAGCATGAGAATCATTCAGAGCAGTTGCCTTAAATGTCTTGGGGAACCGGGCCCCAAACTACAGGTATTGTGTTACTAGCTTATCGTGAAATGGGGTGCAATATGTCATTAAAATCCATTTTCTCCACTCTCATTTGGACGTTTCCTCTGGAAAACTGTGGTGCAGTTTATGATGAACATTCAGAACATTTCACCAGACGTCGCATCATTTGAAATACGATACCAAGGCAAATATAATACATCTATGCTAGCTGACTATTGTTGGTGAGTGGTGAGAGATGTTCCCGAGGTTCATTACAGCAGACAAACTAAGAGGAAACGCTCTTAACTGAGGTAAGCTAGTCTTAATACTCAAAGATATTTTTAAAAATTACGAAACCACGGCTGACAATTCCATTGTCATTTTCGTGTTCGGCATGAAAAATTACATCGAAATCGGGTCATTTCAATTCCGTAACTGAAAAAAAAATGTTAAAATTTGTTGTCCACTGATCTTTAGTGATGAATCTGTTTCGGGATTGAGTTGTTTTCCATTCTAGTAATAATATTAATAATAATTTTATTTATATCGATGTTTAATGTTTACACATCTTTTTGTGCCTAAAGTTTTATTTTCCTTCTCCACTCCATGTCCTCCAGTCCTCTTGTTCTCAATCCAGTTCTTATTTCTTGCATCCACGAGTTCCAAGGTCTTCCGTTTCTTCTTTTTCCAGGTGGACACCATTCCAGCGTTTTCCTGGGTAACCATTCTTCTTGCAGTCTTCATACGTGCCCATACCATTTTCGAGTGTCATGCATCCCAAGCCTTGAGCATAACCCCTTATCAAGTGTCATATCCTTCCAAGACTTGAGCGAAAAACCCTTCTCAAATATCATGCCTTCCAAAGCAATGAATGTAAACCCTTCTCAGATGTCATGCCCACCCATGCCTTGAGCGTAAACCATTGCCAAGTGCCATGCCCTCTCAAACATTTAGCTAAAGCCTTCTCAAGCATCATGCCCTCTCGAGCCATGAGCGTAAACAATTCTCAAGTCTCACGCCATACCAAACCTTGAGCATAAAACCCTTCTCAAACGTTATACCCTTCAAATCCTTGAGCGTAGATCCTTCTCAAGCATCATTTCCTCCCATGTCTAGAGCGTAAATCATTCTCAAATCCCATGCCCTTCCAAGCCTTGAGCGTAAACACTTCTCAAACGTCATTCCTTCCCAAGCCTTGAGCGTAAAAACTTATAACAAAATCATGCCATCCCAAGCTTTGAGCGTATACCGTTCTCGGACAACATGCCATCAAAATCCTTGAGCGTAAACCCTTCTCAAACATCATGCTCTCCCAAAACCTTGAACGTAAACCCTTCCTAAACGTCACGCCCTCCAAAGCCTTGAACGTAATCCCTAACTAAGCGACATGTCCTCCCAAGCTTTGAGGGTATAACCTCAAGCGTCATGCTCTTCGAAACCTTGAGCGTAAACCCTCATCGATTGTCATGTACTCCCAAGCCTTTAGCGTTAACCTTTCTCAAGTGTCATGCCCTTCTAAGCCTTGAGCCTAAACTCTCCTCAAGTGTCATGCCCTTCCGAGTCTTCTACGTAAATCCTTCTCGAATTTCATTCCCTCGCAAGCCTTAAGTGTAAACCCTTCTCATGTATCATGTCCTTCCAAGCCTTTAGCGTAAACCGATCTCAAATGCCATGCCCTCCGAAACATTGAATGTAAACCCTTCTCAAGTGTAATGCCCTCACAAGCCATGAGCGCAAATCATTGTCAAGTGACATGCCCTGCCAAGCCTTTAGCGAAACCCCAAACGTCTTGCTCTCCCAAGCCTTGAGGGTAAACTATTCATAAGCGTCAAACTCTCCCAAGATTTGAGCGTAAACCCTTCTAAATCATCATGCCCTCCCAAGTCTTGAGCTTAAACCATTCTCAAACTAAACGCCCTACAAAGTCTTGTGCGTAAACCCTTCTCGGAAGTCATGCCCACCTAAGCCTTGAGCGTAAACCCTTCTCAAAACGTCATTACCTCCTAAGCCTTGACCGTAAACCATTCTTAAGCTTCACAACTTCCCAAGTCTTGAGTGTAAACCCTTCTCCAACGTCATGACCTCCAAAGCCTTGAGCGTAAACCATTCTCAATCTTCACGCCCTCCCAAGCCTTTAGCGTAAACCCATCTCAAATGTCATGCCCTCCCAAACTTTGAGAGTAAACCCTTCTCAAACGTTATGCCCACCCAAGCCTTGAGCGTATACCCATCTCAAACGTCTTGCCCTCCCAATCTTTGAGAGTAAACATTTCTCAAACGTCATGCCCTCCCAATTCTTGAGCGTAAAACCCTTCTCAAACGTCATGCCTTCCCAAGCCTTGAGCTAAACCATTCTCAAACGTTATGATCTCCCAAGCCTTGAGCGTAAACCCTTCTCAAGCCTTACGGCCCCCTAAGCCTTGAGCATAAACCTTTCTCAAACGACATACCCTCCAAAGCATTGAGCGTAAACAATTCCAAGTCTCACATCCTCTCAAGCCTTCAGAGTAAACTCTTCTTAAACGTCATGCCCTCCCAAGCCTTGAGTGTAAACCATTCTCAAGTCTCACGCCCTCCAATTCCTTGAGCGTAAATCGTTCTCAAACGTCATGACCTCCCAAGCCTTAATGTAAACTATTCTCAAGCCTCACGCCCACCTAAGTCTTGAGCGTAAACCTTTCTCAAAAGTCAGCTCAGGCAAACCTTGAGCATAAATCCTTCTCAAGTGTAATGCCCTCCCTTTCCTTGAGCGTAAAGCATTCTAAAATGTGATGCTCTGCCTTGCCTGGAGCGTATACCCTTCTCAAGTACCATGCCCTCCAAAGCCTTGAGCGTAAACCATTGTCAGGCGTCATGCCCTCCCAACCCTTGAGCGTAAACCCTTCTCGAGTGTCATGCCCTCCCAAGCCTTGAGCGTAAATGCTATTCAAGTTTCATGTCCTCCCAAGCCTTAAATGCAAATCCTTCTCAAGCGTTATGTCCTCCCAATTTTTGATCGTAAACCCTACTCAAGAGTTATGCTCACCCGAACATTTAACTTAAACCGTACTTAAGCGCTGTGCCCTCCCAAGCCTTGGGCATAAACCTTTCTCAAGTGTCATGTCCTCCCAAGCCTTGAGCGTAAAGCCTTCTTAAGCGTCATGCCCTCCCAAGCCTTGAGGGTAAAACCTTCTCAAGTGTCATGCCCTCCTAAGCTTTGAGCGTAAACCCTACTCATATGTCATGCCCTCCCAAGCCTTGAGCGTAAACCTTTCTAAGTGCAATGCCCTCCCAAGCTTTGTGTGTAAACCATCTCAAGCGTCATGCCGTCCCTAGCTTTGAGCGTAATCCCTACTCAAGTGTCATGCCCTCCCAAACCTTGAACGTAAACCCTTCTCAAGTCTTATTCCCTCCCCAGCTTTGACCGTAAACCTTCCTGAGTGCCATGCCCTTCCAATCCTCGAGCGTAATAATAATAATAAGAATAAGAATAATAATAATAATAATAATAATAATTAATAATAATAATAATATAAATATGATATATTAAACGAGATACACCAACTATCTGTAATAAAACAAAAGTTATAGCATTGAAAGGACATTCTCCGCTACGTGCAAAAATATATATAGGAAACAGAATAATAGATCAAGTAAACCACTTGAATTATCCGCGATATTATGTAACATATGATGTCGAAAATAAATTGAATAAAATCAGATACATGTGTGGAACAATTATAAATCTTTTAAATACATGAAGAGAGAAATAAAATTGAAATGTTACAAGGTTGTGGCTGTTCTTGTGTTATATGCTCGAAAAATTGGACTTTGACTAAATATCAATTTAAAAACTAGAATATGCAAAAATGTGTTTCTTGAGACACGTACAACATAAAAACATAGCAATATATTAGGAATGATCATAACATATATATCTTCATAGACAGAATAAAATAATAGGAACTAAATTGGTTAGAACACATTCAAAGAATGGATCAAGAACGTGTAAAAAAGTTATTTACATATGAGCAAGGGGGAATAGATGTGTGGGATGGCCAAGAGCACAATGGAGAGATCAGTTTTCTGCATTATTGAAGAACGAACCTATGCAGTTCAATCCGTGAAGATAATAATAATAATAATAATAATAATAATAATATTGTTTTTGTTAAGATAATGATGATTGAAATAAAGGCAATGGATTAGGCAGTTGGAATTCACGTGATTTGAAGTGCGGTACTTGAAAGAGAAATAACTGCACAGTATGGGTTTGGATTACGTAGAGTTACTTGTTAGAAGAATAGAGGTTATATAGTTTTAAGAGCTCCTTGGAGAAGCGCCTTATTGAAAGAAGAGACCTGGGAGATGCAAAGAAGAGACGAGGAAAAAGATAAAAAGAAAGCTCTTCCTTCTAGAGTCAGCAGTGACACAAGAAGAATCTTCTTCTATTTGTACCAAGTAAACAAGGAAAAACTCTAAGAGCAAATATCTATAAATTCGACAGAAATTAGATAAATCTTCAGCAAAAGTTCTGGAGTTTGTCGAGCCGATGTAGCAGGTACCTTAATGTCACTTTGTGATTGATATACACTCGTGATTTTCTCAAAATAAAACGAGAAGAAAAACAGAGTGTAAAATGATTTTACATAAAAATGTCGATAATGCACTTCACCGATTAAAAGTCTGTATACAGAGTGTTCGGAAATTCATATTACAAACTTTTAGGAATGTAGAGGAGACTGGGTAGATAACGTTTTGAATAGGAATCTTTGTCCGCAAAATTACGGATTTCGTGACACAGGAACAACAGGTTCGCATTAAGTGTTTGGATCACTCGCCTCAGCTGGGGATAAATCGATAGTAATTTAATGATTTATGAGTCAGTTAATTACATTTTGAAGCAGATTATTTTTGGGGTTGTCGCGTAGTCGCGTCCAGGATGTTGGAGAGGTGGCTACCCACCAGTTACATGCTGCCTTTCCAAGTTCTAGAAGTTCTTAACAAATATTTGCGTCGGCTCGTATAATGGTTATTCTTTTTTCAAGTTAATAGGATATTTTAACTTTAGGATTATATGAGATGATTAAATTACTAGGATCATCCGGGTTGGTTTTAGGTGTTGGTTATCTAGCTCTAGGGTTTGCATTAGAATTCCCTTCAAGGAGAACGGCAAGTATTTCGAAGACTTATGCCCCAAATGGAAGTCAATGATCAATCACGTTTCAATGAATTCTGTTTTAAACCAATCACAGTCGCGTTTCACCCGATATTTATCAATTAAGTTAATCATATTAAAGAAAGTTCTTCCTTTTTTTAAATATTCTAAACAGGTCAGAGCATTATTTTGCAGTGACTGACTCTCTAAGAAATGCGTTGAATATAGCAATTTATATATTAAGATGTAAGAATCATGGAATGCATGTACCTCCCACATTTTATATATAGTGCACGAATGTAACCAGATAACGCTTGCGAGATATAACTGAAACAATGTAGCAATTGATTATACCACAATAAAAAGAAACCACTGTTTGCACTTTCTTAAACGTATTATTTCCCAGATTTTACGTTCCAGAAAAATATAATTGACATATTTACATCATAGGACATCAAAAGTTAATTAATGACCTGTTATGTTGGTTATGTACAGTTTGGCGTGTTTCATTTTTTTCTCCAGGCTGTACAATAGCAGATCGGAAACGAAATGAAGATATACGAACAGAACTAATAAATACCTATTCAAGCTGTTATATATGATTGCACAATACAGAGACGAATGGATGGGCCACATTATTATTATTATTATTATTATTATTATTATTATTATTATTATTATTATTATTATTATTATTATTATTATTATTATCGTTGTATTTTTTGTTACTATATTTATAGTATAAATTGTTTGTACATGAAATCTAAATCTACACTGCAACTTTATAGGTAATTAACATTGTACATAGATATAATCTGTACTGTAAATATGTACTTGTATATTTGTGCTGGTTGAGTGGAAGAGAACTCTGCCAGAATAAATAATCATTATTAGTATTATTGGTCCACCGCTGTGGTCTCGAGGTAGCGTGCTGCCTTGTCACGCAGCGGACCTGGGTTCGGATTCCCGGTCGGGACAGGCTCCTGGATGAGATTTTTTCGGGGTTTTCCGCACCTGTAAGATAAATGACAGGACGCTTAGGGTCCAATGATGCCCGAAAATCATCCGTCCATCATCATAATCCTTATTATAATCAATTATCATCATCAAACCTAAAGGCACCCGAGATGTGGGCAGACCTAGAAAGAGATGGGCTGAAGTCGGAACGGGTCAACAGACCTAATCCATGAATGAAGATGATGATGATGATTATCATCATCATCGTCATCCTTCACCGGTGTGGAAAGCAACGGGAAGCTACCACACCTATAATTCCCTAGTAAAGTTGCAAAGCATAGTATTTTCGATTCCCGGTCGGGACAGGCTCCTCGGTGAGGTTTTTCGGGGTTTTTCCTCACCTGTAAGAAAAATGTCAGGAAGCTTATGGCCCAATGGTTCCCGAAAATCATCCGGCCATCATCATCATCCTTCACCGGTGTGGAAAGCAACGGGAAGCTACCACACCTTAATTACCTAGTAAAGCTGCAAAGCACAGCATAAATAAATAATAGTTTTAAAAAACTAAAAAAACACGCTTTATTAGAAAACCGAACTCAAAAATGAAAAATAATTTTATTTACAACACGCTTGAGATAAAATTAAAGTGGTCAACAAAAAAATAATCTCCAACACATATAGAATAAAACTAGAGTTATCAACAAAAAGAAAATAATTTTACCATCAAAAGCGTGGGGTGCTCTATATCAATTAATATATTTGATAATAAACAGATATTGGTAAACATAAAGTCTCTAAGAAGAAAATGTAAAAATCATAAAAAGCACCCCACGCTTTTGATGGTAAAATTATTTTCTTTTTGTTGATAACTCTAGTTTTATTCTATATGTGTTGGAGATTATTCTTTTGTTGACCCCTTTAATTTTATCCCAAGCGTGTTGGAAATTAAAATTATTTTTCATTTTTTTAGTTCGGTTTTCTAATAAAGCGTGTTGTTTTAGTTTTTTAAAACTATGATTTATTTTTTATTTTTTAGTTTTAATATTTTACAGAATAAGATAAAAATGTAAATATCTTTAAATTCGATACTATTATAGTATGAGCTAAAAGTATTACTCTTCTAAAAAAAAAAAAATCCTCCCCAGCCGGATTTGAACCAGCTACCTATGGATTACTGAAATTATATACCACTTAGTTTCACCGCTCTACCAACTGAGCTCTTACAACGATTGACTAAAAAGTCGACAAGTCTGCAACCTATTATACCAGTTTTGATTTTTTTGATTTTCTGATGATTCTGGGCAGGATTTTATAAATAAATATGAAATTATTGTAGTGTCGCGGGTCCTTTACAAGTACACAAAGTTTCAAATCGATCCAATGTTTCTAAATGGGTGAAAATCGTGTTCAAAGATTCCGTTACATAAATACAAAGACACTTTTTTTGATTTTCTGATGATTCTGGCCAGGATTTTAGAAAATAAATATGAAAATCATTGCATTGTCACGGGTCCTTTACAAGTATACAAAGTTTCAAGTCGATCCAATGTTTCTAAGTGGGTGAAAATCGTGTTCAAAAATTCCGTTACATAAATACAAAGACACTTTTTCTGTTTTTCTGATGATTCTGGTCAGGATTTTAGAAAATAAATATGAAATTATTGTATTGTCACGGGTCTTTTACAAGTATACAAAGTTTCAAGTCTATCCAATATTTTTAAGTGGGTGAATATCGTGGTCAAAAATTCCGTTACATAAATAAAAAGACACTTTTTTTGATTTTCTGATGATTATGGCCAGGATTTTAGAAAATAAATATGAAATTATTGTATTGTCACGGGTCCTTTACAAGTATACAAAATTTCAAGTCGATCCAATTATTTTAAGTGGGTGAAAATCGTGTTCAAAGATTCAGTTACATAGATAGATAGATAGATAGATAGATAGATACAGGTCAAGCTAATATAAAGCGTGTAAAATGCTATGATTGCAGTGAAAGACCTGCCCGCGGGCAGAATTACTATGGATGGATGGATTATTATTATTATTATTATTATTATTATTATTATTATTATTATATTTCCAGACTATTATATTTTGAGATAGCGTATAACTTATAATAATAATAATAATAATAATAATAATAATAATAATGCCATTGGCACTACCGAACCCGGAGGTTCATAGGATAAGAGCACTCCATAAATCTCAATCTTAAGCTAATATTTTCCAATCATCTCCTTATAATTTAAAGCCAACAATACATGGTTAATTGTGTTCTCCCACCTCATTCCTGGTCTATGAACGGGGTCGTTCTCTCTGATATTCTTACAAGAAAATAACAAGTCCCTCGTTCATTCTCCATTCGTGCCACTTGTCGTGCCTATCGCAGTCTATGAGACTTAATTGTGTTAATTATATTTAATTTCCCATATATATAATATAGCTCATTGTTACGTAGTTTTCTGCATTCATCTGTCTCTATGTCTCTCTTTAGTCCAATTTTTTTTCTAGAACTTCATTTTCAAATAATTGTATTTTTTCCTCCTCCCCGTGACAACTAAATCTTCAAGGACTATAATGCGGAACGAGGGGTGTTGAGTTTACATGCAGGTGGAATCCTCGAACACTACTACTTAGTAATGGCGTGGCGAGTGTTGTACCGTTGTACTACACATAACAAATTAGATTAATGGTACAGATACCCGCTATCGAGCAGGACTATTACACTCATATGACGTCACACTAGTTTTAAATGATATATTAGTTTTATATGTTACATTACTTTTATATTATGCTTACAGCGCTTTTCCAAACTGTGTTTTCGGAGTGTACAGTACAAGGTAGACTCGCATGGCATTCGACTCACCCGGGGAAAATAGACCGATTTGATCTATACATAGGCTACTTGGAAAAATGGTATCCACGAAGCCATGAAAGGAGAATAATTGGAAAAAAAAAAAAAAAGGACTGCCTAGACAAATGAAAAGGAAATTGAAACAGGAAAATTACGCTATCTGTAATAATAATAATAATAATAATAATAATAATAATAATAATAATAATAATAATAATAATAATTGTATTTATTCTAGCAGAATTAAAGCCTTCTATTCCACAAAACTAGCAGAAATATACTTACTTAATACTTAATACAGGTTTTCCACTTTACAGCAGTTCGCCCTTGATTCCTGCTTTCCAGAGATTCCTATCTTCCCATTGTCCTTCTTCCATACCCCTCTTCATCATTGCATCATATATTCCCTCATACCATGCTCTTCTACTTCTCCCCCTCTTCCTTCTACCTGGTACCATCCAATCCAGCACCTGTTTAGGCCATTGGTCTTCCGACATCCGTTGTACGAGTATATGCCAATACCACTGTAGAGCTCTATTTGTTATCCTATCGATAACAGTTTCTTGTGCATCCATTTCTTGTCTGATATATATGTATTTCGAATATGTTGTAGCCTAGATATTCTCATACTTCTTCGTAATCCATCCATTTCTGTCGCCAAGATTCTTTTCTGCATCCTTTCATTTATTGCCCAGCTTTCTGATCCATATGTAAGTATACTTTCTATTATTGTCCGTATAATCTCTTTTTTTTCTGGTCAAATTTCTGTTCCATAAAAGATGATTCAGGGATCTAATCGCCTTCCTTACACCATTTACTCTGTTAATAATATATTTTTCACAAGTACCAGATTTATCTATTAAAGATCCAAGATATTTAAATTCTTCAACACATTTAATTATATCATATTATTTATTTGTAGGTCTTCTGAATTTCCTCCGATTACCATATATTCTGTTTTAACATAATTTATCTTCAGTCCACCTACCTCAAATGCATCGACCAACTTTCTGATCATATATTCTATATCTTCTTCATCTTGTCCTATTATAATCTTGTCATCAGCGAATAATAAATTGTGCAGTAAATGGCCATTTATGTTGATTCCCATTTCCCTACATAATTTATTCCATTTCATTAATACATCTTTTAAATATATCTTGAACAATGTTGGTGCATCCCGCATCCTTGTCTTAATCCTTTTGTTATATCAAATTCTGAGGATACTCTATTTCCAACCTTAATACTTGCTTTACAATCACGCATTCTTTTTTATAAAATGTACAAGATATTTAGGTATTCCAAACTTCTCCATTGCCACCCAGAGCTTGTTGATGGGTACAGAGTCATACGCCTTTTCCAGGTCTATAAATGCCACATGTACTTCTTTTCCTTAAGCCAACATCTTTTCTATAATGATCTTGCAGAAGATTTCCGGGCTGTTGGCCGTAGTCTTGAGGCTTGTAGTTCCCCAACGTTTCGCCAGAGACTGCGTCCGGCATTCTCAGTCTCAAGACAACCCATGAGGATGCCGGACGCAGTCTCTGGCGAAACGTTGGGGAACTACAAGCCTCAAGACCACGGCCAACAGCCCGGAAATCTTCTGCAAGATCATCATAGTAACTCCGGCCGTGTAAGTCAATATATCTTTTCTATAAGCCTACAATTATACATATCCGAAAACTGTTTGCCTACACGTACCCTACTCTTTGTGTCATTTAGGCACATTCAAATAAGTATAATTTTTTTACCAATTCCGAACTCCAGCAGGATACTACATAACCTGTCCCTCTTAAGTTTTAATCGCATGTCTTTTTGTAGTCTACATATTATGATACAAATAAAAATACCAAAAAAACGTTAAACTGAAAAAAATATATAAAACTGTTATTCTACCAGTTATATTATATGGATGAGAAACATAGACTCTTACTTTAAGGGAGAAAATAAGATTACGGTATTTTTAGAATAAAGTTCTTAGAATTTTTTTTGGACCAAAGAGAGATGAATAGACAGGTGAACGAAGAATACTACATAACAGAGAACTACATGGTCTTTATAGGAAGCCAGATATAATAAGAACAGTTAAGTTTCATAGACTTCGATGGACAGGAAATGTGATACGAATAGGGAATGAAAGACGTGCATGGAAGCTTCTTGTAGGAAGACCAGAGGGAAAACGCCCAGTTGGAAGACCAAGAGTGAGGTGGGAGACTAATATTAACATGATTTGAGGATGTATATACAGTATACAGGGAATGATTGCAAAACATTAACTCAGGATAGGGACGTGTGGAGAGCTTATGTCCGCGCGGCCAAGAACATGCGGGTTCGATAGTGCTAGTGAGTTAGTTAGTTAATTAATTAACATCATTGGCACTCAACCGTACAAACTTTCGCTTTGTAGCATACTACCTTAACCAACTAACATAAGACGTGAAAGAGACATAGTATTTAATAAAATGGAATTCGTGATAGTTTGCCCTCAACTCTAGATGTGTATTATTGTGGAAGAAAATATTGGACAGAATGTGGAGTGGAGTCACGTCTCAAGATTATGTTGAGGAGGATCTTGACAAAGAAGACTGACTGGTTGGCTTGTAGCTTAAGAACTTAAGTCTGGAACACGCCCGGAGGCTACAGGCTTAATATTCTAACTGCTCCATACTATTACTGAATGTACTAACTACATTTAACCGCATGAGTTAACTTGAAACTCGCAAACTACTTTCAGAAAGGAATAAGGGGGCTGCAGGGAGTTTCATTACACGCAATAATAGAAGGTAGCTGCATTCCAGCTTCAAGCAGGCCTACTCTAATGTTAACGAGGCTGCAAAGACATCCTTTCGCACAGTGTTATAGGCACAATTTTCAAAGTGATTTACAATCAAAATTAGAGGAGGCAGTAGGGAAGAGAGATAAACTGTAGCTCGTAATTAGTTGAAATAATAAAATTAGTACCTTTAATACCAATCTCCTCAACATTGCAATTCATTAAAAGTATGTAGATCTTTCAGTACCAATCTTGCTGCTGCAGATGCAAGAAGTAGTTTTGAAAGGCCTTTACAATTTTAATGAATTTTAATGTTGAGGACGACTGAAATCTCAGGTACTAACTAACTCATTAACTCACTGGCACTATCGAACCCGAGGTTCATGGCCGCGCAGACATAAGCTCTCCATACATCCCTACCCTTAGCTAATGTTTTCTAATCATCCACTTTATAATCTACTTCCCTCAAACCATACTTAATATTATTCTCCCATATCATTCTTGGTCCACTAACTGGGCGTTTTCCTCTGGTTTTCCTACAAGAAGCATCCATGCACGTCTTTCATTCCCCATTCGTGCCACATGTCCTGACCATCGCAGTGTGCGAGACTTAACTGTTCTTATTATATTTGGCTTCCTATAAAGACCATGTAGCTCACTGTTAAGAAGTTTTCTCCATTCACCTGTCTGTTCATCTCTCTTTGGTCCATAATTTTCCTAAGAACTTTATTCTCAAATACTCGTAATCTCCTTTCCTCCCTTAAAGTAAGAATCCATGTTTCGCATCCATATACGATAACTGGTAGAATAATAGTTTTATATATTTTTAGTTTAACGTTTTTTGAAAGGAGCTGGGACGTCAAAAATCTCTGTAATGCATAATAGCACGCATTTCCGGAATTAAGCCAATGTTTAATTTCTTTGTGCATGTCATTCCTATTTATGATTATTGTTCCTAGGTACGTATTTGAATTCAGCCACTTCCTCAAAATTTCCCTCGTTTGTCATTTGCTGTCCAGTTCTAATTTTATTTTAACTTATTACAAAACAACCTCAACATTGGTTCAGTATGAATTTTAAAAGTATTGAAATATCAGCCCATAATAAAAAATAGTTATATCTGTTATTATAATGCATAATTAATTATTTTATATCAATTAATGATTTTTTTAAATTCCATTAACACAGTTTAACCTCTCACCTTATAGGTACTTTTAAAGTCACACGCCACCCGGGCCTTACAGTGGCATGACCTGTCGGGAGAGGGATTTTAATTATGGATCACATATGGATCTTTTACCATACAACGATATGTAGAGCTTTCCCGAATAAGTGATCAACACTATGTCAGTGCCTTCTCCGAGACAACACAACATTAAGGCAAAACACTCCATTCACAAAAACACACATTCGTACTAGGCCTATACATGGCGAATATGAAAATGATCTTGGCCAGATGGACAGTTTGGGCCTTAAAATTTCTTATAATTGATCATGCTGGTGAGGAAAATCACAGAAAAAAAAAACACCATCCAAAAAACCTCTCCGTATTTGAGATCGAACTCGGTCCCATTGCGTTCGATGCAGCGATGTTACCCAATTCACGGTGGCGGACAAGTTAGCCTAATTAAAGCAAATTGCTTTATTTCTTCATTTCTTATCCTTAGTTCAAGCTCTCCTCTTCAGGTATTTTGACGAGTCATTTAGCCACCCGGGCCTTAGTGTGACAAGGCCTGTCGGGAGAGAACGTTTAAACTTTGGATCATATACAGAACATATTTTTTAACAACAGATGTATATAGAGGCCTCACCGAATGGGACAACATCTCAATGCAAGGGCCACCGCGAGAATGCATGAACACGCAATTCACTAATACACTAAAAAGTGCAAATATGATATGGATTGTAGTGGTCACATGGTATTCGGGGACTACTTTGGCCTTAAAATGTCCTTACATTAGTTTTACAAGTGAGAAAACAACCCGAAAAATCCTCGTCCTCCAGAATCTTGTCCCGACCGGGGATCGAATCCGGGCCCGCTGTTCTGAGACGTCTTTTCCATTAGACTGCGGTGAAAAATCAAGGGTACAATTAACATTTAAACATGTAGGCTTATATATATATATATATATATACTTACATATTTTTATATATGTGTTAAAACATTATGATATTGTCATAGATATTAAAGTATTGACCGTCGCATGCTCATCTTTTGTAATACATGCTCCAAAAATGACGAAACAATCTTGCAATACATTACTTTTAGATAAAACTAATGTCTGTAGCACTTCCTGTCAAGAAATAAGTGATGCACCGTCAGCGCTTGATAAATTCCTCCCTCCATGTCTCTATCTCACATTATATACTGAAACACAACCTTGACTGTCGAGGTCAAAAGGTGATGCTGAGTCAGAAAAATGTATGTATACAAAAATATCGCTTATTCCATTTCGGTTATTGCGTATCTTTCTTAGAAAGAATCAGGACTACATACAGCGTTGCCAAAACAGCAGTTTTTCCATCAAATGTAGTTTTATTATTATTATTATTATTATTATTATTACTATTATTAATGTTATTATTATTATTATTATTATTATTATTATTATTATTATTATTATTATTATTATTATTATTATTATTATTATTATTATTATTATTATTATTATTATTATTATTATTATTAAAGTTCGGAAATTCAACAAAGCCTATGTGGATAGAAATGAATTTCATAAGGAGAGCTAAATTAGAAAAAAATAAGAAATGCTGTAACACGAGAAAAAATGAATATTATATATTCAATAGCAGATTATATAAGATATAAGCAATTTAGTTGGTATGGGCATGTACGACGAATGCAAGAAGAAAGGTTACCCAGGAAAACATTGGAATGGTGTCCACCTGGAAGAAGAAGGAAAGGAAGACCTCGAAATTCGTGGATGCAAGAAATAAGAACTAGAATGAGAACAAGAGGACTGGGGGGCCTGGAGTGTATAGACAGAGACGATTGGAGAAAGAAAATAAAACTTTAAGTACAGGAAGATGTGTAAACATTAAAAATCTGTATATAAATAAATAAATTATTATTATTATTATTATTATTATTTAATTAATAAATATGGATTTTCATCAAGTAAACACCAACTCAACTGATTATTATTATTATTGTTATTTCTGTTATTTAAACAGGTATCCTCAACCAAAATATACAATCTTTTCTTCCACACTTCCCGGTCTTGCCTGTCTGTTTCTGTCATACTTTCTCTTCTTCACGTTTTCTTGAAATCCCTCTATCCCCATTGGCTTTGGTCTACCATGTTTCCAATTTCCAAGAGGTATCCATTTCAATACTTCTTTCTTTGTTCCTGTGTCCATTCTTCTCATTATATATCCATACCATCTTAGTTGTATTTCTTCAATATCTTGTAACAATATCGTTTTCTGCATTAATTATTTCTCTTATTGTATTATTTTATATTTTATATAATTTTGATATACTTGCCGATATTCTTAAAATGTCATTTCTGTTTCATTATTATATTATTATTATTATTATTATTATTATTATTATTATTATTATTATTATTATTATACTTACTTACTCACTGGCACTATCGAACCCGTAAGTTCATGGCCGCGCGGACATAAGTTCTCCATACATCCCTATCCTGAGCTAATGCTTTCCAATCATTCCCTGTATAATCTACTTCCCTCAAATCATAGTTAATGTTGTTCTCACACCTCATTCTTGGTCTACCAACTGGGTGTTTTCCCTCTGGTTTTCCTACAAAAAGCTTCCATGCACATCTTTCATACCCCATTCGTGCCACATGTCCTGCCCATCGCAGTCTACGAGACTTAACTGTTCTTATTATATCTGGCTTCCTATAAAGACCACGTAGTTCATTGTTATGTAGTCTTCTCCATTCACCTGTCTGTTCATCTCTCTTTGGTCCAAAAATTTTCCTAAGAACTTTATTCGCAAATACTCGTAATCTCCTTTCCTCTCTTAAAGTAAGAGTCCATGTTTCGCACCCATATAATATAACTGGTAGAATAATAGTTTTATATATTTTCAGCATAACTTTTTTTGAAAGAAGTTGGGACATCAAAAGTCTCTGCAATGCATAATAGCATGCATGGTATCTTTACCTTGTCGTGGTGGAGTGGCTTGCTTGCTTGAATGATCCTGAGAGCTATGCCGGCGGTAGCATTGCTGCCGATAGGGTTACCCATGCCGGACTGGTCGAAGGTGTTAAGCCAGACGAAAAAAGTACCTTGGGCGAAAAGAGTGACGATCTTTCACCGTAAAAATACAAACGTGAAAAAATGCGGACATGGGTTCATCTGGGGTAAAAATTTCCGGAGGTCAAATAGTCCCCCATTCGGTTCTCCGGGCGGGGACTACTTCAGGGAACCCATGACAAAGGCTCATTATTATTGTTATTATTATTATTATTATTATTATTATTATTATTATTATTATTTACAGATGTACAATAGGTTAAAACAGGGAAATGCGCCATTTCCTCTACTATTCACTTTTCTACTAGAATATACCATCAAACCTTAAGAAGAGGAAGAAGGCCTACAACTCAATGGTATTAATAAGCTGTTAGTTTATGCTGATGTATTATTAGACGATATCGAGTAATATTAATAAATTTAGGCTAAAAGTAAACATGAATAAAACTAAATATAATGTCAAATATAGAAATAGCCCTACATTAAATAATGGAAATGGACAATATTTATGACAAAATGGAGAAATTAAAAAAATGGTCGAATTCAAAAAGACTACGTAGGAACAATCATTACAATCGGGAATGAGGTGCTCAGAGAAATTAAACATAGGCTCAATTCTGGAAATGTATTTTATTATGCAATGCAGAGACTCTTGTCGTCCCAACTTCTCTCAAAAAATAGTAAAGTGAAAATATATACAATTGTTATTCTCCCTGTTATATGGGTACAAAATACGGATTCTTACTTTAAGGGAGGAGAAAAGATTATGAATATTTGAGAATAAAGTCTTTAGGAAAAATTTTGGACCAAACAGAGATGAACAGACAGGCGAATGGAGAAGACTAAATAGCGAGATCTTTATGGAATAAAAAGGTGTAATAATAACGGTTAAGTTTCGATATTATCATAGGCAGGAAATGTGACGCGAATGGGGAATGAAAGAGGTGTATGGATATTCCTTGTAGGAAAACTAGAGGGAAAATGTCCAGTGGGTTGGCCAAGAATGAAGTGGGAGAATAACATTAACCGCGATTTGAGTAAAGTAGATTGTACAGGGTATGATTGGAAAACATCAGCTCAGGATAGGGATTTATGGAGAGGTTATGTCCGCGTGGCCATGAACTTACATGTTCGATAGTACCAGTGAGTCAGTTTGTTATTATTACAGTATTTGCAGATAGTTACAACTGGCGTTGTTTCTCTGTTCCCAGTTTCCATTTCCTTCTGTCTAACCAGTCCCTGTCATTCAACCCCCTTCCTTTCCTGGATATCATTCTTTCAATTGTGCTTAGATCGTCCCAATCTCTCCCTAGTGGTTCCATTCTAACAAGGGAACTGTCAACAATTACATGCCGAAACCTGCTTTGAAATTTCTTCCAGAGAAGCATTGAGATGTACAGAAGCCGCTAAAATCTCTAATTTAAACTATTTTTTATAAGCCCATGTTTCCCTTAACAGAGATTTAGGCGCTCTTCCCCTACAGGGAAGAATTTGAACCATACTAATTTAGTTACACTTGTTTTTGTATAGATGTCATTTGAGTGGTCCTTGGTCAGCATTCTGCCTCATACTGACATCTAGGAAACCAAGGTAGTACTAGGACGGGAAAAGTCGGTAAATTTTGCTTAGAGGACTTTTCATTCAGGCTTAAGGATTTTTTACGAACCTGAAAATCTTCAGACTCGGGACCCACGGCTTAAAGTCCCTCTCCTGGTGCATCATTACCATCATCATCGCCTCTCATATATATCATCAGGACAGCGTAAATCCGCCTTCCAGGCGCCCCAACCTCAGAAGTGTATTACAATAACGCCATGTCAGGAAAGAATACCAGAATGTCGAAATGCCAACGTGGTGGCATAATATTATAATTTGGTGATTTTAAATATTGTTATGTTGCTTATTAAATACTCCACTGCAAAGTACAGTTCCTTATTCAAGAGACGAGTTACGAGGACTGAAGAAGAAAGTTGTCCATTTTACACTTTTTTCTAATTTAATAATAATAATAATAATAATAATAATAATATTTATTTTGACATGATAAAATCATGGAAGCAAATGAAGACTGGGGAATTAACTTAGGAAATATAGTAATAAAAACAGTAGCCTTTGCAGATAACCAGATTTTAATAGCAAAAACAGAGGACAAACTACAAATATAAACTAAATGAAATATCAAAAAAATACAACATGGAAATATCATCAGAAAAATAAAAACAATGGCCTTCAAGGGCGCTCATCCAGTTCAGACAAAGATAATATTAGAAAATAAACCAATAGAACAAGTGGTACGATATAACTTCCTAGGTTGCCATATATCATACACAGCGGAAACAGATATTAATAACAAACTAAATAAATTTAATGATATAACAGGAACATTAAAAAGAACTTTGAAAAATAAAGCCAGGGAAGACTCTATTATGAAACTATACAAGACAATGGCAGTGCCTATTATTACTTATGGATCCGAAACATGGACAGTGACTACACAACAATCTGCCAGAATACAAGCTGCTGAAATGAAATTCCTCAGACCAATAGCAAGATATCAAAGAACAGACAAAAAACATAACACAGAAATAAGACAACTAAAAGTAGAGGAATTAAACACAACAATAGTGAAATACAGAACAAACTGGAAAGAACACTTGGCAAGGATGAATGAGATTAGAATACCAAAAGTAGCATACAGCTATTCACCACGAGGAAGAAGAAGTTTGGGAAGACCAAGGAAAAGATGGAAACAGCAGCAATTTGGAGCCGGAACAAGCTAGTAAATATGCCTAAACCGTGAAGAAGAAGAAGAAGAAGAAGAAGAAGAAGATTAATAATAGTAATAACAATTATAGAATAAGAGAAATTATGAATGTAGAAAAAGGATATTGTACAAGAGATTGAAGAAATCTAACTAAGATGGTTTGAACATATAATGAGAAGAACGGACACAGAAACAAACAAAGAAATATTGAAATGGATACCTCCTGGAAAAGGGAAACGTGGTAGACCAAAGCAAACGTGGATAACGGAATTCAACACAACATGAAAAAGAAAAATACGACAGACACGCAAAACGGGGAAGTGTGGAAGAAAAATAATATATTTTGGTTGAGGATACCTGTGTAAATAACAGAAACAATCCTGAAATAAAATAATAATAATAATAATAATAATAATAATAATAATAATAATAATAATAATAATAATAATAATAATGACGGGACATTTCGAGGTAAAAGTACAAGTTACACACTTATTTCTAATTTGAATGTTTTCCTTGAAAATATCGAATTTTTGGCAGCGCTTAGGGAGTTTTGGCAAACCAAGTTGGTAAAATTGTCTGCCTTGAATACATTTGCGCATTTAGGGTCATGAGCGTGTTATTACATTTTCCGCTCTTAGGAATGTATTTCTAACAAAACGATAAACTCTTGCGAATGTAGAAAAACATTACATTCATGTCTCTCGTAAAAATAGAAGATTGGCATCTATGCATTATATCATTTTAATATTTACAAACCGAGAAATGAAATTTTGATGCAGGTTAAAAGCTGCTACGAGATGGAGCTGTTAATTCTTCATGAGTACCAGAAGCACTTTACAAAAATATTTCTGTCATTGCAAATTGTTTAGGAATAAATTATTAAAAAGTACCGATCTGACAGACACGAAAGATTCCCCAACATTATGATAACTAACTAACTCACTAGCGCTATCGAACCCGTAGGTTCATGGCCGCGCGGACATAAGCTCTCCATACATCCCTATCCTGAGCTAATGTTTTCCAATTATTCCCTGCATAATCTACTTCCCTCAAATCACAGTTAATGTCATTCTTCCACCTCATTCTTGGTCTACCAACTGGGCGTTTTCCCTCTGGTTTTCCTACAAGAAGCTTCCATGCACGTCTTTCATTACCCATCCGTGCCACATGTCCTGCCCATCGCAGTCTACGAGACTTAACTATTCTTATTATATGTGGCTTCCTATAAAGATCATGTAGTTCACTATTAGGTAGTCTTCTCCATTCACCTGTCTGTTCATCTCTCTTTGGTCCAAAAATTTTCCTAAGAACTTTATTCTCAAATATTCGTAATCTCCTTTTCTCCCTTAAAGTAAAGTTCATGTTTCGCATCCATATAATATAATTGGTAGAATAATAGTTTTATATATTTTCAGTTTAACGTTTTTTGAAAGTAGTTGCGATGTCAAGAGACTCTGTAATGCATAACAGCACACATTTCCAGAATTGAGCCTATGTTTAATTTCTTAGTGTAACTCATTCCTATTAGTGGTTATTGTTCCTAGGTATTTGAAATGTTCAATAAATTGTAATAGATATAAATCCAGATATTCATTATTTCCTCTTTATATCCTTGTGAAAGAGCTTTTCTCTCTCTCTCTCTCTCTCTCTCTCTCTCCCCAGTAGTCTATCGTTACATGTGATAGTAGTTACAATGCTGACTCTGTTTCCGAGGTTCGCGAGTTCATTCCGGATCGGGATCGATGCATTTTTCAGGACTTGGAAATTCTGAGTATGTTATTCTGGGAGGGAATTAAAGCCATTGATCCTAGACTTTACTTGACGCCTGAAAGAAAAAGTGTCCTTAACAAAATTAATCAATCCATTCACACTCAGATTTGATTTGCGACATATTATGATGACCTCACATGATAAAGAGCATAGTTAACTCTTAAATTGTCTCATGTAAGTTATTTAATTAAAATGTGTCGGACCGCAGTGAAAATAAAATCATGTTATACGACTGAGTTATTTTTTAATATTGCGTAATTCGAGCCAATTTTAATAATTTCTACTTGACATTTGTTTTATTGTTTTAATAGAAAATAATTAAATTATCCCTGGCTGTCATCTGTACGGAAATTAACGTAACTGATTTAAGCTTGGTCAAGAAACTCTCCGCTAGTGGAACACCCATGTCTCTATATAGGGACGTATGGAGTGTGTGTGTATATATATATATATATATATATATATATATGATATGAAAAGAAAAATGAATGCTTGAGTCGGGATTTGAACCCGAGTCTCTAAACTCTGTACGTTTAGCGCTCTAACGACCTGGGCTACCCAAGAATTCCAACACAAACATACATTTTTCTTACACATGTAGTATTCTCAATTCACACGAGGTAGCGGAAATTTGTTCCGACTGACATCTAGTGGCTAACATAACAATTAAGCAAATTTTTAATGAGAATATTTACTTTATAGCAGTAACGCTTGCATATATAGATGTTTTAACTATATTTTGACATTTGGCATATATATATATATATATATATATATAATCACAAAAAAAATGAAGACATCTTAGAAGAATTACACATGGAATCTTTAGAAAACAAAATTTCTGATTATAAGTCAAGATGGATACAACATGTTCATCGAATGGAAGATCACAGAATACCCAAACTAATGTTAAGATATCAACCTGCAGGAAGAAGAAGACCAGGACGTCCACTCAAAAGACTTCTGGATGGTGTTTCTCTTGAGGCCGAAACAGGTCAACAAATGGCCTAAATTCGTGAATGTACTATGATGATGATGATGATATAATTTTTTCGCAAACAAACTGAAGACTTTCTTATTAACTAACAAAAAGAACATTTTCAATTCTTATCCGAATTAGGGCTGGGTCGAGGGATGAGATGCGATGAAGCCCCTTACATTAGAGGTCTGTATGTGTGTGTGTGTACCACAACATAGTATGTAAGTACAGTGTTAGTGTTGAAGCCAACGGTCGCCATGTCAAGATGTTCTTGTTAGTGGAAGCTATAAAAAACAACATAACCTACCACACAAGTAGAGTTGAAAGTGTGTTGTGTTGATGTTTTGCTTGTGGTGGAGACACAGCACGTTGAGATGCAAAACGTTATTGGTCCCAACTTACAATCCCTTAAAGTCTGTAATGGGAATTTAGATACATCCTGTATATAACGTGCCACCTATTTTGCAATCGATTCATTTACATATGTTACAGCCAAAAAGTTACAGAAGTAAAAGTGATAATTTTACATTAAGATGAAACTCCTAATTAAGAATATGACAATTAAAATGATGGCAGTGGTCTAGTTTTTAAATTATCAAGATGCCTATTGTTACTGCGTATGCTGTGAATATTGATAGTCAGTGTGAAGTTCAAGTAAACACCCTTAGAGGAGGGGAGGCAGTGACAGCTGTCTAATATAGATAAGATTTATCTTACAGGGTATGTGTTTACCTCAACAGGTTGTGAAATCAGTTGTAATGGAATTTCGTTAGTGAACAGTGGTTCGTGCCTTGGTGTATAAGTTATATAGATGTGCAGTTTTATCGTGCAGAATACATGTGTAATAAGTCTATATTTTCTGAGATACATTTTTTTAAATTATGCGCAGAGATATGATTGCAGATGCGTACTATTATGCATTGCAGAGACTCTTGATATCCCAACTCCTTTCAAAAAATGTTAAACTAAAAATATATAAAACTATTATTCTACCAGTTATATTATATGGGTGCGAAACATGGACTGTTACTTTAAGAGGGGAAAGGAGATTACAAGTATTTGAGAATAAAGTACTTAGGAAAATGTTTGGACCAAAGAGAGATGAACAGACAGGTGAATGGAGAAGACTACTTAAACAATGAACTACATGACCTTTATAGGAAGCCAGATATAATAAGAACATTCAAGTCTCATAGACTGCGATGGGCAGGACATGTGGCACGTATGGGGAATGAAAGACTTGCATGGAAGCTTCTTGTAGAAATGCCAGAGGGAAAACGCCAGTTGGTAGACCAAGAATGAGGTGGGAGAATAACATTAACTATGATTTGAGGGAAGTAGGTTATACAGGGAATGATTGGAAAGCATTAGCTCAGGATAGGGATGTATGGAGAGCTTATGTTCGCGCTGCCATGAACCTACGGGTTCGATAGTGCCAGTGAGTAAGTAAGTAAGATATGATTGCAGTGTAATAAAGGCTAAAATGCCACGAAATTGTGTGCATAATCCACCTAACTTCTGTTATATTTGAGGAAATATGACGTTCGCATCGCAAAAGCGACATATAACTCCATTTATTAAGAAAGCGTACCAATCTTTATTTCGGGTGAAAATTAGAGAATCTTGACAAACATTTTGCTCTACATATTTGCTACAATGGCATGTTCTGCAAATAGTAGTGTCTGGTTGAAAATAAAGAATAAATCCCCATGATTTGGAGAGAACGAACTAATCATGTAAGTGATTGTTATTTGTGCATGGTCCCACCAGTTAATTTATTCCGAAGAAGAAGAGGTCAGCCATGAATTATCCCAATTTACCTTCAGCTATTCGTCGGTGCCACACTCTAAAGAGCTTCTTATTCCTATGATATTGATTCAGACGATAAAACGAAATCCAGCACTTCAAACGAAATACCCAAACCATCCACATCTCATGATCCTGACTTCAATCCTGAAATTCCATCTCAGTTACACAGAAGGAGTCAAGAGGAATTATATGATTTTGTCCGAAACTCGGAACTCTCAAAGGCCAAAGCAGAGCTCCTGGCTTTGCGACTTAGAGAGTTTAAGAATCTTGGCGAGAATGTAAAGATATCTGCACATAAAACACGCCAGAAGCCACTTGAGCAATTAAAAAAATGGCATTGTATTCTGAAACAATATACAAGTTCTAATGTCTGCTAGAAACATCCAATACAGACCAGAAGAGTGGCGATTATTTTTAAATTCATCAAAGTTCAATCTTAAGGCAGTGTTACTGATGTGAGTGCACTTAGGTACTTACTCACAACATTTCCGAGACTAGTACAACTAAAATCAAGTAAGGTATTTTTATTGGTTCCTTGGTCAGAGAACTCTTCAAGGACAAACACTTTTCGCAACATTTGAAAACAAAAGTAAAAAAATGCATGGGAATCATTCAGAGTAGTTACATTAAATGTCTTGGGGAACCACGGGGCCACAAACTACAGACAATGAGTGGACAATATATCACTAGATTATCGTGAAATGGGGTGCAATTTGTCATTAAAAAGACATTTTCTCCACTCTCCTCTTTTGGACTTTTTCCTGGAAAACTGTGGTGCAGTTTCTGATGAACACGGGGAACATTTTCACCAGATGATCTCATCATGTGAAAGACGATACCAAGGCAAATAGAAAACATCTATGCTAGCTGATTATTGTAGGTCAGTTGTGAGAGATATCCCTGAAGTCCAATACAGCAATCAAGCTAAAAGGAAACACCCTTAACTGAGATAAGCTAGTCTTAATATTACCAGATTTAAGAAGACATTTTATTTTACTCAAATATATTTGTCAAAATTACAAAAAAAACTGGACCACTACTGACAATTTCATTGTCATTTTCGTATTCAGCACGAAAAAATACATCGAAATCTGGTCATTTCAATTCCGTAACTGACAAAAAGTTAAAATTTGTTTTCCAGTAAGATATTCTAATCAAATGCATGTAAGGTTTGAAGTACTCTAGATTAATATATATATATATATATATATATATATATATCCATAGTAATTCTGCCCGAGGACAGGTTTTTCACTGCAATCATAGCATTTTTAATGCTAGGCTTTCCTGCTTTACTAGGGAATTATAGGTGTGGTAGATTCCCGTTGCTTTCCACACCGGTGAAGGATCATGAGGATAATGATAAGGATGATGATGATGGCCGGATGATTTTCGGGAAACATTGGGCCTTACGCTTCCTGACATTTGTCTTAGAGGTGAGGAAAAACCCCGAAAAAACCTCACCCAGGAGCCTGTCCCGACCGGGAATCGAATCTGGGCCCGCTGCGTGAAAAGGCAGCACACTACCTCGAAACCACAGCGTTGGACTATGTATATATATATATATATATATATATATATATATAGGCCTATTTAATGTCATTACTGCCATATTATCCTACAATATGCATATGTGGTATTTCTTTGTGTAATGGTGCTTAAAAAATAAATTCTAAAAACTGTTATAACAATGTAAATATTTAATTTATTATGGTGTACGGTGAATATACAGGAGATGGTTGGAAAATATTAACTCAGGATAGGGATATATGGAGAGCTTATGCCCGCGTCCATGAACCTATAGTTTCGATAGTGGCAGTGAGTTAGTTAGTATGTACAATGCTTAGAGATTTAAATTATGATTTGTATCGGATTCTAATCAAAATAATTTTTAACTTTTTTCTTCTTAGCTTTACAGAAAAATTTTACCTTAATAACATTACAAAATATCGACGTCATTCTTTAAAAAGCACGTAAGTTCAAAACAGCAAATTTTACACAAGAGAATAAAAATTAATTGTAAGGGAAACTATTATCAGGACGTCAGAATAAAAGTACTAGATATTTATTATTTATTAATTGAAGTTTATTATCATTATTATACGATGATATGTTACCATTATAATGAGATCTTTAATCAAAATTAGACATGCGGTTCTCTAATCTGACTTTATAAATTCTCCCCATGACATACACGGTTTTAATTCTTCACAAGAATGTGTTTGTTCAAAACAGTCACAATTATAATACTGACAATATTTCACAAATACTTTTAATTGCCATATGTAATTCAAAAGTCACTTGAATGCATACAAAAATGCTTGCCATGCATCGAGAATGAAACAAAATATTATGGTGCCTAATATTTAATTTCAATATATACCGTTATATTAAACATTATTTTTATAGACACTACAGTTTAATTAAATGCTGTTCACTTTGTCACATAATTCAATTCAATTTTTATCTACTGCACAAAACTGAAATTTTTAAAAATAGTATAAATAACTTTAATGTTAATTTTTGTTATACAATTTTGCAAATACAGTTTTCAAAATTAAATGTTACCAGCCTCTAGAAACTAGAAATGATTTCGAGTGCTTCCGCTACTGTTCGGATAAGATAAGGGTAAAAGAAAGGCGAGGCAATGCTACACAATACTAATGTGGCCCTGGAGAAACCATTGCTTCACTGTTGTATTCACGTAGACTTTCACAGCCGGAGTTGCTGTGATGATCTTGATGAAGATTTTCGGGCTGTAGACCGTGGTCGTGAGGCTTGTAGTTCCCCGACGTTTCGCCAGAGACTGCGTCTGGCATCCTCAAGGACAGACAGTGGACAGAAATGCCAGTCTCAAGACAACCATTGAGGATGCCAGACGCAGTCTCTGGCGAAACGTCGGGGAACTACAAGCCTCACGACCACGGTCTACAGCCCGGAAATCTTCATCAAGATCATCATTGCTTCACTTTTTTTTTTCATCTTTGTCTCGTCCGAATAGTAGCAGAAGCACACGAACATCCTCGTTTTCAGAGGCTAGCCACGTTTTCATTTGACAGCTGTACACTCTTTCTACTGTATTAAACAATTAAGATAGTGTATGCAGTGAGTTAACTTTATCACCGATTGTCTTTATTCATGTGTCAAAGTGTCATTAAAGTGATAAAATGTCTGTTTCAGAACATGCTTTTAACTGCTAATGTGGCCATTTCTCTTTGCTAATTTATAACACTGGGGAACAATTTGTAACACAATTTCTGTTGACTTTGATTTTTGAGCTGTTTTTATAGTTAATTAGGTATCCTGATTTCAAAACCCATGTTAGTTTTCTTCTACCAAGTCACATTTTTATCTACACCTTATGATAATGTGATCACTCCTCTCCGCGGATTCTAGCATGGATCATAGATTGCTCTCATATTGGCCAATACAAACCTTCTCTAGTGTATATTATTTTCGAACAAGAGAAAGTGTGTTTCAGCAATACTTTCGAAGTGATGATGGATTTGTATATTGCCATAACGTACATGGTTTAATGGAAGAGTTGGGAATTTCAGCCTTAACGCAACTGAATGGCTACTGTTTATCGATTCAAAGCGGAGCTTGATGTGCGTTTTCCTCCACAATGGAAATGTATTTGGTTCAGTCCCGATAAGCCATTCAGTTCATTTGAGAGAAGAATATGAAAGCTTATAGAGTCATTGAGTTGTTGCAATATCACTTACACCAATGGAACATTTGCATTGACCTTAAATTGGTCGGCTTCCTTCTTGGGCAGAACACGGATATATCAAGTAACCCTGCTTTTTGTGTACGTGGGACAGCAGAGCTTGTGGGAAGCATTGAGTGCAGTCAAATTGGCCACAAAGATCTGACCGAAAGCATCATGAACCAAATATTGTACATCATTGTACACTGTAGACAGAAATAACATTGTATTTGCACCTCTGCATATTAAATCGGGTCTCATGAAGCAATTCCGTAAAGCTTTGCCAATTGAAGGAGACTGTTTCAAGTATCTCATTCCGGAATTTCCTAGCCTGTTATTTGAAAAGAAAAAGGCCGATATATATTTGATGGTCCAAAGATTCGGCAGCTAGTTAAAGATGAACACTTTATCGGAACAATGTCAGAAATTCAAAAGAATTCTTGGTTGCAATCAACAACATTGTTAATGACTTTCTTGAAAATACACATGCACAGAATTATACTAAAATTGTCCAGCAACTCTTGGACAGCTTCAAAATGCTTGGTGTACATAGCCATCTTGCTACCTTCCCGGAATATTTCGATGAAGTCAGCGAAGAGCAGGGTGAGCGATTCTACCAAGAATTGAAGGTCTTGGAGGCACGGTAGATGTGATGTACATATGATGGCTGACTATTGTTGGAGCATCAAGCAAGAATGTCAACAGATTACAAAGCTATAAGCGAAAATTTGTATAATTGGCGTTCGATACAAAAACAAACCAACTATTTTTATGAACACAACATTTGCACTACATATTATACACTTTACACTATTGTAGCCTTTGTATAAATACAAGTATTATTTATAAACAGTATATTTGGCGAGTTTTTACTGTATTTTCCTTTATATGCACAATTTGTATGATTTTTAGGGTACCCTGTAGCTTAAAAAGTTGACGTGATAGACAAAAACTACGGATATTTTTTATCCAGAGGCCAAACGTTAGTTGAAAAAAAGTCACAGATGTAAGTCAACGAAATTGCTGTTCCCCAGTGTAATCTTTGATCGTACAGTTGGAGTACCTCCTCTATTGCACATTTCTTGGTATTTCTCTGATTTCTTTTGATTTCTTTGTGGAAGCAAGGATCATCCATCACTATGGTGTAATTTGTATTCTATTGATCAAATTGGATTATATCGAATGGCTCATATCTATGCCCATAGAATCTCCAGTTTTACTTTCTGGTCTCAGTGACTTGTAAAATGAACTGGCAACTTTACTATAATTCCTGAAAAAATTGTGATGAAGATACTTCATAAGGTCTGGAAGAAATTTCAAGGAATGATTCCACGTGCAAAGGTTGATAGTTCCCTTGTGAGTTGATGTCTGATTTAAATTATTATAAGCTTACTGTTAACCATCGATAAAAACATACAAAAGATTCCGTGCTCAGATAGTAGCATCCCTATTTTCTAATTAGTGGGGGCTGGCGTCAATATCCTCTGAGGTTGGAAATTTTAATTGCAACATTTTGAATCTCGGTACAACGAGAGGCATATAGGAATTGGTATTAAAGTGATGTTTCGATAGATGCTGATCTTGTGTAGATTTGGCACTAAGAACATGTAGAATATAGGGAAGGATTTCCTCTGAAGTTTGAGTAAGGAATTCCGTGAACTATTTCCCTATAAATCTTTTATGAAGCTTGTACACAGAGATGTGCTGCAGGGGATGAAATTTACTGCACCACCCTTGCCAATCCACCGCTGAGAGTTCTTCGGGCTATTGAATTAAAACACCATCGATCTTTGTCTCCCAAGTAACCTGCAGACCAATGTTACTCAATCTGTTGCAGTTCTTTTATTTATCCCCTAACATAATAATAAACCAAGTTTTTGTTTATATAATTTTATAGATGACAGATATTTTACTATAATTATTATTATTTATATATTTTTTCTTTCTTCATCTCAGTTTAATATCTCATCTTATAGGTACTTTTATACGCCACACGGGCCTTACAGTGGCACGATCTGTCGGGAGAGGGATTTTAAACTATGGTTCACACACATACTTTTTAACCACACAAGGACATGCAGGGCTCCCCCCCCCCGAATAAATTATCAGTTCAATGTTAGGGCCTCCTAGACAACACAACATTAAGAAAAACACGGCATTCACACACACACATCCATTCTAAACATGGTGAATATGATATTGGCGATTATGATGGCCAGATGATGTTCGGGGGCCGTTAAAAATTAATGTCATTTGTCTTACAGGTAAGGAAAAATCACCCAGGAAACTTGTCGTGATCTGGAATCGTGACTAGAACCCACGAACGTCTCGCTTGTAGCTTATTGCCTTAACGAACTACATTATGGCGACTCCATTAAAAGCAAATGATAGAACATGTTTCGAAAGATCTGCTAAGTATATTAACCATAGTAGGCATATTTAGGTATTAATAAGTTGTTAGTTTATGCTGATGATATAGTACTATTGGGCGATAGTGAGGAGATACTAAAGGACAACACGCACACACTACTGAGTAACACTAAGAAATTAGGATTGGAAGTAAATATAAATAAAACTGAATATATGGCCACACATATAAATACATTATACGATGGAAATGGACAGCTAATGACAAATGAGGGAAATTTTGAGGATGTGGCTGAATTCAAATACCTAGGAACAATAATCACAAACAGGAATGAGATGCACAAGGAAATTAAACATAGGCTCAATTCTGGAAATGCATGTTATTATGCATTACAGAGACTTTTGACTTCCCAACTCCTTTCAAAAAACGTTAAACTGAAAATAGGCTATATAAAACTATTATTCTACCAGTTATATTATATGGATGCGAAACATGGACTCGTACTTTAAGGGAGAAAAGGAGATTACGAGTATTTGAGAATAAAGTTCTTAGGAAAATTTTTGGACCAAAGAGTGATAAACAGACATGTGAATGGAGAAGACCGCATAACAGTGAATTACATGGTCTTTATAGTAAGCCAGATATAATGAGAACAGTTAAGTCTCATGGACTGCGATGGGCAGGGCATGTGGCATGAATGGGGAATGAAAGACGTGCATGGAAGCTTCTTGTAGGAAAACCAGAGGGAAAACGCCCAGTTGGTAGACCAAGAATGAGGTGGGAGAATAACATTAACTATGATTTGAGGGAAATAGATTATACAGGGGATGATTGTAAAATATTAGCTCAGGATAGGGATGTATGGAGAGCTTATGTCCGCGCGGCCATGAACCTACGGGTTCGATAGTGCCAGTGAGTTAGAGTTAGTTAGGCCTATTTTAAATGATATTGAATTAGTTGAGGATGACTGAGATCTCAAGTAGGGCCAACATAATTATATGTGTGTCAATACAAATGTAGGCTATATTCAAGGTTCGTAAGTATGACCACATTTCTTCATACTTTCGCTAAGGATGTTGGCTCCATCTCCATGATCGTCAAAAAATGCATTATCTTATTCTGCTATTCAGAATTATAATTAGTCTACCTCTGCACGAAGCACGGTATCCTCACACTCCGTCCTCTACATCCTAATCACAATTTGAGTAGGCCTACACGACGTACCAAAACCTCCTACTTGACGACCCACAGAACACAATCTCCCACTATACAAATGTCTATAACTTATCCAATGATAGATTGTGGAACTCCTAACCACAAGAGATTAGAGAATGCCAAACATTAACTTTCTTAAAAAATATTTTTTTTTCTTTTTTAATTGATCTTTCAGCGGATTAATTGACAGTTTATGATTTTTCACTCTTTTAATAATAGGCCTAATGATTTGATTAATTGAATTTTAGTTTATTTTGCAAAAATATTTACTTCTATTTATTTTATGTTATATTTTATTTTTATATTTAATACTTTTTAATGGTTGAGTGGAAGAGAAAACCTTATTGCGTTAACTCTGTCAATTTAAATATATTATTATTATTATTATTATTATTATTATTATTATTATTATTATTATATTAGTATTATTATTATTATTATTATTATTATTAGAGGAAGTTCGGGTAATGTGACCCTTAAGTTTGAGTGGACCTGTTAATATCTTCTTTAACTGGTGCTGCTCTCAATCAGAAAATGTTTTAACTTCTTCCCCTCATCACCTTTGACGTGTTCAAGGCCAGTTTCTTTTATTCTTTGTGCGAAGAAGGGTTTATTTGTGATTTTTATGAAAACGACCATTTAAAAGTTTTTCAAGCTAAAGGTTAAATTCAGATTTTTCAATATTGTAAATATTGAAAGATCTCTAAGATATATTATATTACGTAGGTGCTGTTTTAATCTGGTGACGGGTATGGTTTGGTACTATGTGACATGGCGGCTGTATAAAATAATTAAACATAATAAATTAATTCGGTTAATGTGGACCCTCCACGAGGCGGTTAAAGTGAACCTGGGTACACTTTACATCGATTCGTACATTTTATCAATGAGGATGCTACCTGTAAAAACCATGCACTTTATTAATTTTTTTGGGGGGGGGCACGCCGTAGCGTAGTGGTTAAGGCACTACGCTGCCAGCCGGAAGGTCGAGGGTTCGAGTCCCAGTGGGGCCAGGATTTTTAAACTGACCCATACCCTCTGGTGGCACTATGGCCCTGGGGTCGACTCAGCCCCTAACGGAAATGAGTACCAGACGCTTGTACAGGGGTTAATGCGGCCGTCACGCAGGGCTGACAACCCGGCTGATATCAAATGCCGATTGTTCAGAAAAAGTGGGAGCCCTAACCTTCTACTACCCGAAGGGCCTCCTGAGGCCTGTAGTGGGATAACTTTATTCTCGTAATTTTGCTAACCCCTAAGACCGTCGCTGTCTGCAGATGAATGAAATGTGAATGTTTTAATCAATAATAATGTTTCAAAACATTAAATAAATATCAACGCTTTTTATTTATGATCAGCCATAAATACTTTCAGATTAATTTGAGCCTGTCTGTATAAATTAATAAAATAAATGAACTTAAAAATAGTCTAAAAGCTAAGGTGGACTCTGGGGGTCCACTTTACCCAAATATGGAGGTTAAAGTGGAAGTTTCTTGTAATATAAAAAAATTAATAAATTATGAAAATGTTTCCATATTTGAATAAAATAACAATGGTATTTCATAGTTATAACACTAACACATAATTATAACACTATCACTGTAATTAAACAAAACTCAAATCCCTTAATTAAAAGAAGAAATACAAAAAATTCAAAAATAGGGGTCCACATTATGCGAATTCCTTTATTATTATTATTATTATTATTATTATTATTATTATTATTATTATTATTATTATTATTATTATTATTATTGTTGTCCACCGCTGTGGTCTCGAGGTAGCGTGCTGCCTTGTCACACTGCGGGCCCGGGTTCGATTCCCGGTCGGGACAGGCTCCTGGGATAGGTTTTTTTCGGAATTTTTCCTCACCTGTATGACAAATTTCAGGAAGCTCAGGGCCCAACGGTCCCCAAAAATTATCCGGCCATCATCATCATCATCATCCTTATCATTATCATCATCATCCTTCACCGGTGTTGAAAGCAACGGGAAGCTACCACACCTACAATTCCCTAGTAAAGTTGGAAGGATAGCATTAAAATGCTATGATTGCAGTGAAGGACCTGCCTTCGGGCGGAATTACTATGGATGGATCATCATTATCCTTCACCGGTGTGGAAAGCAACGGGAAGCTATCACACTTATAATTCCGAAGTAAAACTGCAAAGCATAGCAGTGAAAGACTTGCCCTCGGACAGAATTACTGTGGATGGATTATTATTATTATTATTATTATTATTATTATTATTATTATTATTATTATTATTATTATTATTATTATTATTATTATATTATTTTAATATTTAAACCTGTGACATAATAACCTCAGCCGGCGGGTTGTTTTACAATGACTTATGAAAGATGTTACGGCTAAATTATATTTTGAATCATGTCTATTAACTAAAAGTACACTAAGCTTGAAACAGTTACCATTTAGTTTGTCTTTTCCCTTAATCAAGATTTCATCTAAACCTAATTTAGTTTCTCAGACATACATTTAAAAAGTCTACAATTTGGAGATATCGGTTGTCGATATTGTGAATAGAAAGAAAAGTACACAAACCAGGTGGAAAGTAGCTGATAAAGCTAATGTGAAATCGATCATTTGGTACTTTTATGACACTCGTAACTTACAATTCTAGTGTCACACTTTTCATAATCGATGTCTGTTTTAACTCACAGATAATCTCATTGGACTCAGTCTACTAGTTGGTTACCCGGCGTTGCATGGATATTTATTTATCCCGATCTTCTTATCACTAACCAGTTTACAGACTCCGAAAAATGGATTAAACACTGTTATCGGCCATTATGGATATTTCTATTTCATCTATGATACCGATGAAGTTAAACTTGGACTTAAGTGTCATCGGGATTGTCACTATTAATCTCATCAATACGGATTACTGTGAATTTGACATTAATATTGGTAGTTTTCTACTTCTTCTTCTTCTCTCTTCTTGTTCTTAATTTGTATGATTTTCATCCTGTTTTTTCCCCCAAATCACTCCTCGGAGGAAGACGTATTGGATGTGCATCCACTGTCTATTCATCTCTTGGCTGGTCTTCCTCTTGTTCTTCTCCCGTCCATTGGGTTTATCTTCTTTATTTCTTTTTGCAAGTCGGTTGTCTTCCATTCTTTCTATATGACCTTTCCAATATTTCCGTCTATATAAATTTGGTTATGTCTTGAATATGAAATTTGTCCCTAATTTCTGTGTTGTGTATCTTATCAAATAAATTTCCTCCTGAATAGTTCTTAAGATATTCAATTTCACATGTGCTTATTATTTGTTTAGTTTTTGTTGTATCGATTTAAACATTTCATTCCCGCATTTTTTTCATCCTAGGGGTGTTAGATGTCAAATTCGGTTGAAATATATTTCCGACAAGGGGTCAAAGGGGTAGTATGAGGTCTCGAGGGTGCACATCTTCCTGTATTTGTTATAATGTTCAATTTATTACTTTAGAACTTATCTGCAGATTATAAATGTTAATCAAAGGGGGAGGATGTGTAGCATTTAAAAACTCGATAAATGTAATTTAATCCTACCAAGTCCTACGTATATATGTCCATGTCATAATCCTTGGATAACGCTAAGTCATGTGAGGGTGAAGAGCGAGTTCTTTGACGCTTTACTTGAGACCTTTTGAGAATAAAGTTCTTAGGAAAACTTTTGGACCTAATAGAGATGAACAGAAAGATAAATGTAGAAGACTACATAACAGTAAACTACATGGTGTTTATAGGTAGCCACGTATAATAAGAATAGTTAAGTCTCGTACATTGCGAAGAGCAGGACACGTGGCACGAATGGGGAATGAAAGTGGGGCATGGAAGCTTCATGTAGGAAAACCAGATGGAAAACGCCCAGTTGGTAGACTAAGAATGAGTTGGGAGTATAACATTAACCACGATTTGAGGGAAGTAGATTATACAGGGAATCACCGGAAAACATTAGTTCAAGGTAGGGTTGTATGGAGAGATTATGTCCGCGCGGCCATGAACCTACGGGTTCGATAGTGCCAGTGAGTTAGTTCGTTATACTTGAGACCTATCAGCTAAGGTAGTAATCCCCTACAGAAAAGCATCGTCCTTCAACATCGCTGGATGTTTGTGCGTAGGTCTGGCTACCCTACTCGTAAAATAACATTTGCTATGAAACGCAGAGAACGAAATAAAACCGAACATATCAATGGTTGGCAACTTGGCAAGAAGAAGGTAAACGGTTTACGGATTGGCACATGGAACATATGGGCAGGATACGTGCAAAGAATGATTGAATATGAGTACCCAAGAAAATCATGAAATTTGAAGGGAAAAGGAATGTGGGACGACCGAGATTTCGATGGATGGATTGAATTTTGGAGGATCTGAGGAAGCTGAGAATCGAGGGATGGTGGCTGGTTGCTAGAAACAGAGATGCCTGGAAGAGGGTCTGAGGGAAGCCAAGGATCAAATCCGGCTGCAATGCTCCTGATGATGTCTTTCCAACTCCGAAAACTTTGAATTTGTTAGAAATCTCGAATATTTTACTGATGCAATATTACATGGACTGCTGTTAGTTAGGCAACACTGGATGCACGGTGAACTGTTTATGTTTACTTGGTACTTCTTAGGAACCAACACAAAATTATTTTTAATTTAATGTTCAAATTAGCCAGAAGATGAGCCCAATATAATAGTAATAATAATAATAATAATATAATTGCGCACAATCGTGCAAAATTAATTAATTGGCGTATTGCGCTAATGACATTGTCACTTTGGAACACAATTCCAGATGATATCTTGTACACTTTAGTCCGCACAGTTTACATCTGCAACTGTCTTCGATTTGATGGTAAGTGACATTCACACACACTTTGTGATGGAAGCCGTGGACTGCATAGCGGTTTATCTGGTGCCTTAGTTCCTTGCTTGGTCCACACCAGCTCCTATCTATCATGGCAGGCGTACCGTAGAATTCTTCAGGAATGGCATCCCGCTTCTGTCTTCTCTCTTGCATCTGTTGTTCGTAAGCTTTAATGGATGGCAGGTAGTAGCGCATTCTACGGTCTTCCAGGAAGAACTGTTCTCTTGCTAGTATATAGACCAGTCTCGAGGGAGTGAATTTAGAGACTGCTAGAATTTTCTTTAGATAGGATGGGCCCAATATAGTTACAATATTTTCAACAACTTCCAATACAAAGCATGATAATCCTGAAATTATCTGCATTCCTCCGGTCTACCCTATACAGGGTGGAAACGATATAAGTGCACTAATTCAAGGGGATGTTAAATCATAATAAAATAAACACATCTTATCTATTTAATTTTGTGATTAACCTCACGGTTAATTAAATAATTAACACCAAACTTTCTGAAAATTGCAACAGCGTACTTAAGATTCGCGTGATTCTTGTGATGAGACATAAACAGCTGTTCTGGGATCGTAAATCGCAGGACCATCTCTTACTTGTAGTTCGACGATGCAATATCTCTCTTTTTTATCCTAAAACTACCTAATACCCGGCGTGCGCTACTACGCCTAAATAAATGAAAATGAATGTGCTTTTATGTTTAGTTGAATAAGTGAAAGGATAAATAATTATAAATTTATATTTTTAGACACCCCTGCTGATTACCCGGCGTTGCCCGGGAATTTATTTATCCCAATATTATTGACTGAAATGAGCTGAATACGCGACTTAATTAATTTTATGTTTAGTTAAATAAATAAATGGTAAAAATTATATCGTAATTATTTTTAGATACTCCGTGCTGTTTATCCGGCGTTGTCCGGAAATCTACTCTTCCCGTTCTTCTTGGCATAATGAGCTGAAAGATAAAAATTAATGTACTTAGTTTGATTAGTTGAATAAGTAAAATGAAAAATAATTATAAACGTATATCGTAATTATTTTAAGATTCCCCGTGCTGACTACCCGGTGTTGCTCGGGAATCTACTTATCTCGATCTTCTTGGCATAAATGAGCTAAAAGACAAAATTCGTTATTGTGAGTTATCCGTAAAAGAATATCCGCCATGTGCTGCTATGCTTGCACAGGAATCTACGTACTTGTCTCGATCTTCTTGGCATCAATGAAAGACAAAAATGTTATTGTGAGTTATCCGTAAGAGATAAACATATGCTGTCACGTACTTTTTTGTAGATCTTTTTGAGATATTCAATTCTGTGTACATTAATTTTGTGTAGTTTTTATGGTTTAGGCAGCATAAGCCATTTAAGCGTCCAAAGAGCTACTTTTTTCACGTTTTCCACTACAAAGGGCGATTTTTAAGGGTGTAGGAGTTCAGTATCACAACTCTCTTATAGCCTATGTTTATCCCGGGAATCTCCTGAACATTTTTCAAAAATCCTCATCACAATCGGATCAACGGTATGGCCGCGCATGAAGTATGAACGAACAAACAAACATTAATTTTTATATACCGTATAGATGTCAGAAGTTTTCACTTAATTTACACGAAAACTTTCAATTTTATTGCAAAACTGCAAAGCAATAAAACATTTCTGTTACTCGCGTTACCTAAAAAAATATTAGATATGTACAACAAATATTTATCGACTTAGACGTCATTTACTCTTTAGAAAAAAAAACTTTGTTTTAAAGGAAAATATTTACATAAAAATGTTATTGAAATTGTTTGTATTATATTTGTATTTTTATTATTTCCTGAAATATTTAATTACCACCTTCAATCTATTATTAATATATTCTACAGGTTTTATTTATTTTATTTCCCCTTGTATTTTTTTTTACTATTTTATGTGCCAATAGTTATTGTATGTCTTGAAACGGCCTCTCCCTTTAACTAAAACTTTGTAATATATATATATATATATATATATATATGTATATATATATATATATATATATATATACACGAGTGGAGAAGAAAAATAAAACTTTAGGCACAGAAAGATGTGTAAGCATTAAAATGCTGTATATATATATATATATATACTATATGTATTATTTATGTAACTAAAATGCGCAAGCACTTCCTCATTCAGGTGTCAATATTGTGTACAACATTTATTTGTGAATAAAATGTATATTTAAAAAATCCACCCAAGGAATACGTACTTAAAATATGAGCACTTATATTACTTCCTAGTCCACAGCTGTGGTATCGAGGTAGCGTGCTGCCTTGTCACGAAGCGAGCCCGAGTTCGATCCCCGGTCGGGGCAGTTTTTTTCTGGTTGAGGAAAACTTTAAGGCCCAAACGTTCCCCTAAATCATATGGCCATCATCATCATCATCCTTATCATTATCATCATCATCACCATCCTTCACCGGTGTGGAAAGAAACGGGAAGCTACCACACCTACAATTCCCTGGTAAAGCTGCAAAATGTTATGATTGCAGTGAAGGACCTGCCTTCGGGCAGAATTACTACAGATGGATATTACTTCCAACCTGTATATTTAAATTAACACAAGTAATCGTAGTAATATAAAATAATAAAATCAGAGACAGAATTTTCTAATTAACAGTAACTTTTTCCTCTCTTGACAAAATATCTATCCTTAACGTAAGAGACTATGTTTCACACTCAAAGACAAGACTATCTTCAACATACCAACAAAATAATAAATGGTGTAGACGTGAGCATATACATACGGAAGTATACTTTTATGTGTTTTATTGTTGCATGTACAGCTCATAAATCTGAAATACAACCGTCAAGATCAATAAAAAATAAAATAAAACTTTTACGGTCCATTTCCTGCATAATTCATGACAATGTAAAGGAATAAATAACATTGTGATATCTCACACAACGGAAACCTGTCTCTCGTATTTCACAATATCTTCAAGTGAATATAAAAAGTATTTATCAACTTCAGTATCTCAGGACGGCCACACACGTTCCTACGCCAGTCAGCACAAACCACATGTCCCTTATTCACGTTGGTGTAATGGTGCAATATACTGATATGTGTATTCAATATATATTACATTTATAGGAACTTTGTTTTACTTTACCGTTCAAGGCCATTCAGTGAAAGGCAGATAAATAGATATTCACGTTTGAGCCCTTGGCTATTAAAATCGGTCATGTACATTTTATCACATTTCGATAAAATTGAAATGTTCTTCTATATGCTTGTTTAAATCATATATTATAAATAATATATATAGAACAAATGTTTTATTTATTTTAATAGACAGTTGGTAACACTATAAAAATACAACTAAAACATAAATATACCTCTTGAGATATTAGTAGATGTTTTCACTTGTAAATGCACCAAAAGTGGACTTGGTCCATTTTAATACTCAACGATGCTTGCTTTCCTTCAACTGTGAAAATAACTGTAGGCTAATACGGTTACTGCAATGACTTGTAGTGTGCGTTTTGCACCGGCAACAGCGACACGTGGTGTCAGTTGCCTTAGGGGACGGCTACTGAAAGGAACAACCTTCTCTAAATAGTGGTAATGAGAAGTACATGTTCTTTTTTTACAAGGTAAGACCAAATACCCTATAGAATCACACTATTTATGGGTTTACCAAGTACTTACCTTTATATATATATATATATATATATATATATATATATATATATGTACTAGCTGGCCCGGCGAACGTCGTATCGCCTTTAAATATTTTTACGTTAATTTTTCCGATGTTTTAATAGTTATCTGCTATTCGGGGCGGAAACAAATCCAACAAATCAAAGATCATAAAAATCGGTCCAGCCGTTCTTGAGTCATAAATAGTGTAACTAATCCGACTTTGTTTTATATATATATATATATATATATATATATATAGAAGTCCCGGCCACGCGTTGCTGTGGCTAAGGACATGTTAAATTATGTTGTAGTAAACTAAGTGAGAAATCTAAATCAGAAAGTTTTTGTTTTACACAATTTTTTAGTTCTTGTACGTTACCTACACCCGGTATAAATATGGGTGGTGGTTTATGTGGAAGTGGTTTTGTTGATTGAGATGAATTTATTTTGTCTGCATTCTCAGTATCATCCATAAGTGTATCATAAGGATTATATACATTTATTGATGGAATATTTTGAGGAGGCTTGCTGATTTCATTATACTTTCGATTTTTTCTACGAACTTGTTGGCAGTTTGGATTCTCATCATCATCATCATCATCAAGAAGTCTCTGTATAGTAATATCATCTTGTGATATATTATAGTCATCTTGTTTTTCATTTAATTGAGGCATGGAGATTGTTTCTGTAATATTAGGCATATTATTATAACTAACAGACTTACTTTCAGTTCTGTTATTCCGTTCCTTAGGACCTTCATATGTTTTTAAATTGACATTATTCTTAAATGTAAGATTTATGTCACATAGGCCTATACCAATTTGCGGAAATTCACTTGATATCTTATCATTCATGATCTCTAGAACTGATTCGCCATATTCTTCAATGTCCCTTCTCGGTCCAATTAAATTTAAATTAAGTTGCTGTCTTTCAGCCAGATTACTTAAAACTAATACTTACACACGAAATTAATAGTATTATCAGTATATTGAAAATAAAATAAACACAAACACACTTAAATTATGAAATAATCAATATTTGTAATTCATTTGAAATTCGCGGTTGCAACAAAAAGCACAGCCACCTGGTTAAATGATAAACCAATTACCTTACACCGTCATCTGTTAGAATCGTATGGAACTCACAGATAATTATAAATCTTTGTTAAATAATAAACAAATAATTTGCAATAAAAAATAATGCGACTATAAATTTAGTTATAAACAACCGTAGGTCTCAAGTTGGATCAAAGAGCACACAGTGTGCAAAATTTTATTAAAATCGTTTCAGTAGTTTAGGATTCCATCGCGGACAAACAACGTGACACGTAATTTTTATATATGAAGATATATATAACTGGGACAAACCATAGTGTAGTTGGTTAAGGCAATACACTATAAGCCAGAAGGCCGGGGTTCGAATCCATCTAGAGGCGTTATGGCCCTGGGGTCCTCTCATATTCTAACTGAAATGAGTACCAGTACTTCAGTATCAGCGAATAACCTATATAGGGCCCTCCTATATTCAACGTATGTACGTATGTATGTATGTATCTATATGTATAGGCCTATAGAGAGAGAGGGAGGTCTATATAATAAAACAATTTACCATAGTAGTAATTTCGTGATATAGTCTCAATCAATCGGGATGCAAATCTATCCAATTAAAACCACAAACACCAGTAAAAGTGATAAAACGGGACAAGAAACGTACCCAAATTGATCCCGACACGTGTATCGCCCTTGAACAGGGTATCATCAGGGTGATCACAACAGAGTAAAAAACACTACTAAAATGTGATTACTTATGACTATTTAACTCATGCCCCAAATGGGAGTCAATGACCAATCACGTTTCAATGATTTTTTTATTTACAACCAATCATAATGTTGTTTAGCCTAGAATTTACCAACTAAAGTTTATCATAATAAAGGAAGCACCTCCTTTTTAACATCCTGAATAGGTCATAGCATTATTTTGCAGTGACTGACTCCGTAAGAAATACAGCTACCAGATTGTGTATATAGTGCATGAATGTCAACACATAGCGCATGCGGGAGTTAATATAAAAACATTTGTAGCAATTGATTATACCACCAAAAAGAGAAATCACTGTTTGCACTTTCTTAAATGTATTTTTTCCCAGGTAATAACATTCCAGAAAAATATAATTATATTTACATCATATGATATCAGAAATTAATTAATATACAGTTTGATATGTTTCATTTTTTCTCCGCTAGAGTGCATTCTTACAATATTGCGTTCCTTTGGCAATAAATAATATGATCTGGTTGCAGTGACAAACAAAAGAAGCAAATGAACCGTACCAATCGTTTATCATTTGTTTTCAAACATCGCCGTTTACAGTAAGTATATAAATATTTTACAATAAATATATTTACATAATGATTTGTGAAAAAACAGCTTAATTTTATTCGTGAAATCATCCTAACAAATGCCACTCTTGATTTCTAAATTCTCTAGATAAATTCACTCCTCACTTCATGAGTCGTGAATTTATCTATAATTTGGAAATCACTCGTGGCATTACTTATGGTGATTCCCTATCCGAGGGCGAAACACGTGTCGTGATCAATTTGGGTATATTTCTTGTTTAGTTCTATCACCTATACTGTATATGTGGTTTTAATTGGACAGATTTGCATCCCAGAATGATTGCTGACTCTTTTAGTAGAATTACTACTAATGTAAATTGTTTTATTTCATATATAATGAATTTCCGCAAAGTTACTCCTCGCTCTATTAATTAAATTTTATACATTTTTAATTTAACGTTTTTTAGGGAAATTGGGGTGAAATAAGTCCCTGCATTACATAATAGCATGCATTTACAGAATTCAGATCCCATTACCATTGTTATGTTGCAGAATTAACACTGTACAAGTATGGTGTCTGGTTACTGTTAGCTAATTTCACGAATTAAACATGTTTTAAAAGCTTTTATGCAATATAATTCTGTGAATGAACATCAAAAGCGACTCTTGTCAAAAGGACTGGTTCATTGCATTCACTTTATTTAATAATGTCGATGGAATCCGCGGGGATATTTAATCCTACATTCCCCATAATAGGTGTACTGCATATGGAGTACCACTCAAACACAAACTGGGCATAAAAGTATTGTCAGTATTATTCATCCTATCATCTGGATATTCTGTTTATCTAATGGTTGTCAATTAATGCACAAATGCTGAAAAGTTGGGTGAAATAGTAAAATTAGTTGGGAAAACGGCGAAAAGCACAGCTGATTTGCATTCGATAGAAAAAATATCGGCTATTGCTATTTAATTTTATTAATTTATTTATTTTACCTGAAGTAGTTAAAACCGTAAGGTCTTCTCTTCCACTTCACCAGGGTTATTTGGTTAAATTATACATATAATAACAATTATGAATTATCTACATGATTAATAATACATAATAGGCATAGGCAATGTAGAGTTGTCAAGGGAAAGAAAGAAAAATAGTAATAATAATAATAACCTATAATTCATACATAGTAATTCTGCCTGAGGGCAGGTCTTTCATTGCAATCATAGCATGTTATTGATTTGCAGCTTTAGTAGGGAATTATAGGTGTGGTAGCTTCCCGTTGCTTTCCACACCGGTGAAGGATGATGATGATAATGATGATGGCCGGATGATTTTCGGGGACCGTTGGGCCGTAAGCTTCCTGACATTTGTCATACAGGTGAGAAAAAATCTCACCCAGGAGCCTATCCCGACCGGGAATCGAACCCGGGCCCGCTGCGTGAGAAGGCATCACGCTACCTCGAGACCACAGCGGTGGACATAACCTATAATTTGATTAAGTAATTGGCTTGGTAAAGAAAGTGTAAAATATAAAGGAATAATAAAAGTATACATGGAAACACGGTTATATATTGTATCGTCTAAGCAAATATGTGGTGAGTTTTTTTAACTGTTTTTGAGTCGGGCAGTCCTTGATATATGAAGGGAGGGAATTCCAGAGTCGAGTGGTTGAAACAAGGAAGGATGAGGAATAGTGAGATGTACGATGTAGAGGAACAGTTAGAGTTAAATTTCCCCTCGATCGTGTGTTTAAGTTGTGGTGGAAAGATAGCGAATGGTTGCGAGTAGAATATAGAGGCGGACAAAGTGTTGAATAAGAGGAACAGACAATGTATCTTTCGCCTGTCTTCCAATCGGAGTCAAGACATTTCAAATACTGGAGTTATATGATCTGCTTTACGGAGGTTACAAATATGACGTGCACTCATTCCAGTCTTTGTCCGAATGTGATACTAATGTCGGTTAAGAGTAAGTCGCAATAATCAAAATGCGGCATAATCAAAGTTGAGCAAGCATTTCTTTTCAATGAAGAAGGAAGGAAATTTTTCAAAAGTTTTTGGGAATGAAAGATTGATTTTTTTTTTTGCTAGTTTCTCTTAAATGAACCTGCCAACTAAGATTTTGGTCGAAATATACACCAAGATTTTTCACGGAAGGTACTTACTTACTTACTCACTGGCACCATCGAACCCGTAGGTTCATGGCCGCGCGGACATAAGATCTCCATACATTCCTATCCTGAGCTAATGCCCTCCAATCATTCCCTGTATAATCCACCTCCCTCAAATCATAGTTAATGTTATTCTCTCATCTCATTCACGGTCTACCAACTGGGCGTTTTCCCTCTGGTTTTCCTACAAGGAGCTTTCATGCAAGTCTTTCATTCCCCATACGTGCAACATGTCCTGCTCATCGCAGTCTACGAGACTTAACTGTTCTTATTATATCTGCCTTCCTATAAAGAACATCTAGTTGATTGTTATGTAGTCTTCTCCATTCATCTGTCTGTTCATCTCTCTTTGGTCCAAAAATTTGCCTAAGTACTTTATTCTCAAATACTTGTAATCTCCTTTTCTCCCTTAACGTAAGAGTCCATGTTTCGCATCCATATAATATAACTGGTAGAATAATAGTTTTATATATTTTGAGTTTAACGTTTTTTTGAAAGGAGTTGGGACATCAATTTCACGGAAGGTATAAATGGAATTTCAGTTTGATTTATATTTACAGAAATAATCGATGAATAATCAATTTTGTTTAATAGACTTTGATGGCCGATGACAATTGCTTGTGACTTCTCAGGATTTATAATGTATGTTTGTTTTGTCCACGTTGCTATGGAGTGAAGGGAAATTATTCACTATGTATATTAGAACGGACCTCAGTTACGAACTATACGGCCCTGGGTTATAAACTATATGGATTAAATTACTTACTACATCCGAGGTCAATAGTAATTAAATTCATATTAAAATTCCGTTGAGGTAAGTAGTCATAAAAGTAAAATTTTAAAATGTAGGCCTATACCTGGTAGGTACCGTCGTCCCCAACTAGATAAAAAATAAATATATAAAATTAAGAACTGCAGACCTTTCGGAAATCAGTTACATCATTAGTAGAAGAAATATGTATTACTAACTGTTGTTGTTCAGCAACGATTTGGCGGTTTCCGAAAGACCTACAGTTTTTTTAAGCCTAGTTGAGGTCAACGGTACCTACCAGGTATACATTTTAATATTTTACTTTATATAGGCCTACTTCCGAGGTACCATTTTTTTTTTTTGTAATGCAACATCTGCCGACATCATTCGTTGCTTTGATCCACATCATTTTGCCTTATCTTTCGATGCATGCAGCAGATCGCGAGGTTAGAACAAGAGTGTTCTATCTATATTTTTGTAATTTCTGTTGTTTTCACAATTGAGTGGTTTCAAAATACACCTCCGTAAATAAATAAATAAATAAATAAAAAGCCTGATATGTCCCTTTAGGGCAAAGGCCTCCCTGTACAGGGGTTAAGCTCTATTGTGAGTGTCACCCGGTGAGCAACTCCGTGGTGAGAAGTTGACTTGGATGTAGCACTTGGTTTGTATAAACTGTCTGTTCTGTGATTAGTTAATGCACAGTTGGCTCTCCATCGTTCTCCAGCTTTTCCTGCATCTGACGACTCTGGACCATTGCGCCCCTGCTCGTTGATTGAAGATGTCAGCCCATCGTCTTGGTCTTCCGCGCTGTCTCTTGCCTGTGTTCAGAATTACCTATGTAATTACATTTGCAAGTAAATCTGCTCGAATTAGTATTCTTAATAGAGTGCCTAATACGTATTCCTGACCAAGCTCCAAAAAGATTCATAATTTATGGGTATTGTGTTGGTGAATTATTACTGTACACTCATTATTCTGTATTTAGTTGTAAACTTTAAATCGCTCTCCTGAAACAAAATTAAAAACGTAAGACAGAATCTTATGTTTCTAAATCACGTAATGTTTCATTACGTCAAAGCTGTACATATGAGATGTAAGCTTTTCTCTTCACTCGGTTGAGTTGTGCATTCGTAGTATAGGCCTAAGGCAAGAAATGTATAGTATTTAAGTTCAACAACCTTTTTTAGAAAATTTGGGATGGTAAGAGTCTCTGTAATACATATTAGCATGTGTTTGCAGTGTTGAGCCTATTTTTAATTTCTTAATGCAATTCATTCCTGTTATAATTGTATTGTTCTTGAGTATTTATGCTATGTGCTGGACCTATATAATAGCTTTTGTATTTTTACATTACGGAAATACATTTTCTGCTTTAATAATCCGGGTCATATCTTGTTATATATTCATGGGAATGTAAATTTATTCAGTAAAAAAGACAAAACAGCTTAAGTCCAGTGATGCTGAGAATTTTGCTCGGCGGTGTTACCTATATCTTGTTGAGGGAGATGTGCTATAAAACTCTAATCCACAATAAAACTACGGTTGAAATGCTTTATTTGCAGAAAGCAGAGCTGAACGTACTACGCAAGCGCAAAGCTGCAATTTAAACATCTCATTTAACTACAGTATCCAATTATTTACAAAACTCTCGCTTCATTGTTCTTTATTAAGTGCAATATGTTTAACGTCTTACTTCTAAGAACGCGCACGCTTTCACACAAACAAGTGAAAAACTAGTCATGACAGCAGAATCGCAATGTACAAAGTATATATACAGGGTGTAACAGGACCTCACTGACAAAATGATAGGGATGATAGGCCATGCAGAGAGGATCATTTTTTGTGAAGGAACATATAGTCGCAAATACGTCGTTTATGGATTATGCTCAGATGAAGGTGTTCACCCGTAAGAGTTGGAATTGAATAAAAATAATTGTACACGTATAATTTTATTGAAAAAGACACGTTTTTACAATAAGTGTTCAAACAATAGACCCTGTGCCTCATTGAATATTTTATATCGTCGCAGTAACGATTGACCAGCCCGGCCGACCATGGCAGGATTGTTTTTGATGTCGTCAAAACACTTGATGTTGGAACACTTATTGTAAAAATATGTATTTTTCAATAAAATTATACGTGTAGGCCTACAATTTGTTTGTATTCAATTCCGACCCTTACGGGTGAACATCTTCATCTGCGCATAACTCAAAAAACGACGTGTTTGCGACTATATGCTCCTTCACAAAAAACGGCCCACTCTGCATGGCCTATCATCCCTATCGTTTTGTCGGTGAGGTCCTGTTACAGCCTGTATACAATTATATCTAAAATAAGATTAAAATATTATAATTATTATAAGAATAAAGTTTCAACCAATAATTCTGTTTAATAGTCTAATTTCGCTTAACAAATTAATTGATGAAGGGGCTGCCATATTGCATGATCTTAATAAAAATCATCCTACATATAATTTATTTTTAAGTAAAAGTAAAGTAAAGTGATCCCACAACAGGCCCGGAGGCCCTTGGGGTAGTAGGAGGTTAAGGCTCCCACTTTTTTCTAGATAATCGGCACTTTGTCAGCCGGGTTGTCAGCCCTGCGTGACGGCCGCCTTTACTCCCAGAACAAACGTCTGGTACTCATTTCCGTTAGAGGCTGAGTCGATCCCAGGGCCATAGTGCCGCAGAGGGTTTGGGTCAGTTTAAAAATCCTGACCCCAATGGGACTTGAACCCTCGACCCTCTGGCTTGTAGCTCAGTGCCTTAACGCAGTTTCATTTTAGGAGTATTTAATATTAGTTCCAAAATCAATTTCAGTGTACAAATACAGTTTTGCATATCTTACTTCGCAGACTGGCTGGGATACAAGGTACGATAGTCTTAAATCTGCCTGTTTAAATAAAAAAAAATTTATTATTAATGTTTACTATGCATTATAGGGACTATTGTCGTTCAAACTTTTCTCAAAGAACATTAAATTGAAAATATATGAAATCGTTATTCTCCCAATTATTATTGTTATTATTTTTAATAGAACTAAATATTTTGCCACACATGGAAATGCATTAAAATAATGAAATGGACACCTAATGATAAATGAGCGAAATTTTGATGAAGTGGCAGAATTTAGAATAGAATAGAATACACTGGGGAACAGTGATTTTGGTGCCTTAATGTTTTCACTTATTTATGGGTATATTTGGGTCACTGATTCCAAAGATGATTTCAGTTTCGTCCTATCAGCTCTAGTTTTTGAGATAGAGTTTATTCAAATTATATACCAGTTCAAAAATACTGGTCCACATATACAACTATATTACTCGCATACAATTAAATACAAAAGAACAAATACTTTCTTTTCATGAAACAACTGTATCTATATAACTACCATAATTTATTTACACATTAGTCTCGTTAGAATCATTAATTTTCCTCCATCAGGTCGCAGAATCCCCGTTTCTGTGATTTCCTCCGATGCAATGATCTTGGACATTCTCGGTGGATGCTCCAACAGTAGTCCGCCATCATATGTATATCCCACCGTCCACGATACCTTTCTTCCATTGTACTTAATTCCTGGTGAAAACGCTCACCCTGTTCCTCACTTACATCTCCAAGATTGTCTGGAAATCGATCCAAATGACTGTGTAGGTAGTGTAATTTGATGCTCATGTTACAACCTAGTGCACAAAAAGCAGTGAGCATATTCTCCACTAGTTCATCACTATTAGGAGACTTATAGTTTCCAAGGAAATTCTTCACTACCATACAGAACGAAGACCATGCGGCTGCTTCAGTATCATTCATTGAGTCTTGAAATGATGGTCATTAATAAGTTGGCGGATTTGTGGTCCATCCAATATACCTGCTTTTATTTTTCCTTACTCAGTGCAGGAAATTTTGTACATATGTAGCCAAAACATGTTCCATCTCTATTCAACGCCTTGATGAACTGTTTCATTAAACCAAGTTTAATATGCAGTGGTGGCAAGATGATGTTGTTTCTGTCAACCAAAGGTTCTGCAACGATGTTTTTTTCTCCAACGGTCATGCTTTCTCTAAGAGGCCAATGCCTTCTCACCCAATGTTGATCTTTGGCTCTAGAGTCCCATAAACATATAAAGCATGGGTATTTGGTGTACCCACCTTGTTGTCCTAGAGAAGAAAATTCACCATCTTGAGATCGACACACATTACCATTGGTGATCACGGTAAGAGATCTTCTCTAGCACTGTAGCTATTGTATGTTGATTTTCACGCATAGAAACTGAGTGACCAATTGGGATTGACCTGTATATGTTCCCATTATGCAAAAGAACACATTTTAGGCTGCGTTTGGAGCTATCTATAAATAACCGCCATTCACTTGGTGTGTATTTTCTTACACCCAGCTTCATTAACAGTCCTTCAACATTCATACAAAAAACAAATTGATTTTCTACTGTGAAGAATGGCAGGAAGTCTGTTTCTCTTTTGCGATAGACTGTGACCTTTGTTCCCGGTAACAGATTATTGTTTCTCTGCCAGCCTGGAAGCTAACAACTCAGATGACTTCTTTGGAAGACTTAGATCCCTTATGAGGTCGTTCAGTTCCGCTTGACTAAAACCGGATGAAACTGATGAAGGTCCTGGGAAATCGCTGTCATTTCCCTCAGAATAGCTTTCAGTTGAATCATCCTCTTCTTCTGGTGACTCTGGAAGACTGGTAAAAATTGGAACAGGTATCTCCTCTGAATGTGGAACAGGGCGTCTTGCGGAGCGTAGATTGGGATATACCCATCTATTCCGGTTTTTGCTATTGATGCCCTTTACATTGACTGAACAAAAATAGCAGTCATCACTATGGTTAATTTGTTCTCGCCAGATCATTGGTTCCCCAAATTTCAAGCATTTCCGTTTCCCATTTGTCCATTGTCGTAGATGCTCTGTGCACGTTTTACATACAATGTGAGGTGCCCAAGGCTTATCTTGATCTCCCAGTTGTACTTTGAAATAGGCCAAATAAGCTCTTCTTACAAAGTCAGTTATAGGTTTTCTTTGTTGAGTGAATGTGTACTCCCCACAGATGAAACAAAACACATCAGGATTATTCACACATTTCTTCGTGTTGAAGCCATGTCAGTCTAGAAAAAGGATAAACAATTGTCAAATTAGTAAAATTACATATGCAAACGGCAACAACAACATGAATATAACTTGGATTATTAAATCAATTAGTATTATGCAAACAATCGATTTACAATGGTGGTACATAAGAGCAGTATCATCAATATCTTGCAAACTAGAGCTGCTGCAACAAAATGGATGACATTTTTGGAATCAGCAGTGCCGAAATACCCAGAATCAGGTGAAAAATTTCAGGCACCAAGAAAAAAATATTTTTTTGTTCCCCAGTGATATATTTATTTAGCCTGATGGAGTTAAGGCCACGTGGCTTTCTCTTCCACTCACCAGGACAAACATATGTTACATTTAAATACAAAAAAATACAATAACAATACATACTAAACAATCTGTCAAATTGAATAATAATTAAAATATTGTTTAATGATATAATAAAAGTAAATACAATTATAATTAAACTAATGAGAGAATATATACAGAAAGGAATAACAGCTCGAATCTACTGTACATAAAAAGAAAAGAAGAAAAAATACAAATAAAGTAATAAACTATAATGAATTAATCTATCGCTTATTGTACAAGACATTAGGTAAATATATTGACAAATCTTAAAACTATTTTTATTAAATAATGAAAAAACAAATGATTAATTTTTAAAAAGTAATATTAGTGAGTTGTTTCTGTTAATAATTTTATTTTCAATTTGTTTCTGAAAGATGGTAAAGTTTGGCAGTCTCTGATATAGGGTGGAAGGGAATTCCATGTTTTAGCAAGACAAACTGTAAAAGATTTCGAATAATAGGTAGTATGATGAGGAGGGATATAAAGGGCACTGTGCTCAAGGGATCGGGTATCTAATTAATGTGTATCAGAGAGTCTAGTAAAGCGGTGTGATAAATAATAAGGTAATGATGTGTGTAATATTTTATAGAGAAGACATAGGGAATGGATGGTTCTACGATCTTGTAGACGAAGCCATGACAATTGTTCCAGGGATGGTGTAACGTGATCAAATCTGCGTATACCACAAATAAAACGTATGCAAGAATTATTAACACGTTGAAGTCTTTGGGTAAGAACAGTATTTAGGTCAGTAAACATAGTATCAGAATAATCAAAATGGGGCATTGCAAGTGATTCTACTAACATTTTCCTTAGAGCAAACGGTAAACAATTTCTTATATGATTTAATGAGTGTATTATTGAGAAGATAGTTTTGCAAATGTTATTATATTTGTTTATTCCAAATTAAATGTTTATCCATAAATACTCCTAGATTTTTTACTGTCTCACTATAAAGGATTTGAACCCCATTAAGTGACACATGTAATACTATAATTGTGTGAATTTAAGTGTCTAGGAACAAATTACAAACAGGAATGAAGTGCAAAAAGAAATTAAACATAGACTACATTCTGGAAATCCATGTTGTTATGCTTAACTGGGAATCTTGCCGTCCCAACTTCTCTCAAAAAATGTTAAACGAAAAAAAAAAATTATTCTTCCGGTTTTATTATATGGATGAGAAAGATGGACTGTTGCTTTAAGGGAGGAAGGAAGATTACGAGTATTTGAGAATAAAGTCCTTAGGAAAATTATTGGACCAAAGAGAGATGAAAAGAGAGGCGAACGGAGAAAACTAAATAACTGTGAGCTACATGATCTTAATGGGAAACCAGATATAATATATAGAGTTATGTCTCGTAGACTGCGATGGGCAGGACATGTGATATACGGATAGGGGATGAAAGTGGGGCATGGAAATTCCTTGTAGGAAAATCAGAGCGAAAGCGCCCAGAATGTAGAATGAGGTGGGAGATTAACATTAACCGTAATCTGAGGGAAGAAGATTATACAAGGAAGACTGGAAAACAATGGTCCAGGTTACGGATGTATGGAGGGCTTGTTCTTCATAGCCATGAACTTAGAATTCGACAGTGCCAGTGAGTTAGTTCACACCTTACTTCATGGTTGAGTGAAATATAAGGTCCTATGGCATTAACCCTGCCAGTTTAAATAACACTTTGTGTGTGTGTATGTATGTATATATATATATATATATATATATAATTTTTTTTGCTATTATTATTAATCATATATTATTATTACTATTATTATTGATATTATTATATTTATAATTGGACATATATTGAGAAGACAACGAAACAAACAAAGAAGTATTGAAATGGATAGCTCCTGGAAAAGGGAAACGTAGTAGACAAAAGCCAACGTGGATAAAGGGAATTCAAGACAACATGAAGAAGAGAAATATGACAGAAACAGACACTCAAGACCGGGAAGTGTGGAAGAAAAAAATTGTATACTTTGGTTGAGAATACCTGTGTAAATAACAAAAACAATCCTGAAATAAAAAAAAGAATTGCTATTATATTATTATTATTATTATTATTATTATTATTATTAGTATATTATTATTTTTATTATTACTTCCTATGACTCTTACTTTCCATGACTTTTCATTTTTGGGGTTTCTTGACCAATCTTATTTAGTTACGTTTATTTTCTTATAGATGTCATGAGTGACATGTGGTCAACATGTCGCTTCAACAAGTTACATCTAGTAGGAAACTAAAATCAATATTTGAATGGAGGAAAATCTGTTAAGTTTTGCTCAGCGGCCTCTTTTCTTCAGGTTTGAGGTTTTCATTCTAATACTCCATCGATCCCGGCCTGATTTAACTCGGGACTGGAGGCAAGGGACATAACCACTAAACCACTGCGGCCTACCCATACAAATGTAATAAGATAGAATACCAAACAAGGTCCTTAAATGGGATGCTAGAGGAAGAAAAGGAAGTTGTAAACCAAGATAACGTTGAATAGATGGAGTAAGAAGAATATCGAAGCAACTGATTTTAGGGAAGAAAATTCATTAAACAGAGATATCTCGCGACAAATCCCCGGTTGGTATTATTATTATATTATTATTATTATTATTATTATTATTATATATTATTATATTAGTAGTAGTAGTAGTAGTAGTAGTAGTAGTAATAGTAGTAGTAGTAATAGTAGTAGTAGTATTGATATATCAGAAAACTGTAATGCCGGTCTTAAGTTGTAGCCAAGACCTTAAGGCCTTAACTGTGCCAGGTGAAATAAAGCTATTATTATTATTATTATTATTATTATTATATTATTATTATTATTATATTATTATTATTATTACCCAGAAAAATAATGGAATGGTGTCCACCTGGAAGAAGAAAGAAAAGAAGACTTCCATACTCATGGATGCAAGAAATACGAACTGGAATGAGAACAAGAGCACTGGAGGACATGGAGTGGATGGATAGGGATTAGTGGCGAACGAAAATAAAACTTTAGGCACAGAAAGATGTGTAAACTTTGCAAAATCTGTATATAAATCATCATCATTCATATTCGCCTTGGATTAAGATAAGATTAAGGACTCTCCTGGCACACCACTATCACCATCATCACCCATCATATCATCGGGGCAGCCCTAACTCCGCCTTCCAGGCGCCCCAACCTCAGAAGTGGGTTACAAATTCCAGTGCCAGGATACAAGACCTGAAATGTCAAAATGACAATCTGGGGCATTGAAGAAAAAATTATTATTATTATTATTATTATTATTATTATTATTATTATTATTATTATTATTATTATTATTGTTGTTGTTTAAGTTATTGTTATTATTTTTATTATTATCATTATTATTACTAATTGTGTAATAAAATTCTGTTTATATTTAAGGAAAACGAGTCTCAAAAAATCAAATAAAAGTGAAGAGATAAAACTGAAATACATGGATTCATAGTTGTAGCTGGTATTGGTAGATTTTATTTATTTTTTACGCTCCCCTGAGTATCATCGGTTTAATCTGTTTGTGCCATTATCCTCAGGAGTGCCACTACAACAATCACGCTTTCTTCGTTTCGTTTCTTGCGCCGGAAATTTATCCCGAAGGATTAATACTACTGATTGCTATCTGATTTATCGCCACAACAGTCTCTTTTCTTCTCTCTTCTAAACAATCAACAAAGATATTGGAAAATAACTCAAGGATTAAGACAGAAACTGTGAAACAAATATTTTGTGTATTACGCATCAGCAACTCTGGAAAATATCTCCTTGATTGAATAGGATTTCAATAATAGATGTTACATATTATATAGGGAAATAAAATGGAGTTAATAAATGCATCTTCTTGGTGGAATTACTAAGTCAGATAGCTTCTCGAGCATAAATACTTTATACACACTAGCTGACTACCTTGGGTTATAATGATAATAATACTAATAATAATAATAATAATAATAATAATAATAATAATAATATTTTTGTCCAATGTCGCCAGGTTGTATTTTATGACATTTCTGGCTTTCTCCCCTGGTATTCTGGAATTGTAATCCATTTATTAGATTGAGGCACCTGGAAGGCATAATTACGTTACGCCGATGATATGATGGGTGATAAATTGGCAATGAAGTGTCGGCGAGTTCTTCCACTTATAAATTATATGCGAAAATAATGAATAATACATTGAGGAAGATATCTGACGCACTACTAGAAGAAAAACAAGCAGGGTTTAGAAAAGGAAGATCCTGTAGTGATCATGTGTTTATTATAGAGAAAACTAATTGAAAAGAGAAGATAATTTAACCTGCCAACATATGGGAAATAATGAAAGAACGAGGATATCCACACCACTTAATAAAATCAATCTAAGGCTTATATGAAGAAACCATAGTAGTGAAAAAAACAGATTTAAAAAGTCAGAAGAAAATTTAATAACTTAAGAGTTAGACAAGGGTGTAGCCTTTCGCCCACTCTTTTTAATATATATATATATATATATATATATATATATATTGACAACAATATGAAATAAATTCGGAACGGGCAAGAGAGCCTAAGCCTTGATGCTTATGATGATGAGGAAACAATGGAAAATTATAACAAAGGCATTAAATCGAAGAATAACACAAGTAGTAACAACTTAATTTTCGCCGATGATGAAGATCTATTACAATTGGCTGCTCATGAACTGAATACAATATGCAACTATTATAATTTTAAAATGTCGATAAGTAAAACAAAAGTAATGGCATTTTGTGGAAGAAACACTCTGCGCGCAAAAATAATTAGAGACAAAATGGTTGAACAAGTACGCCACTTTAAATATTTTGGATGTGATATTAGTTATGGATATGATAATAATATTGAACATAAAACTCAACAGTTCCAAGCTATTTGTAGCCCAGGAAGTAGAACATTGAATAATAAAGTCCATAAACAACAAAATTAAAATTTTATAAAACAATGGTAGTCCCTGATCTTTTATATGGGAGCGAATATTGGATTCACTACCAAATGAGAAAGTAAAATACAAGAAGCCGAGATGAATTTCTTAAGATGAGTAAAAGGGTGGTACGAGAATGGACCAGATAAGAAAAGATGATATTCGTGAAGAACTGCAGATCTACTCCATAAAAAAGAAAATATATATCTAACAACAAGAAACAGTGGAAAGAACATGTGGAAAGAATGAAAGAGAGTAGATTACCAAAGAATATATTACATTATTTTCCGAGTGGAAGAAGACATATCGGATGTCTTCGGAAAAGATGGTCTTAGATACATAATGAAGATGGAACAGAAAATCAATGCCTACACCAGAAAGTGAAGAAAAAGAAGAAGAAGACTAGTTTCGGTGAGTTCCTAACCTAAACTTAACCTAAATTCCATAACATGGGTAACTACAAAAATAATTCCTTTCAGGGAAAAATTCTTATGGTCTGACCGGGATCTCGAACCCGGCACCTCATGAACTGCAGTCTGGCATATTTAAGACCATAAGACATTTTTTCCACTCAACTAGATATAAATGTTAAATACAAAAAAAAGTATAAGAACGTAACTTGTGTGTTTACGTCCTAATACGACCCACTGCAATTCACAACGCTTCGGATTCCGCACTGGGCGGATAGATAGCGTTAATGTGGTATATTTTTAATTTACGCACCACTTCGACAGATCGCTTTACGTGGATTATGTATTTTTGTATTGTGTACAGAGAGAAGTGTAGGATGAGTGTACGTTTATGTTTGTGTAATGTAAAGTGTGTTGTATGAGATATGAGGATGCAGAGAAGGTAGAAGGTGAAACTCGGTATCTTCACGTAGCTTACTCCTATAGAAAAGCACCAAGAATACTATTATACAGTGAGATCAGTATAGTCTTGGACAGCAGACACGGGATTTGTGCTATGCGATGACGAAGGCTTACACGTGCAGACACGGGAATTGAAATGTGCGCTGACTCAGCAGTTTACGAGTACATCCCACGCATTAACGGTCACTGTCAGATAGGTATCTCGAGTAGATAAGGTGCTCGGTCGCTTTTCTTTGTGAACTGAATGGCGTGTGTATAATGTAAACCGAATGACGTGTGCATAAGTGTAAACTGTATAATGACTAATAATTTTTCTACTGAACAACATATATTTATTTATTATCAATATTTGTTAACTCAGTCTGCCAGCCAAGTACGAAGACTTCTTGAAACACGATTCCCGGGTTTAAAAATTCCGTCGAGTTCAACAGTCCATAATCTGTACAACGAATTTTAAAAAGAGGTGTCAAAAATGTATGGATAACGAAGGTTCCAGCACCTGCTCCAATAAAGTTGGTAAGTACGACAATTTGTAAAATCCTACGCTGTCCGTTCCCCGCCGCGAGTGCGTCAGCAGTGTATAGTGAAATACCCGCGACTGCTGTCCTCGATATTTATCTACTTCTGGTTATCATATTAAAGAAAGCTCCTCCTTGTTTAATATTATGGACAAGTCAGAGCATTATTTTTCAGTGACTGACTCTCGAACAAATACGTTGAATATAGCAAATAATGAAAATTCCTTCGAACTACTCATTTGATAAATTGTGTGTTCAATAACTGTGTTTTTAAATAATGATTTTACAGAGTTGTTTCCTAAAAATAATAATTAATAATCTATAATGTTCTTTTTAATATTCAGTTTGATGTGTTTCATTTTTTCTCCACTAGGGTGCATTCTTACAATATTGCGATCCTATTTGGCAATAAATAATATGATCTAGTTGCAGTGGATGGACAAAAGCATAACCAAACATTTCTCATTTGTTTTCAAACATTGCCGTTTACATTAAATATATAAATATTTTAAAATAATTATATTTAAATAATGATTTGTGAGTAAACAGCTTAATTTTATTCGTTAAATAGACCTAACAAATGCCATTCATGATTTCCAAATTCTCTAGATAATTTTGAAATCAATGAGATAAGTAAGAATGTAATAAAAATCGTTCCTACACACATAAATCCTAATACATATTTTAAAATAGCAGAGATTTATGTAGCTAATAAATTCAGGAACAAAATCAAATGTTTAGAGGATAAAAAAGGTCTACAATTCAATGTATTAATGATATTAATACAGTATTAATACAGTATTATTCGGCAATAACAAGGAGATACTAAGGACCAACATGCACACTCTATTCAGTGTGAAATTGGGACTGGAAGCAAACATCAATAAAACTAAATATATGTTCACACATAGAAATACATTATATAATGGAAGTGGACAGTTAATGATAATTGAGGTAAACTTTGAAGAAGTGGCTGAATTCAAATACCTATGAACAATAATTATGAATAGTCACATAGAAATTAAACATAGACTCAATTCTGCAAATGCATGCTATTATGCATTACAGGGACTCTTGCCGTCCCAGCTCCTTTCAAAAAACGTTAAATTGAAAATATATAAAACTGCTATTCTACCAGCTCCTTTAAAAAAATGTTAAACTGAAAATATATAAAACTGCTATTCTACCAGTTATATGAATGAGAAACATGGACTCTTACTTTAATGCAGGAGAAAAGATTATGAGAATTTGAGAATGAAGTTCTTAGGCAAATGAACAGACAGACGAATGGAGAAGACTACAACACATAGAGCTACGTGACCTACAGTGAGCTACAATAATAACAGTTAAGTCTCGTAGACTGCGATGGGCAGGACATGTGGTACGAATGAGGATTAAAAGAGTGGCATGTTAGCTTCTTGTAGAAAAACCAGAGGGAAAATGCCCAATTGGTAGACCAAGATTGATGTGGGAGAATAGCATTAACCATGATTTGAGGGAAGTAGATTATACAGGGGATAATTGGAAAACATTAGCTCAGGAGAGAGATGTATGGAGATCTTATGTCCGTGTGACCATGAACCTTTGGGTTCGATAGAGCGAAGGAGTTAGTTAATTCAGAAACAATTTACCCCAGAAAATTAATTAAATATTTGTTAATAAACAATTGTGTCACTTCAAATTGTAAGAAACTACAATGTAAGATGGGATTTTCTATAGATTGGAGAGATCAGAGGAAGACAGAAGGGAATTTAAAGGGATTTAAAGAGAAGGGAATTGGAGATGGAACGAAAAGAAGTAAAGGAAATGGGATTATGAAAGGAATCCGTACCTTTCTCTACTAACTATATTATAAAAAAAAGTTTGAAATTATCTTGACAAGGCGTGCCACTCTGCTTTTTTACGAGCTTCATGAGAACGTAAATAAATTTGAAATCGGAACGAGTTTAACACCCGGATAATTTATTATCCTCTCGTTATGCGCCAGTATCAGTAAAGAAAGTATAAACCAAGATGTTTCAGCACTTTGAATTCAACTAAAAAAGATATATCCAGCGATAAAGTCGCTCTTACAAAAAATCTGTTCGATTTCTCGAATCGTAAAAAAATATTTAAATGTTTTCTATTATGTGCCTACAGCTACAGCATCAAATAAAAGTATTCTAGAGAGTAGAAAGATAAAAAAGCAAAGTTATTCTTTTGTTCTGTTCTTCCTTGTGTACATTTTATTATTAGTTTCAACTTTAATATCATTATCTTTATTTTGTTATTAGATCTAACAATTTATCAGTAACATTCTATATAGGCAATTGTTTAGTCTAATATAATCCTACTAGGGGTCAATTTCACCAACAGAGGTAACTGTATTACGTCAGTTTTCCCGGTGTATGATGCATAGCTTAAACTGGCGTATACAGTTACCTCTGTTGGTGAAACCGACCCTAGGTCTAATATTACTAACATCTTACCCTGCGAGATGCTAGTAACGTCTTCAGGGGACATCAATATTTATACTTTAAAGTCTCATGGTAGAAAATGCCGGCAGATTCAACCGTTGACAAAACTATTGCATAGAATTATACAATACAGAGATGAATGGATGGACCACATCAACAGAATGAATAACAATAGAATTCCGAAATAGATTCTTCATTACAAACCACTCGGTCGAAGAAATGTTGGAAGGCCCAGTAAAAGATGGACAGACCAATTCTAACATGAGATCGGAATAGACCAGCAGGTCTAATCCTTGATTCTGCTGATGATGACTATTACTAACTAACCAACTAATTATCTCACTGGCACGATCTAACCCATATGTTCATGTCCGCGCGGACATAAACTCTACGTACATCCCTATCCTTGGCTAACGTTTTTCAATCAGTCCCTGTATAATCTACTTCTCTCGAATCATGGTTAGTGTTATTATCCCAGCACATTCTTGGATGTTTTTTCTCTGCTTTTCCTACAACGAATTTACATGCCTCTCTTTCTTTCCCCATTCGTGCCACATATCCTGCACATCGCAATCTCACTAACTCATTGGCCCTATCTAACCCGTAGGTTCATGGCTACGCGGACATAAGCTCTCTATGCATCCCAACGTGAGCTAATGTTTCCTAATCATCCCCTGTATAATCTACTGCCCTCAAATCATGGTTAATGTTATTCTCCCACCTCATTCTTTGCCTACCTACTGGGCAATTTCTGTCTGGTTTTCCAAAAAGGAGTTTGCATGTCCTTCTTCCATTTCCCATTTGTACCTCATGCCCTGCCCATCGCAATCTACGATACTTAATTGTTCACATTACATCTGGTTAACCACGAAGATCATGTAGCTCACTGTTATGAAGTCTACTCAAATCCATGTTTGTTCATCTCTTTTGGTCCAAACATGTTCGTAAGAACTTTAATCTGAAATAATAGTAATAAGTAGGGCAAGGCAATTAATGATTTTGCATCTTTTTAATGAAGGTTGTTTTGAAACATTGCTTGCATATAGGAAAATGTTCGGCATAAAAAACGGATTAAAAAAATGGTGAATGTGTTAGGGCACCACGTTTTTGCATTTTCTTAACTTTTTTAGGGATAGGTCATTTTTTGGCAATTTTTAGGTCATTTTGAGCATTTTTTACACTTTTCCAGAAGGCTGTGACATTATTTGTATTTGATAAGATTTTTATTATAATCAGTACTTTTCCTTTTCAATACAATTTCTTGGAATTAAGTAGTTGTTTTGCTAACTACTACCCATATTTTTCAAGGTATGTGCATAATGATCTTACTCACTTCTTACTTACTTACTTACTTACTTACTTACTCACTGGCACTGTCGAACCCGTAGGTTCATAGCAGCGCGGACATAAGCTCTCCATACATCCCTGTCCTGAGCTAATGCTTTCCAATCATACCCTGTATAATCTACTTCCCTCAAATCATACTTAATGTTATTCTCCCACCTCATTCTTGGTCTAACAACTGGGCGTTTTCCCTCTGGCTTTCCTACAAGAAGCTTCCATGCAAGTCTTTCATTCCCCATACGTGCAACATGTCCTGCCCATCACAGTCTACGAGACTTAACTGTTCTTATAATATCTGGCTTCCTATAAAGACCATGTAGTTCATTGTTATGTAGTCTTCTCCATTCACCTGTCTGTTCATCTCTCTTTGGTCCAAAAATTTTCCTAAGTACTTTATTCTCAAATACTTGTAATCTCATTTCCTCCCTTAAAGTAAGAGTCCATGTTTCGCATCCATATAATATAACTGGTAGAATAATAGTTTTTATATTTTTCAGTTTAAGTTATTATTTTTTGAAAGGAGTTGGGACATCAAGAGTCTCTGCAATGCAAAATAGCACGCATTTCCAGAATTGAGCCTATGTTTAATTTCTTTGTGCTTCTAGGAATTTTATTCAATTTCTTAGAGCTTGTGCTAGCTTGTACCCTTATTCTGATTGTTAACTGCAATTCAAAATTGCTGTAAAAGTGCACTGTGTAATTGAAATGGATTTTCTGCAATAAAAGGTATTGTAATATGTATTTTTTAAATATTTTTATTTTAATATTTTGATGTTAAGCTAAATGTTATGTAATTCAGTAATCAAATGAGTAATTAATCTAATAAATAGTTTTTTATTGGTAATTCTTAACTTTTTATTCGTCATTTTTTTTATTTTATTGGTCATTTTTTGCATTTTTTAGGTCATAAATGCATTTTTTATTTTGCATTTTTTACCAATTTATAGGTCATTAAATGCCTTTCGCTAGTAATAAGAAATACTCTTCATAATAAAATAAAACTCCGAAATAAAATAGAGGAGAGTTTACCTAAGAAATTGCAGTGGACTACTGTAGAAAAAAAACTGAAAGCATGCGTGAAAGATTTGCAAAAGAGAAACTTGAACAAAGCTTAGCAGTGATTTGAAGTTGAGAGTCTGGACCAAGTATTACACCACAGGTTTCCATTGATGTAGAGCGGTCATTTTCCAAGTACAAATGGCGAGTGTACAACCAGAGTGAACTAAGTGACATATTGTTAATTTTTCAGTAGAAGATAATTAAGTTTGAAACCTCATCACATCGTAACCGCAAAAGATAATGACCTGAAACTTTAAAAGGCAAATATTTTGTGTTTTTCTAAATGACAGAAAATACACGTGACCAATATATTCCACTTTGATATATATGAAAATAGTGGTTACTTTTGCTACAGCAATCACATAGTTCAGTTTGGCGGAATGAAGTACCGCAATGTCGTTGATAATAGTTCACTTTTAGTTGAAACACACTCTGATCTTTAGTGATTATCAGGGATGCAATAAATCTAAATTCACTATAAATAATAATTATATTTAAAAATATGTTTCATCATATTTTGTTATCTTCTAGTATAGTTTGTACATATTTTATTAGTAATATTGTTTCCAGTATATCCATAAACATAGCTCTACATAGACGAACATCCTCAGAACCCACATGCAAATAATATTCTCTTGATTAGACTTTCCGACTGTCTTTCTCTTTTCTTCTACGTTTAATTGCAACTACTTTAACAGATTTTGCTAGTATGGCTGTTTGTGTTTCCCAGGAAGAATTGCTAAAGAACGTATCAAAATTATTTTTCCGCTGTTCAAAAGTAATTTTGTCTCCACATTTCCAGCGACAGTTGCAGTCAAAGTCCTTGCAAACAATTTTTTCAGAAAATTTTAATCCACGGGTATTCGTATATGCTTTTCCTGAATTTTGCTTCTTTTTTTTCGAATGTTCTTTTTCCATATTTCAGGCTTTGCTTTCCTACGTTGTTTTTTTTATGATTGGTGAATTACTATCGTAGCTATCATGATCCGAATCTGAATATAAATTTAAAAAAAAAATATTGTTAGAATATTAGTATTATGTGGAAATATTATTACAATATAAATAATTAATGTATTTATTGCTTTAAATTATTTTAAATAACAAGTATTAGCCCCGATTAATTTCTATTTCGTGCGAATATACACTATTTCTCAGTTGGAATATAACATCATTAAATTCGACGATAGTGAACTATGTAAAAGGCGGGTTAGAGTTTTTTTTAGTGCACTGATACATACGAAGAAAGGGAATGCATAGCTGATATTGCTGCTAACAGATGACAACATTGTATGAGGTAAGGGAAATAATCTATGTGACATAGTTCACTATGCTTGATCACAATTTTATGAATTCACATAACCTATAATCAAAATTTATTTATTAAAAATCTATTATATTTCTTTACAAATGGTGTTTTACTTACCCCCCTCAGCATCAGAAAAGTAATCTTAATCAGAGAATGATGAAAAGTCCGACGGACTGCTTATATCTTTACCACTATCCATTTTTTACACGGTACTACATACACAATAAGGGACTTTCCCGTGCACTTGGTTCACTCTCCTTGACTACAGATATCTCCAATAGTAGTCTGACAGAATGAAATTTACCGCTAGCGGTTCCGTGAGTCAATAATTTGTTTATTCAATGCAATGGTTTGCAGTACATTAAAATCATGTACATATGGCGCGAAGATCGGCAATTTTTAAAAAATGGCGCTTAGTTCACTCTGGTTGTACACTCACCAAATATACTTTCAAAGAGACAGAATCTAACCTTCGAACATATTTAAATATCGAATGTAATTAAGTTCAATTCTTAACGCAGTAAATACAAAGTTGCAGTGACAATCCATTTCTGTATTTATTTTCCTGTGCCCCTCCATTGTAAAGTCCTAATTCAGATAAATAGATCCCATTTTCTCAGTTTAAAAAAAAACAGTTTTCCCTTTTTATTTAGAAATTTACAAATAATTTGTATTTACAATTAAATGTTATACGCGGTACTAACACCCGAATGAGCAAGTGCTCGTGCTCGGGTGCAGTTCAGTCAAAATAATACAAATACAAATAATACATTATAAGGTTAAGAGCAAGTTTCATGTTTACATAATTTATGACACGTATAAATATAAAAATAATAATGTAAGGGGAATAAAATGTGTTAATTCCAGACTTAAGAAGGATTTAAGGACATTATAGAATAAAACAAAACAAATCAAATTTAGAAGAAAGTTTCAAAATATAAAACGCACTATCCATCTATAGTGATTCTGCCCGAGGGTAATCATACAATCTTTATGCTATGTTTTGCAGCTTTACTAGGGAATTGTAGGTGTGGTAGCTTCTCGTTTGTTTCCACACCGGTGAAGGATCATGATGATAATGATAAGGATGATGATGATGATGATGGCCGGATGATTTTCGGGGACCGTTGAGCCCTAAGCTTTCTGACATTTGTCTTACAGGTGAGGAAAAACCCCGAAAAAATCAGGAGCCTATCCCGACCGGGAATCAAAATCGGACCCGCTACTTGACAAGGCAGCACGCTACCTCGAGACCACAGCTGTGGACAAACTCACTATGACATACATGAAATAATGCAATGAAGAATGTCATAAACCAAATATTATGAAACAGATTTTAATACCAAGCTGAATAAAGTATTTAAATACATTAAGTAATAATAAAAAGCAAAACAAGTTTATGAGAAAAGTCCACCGCTGTGGTCTCGAGGTAGCGTGCTGCCTTGTCACACAGCGGGCCGGGGCTGGATCCCCGCTCGGGACAAGTTTCCTGGGTGAGGTTTTTTCGAGGTTTTTCCTCACCTGTAAGACAAATGACAGGATACTTTAAGACCCAAACGGTCCCCGAACATCAACTGGCAATCATTATCATCAATATCATATTCACCTCATTAGATTAAGTTTAGGTTTAAGGCCTCTCCTGGCGCAACATTACCCATCGTCATCACCCATTATATCATTGGGGCAGTGTAACCCCGCCTTCCAGGCGCCCCAAACTCAGAACTGGGTTACAATACGCCAATGCCAGGAGAAAATACCTGAAATGTCGAATGATAAACATGTGGCATTGAAAAAAAAAGAAAAAAGTTTATGAGAAAATTTCAAAATATAAAACGTATTCAAACAAAGAATGAGTGCAATGGAAAATGATATACATAAAAATAATATAAATAATATAATATACAATATATTAAAACCAAACAGAAGGAAGTAATTAAATACATTAGGTAATAATATGAACCAAAATAGATGCTGCGTATTTGTTATTTTTAAATATTTAAATAATTAATTTCATTCAATTAATTGAATATTTTATTAATCGATTAGCTGATAGCAAATACGGAAGACGAGCTTCAAAGGAATATTTTAAACTACATAATATATGTGAACAATATAATCTCAAAATATCCATAGAAAAAAACTAAGGTAATGACATTCCAAGGGAAAAATCAAATCAGATCCAAAATAGTAATAGGAAACAAAATTATAGAATAGGTGAACCATCTCAATTATCTAGGATGTGACATTTCATTTAATTATGATAATGATATAACTAATAAAATAGCAAAATTCCAGGGAATATGTGGTACGATAAAACGATCACTAAATAATAAAACAACAAGAGAGACCCAATTGAAATTTTATAAAACATTGGCAGTACCGGTACTGCTCTATGGATCAGAAGCCTGTATACATAAAAAACAAGATCTAAGTAGAATAACGGCGGCAGAAATGAAAATTTTTGAGATCTGTTAAAGGGTGCACTAAGGAAGACAGAATCAAGAACACAGAAATAAGACAGGAACTTGAAATATTTGCAATAACTGATAAAATAGATACATATAGACAAAAATGGAAGCAACACATAGACAGAATGAATGAAGATAGATATCCAAAACAACAAACCTAAAGGCACCCGAGATGTGGGCAGACCTAGAAAGAGATGGGCTGAAGTCGGAACGGGTCAACAGACCTAATCCATGAATGCAGATGATTATGATGATTAATTGATTGGCGCAAGCGGTTAGATGCTCGCCTCTCACCGCTGTGATCCCGAGAACGAGCCTCATTCACTCCAAGTGGGTTTCGTGGTGAGTGAAACGGAGCTTGAGCAAGTTTTTATCGGGGTTTCTCTCTCTCCGTTTTCCCCTGCCACAAATTTCATTCCTGGGGCACGGCGTAGCGTAGTGGTTAAGGCACTGCGCTACAAGCCGGAAGGTCGAGGGTTCAAGTCCCGGTGGGGTCAGGATTTTTAAACTGACCCAAACCTTCTGGCGGGCACTATGGCCCTGGGGTCGACTCAGCCTCTAACGGAAATGAGTACCAGACGCTTGTTCTGGGATAAAGGCGGCCGTCACGCAGGGCTGACAACCCGGCTGACATCAAGTGCCGATTGTCTAGAAATAGTGGGAGCCTTAACCTCCCACTACCCCAAGGGCCTCCTGAGGCCTTTAGTGGTAATACTTTACTTTACTTCTTCTTCTTCTTCCTTCCAAGTATTAGGCCAAGGCCTGTTACGATCCTATAGAAAATTTTCCTTCCAGCGTCTTCCGGAAAATTCTCGTATAAGACTTGAAAGCATAATAATAGTCCCTTCGATTGGTTGCTGGCCAAAGCAAGGCAAGACCAGTGATGGGCCTGCCATCTTATAGCCTCTGGTCAGGCTTTTCTTGGAGAAGAAAAAGCAAATAAAGGAAGCAAGAAATGGAAGAAAGGAAAGACTCCCTAGCCCTCGGATGCCCTAACAGCATCGGGGTCGAAAAAACAAGAGTTAACCAAGAGAGGTTAGATAGTAAAGTTAAAAGAGTGCAAAACACAAGTAAGTGGAAGAAATGTTTTGCTCAGCTTGGGCACCTTGTGGTCGCCATCCACATATCCCCTAGATGAGGACCCCCTGAGGGGCTTTACTTTACTTACAAATTGCATTCCACCATTTCTCCATATAATACTCATCTCATCCATTTTGTTCATCCTCCCCTGTGACGGTGCGTCAGGAGTAGTCGTCTGGCATCGTTGTAGTTCACGGACCTCTACAAATATTGGGGCTTCAACTCATCTCATCCCTCGACTGGACACTAGTTGATAATTATTTAATTAATTAGGTAATTGATTAAAACAATTTAATTGCCTTCTTGAATCTAGTTGTGTTACTTTGCTTAGCTCTGAATTGCATCTAATTAATTCATTATATAAAATCTGGTTTTAATTATAACTCAGTAAGTGCGTCAATACAATCCACCAGTAGATCGACACTCACAGTTTGAAAAACAATGCACTCCACCGGTGAATCACTATCACGGAGCTTTGGTTGTCCCTTTTCTTATTAGAGACTAGCGGGACATTGTTCGCGAGGACAAAATAATTTAAACAGGTTGTGTATAAACAATTTAGCTCCGGCCCTATAGTACGTTAAGGCAATACGCTACAAACAGGAAGGTCAAAGATTAGAGACCCGGAAGGGCTAAGGTTAGGATTTTTAAATTGGCTCAAATATTCTAGTGGCACCATGGCTCTGAGGTCGACCCAGCCTCTAAGAAAAATGAGTACCAGACGCGTGTTCTGGGGCGAATGCGGCCGTCACGCAGAGCTGACAACCCAGCTGACATCGAGTGCCGATAGTCCAGAAAAAGTGGGCGCTTTAACATCCTACTACCCCAAGGGCCTCCTTTGTTCTGTAGTGGGATCACTTTACCTGTTTTTACCTCTTACCTATAGTACATAAAGTAATATGTTTTATACGTTGATTGTCCCAAAAAAATATCATCCGTAAAAGGTAGCCATATGCTGTCGCGGACTTTTATATAGAATTTGAGATATTCATTTCTGTGTACATTAATTTGGTGTACCTATTTGTTATGTTTTAGGTAGCATAAGCAATTTAGGCGTCCAAACACCGACTTTTTAGTGCACTGATGCACTCTTTTTTTTAGCTTCGGTCATATAGTACTTACGGTAATACGATGTTAGCCATTTAAGCATCGAAAAATAGTGTATTAGAATGCGTGATGGGGAAATGGTTTTTACAGAAGTGAGGAAATGGTTAAAAACCGACGTTTTGTAAAACACTTCACGAAATTGTGTTATACATTATTTTTTGCACGATGATGTTTTCAAAATAATAAATAATAGTAAAATAATGTCTTTATTGGAAATATTTACGTTCATTAAAAACAACTGACTGATGTTAGCAGCCTGGCTAATGTATATACGGTAAATGCCAAAAATAATTTAGTTGAGACTACAACAGGCCGTTACATCAATCAGGCATGGAATGGCGGCAAGTACGTATTTTATTGTTCTTATACTGTTTCAAATAAAGTTCTGTTCATTTAAAATGCAGTGATTTGTTTCGTATAATGTATATTAACATTACATTTTGGATTTATTTTTGTATATACATTATACGTAGTATACATAAAGGACAGTAGTTTTACTTCCCGCCCTAGATAGGTAATTTGTAATATTGCAGTATAGTTATTTAGTTATTTATAGATTGGTAACCCCGAAATTTAGATAATCGAACTTTCAATGTCCCGCGCCGTAGCCGAGCGGTTAAGTAGGAAGCCTTGGCGCAGAGCTACGGGACTTGCGCTGGTTCGAGTCTCCATGGGGGAAGAAATTTTCTCATGGTATTTCGGCCAGTATGGGACCGGTGCCCACCCAGCATCGTGAGGCAATTGGGTAGCTACAATAAGTAGCGGCTCCAGGTTGAGGAACCAGCTATAACGGCTGGGGGACTCGACATGCTAACCACATGTCACCCCTACACTGGCTGTTGATCATCTACCTCTGTGATTGACACATGTGGATGTGAAGGGCCAGCAGCCGGCTGGTAAAAGGGCAACCGCTGAAAAGTGGAAAGACCCTCAATCGGATCGGAACTTTCAATCATGATCGCCATTCCTGTAAGTACGGCAGAACGTACTAGAGTGCACTTTTTTAGTGCATTGTTACACACTATTTTTAGTGCACTGTTACGCACTATTTTTAGCTCCGGCCTATAATACGTATGGTAATGTGTTACATACATTAATTGTCTAAAAAAATCTCTAAATTATGGTAAAAACCCATTGAAATCGGTGAAGTAGTTTTTGAAACCATCAAGCACAAACTCACATACGTTCATTTATTTATATATATAAATAAGATTACAGTTGTAAGGTAAAGTATGTAACAGAATGAATTCATTTCTGTATCCTTGAACTATAGCACATCGCTTCAAGATGGAAGATGACCGCCATCGTGTCACAGCGGCTCTCAATTTGCCGCGGTGGCAATATCTCGGGTCACGGCCCCCGCTCCATCAATATTGCAGAATCCACAATGCCACACGATATTCCCATGTGGTACAACAGGGTGCAAAGTAATATATTGCAACCTTTATTTCACCTTACTACTCGTACTACAAGCAGCATCCAAAAGTAGATCTCGGTGAACTATAGGGCGTGCGAATTTAGAAGGAATATATAATGTGGAGTTAGATGAACCCGGTTTAAGAAACGTTATCCAATTAAACTGACGCACGGCTTTTAGTTAAAGGAATACCTGGGCGTATGTTTTAATGAATTCCGAAGGTATGAAACTATTGAGAATTTTTTCATGAAAATATTTTGAAAAAAATTAAAGATCTTCACCGATCCTATCTACTATACAACAAAAATGGCAATGACCAATATACCATTATATATATATATATATATATATCTTATATAAAAAACGAATGTATGTTTGTTGGTTTGTTTGTTTGTTTGTACTTCGTACTTTATGCATGGCCATACCGTTGATCCGATTGTGATGGGGATTTTTGTGAAATGTTCAGGAGATTCCCGGGATGAACATAGGCTATAAGAGAGTCGTGATACTCAACTCTTACACCCTTAAAAATCGTCCTTTGTAGTGGAAAACGTGGAAAAAGTAGCTTTTTGGACTCTTAAATGGCTTACAATGCCTAAACCGTAACAGATACACACAATTAATGTACACAGAATTGAATATCTCAACAAGCTCTACAAAAAAGTCCACGACATCATATGCTTATCTCTTACGGATAACTCACAATAACCATTTTTGTTTTTCATTGATGCCAAGAATATCGAGACAAGTACGTAGATCCCCTATGCAAGCATAGCAGCACATAGTGGATATTCTTCTACGGATAACTCACAATAACGAATTTCGTCTTTTAGATCATTTATGCCAAGAAGTTCGAGATAAGTAAAATCCCGGGCAACATCGGGTAATCAGCACGGGGAATCTTAAAATAATTACGATATACATTTATAATTATTTTTGATTTTACTTATTCAACTAATCATAAGAAGTACATTAATTTTCGTCTTTCAGCTCATTTATGCCAAGAAGATCGGGATGAGTAGATTTCCAGGACAACGCCGGGTAAACAGCACGGAGTATCTAAAAATAATTGCGATGTAATTTTTCCTTATACTTATTTAACTAAACATAAAACACATTAATATTCGTATTTCAGCTCATTTATGACAAGAATATCGGGATAAGTAGATTCCAGGGCAACGCCGGGTAATCAGCACGGGGTATCTAAAATATAAATTTGTAATTATTTTCCTTTTACTTATTCATCTAAACATAAAAGCACATTAATTTTCATTTATTAAGGCTTACCAGCGCACGTCGGGTATTAGCTAGTATATATTATATACCGTATATAAAACCTATGTACGTATGTTTGTCACTGAACTCCTCCTAAACGAGTGAACCGATTTCTTTATACTTTCTTTTAGTGTGTCTGATTGGGTCCCTGGATGGTTAGGTTCACAATTGCACCCTCTAATACCATTAGGTGTAGGAGTGCACCTGAAGTGAAAATTGAAAAATCGCTCTAGCAGTCACATTTTTCAATGTTTCACAACAAAACTCAGCATATCCCATTAAGATAAATCGAGGTATTATTGTGCAAAATTGAGCGAAATTCGACAATTGGAAGTGGAGATTTACTTGAAATCCGAAATTAAAAACTGTCTAAACGACTGGACCGATTTTGATGATTTGTGTGTATGTGTGTGTGTTTGAGTGGTCCTGAATAGTTTAGATTCACAATTGGACTCGGTATGTGGCGCTGCGATCGGGTTATAGGAATGTTTTATCTTAGATTTGTAGTCATCTGCATTATCGACATATTCCGCGAGACAGCAACCCAGAGGTCCGGATTCAAATCCCGTCCAGGCATTTATTTGTCTTATCATGTCATATTAAGCTTGCGTTGCTCAATGTCAAAAATTTAATTATAACATCGATAAAGCGTCACTGCCATAAAGTAAAAATATTCTCTTTTATTTGCTTACTTGTTATAGTTAGCTACCTGATGGCAGTGTAGACCGAGTTCTCACTACATCTAATAATAATGGAGAATATAATGTATATGTAAGGAAGATAAATGTTTATATTAGATTTGCCCGATGGTGTAATGGATAGCACGCTGGGGTACCAACCCAGAGGTCCGGATTCAAATCCCGTCCAGGCATTTATTTTTCTTATCATGCCATATTAAGCTTGCATTGCTCAATGTCAAAAATTTAATTATAACATCGATAAAGCGTCACTGCTATAAAGTAAAAATATTCATAACTACTGCCACGAGTGATATCCAAATTATCGATAAATTCACGACTCACGAAGTGAGGAGTGAATTTATCTAGATAATTTGGAAATCAAGGGTGGCATTTTTTAGGACTATTTAATGAATAAAATTAAGCTGTTTATTCACAAATCATTATTTAAATATAGTTATTTTAAAATATTTATATATTTAATATAAACGGCGATGTTTGAAACAAATGAGAAACGATTGCTACGCTCCATTTGCTTCTTTTGTTCATCACTGCAACCAGATCATATTATTTATTCCCAATGGAACGCAATATTGTGAGAATGCACTCTAATGGAGAAAAAATGAAACACATCAAACTGTATATTAATTCATTTCTGATGTCCCATGATGTAAATATGACAATTATATTTTCTGGAATGTCAGTACCTGGGAAAAAATACATTTAAGAAAGTGGAAACAGTGGTTTCTCCTTTGGTGGTATAATAATTGCTACAGAGGTTTTTATATTAACTCCCGCATGCGCTTATGTGTTGACATTCATGCACTATATATACAATCTGGTAGCCGTATTTCTTACAGTCAGTCACTGCAAAATAATGCTATGACCTATTCAGAATGTTAAAAAAGCAGGCGCTTTCTTTATTGTGATAAACTTTAGTAAATTCTAGGCGAAACACGACTGTGATTGGTTATAAATAAAAAAAATCATTGAAATGCGATTGGTTATTGACTCCCATTTGGGGCATGAGTTAAATAGTCTCTTTAATGTGCTTACTTATAGTTAGCTACCAGATGGCAGTGAAGATAAGAGTTCTCGCTACATCTAGTAATAATGGAGAATATAATATATATATATATATATATATGAAAGATAAATATTTGTATTGAATTTTCCCGGTGGTGTAATGGATAGCACGCCGGGGTACGAACCCAGAGTTCAGGGTTCAAATCCCGTTCAGACATTTATTTTTCTTATCATGCCATATATATATATATATATATATATATATATATACGTATATATATATATATATATTGTGGAAAGCAACGGGAAGCTACCACACCATAATTCTCTAATAAAGCTGCAAAGCATAGCATGAAAATGCTATGATTGCAGTGGATGGATATATATATGTATATGTATATACATGTCTACAGACTAATGTGTATGTGTCCGATAACCCTACAGTAGCCGCAATGTTTTGTTTTATCACAACCACTCTTCGCATATAGCATTCAATTAAAAGAAGTAAGTTCGAGTTTGTTAACCAGTCTGTTTATCTAAACCCAGCATGAGTGACACACACACAAATAGATCTAAGTGGAAAGTGTCGCTTATAATATGCGTGTTATGACATTTGATATGTATACTATATCAAAAACTCCCGTCAGAAAAAGTAAGTGCTAACACAGTTTTTATCTCGTTATCTTTCATTATACGTTTAACTATATATACAGGGTGTTTCTAAATTAGATAGACAAACTTTGGGATCAGATAGATAACCTTCATCGAAGCATATTTTGTTAAGGAACGTATGGACTCAACGCTTCGTTTCAGGGCTAAAGGGATCTTAGAGGAAGGGATTGAAGGAAAAGGATAAATGCTCCTTATGTCCAAGAGGGGTTTGTTATTACTACTATCGCTTGGTTTGTTTACTTCCGGAACTCAGTAGCATTCGGAACCTATTACAGCAATTTTGTTTACATTCATTGGTATACGATCTGGTGGATAGGTAGGAGTGGGCACGCTCACCTGACCTGACCTGACTAGATTTCTTTTTGTGGGGCTACGTGAAGGCAATGGTTTATGAAATCGTTATTGACTCTGAAGAAGATCTTGTAGCACGCACTGTCAGCGCAGCAGCTGAAATAAGGGAATCTCCTGGCATGTTTGGAAGGATTCGACAAAGTATGGCACATTGATGCACTGATTCTAAAGGACGTGCGTTCCAGCACATGTTGAGATGAGACAATAAACTGAATCTATCCTGACAATGCAACACTGGAGTGAGTGTTTCTTTTTATTTTATTTGTTTATTATTTTTTTATAATTAAGTACGTTTTGTTTCTGCTTGTCTGTAAAGTAATTTGATTAACAGACAGAATTATGTGACACAGAATGACTTGATATTAAGCACCTATCTACTTCCTTCCATCCCTTCCCCTGAGACCCATTTTGCACTGAAACGCGCGTCACATCCTATGGTTCCTTTAACAAAATATGCTTCAATTAAGGTTAACTATCTGCTCGCAAAGTTTTTCGGTTAATTTAGGAACACTCTGTATATATATATATATATATATATTAACATAGTTATTAAAAAAGAGTAATAAATTGCTGTATGGAGTCTTGTTCTGCGTATACCAACCCGGGTTCAGAGCAAGGTCTTCTAGGATTGTCTCGCCATATAGAGTTTTTTTTTTTTTAATTACAGACTTAACGAATGAAAGAGACAAAGTAATAACATAAAAAAATAATGGAATTGATACTATTAATGACACAGAGAATTGATTTCATTGTTTGTCGCAGGAAAATTAATTATTCAACAACAAATTATTAAACAAGCTTGACATAAAAGGGTCAAGTGTGCGGGCAAAACATAACATCTTGAGGGACACATTTCCAGGAGCTACCGTGAAATAAGTAAAGATGTATTATTAACAAATCATTATAAGTCGGCCGCGGTGGTACCTTGCAGGTTCAAACACCGGCATCATAATCATCCTATTATATTAGACTTGTTTAGTGTGAGTGAATGGTATGTATTGTCTTAAATGTTCATGGCGATCCTTTGTTAGTTACGCTTATTAGCTAAAGATGCCATGAATGGTATGCGGTCAACATACCGACCCAATGAGACATCTAGTAGAAAAATAAGCTACTGTATATTACTAGGATGGAGGAGGTCGATAAATTTTGCTTAGAGGCATCTTTATTCAGGCTTACGGATATTTTACGAGCCTGAAAATATTCAGACTCGGGACCCACGGCTTAAAGTCCCTCCCGGAGGACTTCCTTTATGGATTTTTCCATCCTAAAAAGTCCATCGACCCCGGCCGGGTCTGAACTTGCGACTCTCGGGACAAGAGGCAAGAAACATAACCACTAGTCCACTGCGATTAATAAAATATTTATTATTATTATTAATATTATTATTATTATTATTATTATTATTATCACTATTATTATCATCATCATCATCATTATAATTGCTCAAGAATATGAAGACATGGAGTTTAAGTTCAGAGAATTATTGGGCGAATAGGTGGTTTGAAAATAAATTTAGAAAAAAAAATATATGGGATGTGGAGCAGAAACCGAAGATTTAATATTACAAGATCAAAAGGGATGTATTAGAGGATGCGAAGAATTTGAGTATATGGGAGAAAAAGTAGATAAAGAAAGTGATATTGAGAACAGAATAAATAAAGGTAGAGCAATAACAGCAAAGATGAATGGAGTTTTATGGAACAGACATATAACCATAAAAAGTAAGTTACAAATATATAATTCGATAGTGAGAAGTACTGTCACATAGAGTTGAAGTTTGGAAATTCAACAAAAACTTATGATGAAGAAAATGGTTTTCATAAGGAGAGCAGCCAGATGTTCAAATTAGTAGAAAAATACTGTCATACGAGAAGAAATGCAATAGTAAACTATTCAATATAAAGATTACGTGAGGTACAAGAAATTAAATTGGTATGAACATGTACGACGAATGCAAGAAGAAAGGTTACTCAGAAAAATATTGGAATGGTGTCCACCTGGACGAAGAAGGAAAGGAAGATCTCGAACTCGTGAATGCAAGAAATAAAAACTGGAATGAGAACAAGAGGACTCGAGTGCATGGAGTGGATGGATAGAGACGAATGGAGAAGGAAAATAAAACTTTAAGCACAGAAAGACGTGTAATCATTATAAATCTGTATATAAGTAAACAAAGTATTATTATCATCATAATTATTACAATCATTATAGTGTTGGCTATAGTATTATACGTATTTTCCCAGGCTGTAAGGACGCAGTAGACATTTTCTGCAGTGGAGTTTGTACGAGGTCGGAACTGTATTCAGGTTGACACTCCTAGCGACAAATAAAGCTAACATTGACAGAATAACAAGATGCCTGTATATACAGTATACACTTCTTCATCTTGATCTACCAACCTAACGAGCTTAAACTTCCTTTCTCTTTTACTTCTTTACCGCATTCTCCGTGTTAAACTAAATTAGGGGTTTTTACGTCACAACTGCCTTCTATATCCATTGTAAAACTTTGCAGCCTTGTTAAAAACTTTACTCATAAGGAAATTCACTTGCTGCGAGCATTTTAAGAAAAACTGTTAGCACACGTATACAACACACAGAAACTCTAATGATTGATTTATGTTGGTTGCCTTCTTTCTTCCATATTTGCACTTCCATAAGTTTTTTTAACAATACCTTTTTGTCGATATCCTTTTTCCTTTCATATTTGTACCGTAGTCTGAAAAATTCAAATGAATGTGAGATTGCATACATGAAATTATTTTTTTAAATTTTTTACAAATATTTATTGATTTATATATATAAGGACTTTATTAAACTAAAAGTAAGATACATACAATGTTATTTAAAAATATGGATCGCACGGGCAGTAAGCCGTACGTGCTGTTTGACAGTCCGTTACAATGAGTTGATGTTTAAAACAAAAAAAAAAACACAATAATACTACAATTAGATATCAATACAATTAAATTATACATTAACATAGTTATGTAGAATTATTAAGAATTAATGGCATTGTAATTTGCTAACATACTTATTTATTCCTGAATAAGTGTTGTTCTTATTTTCCGCGTTTTGTCCAGAAATCTACCCAGGTTTACCCAATTTTTCTGGGTTTACCAGTAACTCGTAGCATGCCAATCTACCACGATTTGAATTTAGAAATAATAACTGATGCCTTCAATATTCTAAATCGTTACATTTTCCCAATATATGTATCTCGTCTTCAAAGCTCCCGCACATTGGACATATTCGCATATCGTGATCGTCGCTAATTTTTAAAAATTTCCATGCCCCTAACCTGAACCAAGCAAGCCCTGATCTCTCTTTAAATCCTAGATTGAGTATATAAGATTCTTTTCCGCAAACTTGTTTTAGGTCTCTTTGTAAAAATAGTGATCGTTTTCCCGCACATTCGGCCAAAATATTTTGTCGGTTTATATCTAAGTACCTGCTCCTAATTTTTTATTTTTCAAACTACCGGTAGTCATAAACAATAATAATGACAGGAATATGTAGACATGTCGGCCGCGGTGGGCTAGTGGTTATGTTCCTTGCCTCTGGTTTCCAGGGTCACAGGTTAAAAACCGACCGGGGCATATGAATTTTTAGGATGGAAAAATCCAAATGACGAATAGTTCTGTTTTTATTTCTTTATGTTTTAGACTGAATTACTGGATTATTCAGCGTAGGGCAAACTCGGCTAATTTCGTGACACGGGTAATTTCGTTACATTTTTTCTTTCATTTGTAACGAAGTTGAGTTGGCAAGAAAAACACATAATTTTTCTGACTCGTAGATGGCATAAAGTCTACTTTCTTGCTATGTTTTCATATTTGTGATAGCAGCATTTATTGGGTGTACTTTATGTTAACTGTAGAGGAAGTGTTTTCATTCATGTTAGCAGTTGTTAGATTTAACACTTGTCTGTGTTTGAAGGGCATTTTTGAATAGATATTCTTCGACACTAAAGGTGAACGGATATAATGTTGAAAAAGTAGCCCGAGGGCAGGTCTTTCACTGCAATCATAGCATATTCATGCTATGCTTTGTAGCTTTACTAGGGAATTGTAGGTGTGGTAGCTTCCCGTTGCTTTCCACACCGGTGAAGGATGATGATAATGATGATTATGATGGCCACATGATTTTGGGGACTGTTTGGGCCTTAAAGTTTTCCTGACATTTGTCTTACGGGTGAGGAAAAACCCCAATAAAAAACCTCACCCGAAAAACTGCCCTGACTGGGGATTGAACCCGGGCCCGCTGCATGACAAGGTAGCAAGCTGCCTCGAGACAACAGCGGTCGACTAACTCAGTATACATACACACATATATATATATTTCGTTCATATACCTAACTTGTTGTTACCACACCTGTAATTCCCAAGTAAAGCTGCAAAGCATAACATGAAAGTGCTATGATTGCATTTAACAGAAATGTTCATAATATTAAGGTATAATAGTTTAAAACCCTAGTATCACAAAATTAGCCGAGTTGCAACATAATTTTTAATATTATTTTTGTGTTTATAATAATTATATCCTTGTTACTATTTTTGGGAGTCCTCCGCGAGGAACTTTACGCCGTGGGTCTCGAGTCTGAAGATTTTTCAGATTCCTTAAAGAACCGTAAATCTGAATAAAAAGGCCTCTGTGCTAAATTTACTGACCGTTATCCACCCAAGTAATAGGTTAGTTGCCTACTAGGTGTCTCACTGAGGCGATGTGTCGACCACATGTCACACGATGACATATGTGGGTAAATAAATGTAACTAAATTACTTTGAATAAAACACTCCTACTAGGAAGCACCCTAATCCCCAAATGGGCAAGTACGGGGTATATAGCTTATTCTTATAATTTAGCAGGTTCCACAAGGTTTCATATTACTATTTTTCTGCCCCCCCCATTTGACTATTATCATTCTAGTTCACATATATCTGTCATTCCGATCTCCATACCTCAGTCACTATCCTTTTCCTCTCATACTGTTTAAATCAAGATCAATCCATAAAGTTTAGGTATTCCTCTTCCTCTTCTATCAGGAGGCACCTATTCTAGTATATTTCATGTGAATCTCCCATGTGCCATTCTTTACATATGGTCATTTCATTTGTTTGATTTTATAAATGAAACCTACAATAGAGGCGGCTACGTGGCGAAAGCGGTTAGACGCTCTCCTCTCACCCCTGGGGTCCCGAGATCGAGTCACGGTCAGTCCTGGGTTTCGTGTTGGACAAAACGGAACTTGGGCAAGTTTTTCTCCGGGTTTCGCCCGTTTTCCCCTGCCACAAATTTAATTTCACTATTTATCCATACTCATCTCATCCATTTCGTTTCATTAGTCCTTGTGACGGTGGGTCAGAAGTGGTCGGCCGGCACCATTGTAGTTCACAGACTTCAATAATATATAGGGGCTTCATCTCATCTCATCTCTCGACCCGACCCTGTGTTGGACACGAGTTGAGGATATTTTATTAAACTACAGTTGATGCTTAAATATATTTTTTTAATTACACTGTTTCTTATTTTTACTCTTCTAGAAATTCCAGAAGAACGCCTTAAAAATCACTTTTACACAATTCAATTTACTTATTGTTCTTGATTTTAATTTTTTTTATCTTTTCGTGAGGACAACAACCTCAACAGCTCATTTTCATCAGAATTCGCTAAAATAAATATAAATCAAGTAACTAACTAACTCACTGCCACTATCAAACCCGTAGGTTCATGACCGCGCGGACATAAGCTCTCAACACATCCCTACCATGAGAAAATGTTTACCAATCATCCCTTGTATTATCTACTTCCCTCAAATCATGCCTAATGTTATTCTCCCACCTCATTATTGGTCTAACAACTGAACGTTTTCCCTCTGGTTTTCCTACAAGCTTCCACGCCCCTCTATCATTCCCCATTTCAGATGCACCTGTGCCTATTTCAGGCTACGAGCCCTAAATTTGGAGCCCAAGAACAACTTTTGCTTCTATGATTATTAGAGCCCGGATTTGTATGCGAAATTCATTATTTGTTTTATGCATTAAAAAGTATGCGGAAATGATTTACATGTTATGTGATCCCTTCACAGACAATTTGAGCGGTATTTGATAATGCATAGAAATGCATATTTTGGGGGAAAAGTGCTTATTTTAGATGTTTAATGCATAAATGCATATTTAACTCATAAATGTGGTATTAAATTATAATTTTCTCTTCAGCTAATTACTAGTAATTAATCCGTTATTATTTTTTTAAAATTAATAATAAAGTCTCTGCAATCAATTGGATATAAACGTAATGTGTATATTTACATCTGTGTAAGAGGGGAATACCCGTGGGCCTTGAGAAATAATATTACGGTATTGTTAAAATGACATTTGATATGTTTAGTGAAGTATTAAATAAAATCCTGGCTACAATAGAATTTGTCAAATTTGCAAGATGCTCTCTGGTGATTGTGAAAAAAATTGTGACCGAAGAGAAATTCACTGAAGAAGAACTGTGGTGTTTTTCAGATGCACCTGTGACATCATGTAATGTAGAAAAGACATTTTCATTGTATAAAACCTTCTTCACTGATAGATGAAGTAGCTTCACAGAAGAAAACCTCATGAAAACCTTCCTTATCAGCTGTAATAGATTACCCACAAAGGGGAAAAAAGACTATCTGTTTTTGCATACTTAGGGTAGGCCCTACATATTTTCTACAGTTTTCATGCATATAAGCATTCATATTTAGTACTTGATTTTGCATACAAATCCCGGCTATAATAATTATTAATTTATATTTAAGAAGCCATTAAAAAAAGTAAAAATATATTATTTAACATTTTCCAATGCTGTTATTTTTAACACAGTTCCAATAATGGATCATATTATAATATTATATTGATATTGTGAAAAGAAAAATTAATGTGTGAACCAGGAATCGAAACGTGGACCTCTAGTTCTCCAGAGTAGTGTGCAGCCCACTACACCATTCCACACTTGGCACAAACATTAAACATTCTTTCCACATATACAAATCTATAATTCTCGTTTCGTCCGCTGTCAGGTAGATGACACTGCCATCGCCAACGGCCGGCTTCGTTTAGAAATATCTACATTTGAGAATTTTACATCACCACTTTTATAAGTAGTAAACGATGTTATTTAACATTTTCCAATACTGTTATTTTAACACAGTTCCAATGATGGATCATATTATAATGATATTGTGAAAAGAAAATTATAGATTTGTATATTTGGAAAGCATTTTTAATGTTTGTCCCAGGTGTGGAATGATGTAGTAGGCTGCACACTAATCTGGGAGAACTAGAGGTCCACGGTTCGATTCCTGGTTCACACATTAATATTTCTTTTCACAATATCATTATAATATTATAATATGATCCATTATTGGAACCGTGTTAAAATAACAGTATTGGAAAATGTTAAATAACATCGTTTACTACTTAAAAAAGTGGTGATGTAAAATTCTCAAATATAGATACTTCTAAACGAAGCCGGCCGTTGGCGATGGCTGTGTCATCTACCAGCGGACGAAACGAGAATTATAGATTTGTATATGTGGAAAGAATTGTTAATGTTTGTGCCAAGTGTGGAATTGTGTAGTGAGCTGTACGCTAGCGTGGAGAACTAGAGGTCCACGGTTCGATTTCTGGTTCACACATTAATTTTTCTTTTCACAATATCATTATCCATCCATTCATAGTAATTCTGGCCGAAGGCAGGTCCTTCACTTCAATCATAGCATTTTTATGCTATGCTTGCAGCTTTACTACGGAAATGTGGGTGTGGCGCCGGTGAAGGATGATGATAATGATGGCCATATGATTTCGGGGACCGTTTGGGCCTTATAGTTTTCCTGACATTTGTCTTACAGGTGAGGAAAAACCCCGATAAAAACCTCACCCAGAAAAACTGCCCCGACCGGGAATCGAACCCGGGCCCACTCCGTAACAAGGCAGCACGCTACCTCGAGACCACAGCGGTGGACTGTATCATTATAATATTAAAAAATCTATTGATCGTAATTCCTATCCGGGACCGAAGAAGATGTAAGAAAACAGTAAAATAGTGTAATTTTGTTCTGGGTCCCTCTGCGCTGTCATGTTGTACGCCTATGTAATTGTGAAGCCCTCAAAGTACACAAGGCTGATCCGAGTGGAGTTAGAATAGCATTATACTACTCCTGGAGGATAGCAACTGTAATTGATATCTAGATTGAACTGCTAGAGGAAGTAGCTATAGAACTTCTGATCACGGAGTAACCTCCTCCTCCTCCTCCCGAGGTTTGATAAAGACGTCAGTTCTCTTTGACCCAGCAACTAGTCTTTTATCTTCCTCTTCTCTTACCGTGTGTGCTATCAGCCTGCAACAAGGCCGCTCGCTTTTATCTGATGCAAACTTGTGAATCTTTAAAATATCGAATGGAACACAACTCTTCTACAGAATCACTACCACAAGCTTATTTCTCCTACTTCAAAATATTGTGAATTTGGTTTTGTAGTTAAGGAAGGCAGTATTTTATTTAATTCCGTTCTTTAACCGCTAAGGTTATTTATTAGCTTCAAAACTCAAAGCGGGTGTAAAAAGAATGAGAATCTTTTGCTCATATAGATTTTATTTCAGGTTTCATATCCTACTCTTTCTCTCTTCTCTCTCTCTCTCTCTCTCTCTCTCTCTCTCTCTCTCTCTCTCTCTCTCTCCCCCTCTTTGTTTACCTCGCTCTCACTATCTTTTTCTATCTGTCTATCTCTCTCTCTCTCTCCCTCCCTCTCTCTCTCTCTCTCTGTGTTTCTCTCTGTCTGCCTTTCTCGCTCTCGCTCTGTCTGTCTCTTTCTTTCTGTCTATTTCTCTCTATCCCTATGTCTATCTATGCGTCTTTCTCTCTCTCTCTCTCTCTCCCCCTCTCTCTCTCTCTGTATGTCTTCTGTTTGTCTGTCCTCCACCTCTATATCTCTCCGCATGTCCCTCTCTGTTTACCTCTCTGTCCGTATCCCTGTCTCTCTTTCTCTCTCTGTCTCACTCTCTCTGCCCGCCGTCTGTCTGACTCACACTCTGTCTATCTGTCTGTCTCTCCCTCTCTCTCTCTCTCTCCCTGTCTGACTTTCTCTGTTTGCTCTCTCTTTGTCTGTTTGTTTCTGTCTGTCTCTGTCTCTCTCGCTCTCTCTCTCTCTCTCTCTCTCTCTCTCGATCTTAGAATGGCCGTCTGCCTCTCTCTCTCTCTCTCTATCTCTCTCTCTCTCTCTCTCTCTCCATCTGTCACTCTGACGTTTCTCCGTCTTTCTGTCCGTCTGCTTCTTCTTCCGTCTCTCTCTCTCTCTCTCTCTCTCTCTCTATATATATATATATAATATATATATATATATATATATGTATGGTGTGTGTGTGGTGGTGTTGTGGTGTGAATTCCTCTCTTCCTCTATCTCAATCTCCATGCCTCGTTCTGCTTTCTCTCTCTCTCTCTCTCTCTCTCTCTCTCTCTCTCTCTCTCTCTCTCTCTCTCTCTCTCTCTCTCTACCTCTCTAGCCTTATGGCCAGTGCTTAACGAACTATAGAATTCCATCTTGTCTATCCTTGTTCTTACCATCCAGAACATTATTACCATCTCCTTAATATTCTCTTCTATATCCTCAATACACTTATTTTCATGTATTTTCAATGCTTAATCGTTTCCCAATTATGTGTCCGGCAACTTAAGGTTAAATGGGCAAGTTAGTGTTAGATGGGCAAATTAGTCTTAACGTTATTGCCCATCCAAAGTGAACAATGTTGTTAATGACCAGCATTTTACGACATTACTCTATTTACTTCATTGTCTGTAACATATATACAAATCATCCGATCGTTAATTACATTCTAGAACAGGACTTTGTCATTATTTGCTGTTTTTTACGATATCAAGAGATCTGTGCTACAATCCCAAGAGCCTCCACTGCTCCATATTTATCTCCATTAAATTGTCTGGTTTTATTGTAATGGAGTATGTCGTGTGTAGCAAGTTGAAATGTTAGAATGCAAGTGGAGGAGGGCGTATTCGTGATTGTGCTGCAATATGATGAGATATTTATCAGAAAATTGCTTTTAGGGGGAAATATCTTAATTCTGTTGTAGACGCATATCAAGTGATCTTGAATATAATGTTACCCCTACGTTGTAAATCATACACTAGATATCAACTACACACTTTCCTGCAACTTATCTTGGGCAAGAAACTCGATTCTAAATTTAAAGTTTATTTCTTAAATTTACTGTCAGATATGATTTCAAATTTACCTGAATTTTTTTTACGAGATGTGACTCCATTTCTTGTGTCTGCCGTTAGCAACCAATTAATTCTTCTGAGGCTCTTGGAACTGAAAATAATAATACGTAATTAAGATATAGTATATTGTAGTAGGCCTACAATTATTGTGGCAGGCCTAAGTATATTCTAACAAATCAATAAAGAATTTAAAAAACTAGGCTCAATCAAGAATTTATTTATGTCCGCTACTGTACCACTCCCCGTGAGGGGTTGCTGATCCCCCATCGGGCGCCTCCCCAGGTGGTGGATCGGGGAATGCCTCCTAAATATAGGTGGTACCGGGGAAATGAAATACCCGGGGTGAACCAAAATCAGCATAGCGTCTGTTCCAGATTGGACGGCTATAATGGGCAGGTAGAGCTCAGAGCCGAAGAGAAGGCAATCTACCTAAGGGAAGGCACCCTAAAAACAAAGCTGAAGCAAGTTGGGAGGCTGTAAGGTGGCAATCCCACCACCCAACTATATGTGCGCAGCCCTTGTAAGACGGCCAGATGAATGTTCTATTACTAAAAAGCGAAGGAGAAAGCCGGACGGAAATACTGATGATGGACCAGGCAAGAAAAGGACAATGATAAAGAATAATTTACTATTGGCAACATGGAATATAAGAGGGTTAAATAATAAAGAAGAAGTTTTATATGAAATGAAAAAAGAAAAAGGCAAATATAATGCTCTTAACAGAAGCAAAGAAAAAGTTGAAAGGGGACACAGGATATAGAAGATCACCTCCTTGTATATCATGGTGTAGAAAGACAAACAACGTGCATCAGCTGGAGTAGCTATAATGATAGACCCCATTTGGAGGAAGAAAATACATAGCTATACTTTTATATCAGAAAGAATAATTATTGTCAGTTTTAAAATACAAAGAGGTTATATGACAGTAATAGGTATATATGCACCAGAACAAGGGAAAAAAGAAAAAAAAATTGAAAAATGTTATAAAGAACTTCAAAAAGTAGTGAATAAAATAAATAAAAATGATTATACAGTTATTGGAGGTGATTTTAATGGAAGAATAGGGTGTCATCCTATACCTGATATAATTGGCACACAAGGAGAAAAGATAGAAAATGATAGTGGAAAAGAACTTCGACAATTTGCAATTTTTAATGGATACAGAATTACTAATACTTATTTTAGAAAGCAAGAAATACATAAGCACACCTGGTCGGCTAGAGGATTAAGATCAATTATTGATTATTTCTTGGTAAACAGAAAATTGATACCCTGGGTCACAGATATAAGAGTATATAGAGGTTTCGATGTAGGAACAGATCATTTTCTCTTGACATGTAATATAAAATTATTAGAAAGATGGAGGAAACCAACAACAAGAAAAATTTACAAGGAAGACATATAAAGTGAATTTATTACAAGAAGAAAGTACAAGAAAGTTATATGCAAACAGATTACCTCAATATATATATGACAGCGAGAAATAAATAATAATATAGAAGAAGAATGGAGCAACATCGATTGGACTCTAAAGAAAGCAGCATATGAAGTTCTAGGATTAAGAAGGAAAAATTGTAAGAAGAGAGGATTAAGAATATGGAATGACGAAATTAAAACAGTTATAGAGGAAAAGAAGAAAGCATATTTACAATATTTGCAAAAGAAAACTGAAGAAACAAAAGAAATATATTATAACAAAAGAAAGGAAGCAAAGAAAATTGTTAGGAAATCCCACGAAGACAGTTGGGATCGATATGTATCTAATCTAGAACATGATCTACATGGACGACAATGGACTGCTTATAGAACAATTAAATATTTAAATAAATCAGAAAAAGAAGCTGCATATATACCTACATCAATATCAGAAGAACATTGGATAGAATATTTCAGAGACCTGTGGTACAACGAGAATGAAAACGAAGAAGAGCCAAAATGTGAGAATTTGAAATTAGATAAAATACAAATGGAAGAACTGGAAGAATCGCTCAAATTAACAAATAATAGAAAAGCTAGCGGACCAGATGACATAAATTCAGAACTAATTAAATATGCAGATATATTCTTTAAATTAAGATTCTTGAATTTTCTTAATGTGTGTTGGGAGAATCATAATATACCAGCAACATGGAGGCAAGGTATAGTAAAACCAATTTACAAGATAGGAGAAAGAAACCAACCTTCTAATTACAGAGGCATTACCCTCCTAAATAGTGGATATAAAACCTATGCTAGAATAATCGCAAAACAAATACAACGAATTACTGAAGTAACACTAGCATAAGAACAAAACGGGTTCCGAAAAGGAAGATCTTGTACCGATGGAGTATTTGCCCTGAATCAGATAATAAACAAAAGACAAGAAAAAAACCTAGAAACACATTTGTTATTTGTAGACTTAGATAAAGCATTTGATCGAGTAAACAGGGAAATATTGTGGAATATCCGAAAAGAAAAAGGCCTCCCTATTCAGATTATAGAAACTGTTAAGAGCTTGTACTATGGAACAAATATTTGTATTGACCCTCAGTTGACTAAAAATAAGAATTTTTTTCAAATAAACCAAGGAGTACGACAAGGGTGTTCACTCTCGCCTATATTGTTTAATATTTATATGGACGATATCCTAAAAGAATGGAAGAAGGTTTTAACTAATGAAGGAATATTAATTGATAATAAAGATAAAATAAATGCTTTATTATTCGCTGACGATGTTGTACTTTTAGCAGAATCTGAAAATGAGCTCCAAATGTTAGCATATAAATTTAAATTAATAGCCAATATATATAATTGTAAAATATCAATAAATAAGTCAAAAGTAATGGCGTTTGTTGGTAAATATGGAATTAGGTCAAAAATTGTACTGGATAACAAAATAATAGAACAAGTATCACATTTCCAATATTTAGGATGTGATATAACTTATAGAGAAAATAAAGATATAGAAAATAAAGTAAATAAATTTCAGGCTATTTGTGGAACCATAAAAAGAACCTTAGGTCGGAAAACAAGGAAAGATACGAAACTTAAATTATATAAAACAATGGCTGTTCCTTTGTTGTTGTATGGAAGTGAAAATTGGATAATGAAATCAAGGGATAAAAGCAGGATACAGACTGCGGAAATGCTGTTTTTACGTAATGTGAAAGGATGCACAAGAGCGGATAGAATAAGGAATGAAACTATACGAGAAGAATTAAATATATATAAAATTGAAGATAAAATCAGCGAAAATAATAAGAAATGGACAGAACACTTAATGAGAATGAACAACGAAAGAATACCAAAAAGAACCTTCCTGTATAATCCCAGAGGAACAAGAGATGTTGGCCGACCACGTAGAAGATGGACTCCACTTTTAACTTCGCCCGGAACAGGCTGCATAGCCTAAACCTTGTAGTAGAAGAAGAAGAAGACTGTACCACTCTGTAGTTGGTTAAGGAAGGGTATGGGTGGAGTAACCAGTTTTAAATTCAGCATTATTATTATTATTATTATTATTATTTTATTATTATTATTATTATTATTATTATTATCATCATCATCATCTTTTTTCAGACATTAATTTTTCTTTTTCCGATTGAGGGTCTTTCCACTTTTCAGCGGTTGCCCTTTTACCAGCCGGCTGCTGGCCCTTCACATCCACATGTGTCAATCACAGAGGTAGATGATCAACAGCCAGTGTAGGGGTGACATGTGGTTAGCATGTCGAGTCCCCCAGCCGTTATAGCTGGTTCCTCAACCTGGAGCCGCTACTTATTGTAGCTACCCAATTGCCTCACGATGCTGGGTGGGCACCGGTCCCATACTGGCCGAAATACCATGAGAAAATGTCTTCCCCCATGGAGACTCGAACCAGCGCAAGTCTCGTAGCTCTGCGCCAAGGCTTAATTTTTCTTTTTAAAAAATAAATCTGTCTGGAATAGTTACATGTTAAACTAAAATAACAAAAATAATTTATCATAAGTAATGCCACGAGTGATTTCCAAATTAACGATAAATTCACGGCTCACGAAGTGAGGAGTGAATTTAAGTAGAGAATTTGGAAATCAAGAGTGGCATTTGTTAGGACTATTTAACGAATAAAATTAAGCTGTTTACTCCCAAATCATTATTTAACTATAGTGATTTTAAAATATGTATATATTTAAAGTAAACGGCGATGTTTGAAAACAAATGTGAAACGATTGGTACGCTTCATTTGCTTCTTTTGTTCTCACTGCAACCAGATCATATTATTTATTGCCAAAGGAACGCAATATTGTAAGAATGCATTCTAGTAGAGAAAAAATGGAACACATCAAACTGTATATTAATTCATTTCTGATGTCGTATGATATAATTTGACAATTATATTTTTCAGGATTATTACCAGGGAAAAAATACTTTTAAGAAAATGCAAACAGTGATTTCTTTTTTTGGTGGTATAATCAATTGCTACAAATGTTTTTATATTAACTCCTGCATGCGATATGTGTTGACATTCATGCACTATATATACAATTTGTTAGCCGTATCTCTTGGGGAGTCCGTCACTGCAAACTAATGCTATGGCCTATTCAGAATGTTAAAAAGGAGGTTGCTTTCTTTATTGTGATAAACTTTACCTGATAAATTCTAGGCGAAACACGACTGTGATTGGTTATAAATCGAAAATCATAATGTGAAATGTGATTGGTCATTGACTCCCATTTGTGGCATGAGTTAAATAGTCATTTTATTACACTGTCCCTCATATTTAACCCATATGTCGGATGGACTGACAAGGTAAGACTCTGCTACACAGCTCTAAAAAAAAATTGTTGCCCTGGATATCTCTGCGAATTTTTGTTTTCAAGTGCACAGTTTACAAATATTTATTTTCTTATCCAGGAGAGTATATCCTGCTATATTTCTTAAAAATCTCATCTAAGCTGCTTCCAATCTTTGTGATTATTTTATTTTATGTTATTATTTTAATATTGTGACTAATATCTTAAAGGAGTTTTGCTATGGATTGTATTATTTCTGACTTTATTTATTAATTTATTTTTGGTGGTCCTGGTAGACTAGTGGTATTATCACTAGTCTATCACGCTTTCCTCTGGTCCAAGATACCCGAAGAAAATAATAAAATAAATATAGTTAACTGTCTATAGTAAAACATATTTATTAACCCAAGTAAAATTGATGGAAGATAGATTATTGAAGCATTTAACAAAAAGAAGGAAGAGTGGAAAACCAAAACTAACATGGACACTAGGAGTAATACGACCAGGAAAGATAGGGGCTTGGAGGTAGGGACATGGAAAAATAGAGACGAATGGAGATTGGCCATAGAATCATGAAATGGGCATAGGGTTATCTCAGACATTTTAAAATCTGAGAATGAATTAATAAAATTTTCATGTTTTAAATTACTTTGATGTTATGTTAAAATTCCGAGTATTTCCGGAGATGTGGCAACGGTAAAACTGGGACAATTATATTAATTTAATTAAAAAGAACAACTTTAGGTTATAAACACACAAATATTTGTCATTTTTATATAGCCAATTTAGACATAATGGAGAAGACTACATAGCTACATGAACTGTTACATGTAATATGAACAATTAAGTCTCGTGGACTGTGATGGACAGGACATGTGGCACGAATGAAGAATGAAAGAGGGGCATGAATTTGTACACAACAAAGAAAAACTATTGAAAAGAAAAATAATATCCATCCATAGTAATTCTGCCCGAAGGCAGGTCCTTCACTGCATTTTCATGCAATGCTTGCAGCTTTACTAGGGAATTGTAGATGTGGTAGCTTCCCGTTGCTTTCCACACCGGTGAATGATGATAAGGATGATGATGATGGTCATATGATTTCGGGGACCGTCTGGGCCTTAAAGTTTTCCTGACATTTGTCTTACAGGTGAGGAAAAACCCCGATAAAAACCTCACCCAGAAAAACTGCCCCGACCGGGGATCGAACCCGGGCCCGCTGCGTTGACAAGGCAGCACGCTACCTCGAGACCACAGCGGATATAACCAGAAAATAAGTGGTAGAGACAAGCAGAAGAGTGGTGGAAATAACGGGAAACCAGAGGCAAAGTGCCCCAAAGATGTCAAGAATGAAGAGTGGCAGAATAAAAAATTATCATTTGAGGGCGGTAAATTATACAGGGAATGATTTCAAAAATCTCAGAATAGGGAAATATGGAGAGCTTATGTTCGCGACACTATAAACCTGTGGGTTCTATAATGCCAGTGAGGAAATTAGTTAGTTAAATTATTTTAAGCCTAAGTGTGTTTTTTTGTTTCTTTTTTCCCACAGTCAGTTGACATTCAAATATATGAGGGGTTCAGAGAAAAAGTGGACCACGTACAAAAAAATATAAAATCCTCTCTATATGAGAATTTGGGTTCAAATTATCAGTAATTTTTCACAGAAATGGTGAATCATGTGTTTTATTTGTTCTTTTCCACAGCAAAATATAATATTCAATTTTTCATGTGTAATTAAATCACACTACTTGAACTTTATATTTTTTTTCTCAAAAGAGTAAAATAAAGACTTGGTCCAATTTTGCTCCGAACTCCTCAAATATAAAATTTGAAATAACGTTTGCCCAATTTTCTGAAACGTATGTCCAAAAAAAAATCATAAATATTATGTATTTTAAAGTTAATACTTTTAAAAAATTCATTACAAAATACCGTTGAGGCCACTACATAAAATTAAAAAAAATACAAGAACCGACACCTGAAGATCTTAGTCGTCCTCAATTTTTATAATGTTGTAAAATATCAATAAGGTCTTTCGGAACATATGTGTTGTTTATGATACTATTTGAACAAATATTCCGGAAAAGTCTCATTGACTATTTAACTCATGTCGCAAATGGTAGTCAATGACCAATCACTTTTAATTAATTCTGTTTTACACCAATGACAGTCGTGTTTCACCTCGCTCTTATCGATTTCTCTTTATCAGCTCCTGCTTTTGTGATAAAGAAAGCTCCTCCTTTTTTAATATTCTGAACAGGTTAGACCATTGTTTTTCTCCAACAAATACATTGAATATAGCAAATAATGAATAGATTCAGTGATTTTACTGAGTTGTTTATTCAAAATATAAATGATTAACCTATAATGTTGATTATAATAGTTTGATGTGTTTCATTATTTCTCCACTAGAGTGCATTCTGACAATATTGCGATCCTATTTGGCAATAAATAATATGATCGAGTTGCAGTGAATATACATAACCTCACATTTCTAATTTGTTTTCAAACATCGCCGTTTACATTAACTATATACATATTTTAAAACACCGGTAACTATATTCAAATAATTATTTTTTAGTAAAGAGCTTAATTGTATTCGTTAAATAGTTCTAACAAATGCCACGCTTGATTTCCAAATTCTCTAGATAAATTGGAAATCACTCGTGACATTAGTTATTGATCAATTTACAACATATAAAGATGAAGATGAATAATTTATATTTTTAACTTTTGTAAAGTTAATTTGCCTATATCCAAAATGTGAAAATATTTCCTCTCACCACTTTCCTCTGAGTGTAAATAACGGCTGCGACTGTCACACGTGGAGAAAAAATCGACATAGCCTACTGGCCTACTTTAATTTCCCGTCTTTGAACCGTGAAATTGAATTTAAAACAACTAATTGAATAAAAGCAAACAAACATTCGAAATTAACAACCTTGTACAAATCACATGTTTTAAAGTCGCTAGTATTAATCTAATTAAATATTTTTATATGGCAAGATACTTTGGCACAATCGTCATTAACTACATGACCCCGTGCTTCCAAACAACGATCTGTTACACTGTGTGATGCAGTATTAGAGATGCCATTCCTTCTCCTGAGTTACATAGTGATCAACATGGAAATGGAAAACTAATGACAAATGAGGGAAATTTTGAAGAAGTGGCTCAATCCAAATATCTAGGACCAATAATTACAAATATGAATGAGAATAACTAACTAACTAACTCACCGGCATAATCGAACCCGTAGGTTCATGGCCGCGCGGTCATAAGCTCTCTATACATCCCTATCCTGTGTTAATGTCTTCCAATCATTCCCTGCATAATCTACTTCCCTCAAATCATAGTTAATGTTATTCTCCCACCTCATTCTTGGTCTACCAACTGGACATTTTCCCTCTGGTTTTCCTACCAGAAGCTTCCATGCACGTCCTTCATTCCCCGTTCGTGCCAAATATCCTGCCTATCAATGAGATGCACAATGAAATTAAACATAGGCGCAATTCTGGAAATGCATGCTATTATGCGTTACAAGTCCACCGCTGTGGTCTCGAGGTGGTAGCGTGCTGCCTTGTCACGCAGCGGGGCCCGGGTTCGATCCCCGGTCGGGGCCAGTTTTTCTGGGTGAGGTTTTTATCGGGGTGTTTCCTCACCTGTAAGATAAATGTCAGGAAAACGTTTAAGGCCCAAACGGTCCCCGAAATCATATGGCCATCATTATCATCATCATCTTCATCCTTCATCGGTGTGGAAAGCGACGGGAAGCTATCACACCTACAATTCCCTCGTAAAGCTGCAAGCATAGCATGAATGCTATGATTGCAGTGAAAGACCTGCCCTCGGGCAGAATTATTATGGATGGATGGATGGATGGATGCATCACAAGGACATTTGTCGTCCATACTCATTTAAAAAAAGCATTAAATTGAAAATATATAAAACTATTATTCTATCAGTTATATTATATGAATGCGAAACATGGACTCTTACTTTCAGGAAGGAAAGAAGAATTACGAGTGTTGAGAATAAAGTTCTTAGAAAAATTTCTGGGCCAAAAAGAGATTAACACACAAGGGAATGGAGGAAACTACATAATAGTGAGCTACATAGTTTATATAGGAAACGAGATACAATAAGAACAGTTAAATCACGTAGACTGTGATGGGCAGGACATATGGAAGGAATGGGGAATGCAAGATGTGCATGGAAGCTTCTCGTAGGAAAACCAGAAGGAAAACGCCCAGTAGGTAGACCAGAAATGAGGCGGGAAAATAACATCATCCATGATTTGAGGGAAGAAGATTATATAGGCATTTTTGGATAACATTAGCTCAGGATAGGGAAGTATAGAGAGCTTATGTCCACGCGGCCATGAACCTATGGGTTCAATAGTGCCAGTGAGTTAGTTAGTTAGTGATCAATATGAATGAAGTCGAATTCCTATTAATTCACTGTTCCTCTTATAACTGTAATTAAAGAAATAGTTATATTTTCAAATCTATGGATCTAAGATAATTAAGGTGACAAGGCTTGTGGTCTTGTGGCCAGAGCTTCTGACTACAGTTCATAAGGTCCCAGATTCGATTCCCGATCAAACCATAGGTATCTTTCCTTAAAAGGAATTATTCTTGTGGTTAAGTATTTAGTTATGAACTCTCCTAGTATTTTATTACCATTTATCACCCATCATAGGCCTATAATAGGGGTAACGTAACTCCGCCTTCTAGATGCCCAAACCTAAGATATTGATTAGATGATTACTATTCCTCCTAGGCCAGGGATGAAAGCCAAAAATGTCATAAAAGACAACTTGGTGGCGTTAGACAAGAAAAAAGTTAGTTAAGTTTGGTAGGATTTGAAAGACGGGGTTGTTAATTTTAGAAGCGCCACGTATTGCGTGCATGCGCAGGTCAGTTAATAGGAACATAATTATCGTATCTTTCGGTCTTAAGCAATAATTATACTATAGCCGCAGCGAAAGAATAATGCGGAAGTAAACAAAACTCATGCGACTTTCGACCGCGCATCACACATTCCCTTTCCGTTTACGATGTTTAGTGCGCAGAGAATAATCCTTGATTTATGTCGTGTAGGAAAATATAAAATGTATAGCATTAATGGCGAGGGAAATGAGGGAAATTTTGAAGAACTGGTTGAATTCAAATACATAGGAAAAATAATTACAAATAGGAATGAGATGTATGATACAAGGAAATTAAAATAGGCTCAATTCTGGAAATGCGTGTTACTTTGCATTAAAGGTCCACCGCTGTGGTGTCGAGGTAGCGTGCTGCCTTATCACGCAGCGGGCACATGTTCGATCCCTGGTCGGGACAGTTTTTCCTGGGTGAGGTTTTTATCGGGGTTTTTCCTCACCTGTAAGACAAATGTCAGGAAAACGTTAAGGCCCAAGCGGTCCCCGAAATCATATGGCCATCATCATCATCATCATCCTTATCATTATCATCATCATCCTTCATCCTTCACCGGTGTGGAAAGCAGGACGGGAAGCTACCACACCTACAATTCCCTAGTAAAGCTGAAAAGCATAGTATGAAAATGTTATGATTGCAGTGAAAGACCTGCCCTCGGACAGAATTACTACGGATGGATATATGCATTACAGGGACTCTTGTGGTTCCAACTTCTCTCAACAAACCGTTAAATTGAAAATATACAAAACTGTTACTCCCGCAGTTATATTATGTGGAATGGAAACATGGAGGAGAAAATGTGACGAGTATTAACCGAGAATAAAATTCTTACGAAAATGTTTATATCAAAGAGAGATGAACAGACAGGCGAATGGAGAAGATATTCATACCAGTGTGCTATATTATCTTCATGGGAAACCTGATGTAATGGGCTAAGTACAGTTAAGTATTACAGGACATGTAGCACGAATGAGGAAAGAAAGAGGGGCATGGAATCTTCTTGTAGGAAACCACAGGGAAAACGTCCAGTTGATAGATAAGATTGAGATGGGAATAAATATAAACCATAATTTGACGGAAGTAGATAATACAGCAGATTATTGGAAAACAGTAGATTATTGGATAGAGATGTATGGAGAGCTCATGTCCATGTTTCGCATCCATATAAGAGGGAGAACAACAGCTTTATATCGTATTTTCAATTGTAACGTTTTTTGGGAGAATTTGGGTCGACAAGAGTCCCTGTTCTGCATAATAGCTTAAATTCCCAGTATTGAGCCTATATTTAATTGATTTGTGCATCTCATTACTATTTGTAATTATTGTTCATAAGTATTAGAGTTCAGCCACTTCTTCAAAATTTCCCTCATTTTTCATTAAATGTCCATTTGCATTACATAGTGTATTTCTATGTGTGACCATATTTTTACGTTTAATGGTATTTACTACCAGTCCCAATTTCTTAGTCGTACTCAATACAGTGTGCATGTTGGCCCTTAGTTTTCTCCTGCTCTCGCATAAAAATACTACATAATCAGCATATTCTTTGTTCCATTTAGATACATTCGAATAAGTCCAACTAACTCTTTTAGGAATTCTGAATTCTAGCCGAATACTATATCATTTCTCCCTCTTAATTGAATCGTATGCTTTTTTTAAGTCCAACATAAATAGTTGCATAAATTATCTGATTATAAGTCACGATGAAGAAGCAACATGTTCATCGAATGGAAAGATCCTCCAGACATACCCACACACAAAAGTTAAGACCTATCAAACATGCAGGAAGAAGAAAAAAAAGACCAGCGACGTCCACTCAAAAAGACTTCTGGATGGTGTTTCTCTTGAGGCCGACGAAACAGGTCAACAAATGGCCTCAATTCGTGGAAGTTAATATGATGATGATGAATGCTGAATGATAATAGGTGTCGTTCAAAATTATGTTACTTCTTTTGTCTTCATTTCCACGTATTAGATCAATGCGACCTGTTCTGCTCTCAAGTTCATCGTTCCTTGGCAGGCCCAAAGGATCTTTTTTCCATGTGGTCTTGTAGGCGTTGATCTTTTTGGGTTAATCCTGTATTGTCCATTCTCGTCCTAACATTATGGTTCTTCATTGGTATTTGTGCTCTTTCAGTTTATCGACTAATTGAAAAATATCTCCAAATACACATCTCCTATGTGATTCATTGTGTACTCTATCCATGTGTTTGCAATATTTTAACGATTCTTAAAAAATTCCTTTCAGTTGCTTGAAGTATGTATGACTATATATTTTTTGTTGTTAAGTACCCACTAGATTCATGATTGGCTACTACAAAAAGAATAGGACCACCCATACTCTAAATAAACCAGATCTGTAGTTACGTTTCTTGTGAGACTTCAGGAGGGTTTCTTGTTATGCTGCCGCCACATCATTTGATAACGATTCAGTTTATGTATATCCCAATCATTTTGATATGTTATATCAGAACCAAAATAGTTAAGGTGTGCTAGCTATCTGTTCTATTACTTACTTTCATTAGTATTACTATTTTTATATTAACTTAACTAACTAACTCACGGTCTTCTATCGAACCCATAAGTTCAGGGCCGCGCAGACATAAGCGCTCCATCCTTCCCTCTCCTGATCTAATGTTTTCCAATCATTCCCTGTATAAATCTACTTCGTCCAAATCATGGTTTAACGTTATTCTCCCATCTCATTTTTGTTCTATCAAACTGGGGGCGTTTTCCCTCTGATTTACCTACAAGAAGCTTCAATGCACGTTCTTTCATTCCCCATCCGTGCCATATATCCTGCCCCATCGTTGTCATTCCGAGACGTATATGTTCTCGTTATATCTGGACTTCATATATTCACATGTTTCGGTCATCGATCTTTGGTCCAAAAGTGTTCCTAAGAACTCTATTCTCAAATACTTGTAATCCCCATTCCTCCTTAAAGTAGATTGCTTAAAAATCTATAAATTCTTATTTGTTATTCGATAGGGACTTGAAAAGGGTTTTGAACCTGAGACTGATTAAAACATAACATTGTTAGAGCACGTGTTGGGGTGTAGAATAATCCATATTCAGAGTTTAGTAACCACGCAACCACGCGAGCGCTGATTTACATTCCACCATCTCTGATATTACATCCCCTAGAATCAACTACCATGAAAAATCGTATAAATTCTTTCACTGGAATGTTGTTTCTATCTCTGCTATTCCAAGTTCCCAATACTATTCCATTTATGAATGAAGATGATTTGCGGCTTCAAATTAGGGAGGATTATTTAATAAAGTCCCCTTTTTGATATAAGAGCACCTATTAAATCAACAAAGGGGAGAAATGTTCGTTAGTAAAGTGCATCAAATTCCAGTGTACAAGGAATACCATTTTCCTATGTTTGCAAATTAAATTCTGAATTCCTAACGCGTTACTCAATTCTGATCCACTATTTTCATGCACTTTGAAATAGATGTCCGTCGCCGCGGTGTTGCTGATGTGTCCCTACCTTTACCCCTAAATATATGTATTATACTCATTTATTTTAGAGGCTGAGTCAACCTCAAGGCTATGGTGCCGCCAGAAGGTTTAGACCAGTTTAGAAATCCTGACGAGAACAGGATTCGAACCCGCGTCTTTCCGACCCGTAGCTTTTTGCCTTAACTACGCTAAGTCACGTCTGCACACACACAAATCTCGCCTTATTAGCCCTTAAATTCGTAATGTATCCTTTTGGATACACCAGTTGATTGAATTAATTTTATATTTTAAATAAAATCGGCCGCGGTGGACTAGTGGTTATGCTCCTTGCCTCTGGTCCGCAGGGTCGCGGGTTCAAACCGGCCGGGTTCGATGGATTTTTTAGGACGGAAAATCCAAGGAGCAAATCCTCCGGGAGGGACTTTAAGCCGTGGGTCCCGAGTCTGAAGATTTTCAGGCTCGTAAAAAATCCGTAAGCCAGAATGAAAAGGCCTCTAAGCAAAATTTACCGAATTTCCCCGTTCTAGTACTACCTTGTTTCCTAGATGTCAGTATGAGGCGGAACGCTGACCACGTACCACTCAAAATTACATCTATACGAAAACAAGTGTAACTAAATTAGTATGGTTCAAATTCTTCTCTGTAGGGAGAGAGCGCCTAAATCTCTGTAAAGGGAAAACATAGGCTTACAATACAATACAATTTTAAATAAATCAGAAGAAAACGAACAAAAATAAACCAGTTAAACGTGTGTCTAATTATACAATATACCTAATAATAAGAGTTATACAAGATTCCGTTTTCACTGCGGTCCGCCATATTCAAATAACTAACAGAAGAAATATGTGTTTTGCCAATTTAAGGGTTAGAATCAAGTTAATTTATCTCTAGTTTTTTTTTTTAAATTTTCAAGAGAGCTTAAGTATTGGATACAACCCAATGCATTATAAAATAACTGTTTTGGAAATGGATTTAGCACTTCATGATCACAAAATGAGCAATTGCATGTTTGAAATGTATCTAGTAGAGGTATTACCATCGTGGATACAAAAAAGAATACGTGTTTTTTCAAGTGGAGTTACAACAGCCTGCTTCTAGGCAGGGTAATATACACATAATTTTTCAAACACATTATTTTTGTATCACCGTTGAAGAATTTCACTATATAAATTTTTTAAATTATAAATTATTGACTTGTTCTCCGTCTTCCTCAACTATTTATAATTTTTAAAGAGGCCTTTAGAAATCGGAAGATGAAACATTGCTTTCGAAAAGCCTCTTTAAAAATTATATAGTTAGTAGTTGAGGAAGACGGAGAACACGATAATAACATATCATTTAAAAGCTATATATATATATATATAGGTCGGGGCAGTTTTCTGGGTGAGGTTTTTAACGGGAGTTTTCCTCACCTGTAAGACAAATGTCACAAAACCTTTAAGGCCCAAACGGTCCCCGAAATCATATGGCCATCATCGTCATCATCATCATCATCATCATCATCATCCTTCACCGGTGTGAAAAGCAACGGGAAGCTACCACACCAATAATTCCCTAGTAAAGCTGCAAGCATTGCATGAAAATGCTATGATTGCAGTGAAGGACCTGCATTCGGGCAGAATTACTATGAATGGATATATATATAGGCCTATATATATATGGAAAGTGATCTCACTACAGGCCTCAGGAGGCTCTTGGAGGAGTAGGAGATTAAGGCTCCACTTTTTCTGAAACTATCGGCACTTCATGTCAGCTGGGTTGTCAGCCCTGCGTGACGGCCGCCTTTACCCCCAGAACAAGCATCTGGTACTCATTTACATTAGAGGCTGAATCGACGCCAGGGTTATAGTGCCGCGTAAGGGTTTGGGTCAATTTAAAAATCCTGACCCCCACCGGGACTCGAGACATCGACCTTACGGCTTGTAGCGTATATATATATATATATATATATATATATATACATATGGTATGATAAGAAAAATAAATGCCTGAACCCGGATCTCTGAGTCTGTACCTCAGCGTGATATCCATTACACTACCAGGCGAATCCAATTCATACACTTATTTTTCTTATATATGTACTATATTCTCCATTATTACTAGATGTCGCGAGAACTCTGTCTTCACTGCCATCTAGTAGCTGACTATAACAAGTAAGCAAATTAAAGAGAATATTTTTACCTTACAGCAGTGACGCTTTATAGATGTTATAATTAAATGTTTAACATTGAGCAATGCAAGCTTAATATGGTATGATAAGAAAAATAAATGCCTGGACGGGATTCGAACCCGGATCTCTGAGTCTGTACCTCAGCGTGATATCCATTACACTACCAGGCGAATCCAATTCAAACACTTATTTTTCTTTATATGTACTATATAATAATGGAGAATATATATATAATAATGGAGAATATAGTACATATATAAGAAAAATAAGTGTTTGAATTGGATTCGCCTGGTAGTGTAATGGATATCACGCTGAGGTACAGACTCAGAGATCCGGGTTCGAATCCCGTCCAGGCATTTATTTTTCTTATCATACCATATTAAGCTTGCATTGCTCAGTGTTAAACATTTAATTATAACATATATACATATGTATATATACACACACACACACACAAGACATGAAAATAAAATTAACGCCTGAACCGGGATTTGAACACGGGACTTCTAACTCTATACGTTAGTGCGTTACCGTCTTCGCTATCCAGGCTCCCAGTGGAAAACATTAATTTTCCTTTCCTTAAATACAATTCTCTATCATAAGATGCGTCCACCGCTGTGGTCTCGAGGTAGCGTGCTGCCTTGTCACGCAGCGGGCCCGGGTTCGATCCCCGGTCGAGGCACTTTTTCTGGGTGAGGTTTTTGTCGGGGTTTTTCCTCACCTGTAAGACAAATATCAGGAAAACTTTAAGGCCCAAACGGTCCCCGAAATCATATGGTTATTATCCTTATCATTATCATCCTTACCATTATCATTATCATCATCATCCTTCACCGTTGTGGAAAGCAACGAGAAGCTACCACACCAACACAATTCCCTAGTAAAGCTGCAAGCATAGCATGAAAATGCTATGATTGCAGTGAAGGACCTGCCTTCAGGCAGAATTACTATGGATGGATCATAAGATGCAGCGGGACATCACTCGCTATGCCGTCTTACAGCTTCTATAGCAAGAAAGCACTTTTAGTGAGAATATATTACTTTTCTATTTAAAGGTTATAATTAAATTTTGGCATTTAGCAATGAAAGCTAAATATGACGTGTAAAAAAAATTAACGCCTGAACCGGGATATATTCTGACTGAGGGCAGGTCTTTTACTGGAATCATACAATCTCCATGCTTTGCAGCTTTACTAGGGAATTATAGGTGTGGTTGCTTTCCGTTGCTTTCCACACCGGTGAAGGATGATGATGATGACCGGATGATTTTCGGGGATCGTTGGGCCCTATGCTTCCTGACATTTGTCTTACAGGTGAGGAAAAACCCCCGAAGAAAACCTCACCCAGCCTGTCCCGATCGGAAATCGAACTGGCCCGTAGCGTGACAAGGCAGCACGCTACCTCGACGCCACAGCGGTGGATATATATTTATTTATTTATTGTGATAGTAGCTAGCTACCAGGTGGCAGTGAAGACCGAGTTCTCGCTACATCTCGTAATAATAATATATATATATATATATATATAACTTATATATATATATATAAAGAGAAATAAATTTTTGTATTAGATTTGCCCGGTGTGTAATGGATTGCACGCTGAAGTACCAATTCAGAGGTCCGGGTTCAAATCTTATATATATATATATATATATATATATATATATATATATATATATATGACATGAAAAAAATAAATGCCTGAACCTAGTTTTGAACTCGTGATCTCTAACTTTATATGTTAATGAGCTAATCATTACTCCACTCAGGCTCCTAGTGCAAACATTGATTTTTTTCCTTATTATGTAATTCTCATTCATATATATCACCTGCTTAGAATATGGCCTACATAAGGTAAATTGTAGCTTCAATATCACTATAATCATAACAAATTTAAAAACTGTCATCATGTGAAATTATACATTGTGTTATATAGGTAAAAGTTATTATTAACATCGTAATAGAATAATAGATTTGCATATAGAATAGGATAATCCATGTTTATCTTTTAAACAAAGTGTTCCAAATATCGCCCTTGATACATAAATACTTGTCCAAGAATAATTTTCAGTAATAAGAGCAAAATTTAAGTACATACACACACTGCAATACGTTGAATACGTCCGTCGCCGTGGCGTAGTCTGTAGAGTCGCTACTTTCCACCCCGGCGACCCGGGTTCGATTCCCGGCGGGTAGGGATTTTAAAAAATCTCCACCTTGGGTCTAGGTGTGTGTGCTGTCCCTAATGCTCACCTGAGTGCACATTTCCTAATAAAAAATATGTTTAATATATTGATAAACTAAACTTAGCTGATATTTGAAATAGTTTTGTAAAGTTTGAAAACATAACTAAAATAGAGAATCAATTTAGGTTATACACCCTAATTCTTACTGGAGATTATTTCTATGTAGTCGCTCGTTGCACTGTTTAACTGAGTCAAATGGCATTGGTTCCAGTGTGTTTATTTTGAAGTTAGCTAATGTGTCAGCTTGTTTGTTCCCATGTAGATTACAATGTCCAGGAATCCATTGTAAAACAACTCTTTGTTATTTTCTATAAGAGTTCAAAATACGTTTTGGCAATTACGGGTTTTTTCTGTATAGGAGTGATCTGTCCGTTTTACCTATTGATGAGATGATTGCTATGACTCCGATTGGATGACGTGCTTTTGAACTTATCCATATGGATTAAGAGTGAATTCAAGGCAACTCGTGTAGCTTCTGTTTCTCCATTGTAGGCAGATAGATTGTAATCAACTGGCAGGTAGAAAAGAATAGTTAATTTAGGATATCCATCCATCCATAGTAATTCTGCCCGGAGGCAGGTCTTTCACTGCAATCATAGCATTTTCATGCTATGCTTGCAGCTTTACTAGGGAATTGTTGGTGTGGTAGCTTCCCGTTACTTTCCACACCAGTGAAGGATGATGATGATGACCATATGATTACGGGGACCGTTTGGAAGGTTTAGGATATCATCCCCTACATATCCGAAATGGTCTGATTTTTTAACTCATTGGTATAAATTCGGATAGAATATGAAATAAATAAATAATGGAAATTATGGGTGTACAAGAGGAGACGGACATCATAGACATCATAAAAAAGAAAAGATTATAGTGGTATGACCATGTCAAAAGAATGCCAGAGCAAAAATTGCCTAAAATTGTTATGTAATGGATCCCAATGGAAAGCAGGAAGAGAGTAAGACCGAAGAGAACTTGGATAGAAGGGGTACAAGCGGCTACGAATATCAGAGGATTGGAGGAAGATCAATGGATGCACAGAGAGGAATGGCGTTTGGTTTCCGGAAGACGGCGGCAGCTGCCATGATATCGGATGATGATGATGGTATCTGATGTTGATGTCTTTTAAACAATTTTACTAACTATAAGTTAGTTCTTGGTACTTTGTTGCAGGAGTTCTTCGGATAATATTCATTAAATAAGTGTAATGATATGCCTCAGATTTTTATGCCCTCAAAAACCAACTTTTAGGTACCTAAAATAGTCTTTAAAAATATCCCTGTTGTTGGATCTCTTTACTTTTACTTAATGTTTTTTTTATTTTGAAGTTGGCAATACTGCTCAAGATATAAATAAGAAAATTCAGAAATTGCAACATATTTGTGGAACAATCAGACGAACACTGAGGAACAAAATAAGAAATGAATCGCAGCTGAGATTTTACTCAACGATGGCACTACCAGTGGCGATGTATGGCCTGGGTCCTGAAGGAAAAAGAAAAAAAGTAAAATTCAGGCAGCGAAAATGAGCTTCCTACGGGCTGTGAAAAGTTGTACAAGAGAAGAACACATATTAGAAATGAGAATATTAGAGAGGAACTAAAAGTACAGCCACTTATTCAACACATAGAAGAACACAGGAACAATTGTATAGAACATCTGCTAACAATGACAGAGGATAGGATACCAAAGATAGCACTGATATATAATCCTGGAGGACGAAGATTGGTAGGAAGACCAACAAAGCGCTGGGCTGAACAGATGTGAGATGGCAACAGGCAAAGGCCTAATCCGTGAAGGAAGATATTTATGGTGGTGGTGAGTATGATGATAATGATGAGAAGGTGAAGGGAGAGGATGATGGTTATAATATGCATAAGCTTCTAGAATATTTAACAAAGCAAATTTTAAGATAGGATCTTAATGAAAGAAGAAATATTACCCAGGAAAACATTGGAATGGTGTCCACCTGGAAGAAGGAGAAAGGAAGACCTCGAAACTCGTGGATGCAGGAAATAAGAACTGGAATGAGAGCAAGAGGACTAGAGGACATGAATTGGATGGAGAGAGACGAGTGGAGAAGAAAAATAAAACTTTAGGTACAGAAAGATGTGTAAACATTACAATTCTGTATATTAAAAAATCTTAAATACATTTTTTCAGGGTCAAAAAATAATAGGTAAGACAACAATAAAGTAGATGATTTAACTATTATAACACGATGCAAGAAAAGGCAGTTTTCTAAGAAATAAATTTGTGAAGGTGGTGTACAGGCTACATTACCTTTTGAAAAGCAGGTGGCGTCAGTGTATAGAAGCCACGCTCATTAACAAGAGGTAATGCTCCTGCATTGTATCCTAATGAAGAGCCCCATGACGTCATAAATAATCCCTTGCTTGCTTTAAACAATGCACACCAACAACTGCAACGCATCAATCACAGGCTGTGTTGGCAACACTGTGTTCCGGATCGCATTTGTACGATAATACCACAACATGCGTTCAAAGCTCAAATGTGTTTCATTATTGCGTATACACGTAAGAATAACTGCTAATAAAAGAGAAACATTGGGCCAAGTGGCTCCATGGTCATCCATATTACATGTTCAAGCGGAGACGCAACCTATAACTACGTTGCTGGATTGCATAGGGGAGGAGGGAGAGGGAATGCGATGGGTATTTGGAATTAATATAATATATTATCGTCATTGTTATTACTATTATTACTCGTTTAATAAATTGAAGATGCACTATTAGAAGATCAGAAAGCGCATAATAGAGGATGTGAATAGTTGAAATAATTGGGGGTAAAAGTAGATAAAGAGGATAGACAAAAAAAGTGACAGTAAGAACAGAATAAATAAAGGTAGAGCAATAAAAGCATTGTTGAATGGTGTCCTATGGAACAGAGGTAACCTGGAAAAATAAGTTAATAAACATATTATAATTCAATAATGAGAAGTAGTCGTAAATAGAACTATAGCATGGAAATTCAACAAAAACTTATGTCGATGGAAATAAATTTCTTGAGGATAGAAGCAGGATATGCAAAATTGGAAAAAATAAGAAATAAAAGTCATGCCAGAAAAAAAATGAATATCAAATATTGAATAGTAGACTATATAAGGTATAAGCAATTAAACTGGTATAAGCATGTACGACGAATGCAAGAAGAACGATTACCCAGAAAAACATTGGAATGTTGTCCACCTGGGAAAAAGAAAAAGACAGGAGGACATGAAATAGATGGATAGGGACGAGTGGAGAAGGAAAATAAAAAGATGCACAGAAAGGTGAAAATCTGTATATAAATTAATAAATTGTTATTAAAAATATTTGAAAATATTTAAATGTAATATCGCATAGCATATAACGTGTGTTCGGCCGCAATGGTCTAGTGGTAATGGCAGTCCAGAGGGCTGCATATTCACACCCGGCAGGGGTCGATGGAATTTTAGTAAGGAAAAAATCCAAGGGACAAGTCATCAAGAGAAGGACTTTAAGCCGTGAGTTCCGGGTCTGAAGATTTGCGGACTCATTAAATACTCAAGACTGAATTAGTTCCTCTGAGCAAAATATAACCTGCTTTCCCCTTCCAAGTAATATCTTAGTGATTGATATCTCATTGAGGCGATGTGCTTACCACATGTCACTCATTGATATCTGTACGGAAATAAGTATAATTAATAAGCTTGATCAAGAAACTCCTGCTAGAGGAGCACCTATGCCTCCATGAGGGACGTATGGGATATAACTAACTCATTGGCACTATCGAACCCGTACGTTGGCACCTTTAAGTCACGCTTATACAGTTACCTGTTGTATAATAATTAATTTTTCTCTATATATTTAATTTTATACTATGTCATTAATCTTTTCCTCGTTTTTTTATATATCTTGTACATATATATTTAATTCGTTTAATTTAGAGTAAATCAAATTACATTATAAATATTAAATGTATTGTATTCATAACTTGTAATTGTTTATATATATATATATATTGTAATTTAGATTTAAGACTTTTTTTGTTTGTATTTTTTTTAAACCTGGTTGAGTGGTAGAAAAGGCCTTAAGGCCTTAACTCTGCCAGGTAAAATAAAGCTATTATTATTATTATTATTATTATTATTATTATTATTATTATTATTATTATTATTACGTTCATGGCCGCGCGGACATAAGCTCATTCCTTGTATAATCTACTTCCCTCAAATCATAGTTAATGTTATTCTCCCATCTCATTCTTGGTCTACCAAACTGGGCGTTTTCCCTCTGGGTTTCCTACAAGAAGCTTCCACACACGTCTTTCATACCCCATTCGTGCCACATGTCCTGCATAAGTCTACGAGACTTAAATATTCTTATTATTTCTAGCTTCCTATGAAGACCATGTAGTTCACTGTTATGTAGTCTTCTCCATTCACCTGTCTGTTCATCTCTCTCTTTGGTACAAAAATGTTCCTAAGAACACTATTCTTAAATACTCGTAATCTCCTTTCCATATATATGTACGCACATATAGCCTAAATGGTAACTGTTAATCTTTTCTCATGATTGTGAATTTATATTAATATAAATTTTGAAAAAGTGGCTGCATTCAGATACCTAAGAACAATAATTACAAACAAGAATGGGATGAAAAAAGAAATTAAACATAGACTCAATTCCAAAAATGCAAGCAATTATGCATTACAGGAATTCTTGTACGTAGTTTCAACTTCTCTGAAAAAATATTAAACTGAAATTTTCTCCTGATGTATTGTATGTATGGGAAACATGGAGTTTTAATTTAAGGGAGGAGAAATATTATGAGTATTTGAGAATAAAGTTCTTAGGATCATTTTTGGACCAAACAGAGATGGACAGGCAGGTGAATGGAGAAGACTACTTATTGAACTACATGATATTTATAGGAAACCAGATATAATAAGAGTTAAGTAATTTCTTAGCCATGTGAATCAATCAATATATGTTATTTTTTCTAATATGACTCGAGGGAAACTGCTGATTCCGTCAAACTCCCAAATTAACAAACCCGGTTTTCATGTAACTAAGTATTTCAGTCCTGGCCGAATAATAAATAATAAATTCTAACAAAATTACGCATTTAAATAACTGCCAGATAATCATGAATTTTCTCATAAGTTCAATAAGTAAATGCCATGTATTTTTTTTTTGTTATGTCCTATAAATCTGTTGTTAATCTATCTTGTTGTAAAGAGTTAATTTTTCTCACGGAATGGTCTGCATGAAAATGGTATCTATGTGCATTATCAATTACACAATCATTCACATTAATTTCCTATAACTTGACAAATCATATTTATCAATAACACTTTAACCAAAACGCATGGAAACAAATTAATAACGCATTTGAACAAATTCAATGCCGATACTTCAATTGTTCGTAATCACAAATAACATATACATGTTCGAAATCATTCAACTGTCGATGTATTCAGTTACATTACATAAATAAAGTTTCTTATATTATACTGTGCCAGCTGACAAAGCATACCAAATAATTTTATTTTATATTGTTTCTTGTGTTGTCTCGGAGGAGGCCCTGGATTCAGCTGATCATTCATTTGGGTGATAAAAAGGTATGTTTCTGATAATTTTAAAATCCATCTCCCGACTGGTCGTGTCGCAAGACCCCTGTGGCGTGGGGCACGTTAAAGTACTTGTAAGGTGAGAGGTTAAAGTACGATGGAGAAAAAGAAGAAAAAATCACTGGTGTAGAGTGTAAGAGATGGCATTATCTCTACACGTAAATTATCGTCATTCTTCCTAAAACGTTGGCCCGTTTTAATTCCATAGAAAACTCGGTTAATGCAAGTATCATTTGAACGATTTCGTTAATATTGTACTATTTTAAACAGAACCCAACAATCGACAGTTAGGTTAAAAACCCTCGACGCGTATCGACGGCGAAGCTGTCATTCTCAAGACTGACAAGGAACTGTCAACCATTGCTTGCCAAAACGTAGGCCTAACTAACTAACTCACTGGCACTATCAAACCCGTAGGTTCATGGCCGCGCGGACATAAGCTCTCCATATATCCCTATCCTGAGCCAATGTTTTCCAATCATCCCCTGTATAATCTACTTCCCTCAAATCATAGTTAATGTTATTCTCCCACCTCATTCTTGGTCTACCAACTGGGCGTTTTCCCTCTGGTTTTCCTACAAGAATCTTCCATGCACGTCTTTCATTCCCCATTCGTGCCACATGTCCTGTTCATCGCAATCTACGAGACTTAACTGTTCTCATTACATCTGGCTTCCTATAAAGACCATGCAATTCACTGTTATGCAGTCTTCTCCATTCACCTGTCTGTTCATCTCTCTTTGGTCCAAACATTTTCCTATGAACTTTATTCTCAAATACTAGTAATCTCCTTTCCTGCCTTAAAGTACGAGTCCATGTAAGCCTACCTTGAAATTTCTTCCAGAGAAACGTTGTGATGTACCAAAAAATTATCTCATCATCATCATAGTACATTCAGGAAATTAGGCCATTTGTTGACCTGTTTCGGACTCAAGAGAAACACCATCCAGAAGTATTTTGTTTTGAGTGGACGTCTTGGTCAAAAAATGATGTGCCGTATTTAACAGTAAGCCACTAAAATCCAGTGCCAAATGTCTCATTTAAATTACAGATAAGTAATACAACGCCTGAATTGGTACACTGGATAACTCTCACTATCTGCTGTCCACATCGCGTCCCGCCTCACTTCACACCGCTCTTACTTAAGCAGGAAGTCCGCCTGCTCCGTACAGTGTGTTGACATTGCTGCCAGCTAATTTTGGGCATGTCTTGGTACATCAAAACGCTTCTCTGGGAGGAATTTCAAGGTATATTTCGGCATTCAATAGTTGACAGTTTATTTTGTGAGTAATAATTAAATCGAAAACCTACTCTAACTTAAAGAAAATACATCATCCAACTCTAACGTTACGTCACATCACATGACATGCGAAGATAGTTTGTCTGCTATTAATGCCACCGCAACCATATTTTTCTTTAGCCACGGGAAGAGGACGCTGACAGTAATAGGGCCTTCGTCGTTAATTCTTTAAGTTAGAGTATGTGTTTGACTCAATTATTACTCACAAGGGTACTATCAACCATTGTATGCGTAACCTACCTAGAAATTTCTCCTAGAGAAACGCTATGATGTATCAAGGTCGTGTCTAATAAAATAACTGCCGCTTTTAACTGCAAGGTACTAAAAACAGCACCGAATGTTTCATTTAAACTATAAGGAAATAATACAACTCCTGACTTGGTGTATTCGATAACCCTCACAAACAGCTGTCCTCGTCGCGCCCGCCTCATTCCATCCGATCTATTGAAGCAGGGACGTCCATTTGCTTCGAACAGTGGGTTTCCAACTGCTGGATTCTGGCTTCTATTTCTGTGCCTTGCAGAAGCGGCAGATAATCTTTTGGACACGGTCTGATATAAATTTCAAGGTAGATTTCGGCATGCAACGGTTGATAATTCCCTTTGTCAGTCTTGAGAATGACAGTTTTTCGATCGAAAGGCGTTGATGTTTTTTTATAAACCTAATAGTTGGTAATTGGGTTATATTTAATATAGTACTATATTAATGAAATAAATCATAATCTCCACAAAGAAGATCCTATATGTTGCCGCGTGCTTCCGGGGGGTCGTTCTCACTTTGTTTTCTTTTAATAACACAACAGATATTCACGTAAAACTTTCTCAAATGTTTTATTTGATTTTCATAAACTCTCAGTGACACTTTACATACACCTTGCAACAATAATAATTAATCTTATTTCATAGTTAATTTGTCGCACAAGTATTTCCAGTCTCTAATTATTTCAACTGCCACAGTTTCTTTTGATCATAGTTCACTGTATCGCTGTCCAAATTAACTGACTCACTTCTGACCCTGGCAACAGTTTATATCCATCCATAGTAATTTTGCCCGAGAGCATTTTCATGCTATGCTTTGCAGCTTTACTAGGGAATTACAGGTGTGGTAGCTTCCCGTTGCTTTCCGCACCGGTGAAGGATGATGATGATAATGTTAAGGATGATGATGGAGGCCGCATAATTTTCGGGAACCGTTGGGCCCTAAGGTCCTCCTGACATTTTTGTTTTACAGGTGAGGAAAAATCCCGAAAAAATCTCACCCAGGAGCCTGTCCCGACCAGGAATTCGAAACCGGGCCCGCTGCTTGACAAGGCAGCACGCTACGTCGAGACCACAAGCGGTGGACTATATATATATATATATATATATGTGTGTGTGTGGGTGTGTGTGTGTGTGTGTGTGTTATGTTAAGGCATGTTTCGGCTTTTTGGGGGGGAGAAGAAAAGAAAAATATTACATGTTGATTTTACCCAAAAATAAATCTGAAAAAATGCCTTCAAATAAAAAAGAAGTTGAGCTCAAAGGCAACCTAAATCAGGCAGATTTGCAACAAATTCAAATAGTGAATTAGTCATTGCCCAGGACCCCCAAAAAACTGTAGCCAACTTATCCACAAAAACTGGCTACCAAACAAGTGAACACTCAACTAATTTGTTGTACTACCTCGCCCATTTTCTCACCCCAACTTGGCCCAACTAACCCCTACCTTCTCCAATTATAATCACTAAGTTAGCCCATTTTTCTCACCCTAAACTTGCCCAACAACCACTAATTTGCCCATCTAACACTAAACTGCCCAATCTACACTAACTGGGCCTATTTTCTCACCCTAACTTGCCCACTAATGTAGGTGGACATGTGGGACAGAAATTCCCTTATATATGAGCAAATATCTTAGCAATTGGCTCTAGCGGGAACATGTGTTATCACATTAACCAACGCATCGTTAGGAGTCACTTGTTATCCGATTGGATATTCACTGGCCGCACGGTGGCATAAATAAAACTATATAAATGCAATGAAGTCTGCGGATCCTAAACATATTTTATAAACTTACTCACTATGCCAGAGGAATTTGGTCGGATTATGTTTCTGATTGTATCAATACATACTATAAGTGGTATTAAAAACTGGAAGCTTTCCTTGAGGAACTAGATGAGCGAACATATGTTGAGTAGGCACAATTTATAAATATTCCTCTGGTATTCTGAGTAAGTTTATAAAATATACTGGGGATCCATAGACTTTCATTGTATATTATTTAATTTGGTTACATACAGAAAGTGTCCTCTCCGTGTTAGTACATCTGACTATTGAATAACATCTGAAAACAATCCGATAATTCAGTTTTTTTCCCCCTCTTATTGTGCGGAAAGTTGGGTTTATCAAATTATTCGTAGCAAAAAGCTACAAGATTGTATTACTTACAGTTTCCTTATTAAAACAAATTAACTTACATAAGACATAAAAAATCAGAAGTCAAGTTTATTTCTTGGAAAGAGAAATTTGAATGATGAGGCAACAAGAGAGAACACAATTAGACTCAAGCGGGCAGGATCTGATTTCTCAACCAATTATGATGGTTATAATACAAAATTTACTTACTGAATTAATCCCAACTCATTAAATTTGGTAAGAGGAATGCAAGTGGATCTACTTTCTTTTTCATATCATCCTTCAGATGAGCACTCATCACCACTCCATCAACATTATAACGCAGAATTTAATTGAACCGGTGAATTTAAAAAGAGCACAAGGCCAAAATCAACCATTTTTCAGTTCATTGCCTGAAATACTAGATTTATATTTAATTATTTGCAGATCAACAAGCCATCTATTTCCCTATTCAGAGTTAATAATCTAACATATAAACATGAATGTTTGTTTGTTTGTACTTTATGCGCGACCATACCGTTGATCCGATTGTGATGGGGCTTTTTGCAAAATGTTCACGAGATTCCCGCGATGAACATAGGTTATAAGAGAGTTGTGATACTCAACTCCCACACTCTTAAAAATTGCCCTTTGTAGTGGAAAACGTGAAAAAAGTAGCTTTTTGGACGTGTGAATGGCTTACGCTACCTAAACCATAACAAATACACAAAATTAATGTACACAGAATTGAATATCTTAAAAAGTTCTACAAAAAAGTTCGCGACAGTATATGTTTATCTCTTACGGATACTCACAATAACCATTTGTGTCTTTCATTGATGCAAAGAAGATCGAGACAAGTACGTACATTCCTGTGCAAGCATAGCAGCACATGGCGGATATTCTTTTACGGATAACTCACAATAACGAATTTTGTTTTTTAGCTCATTTATGCCAAGAAGATCGAGATAAGTAGATTCCCGTACAACACCGGGTAATCAGCACGGGGTATCTAAAAATATAAATTTAGAATTATTTTTCCTTTTATTTATTCAACTAAACATAAAAGCGCATTAATTTTCATTTATTTAGGCGTAGCAGCGCACGCCGGGTATTAGCTAGTAATGAATAAAATCTACTAAACAAATTAAATTTAAATTCAATAGGAGAATTTAAAAATAAGCAAAAGTGCACAGCCATTTTCAATTCATTGCATCAAATACGAGATTCTGAATTAACTAATGGCTAGCTATCAGGTCTTCTATTTCGCTCTGTAGTGTTAATGATAAAAAAATAAACATAAAATAGAATATAATGAAATTTAAAAGGCGTATTAAAAAATGCTCCAATGCATTATCAGTAATTTTCTGTCAATTACATCAAATGCGAGAATTTTATTTATTTACTAGTATCATCAGTTATTCTACCAGTTATATTACATGGATGCGAAACATGGACTCTTACTTCAAGGCAGAAGCGAAGTTTACGAGTATTTGAGAATAAAGTTCTTAGAATTTTTTGGACCAAAGAGAGAAGAAGAAACAGGCGAATGGAGAAGACTACATAACAGTGAGCTATATATTTTAATACAGCACGTATATACCGCATACAAGTGGTGGCCGCTCGCTCTCATCTCTGTGTTAAAAGTAGATTTGTGCAAAATCTGTACGCAAAAAATGTAACAGTTCCGTTCAGGGTATTTGACTTGACTAATTTGCATTAAAATATCTCATGCCACAAAATCATCGCAGGCCTGTGAATTCAGGTTATTTTTCCTCTTTTTGTGCGGAAGTTGGAAACCCAGATTTAATAAGAATAGTTACGTCTCGTAGACTGCGATGGGGAGGATACGTGGCACAAAATGGAGATGAAAAAGGGACATGGACATATTGTCAGAAAACCAGAGGGAAAACGCCCAGTTGGTAGACCTAGAATGAGGTTGGATAATAATATTAGCCATGATTTGAAGGAAATAGATTATACAGGGGATGATTGGAAAACATTAGCTCAGGATAGGGATATGTAGAGAGCTTATATCCGCGCGGTCATGAATCTACGAGTTCGATAGTGCCAGTGAGTTAGTTTAGTATGTCATCAGACTTTCTCTTTCCCTCTGTAGAGTTACGATAAAATAGAAAAACGATTAAATTAAAATGCAAAATGTAAATTTAAAAACATATTTGTTATATTCACCTTATTTAGTAATAATATATGATTGGATGGTGTGTCTCGTCTTAAAACAACAATCGGGTTTATCTCGGGGGTGGCCTGGACATTGAACTGATTACTCACCCTCGAAGCCTCTAAATACTCTTGTTTGATCAAAAAATGTGAATGTTTGTTAGTCATTTATGTATATTTTAAACTCATATTAATTATTAAGATTGGTTGGAGAAAACCCTCAATGATGAGGAAAATTAAAAAACGCAGTGTATGTGATCCAGAGTTCAAAATCCTCTCTTGACAAATCGTGCCCCTGTAAGGCCTGGGTGGAGTGGGGTACATAAGAAAGTTAAACTAAGGTAGAGAGAGAAAAAGAGATTTAAAAAATAAGCACATGTGCAATTTCAGCCTTTTTCAATTAATTAAATGAAATACGAGATTTAATTAGGATTATTACATTAGAACTACTTCTCTGTAGAGTTACTGACAATAAAGAAAATATGAAATATAAAAACAAATGAAAATGAGAAGTTGAATTTAAAAAATAAGCATAAGTCCAAAATCAACCATTTTCAATTCACTGTATCAAACAACGAGATTAGATTCAATATCCAATTATTAGCAGAGCATCAGACTTTGTCTTCTTCGATTTACATGAATGATACAAAATATACAATATAAAAATTATGAAATTAAAATTGAAGTGGGTTACATGTACGCCATGCCAGGAGAAAATGCCAGATATTTGGTAATGGCTTCCCGGTGACATTGATTAAAAGAAAAGTTTTCTGGTGACAACAATGAAATTATATAAATTCTCAGGTTTATTCGATTTGTTTTGACGTCTTCCAACAAGATGGAGCTCCTCCACATTATGAAAGATACGATACTCAGTATTTTTAAGCCGTGAAAGAAAGAATAATCGATTCTAACCGGGTTACACTCGAAATCAGGGGTACAAATGGAAATTTACTGATTACCATACAGACGTATTGAGTTCATGTATGTTTTGCAACAAACTGCATTGCAATAAATTTGTTAGTTTCAGTTCTATAACTGTTTGTTATTGATAATTTTGTATCATAATTCCACTTTAGCACTAAAGAGGGTATTTTTCAGTCGATTTAAATTATCATCGCCATCATAAACATCAAGGTTTAGGATTTTTGAACTGTTCCGGTTTAAATAAAACTGGTCACGCCATCTCTTCATACGTCGGTCAACACTTATTTTTCCTATTCTAGTTGATGACATACGTTCAACGTGGTTTCTCCAATAAGTTCTATATTTTTCGATCATTGCCGTAATTGGTTATACATTCAGTTCATTCTTGATGTCAATGTTTCTTCTATGATCTAACAACGTACAACCTGACACAAATCGACGAAATCGCACGATTTTAATCACGTCCAAAAATTAATCCAACACTAAAATAACATTTTGTCATAACTCCATCGCCAGGACTAAATATGTCAAACTTGTAAAAAAAATACAAACTTTATTTACTGGTAATTTACATTAATTTAAAAACAGCTGTGATGATTTTTATAATAACTTACAGTGAAGTTTATCTCTTAAATATCGAATGTACAATCCAGAGTTAAAAATTCTCTCTCAACAAGTCATGTCTATGTAGACCCGGGAGGCGTAGGACATGTAAAACTACGTATAAAGACAGAGGCTATATTGCCACAGAGAGAGAGAGAGAGAGAGAGAGAGAGAGAGAGAGAGAGAGAGAGAGATATATCACATGTATGTTATTTTCTAAATTCAATTTAATTTTGTAAAAATGTTTACCAAATATTACATAGTTTACATCCAATTTGGGCCCTTGAGTATTAAAATGGGTCATGTAATTATACTATATTTCGTGAAAACTGTATTTTTTTCATATACTGGTTTAAATCACATATTATACACCATAACGAATAATTTGTTTTAATAGACACTTCGCATCACTAGAAAAAAAACAAATATAAACATAAATATACTCTTGAGCTATCAGTAGATGTGCTCAATTGTAAATGCACCGAAAGTGGACATGGCCCATTTTAATCCTCAAGGGCTCATTTATAAATTCAATACTAATAAAACATAAATAACGCTGGTCACCGAGTGGACAAACTAGGAAACACTCTAACAATAGTTTACAAAGAAAACATTCCAGCGAAGATAAATATATTGAAAGACTTCGAAATTATAAAATAAATAAACAACCTTTCAATGAGAACACACCCCAGTCGTACAACCCATTATACGAGATCGTTAAAAACAAATCAGTTGATACTAACGACCATTCAAGTCTACAACGTCGTAAACAACAACTAGTAGCAGGCACTCATCTTGCTGATGATGGAAGTTAACTTCCGAAAGGCCTCCAGATAACATTTTAATACAATATTTTAACACAGTTCAGGACGACGGCACCTGCCTACAGGTATATATTTTAATGTTTATAATTTATAAATGTTACCTTGTTTTATTGTTACTGGTGAATTCCGAAGAAATGAAGGTATTGATATGTTTCTCGTATTTTTGAAACATTTACAAATCTTCACAGATCTTATCAAGTAGGCCTAGACACCGGAAATGAGCATGGCAATGTTTGGAAAACTTTAACTTGGGATAGGAGTGTATGGAGAGATTATGTCTGCATTCCCATGATCTCCGGATTGGATAGTATAGTTAATTGGTTAGGTTAAAATGGAGAGATAAGAATCTCTAAAGTAATATACTACATAAATGAGAAATGAATGGAAGAATACGACATAGTAAAGACTTTCACCATTCTTATTATGTCTCGATTCCCACAAAGATCATGTAGCTTACTGTTATGAGGTATTCGACATTTAATTATCTGTTCGTCACTCCTTGGTCTAAAAATATTCCTTCTTGTAAGCCTTGTTTCTCCCAACGGGACTTAGGCGCTCTCCCCTTACAGGGGAGGAATTCAACCATACTAATTTAGTTACACTTGTTTTCGGATAGATGTCACTGAGTGGCTCCGGTAATCACTTTATTTTCAAATACTGGTGATCGTTTGTTCTCTCTTAAAGTAAGAGATCCATTTTCTCAACTATATAACTGGAAGAATTACCGTCTTACACATTTTTAATTTAATATTTTTTAGAGAAGTTGGGACGAGTTGTTTCCATGAAATGTATAATAGTCCTCCGTTCTATATTACGATACATAATCAATATTACATTTTGTTATTCATTATCTTTGTTACTTTTATCTTGCTAATGTTCTATAATGCTACTTTTCTTCTTCCATTTTTCTTTATGTATTTCCATCATTAAAAACACTCGTCCCGGGAAAAAAGTACCGGTAAGTCATTTTTTCCAATGTTCTATTTATTGTCCTCATGCCGCTTCATATGGTAATAACAAAATAAGTCAATTCCTCATTATGTTATTTTTGTTATAAGTAAGTCTAAGGGCCGGTTTCCCAACAGAGGTAACTGTATTACGCCAGTTTTACCCATGTATAATGCATAGCCTAAACTGGCGTAATACCGTTACCTCTGTTGGTGAAACCGGCCCTAAGAGGAAGGAAGTTTACTGGGAAAGAAACAGGTGTATCTTATTTGTGCCAGTTTTGAACTTACCTGGTTTTTCTCAGGAATTCGTGTATTATTATTTGATTATATGTTAAGTTCTTCATATTTAGTAGGAATCATGTATCTTTATGATAATAACAATTTATTTTTTGATAGAATCAACAGGGGGTCAGTTAGATTCTTTTTTTACCTAAGAATAATTCTTGCATTTTTGGTAAAAATGCCTATATTTTCTGTTCACTTGAATTAAGTAAGAAGATATAAGGTGAAAGAACTATTACTAAGCAAAAGCAAATAATAACAGTCAACACGGAAAAATCCAAGGAGCAAGTCCTCTGGGAGGGACTTTAAAAAAGCCTTGGGTCCAGAGTCTCAAGATTTTCAGGCTCGTAAAAGATGCTTAAGCCTGAATAAAAAAGCCTCTAAACAAAATTTACCGACCTCAACGTCCTAGTAATATCTTAGTTGCCTGCTGGATGTCCCATTGAGTCGGTTTGTTGACCGCATGTCATTCATGCCATCTATGAGCAAATATGGTAACTAAAAAATTAACTTGGTCTAGTAACTCATTACAAAGGAGAGGCTATGGCTCAACAATGGGCTATGCCATTGTTATAAGATTTAGGCTGTAAGAATAAAAAGTTTGTTATATGTAATACATGTATAAAATTTTATTAATTCCGGCTTTTACAATGAATAAACATTTTTCCGGTACCCATGTTCACAGTTAACTACACATTTGTTTCAACACATTTTTCCATTCCTGTCTATTCATCCATATATCTTCTTCTATTTCCCATTCCCTCTTAGTTTCATTGATTCCCTGAATCCACGTAATAGTTGGTCTACACTTCTTTTTCCTTCCCTTTGGTTCCCAATCCATGATTATCTTAAGTAGTCTTCCTTCTTCCATTCTTCTAATGTGTCCGTACCAATTTAATTGTTTTCTTCTTTATAAAATCTAATATTGAATATTGTACCTGCATTTTTTCGTTTATATATGAATTTCTGATTTTATCCTTCCTGGATATTCTTGCAGCACGTCTCCAGTAGTCCATTTCAGTGGCGAGTATTTTTTTTCATTTGTGCATTTAAAGCCCACACATCAGCTCCATAGGTAATAATGCTTCTGATTATTGTATTAAAAATAGTTTTTTTGTTTCTTTGAAGATACGTTTGTCCCATACTATTCCATGTAGGGCAGATATAGCATACCTTCCTATATTAATCCTGTTTCTTATCTATGTTTCTTGTTTTCCATCTTTAGTAATTTTAATTCCCAAATACTTATATTCTTCAGAGTGTTTAATTGCCCCTAAATCTTCTTCTAGTATTAAATCTTGAGGAAGATCCGCTATTGTCATATATATCTAGATTTATCCATATTGATCTTTAAACCCCGTAAACTATATTCTTGTATTAATTTTCTATTCCCCCCGGAGAATATCGCCTTGACGTGGCGGAGGGGCTTAGTACCTGATGATCCAGACGGCTTGCTGAGTGAGTCTTTTGACTACCAGTGGGCAAGAGGTGAAGGGAAGGTAAGAATATTCTACAACGGGCGGATGGGGCTCGATAGTTTTGGTAGACAGCCCATCTAGGAGAAGAGGACTCCAAAATTAAACTCCTGGTCCTCCAAGTTGGGGGTTGATGCAACGGGCTAACTCCCCGTTCATCGAAAAAAAAAAAGCAATGTTAAAAAACCCCAATGAAGCACAGCCGGACAGGATTAAACATATACGACACAAGTTAGGAAGAGAACAATGATAATTGGTACATGGAACATATATAAATGTTGGCTAAAATATATTTTCTTAAGCTCATCAAAATCTATTTTTATTCTTGTGTCAGTTTTGCGCTCACAGAATAAAATTCAAGAATCACAAGATTTCCAAGTATGCCTCCAATTCCTGAACAATCTCTCAAAATATTAACTTGTCTAACAAGCAAGAAACTGAATTGTTGACCTTGAATTATATTACGTCCTTCTGAATTTATCTATGTTATGGCATACAATTCTGTGATGAACCAGATTTCTCCAATCAAAAGGTATTCTTTACTTCCAGTTCTCCTTAACTGTACAATCTCCATACTTAATACCCATCATCCACATATTAATTTTAATAACCTCTTCCCATGTTGGCTGTGGTCTTCTACTCTTCCTTATGCCTGATGGTTTCCAAAGTAAGACTTCTGTTTCCAATCAATTATTTAATTTATTTTGCGTCAATATCATTTTAATCCCCTTTCTTCTAAAAAGAGCAGAAAATTTTAAAATTATATCTATTATCATCATCATCTTCCTTCACGGATCAAGTCCTTGCCTGTTCCGGTCTCACATATTTTCAGCTCAGCGCTTTCTTGGTCTTCCCACTGATCTTCTTCCAGGATTATACATCAGTGTCATATTTAGTATCCTATCCTCTGTTATTCTTTGCAAATGTTCTATCCAATTGTTCCTGTGTTTCATCTATTTGTTGAAGAAATGGTTGTACTCTTAGTTCCTCTCTAACATTATCATTTCTAACATGTTCTTCTCTTGTACAACCTTTCACAGCCCGTAGGAATCTCATTTCCTCTGCCTGAATTTCACTTTTTTCGTTTTTCCTTCAAGACCCTGGCCTCACTTCCACACAGCGTAACTGGTAGTGTCATCGTTGAGTAAAATCTTAGCTGCGTCTCCTTTCTAACTTTGTTCCTCAGTGTTCGTCTGATTGTTCCACAAATATATTGAAATTTCTGTATTTTCTTATTTATATATGTATTATATAAAACAAAAATATTAGCTCTGAAAGGAAAATGTACAATAAGAACAAAAATAATGATAAACAATGTAATTATAGATCAAGTTCAGAATTTTAATTATTTGGGATGTCATTTAGGCAATGACAGAAATTTAGATAAACACACTAAACTACAACGATTCAATTATCTATGTGGCACAATTAAACGCACTTTATTGAATAAGACTAGAAAAGAAACTATTTTGAAAAGTTTTACAAAGTATTGGCAGTTCCATCTCTGATCTATGGATGTGAAACCTGGACAAAGGCAGATAGTAAACAAATAGAGGCTGCTGAAATGAAGATGTTGAGAGCAATAGCAGGATACCAAAGGACCGATAAAAAGAAAAACGAAGATATAAGAACAGAACTTAATATATTTAATCTCTGTGAAAGAATAAAATATTATCAAAATGCTTATCTTCAGCATGTATTACGAATGAATGAACAGCGCATACCAAGAAGAATGTATAATTATAAACCAAAAGGGAGAAGAATGTTGGGAAGACCATTGAAGAGATGGACCTATAATGAGATCGGAACGGGTCATTGGGCTTAATCTTTGTTGTTGATGATGATGATGATGATGATTATATAAAAGCGAATCTGTTTGTGATTTATAGAAATCTAAACCATGCAACAGATATTCATGAAAATGTGTTCATACAGGTTTTCAGGTACGGCGAGTGTTTAGTCGCTATATATTATTCTTTAAAACCATTAGGTGTAGGATTCACCGAACGAAACTTTAAAAATCCCTCCAGCGATCGTAATTATTGATGTTTCACAACGAAACTCAGTATATGCTACTAAAATAAATGGAGGTAGATATTGTAAATAAATCAGCTGTCATTAGAACTAGAGGTTTACCTGAAATCCAAAATTAAAAATTAACTCTAGCAACCGCCATACTTGGTTCGTAGGCAACGTATATCATAAGTTTTTAAGTATCCCGTAATTTTCTTTTAACGTATTCAATTAAAATAAAAATTTATTTAGGCTTAGCAACCGCAAGGCATATATGTGGGGTATATGGCATAATGGTGTTTAGTCATTTTTCTTCATTTGAGAAAAACAGTTGTTTTATTAGTCAGTGTACAGGTTAGCCTAATATTGAAAATCATGGACATATTTATTACCCTAAGTGATGGTATTAATTTCTGATATATCTAAAATACAACCAGTTATATTATATGGATGCGAAACATGGGCTTTTACTTTAAGGGGGGAAAGGAGATTACGTGTAGTTGAGAACAAAGTTTTTAGAAAAATGTTTGGACCAATGAGAGACGAACAGACAGGTGAATGGAGAAGACTGCATAACAGTGAACTACATGATCTTTAGAGGAAGCCAGATATAATAAGAAAAGTTCAGTCTCGTAGACTGCGATGAGCAGGACATGTGACACGAATGGGTAATGAAAGACATGCATGGAAGCTTCCTGTAGGAAAACCAGATGGGAAAACGCCCAGTTGGTAGATTAAGGATAAGGTGGGAGAATAACATTAACTATGGTTTGAGGGAAGTAGATTATACAGGGAATCACTAGAAAACATTAGCTCAAGGTAGGCAGGTATGGAGAGCTTATGTCCGCTCGGCTATGAACCTTCGGGTTCGACAGTGCCAGTGAGTTAGTTAGTTATATCTAAAAATACAATATGTAGTTTCTACTTTACAATCGTGTACTTTATTCAATTTTGTAAAAACCTGACATACACCACCATGCCATATACCATAAGAATGTTATTTAGTGTTGTAATTTCTAATTTCCATAAACAGAATAAAATTAATTTGTGAGTAAATTATATTAAAATTTTCCATTGCGACTTAAATAAGTTATCAGGTACAAACGTTGTAATAAAACTGCGGTATCACCATTAGTTACTCATTCCAATGTTAATCACGCCCTTTGTTGTGGCGAAACAAGAAACAATTGCAGATAAAAACTTACAAACAAAAGAATGTGGAAAACGGAAGCGATTCGTCATTTTTTAAGCACATGATAAAAAATGTCCATCCGGCCGGCTAAAAAGAATAGTTTTACAAGTTAAGCTGGAAAAGTCAAATTTACTGCGTTTCTCAATATTACGCATAAAGTCGCAATGCCATTCACGCTTACTCATAAGATAAGAGTTTAGTCAACTTAAAGCTTAAGTATAAAACAAAAAATTATTATCAACATTTAGCCGGAACTAGTACAGTACATTTTCAAGACCGTTAAAGCAAGTCAAGCTAAATATGGCCATCTTCATTGTAAGTACATAATAGCCTATTATTATTATTATAACTCACTGGCACTATCGAACCCGTAGGTTCATGGCCGCGCGGATATAATCTCTCCATACATCCCTATCCTGAGCTAATGTTTTCCAATCATTCCCTGTATAATGGATTTCCCTCAATTCATAATTAATATTATTCTCCCACCTCATTCTTGGTCTATCAACTGGGCATTTTCCCTCCCTCTAGTTTTCCTACAAGAAGCATCCATGCACGGTTTTCATTACCAATTCGTGCCACATGTCCTGCCCATCGCAGTCGACGAGACTGCTCACTATAAAGAGCATGTAGTTCACTGTTAAGTAGTCTTCTCCATTCACCTGTCCGTTCTTCTGTCTTTGGTCCAAAAATGTTCCTATGAACTTTATTCTCTAATACTCGTAATCTCCTTTTATCCCTTAAAATAAGAGTCCATGATTCGTATCCATATAATATAACTGGTAGAATAACTGTTTTTTATATTTTGAGTTCAACGTTTTTTTGAAAGAAGTTAGGACGTTTTCCAGAATTTGCTCTATATCAATTAATATATTTGATAATAAACAGATATTGGTGAAAGTAAAGTCTCTAAGAAGAAAAACGTAAAAACTATAAAAAGCACCCCACGCTCTTGATGGTAAAATTATATTTCTTTTGTAGATAACTCTCGTTTTATTCTAGATGTGTTGGAGATGATTTTTTTGTTGACCACTTTAACTTTATCCCAAGCGTGTTGGAAATTAAAATTATTTTTCATTTTTTAGTTCGATTTTCTAATAAAGCGTGTTGTTTTAGTTTTTTAAAACTATTATTTATTTTTAGTTTTTAGTTTTAATATTTTACAGAATTAGATAAAAATGTAAATATCTTTAAATTCCATACTATTGTAGTATGAGCTAAAAGTAATACTCTACTAAAAAGATCCTCCGGGCCGGATTTGAACCATCGACCAATAGAATACTGAAGTTATATACCATTACAGTCCACCGCTCTACCAACTGAGCTCTTACAACGATCGAGTAAGAAGTTGATAAGTCCGCAACCTATTATACCGGTTTTTATTATTTAGATTTTTTGCTGATTCTGGCCAGAATTTTAGAAACATTTATGAAATTATTGTATTGTCATTGGTCCTTTATAAGTATACAAAGTTTCAAGTCGATCCGATGATTTTAAGTGGGTGAAACTCGGGTTAAAGATTCCGTTAAATAATTACACAAGACACTTTTTTTGATTTTCTGATGATTCTGGCCATGATTTTAGAAAAAAATGAAATTATTGTATTGTCATTGGTCCTTTACAAGTATACAAAGTTTCAAGTCGATCCAATGATTTTATGTGGGTGAAAATCACGTTGAAAGATTCCGTTACGTAGATAGATACAGGTGAAGCTAATATAAAGCGTGTAAAAATAAATAATAGTTTAAAAAAACTAAAAGAAACACGCTTTATTAGAAAACTAAAAAATGAAAAATAATTTTAATTTCCAATACGCTTGGGATAAAATAAAGTGGTCAACAAAAACATCATCTCCAACACATATAGAATAAAATTAGAGTTATCAACAAAAGAAAAATAAGTTTACCATCAAAAGCGTGGGGTGCTCTATATCAATTAATATATTTGATAATAAACAGATATTGGTAAAAGTGAGCTCTCTAAGAAGAAAATGTAAAAATCATAAAAAAGCACACCCACGCTTTTGATGGTAAACTTATTTTCTTTTTGTTGATAACTCTAATTTTATTCTATATGTGTTGGAGATGATGTTTTTGTTGACCACTTTATTTTATCCCAAGCGTATTGGAAATTAAAATTATTTTTCATTTTTTAGTTTTCTAATAAAGCGTGTTCTTTTAGTTTTTTAAAACTATTATTTATTTTTTTATTTTTTAGTTTTAATATTTTACAGAATAAGATAAAAATGTAAATATCTTTAAATTCGATACTATTGTAGTATGAGCTAAAAGTAATACTCTTCTATTAAAAAAAACCCTCCCAGTCGGATTTGAACCAGCGACGTATGGATTACTGAAATTAAGATTTAAGATTTATTTAGCCTGGTGGAGTTAAGGCCATGTGGCCTTCTCTTCCACTCACCAGGACAAACATATATTACATAAGAATATAACAATCTTAATTAACTCTAATATTAAACACTAAGTAAAAATTTGATCAAAAGATAATATCTAATATACATATTACGATCTATAATACAACCAGTTAATATTAGTTAAAATTAAGACTAAAACTAATAATAAAATGTATACAAGCAAGACATATTAAATTGTCCCTGTCTAGTGTATATAAAAAAACAGGAAAATAATGAGATATAGAAAACTAATTTTACGATTATACAATATTTAAAACAAAACAAATAAAAATATTTGTTATTCTTAATATTATTTACATAAATAATTAAATATATTAATATTGCTAAAAGAATACTATCAGTGAGGTGTATAAGTTAGTTTGTTATTAAATAATTCTTTAGTTTGTTTTTGAAGGATGTTATAGTTTGACAGTCTCTGACATAGGGTGGAAGGGAATTCCATGTTTTGGTAAGTGACACCGTAAAAGATAATGAATAATATACAGTGTGATGAGGCGGGATATAAAGGACAATGTGCTGATGGGATCGAGTGTCAAGATTATGTGTGTCGGATAGTCTGATGAAGCGGCGTGATAAATAATTAGGCGATGATGTGTGAAGTATTTTATAGAGAAGGGATAGGGGAATGGACAGTTCTACGATCTCTTAGACGAAACCACGATAATTGTTCCAGGGACGGTGTAACATGGTCAAATTTGCGAATACCACAAATAAAACGTGCGCAAGAATTATGAACACGTTGAAGTCTTTGAGTGGAAATAATATTTAAGTCTGTAAAAAGAGTGTCACAATAATCAAAATGGGCATTGCAAGTGTTTCTACTAACATTTTCCTAAGGGCGAATGGCAAACAATTTCGTACACCGATTTAATGAATGTATTATTGAGAAGACTGTTTTGCAATGTATGGTTTATTTGTGTATTCCAATTTAAGTTTTTGTCAATAAATACTCCTAGAATTTTTACTGTCTCACTATAAGGGATTTGAACTCCGTTTAGTGACACATGCGAAACTGTGTTTAGGTTAATTGTAGATAATAGTCTCTGATGACCCATAATGATTGATTGTGACTTTTTAGGATTTAATTGCAGTCCATATTTAACTGTCCAAGTCATTAGTGAGTCAAGATCCTCGTTAATTTTGGCAACAGCGTCATTTAGTGAATATTTGTCTGTGTGGATGTAGATTTGCATGTCGTCTGCAAATAAATTATGTTTGCAATGCTTTAGGGAGTTAGATATGTCATTTATGTAGATTGAAAAAAGCAAAGGTCCAAGTACCGAACCCTGTGGAACCCCAGCTTTACGGAAGGACCAAGAAGAACATAATGTATGATTTCCTATAACAGATTGCTGGCGCTCATGAAGGTAGGAATTGAACCATTTCGTGGCACTATCAGAGAGTAAGAGGTTTTTAAGTTTATGCAACAATAAGTCCAAGTCTACCGTGTCGAATGCTTTACTAAAGTCCAGTAATGTAAGAATGGTAAGTTTTCGATTATCAGCATGCTTCGCGTATGTCTTCGCAAATATTTAGTAGAGCAGTATTTGTATTGTGTCCTGTCCTGAAGCCTGACTGAAATTGATCTAGAAGGTTGTAATCATTTAGGTATTCAGTCAGTTGTTTATGGACTAATCGTTCCAGAGCTTTTGAAAGAGTAGGTAAAATGCTAATGGGTCGAAAGTCGTTCGGGGTTGAGGGCGTTTTAACTTTAGGCAGTGGACGTACGAGGGCTTGTTTCCACAATGAGGGATATGTAGAAGTTTGTAGTGAGGAGTTAAAAATATGAGTTTAGTAGGTAGTATAGCTTCGATTATTTTATTCAGTAAAGTAATATTTATACGGTCAGTTCCTTCTGCTTTGGTTTTTATTCGCATTATGGCTTTCTTTACGTCGTTGTCTGTAACATATGAGAAGTGGAAATGTTCTCTGTCGGGTTGATTTGTCAGTGATAATTCATTTATTGTTTGTTCTTTATCCTTTGGAGTAGTAGTTATACCTGTGAAGTGATTATTGAGTGTGTCCAGGGAAACAGGTAATTTTGTCTACCTGTGTGTCTTTTCTCACAATTCCCATTCTATTCAAGTTTTTCCAGATTTCTGAAGTATTGGTATTTGTTAGGTTGTATAAATGTCTAAGTTTGGCGTTTCTTATAGCTTGATTTGTCTTGTTACGTAACTGTTTATATTGAGTGAGACTTGTGTCTGTTTTGTTGAGTCTATATTTCTTATGTGCTGCGTCTCTATCAGTCATCAAGTTACGAATTGAAAGAGTCATCCAGGGTGCAGGGGTCGTTTCACGAGTTTAGTTTTTAGTGGGGCATGTCTGTTGTATAATTGTAGTATAAAGTCATTTAGTGTCTCAACTTTTTCATCTACAGAATGCAGCGTCCATATTGAATGCCACGGCATCTGGATAGCTTCTTCAATTAGGGTTGCATTGTCTATATGTTTTAAGTCTCTATACGTAATAGTCTTTCGAGTCGGTTTATGGCACTGCAGTGAATATGCTAAGAATATAATATCATGTGCTGATATTCCCGGGGCTGGCAGTTGCCCGTGAGTAAGTACTCTGTCTGGATTATTAGTTGCAATTAAGTCAAGTAACGTCTCAGAGTGATGAGTGTGATGTGTAGGTCGTAGGGGTAGGAGTGTCATATCACAAGCCTGGAACGTAGCCATCAGTTGTTGTGTATGTCTGTTATCAGTGTCTAGTATATTTATATTAAAGTCGCCCATAACGATAACATGTTCATATTGTATTCGCGCGTTTTGTAAAGTGGACTCAATTTCAGCGATGACTTTTATTTTAGGAGGTTGGTATACTACACAGAGAAGACATTTTTTGAAACTGACAAATATTTCTATGAACATAATTTCGGCAGATGGTTCGTTATTAGATAGATACACAATTTTAGGAGTAAGGTCTGTTCTAACGAAGGCTCCAATACCGCCCCCGCGACTGTAAACACGATCGTGTCTAAGAAAAGTATAACCATCCATGTTAATTAAAGAAGAGGTAATGGTGGGATTTAGCCACGTTTCAGATATGAGAATAGCATGAATATTTAAGGAGAAGAAAATTGTTCTGACTTCATCTATATGAGCAGTAATACTTTGAGCATTGAAATGGGCTACCTGCAAGGAAGTACGGTATGTGGACAAAGCTATTTCTAAAGCATTCCTTGAAGTAGTGGGGTCGAGAAGGGGAGTGGGAAGGTTATTGTCCTGTAGCCTGTCAAAGACTGTCAAAGGAAAATCATCATTTAAACGAAAAATGGTCGTAAAATATTTCAACAAACTTACAAACTAAACTTGGTATCACGTCACTAAGAATATCTTAATTTATGTAGGTTATTATTAATAAAATGTTTAAAGTGATAACTGTCGGTTATTCACTGGCCGTGTTTGCACTAATTATATTTCTGAGGCCCGGAGAATGATGCGTTTGTTATCTCCTTCTTTAACATGGATTGCTCCGTCAATTGTCCACACATTTGTTACACCATATTTGGTGATGCATTCTTTTAATAGCTTATACCTCATTTGAGTTAAGTCTTCCCTAATTGTAACACCACTCCCTTTCAGCTGTTTTTTGTTCTGGAAAACCTCTCTCCTTTTCCGATAGCTTACGAATTTGACGATAACCGGCCGTGGCCGGTCCGCCTTTCTCCCCACACGATGACTCCTATCTATATCGCATGTTTCCAATTTAATACCTATTTTAGAAGCCACATCGATAGCTATTTTGTCTGTATCCTCAGCGTCCATCTCAGGGATGCCAAAGATACGTAAGCATTGGCGGCGTTGGTACTGTTCAAGGAATCAGTTTTTTCGCACAACAGTTGTTCTAGTTTCATTATTTTAGTATCCCTTTCCTGTAACGACAGCTCCAACTGTTTAATGACCTCAGTGTTCCGATCTATGGTTGTTTTCAACTCACTCACTATAGCCTCACGCACCGAGTCCTTTAGCAGCTGCAACATGGCAGGGTCCCTCAAACATTCCTGCATCACACGCTTTGTCATTTCTTCTTTATTCTCGTCGGAATTCTTTGTTTTGCGTGGCGCCATTATTACAGAATAAATGTACACACAAATAATTTCAAAATATCCTATACTACCTGTAAAACACAAACAATCACCTGCTGAAAAACTGTGCAAAAACACGAGCGACCAGTATATTCACTACTCACTGTCCGCCATGACACTTAACTGACTATATTAAGTATATATTATATATTATATATTATATACTACTAAGAGTTTACTGCTCTACCAACTGAGCTCTTACAACGATTGACTAAGAACTCGACAAGTCCGCAACCTTGATTTTCGGATCATTCTGGCCAGGATTTAAAAACAAAATATGACATTATTGTATAGTCACGGGTCCTCTACACGTATACAAAGTTTCAAGTCGATCCAATGTTTCTAAGTGGGTGAAAATCGCGTTGAAAGATTCCGTTACATTGATACAAAAACACGTTTTTCGATTTTCTGATGATTATGGCCAGGATTTTAGAAAATAAATATGAAATTATTGTATTGTCACGGGTCCTCTACAAGTATACAAAGTTTCAAGTTGATCCAATGTTTCTAAGTGGGTGAAAATCGCGTTGAAAGATTCCGTACATTTATACAAAAACACTTTTTTTTTATTTTATGATGATTATGGCCAGGATTTTAGAAACTAAATGTGAAATTATTGTATTGTCACGGATCCTCTACAAGTATACAAGTTTCAAGTCAATCCGATGATTTTAAGTGGGTGAAACAGATCATTACGCGATCGAAAGATTCCATTACATAGATAGATAGATAGATAGATAGATAGATAGATAGATAGATAGATAGATAGATAGATACAGGTGAAGCTAATATAAAGCGTGTAATGATGTGTTTGGTCCATAGTTAAAGTCCCTCTCACGACAGATCGTGCCACTTAAAAACACGGATGGCGTGTAGCATGTAAAAATACCTATAAGCCTAAGGTGAGAGGTTAAACTGCGTTAATGGAATGGAAAAAAAATATTACTTTTATTATTATTACTATTATTTATTTAACAAGTCTCACAATATTTCATGACTTCCTGCGCCCAATTAATCTACTTCCATTCTCCTCCACATCTCTCTATAATTCCAATCTCCATCAAATACTATTTTTTTCTCTCATGCCACTTAAATCAATCAATCCACTTTTTTGACTGTACTCTTCTCCTTCTACCAGATGGGGCCCATTCTAATACGAGTATTTGTCTTCTGAACTTATTATTACATGACCATAACTAACTCACTGGCACTATCGAACCCGTAGATTCATGGCCGCACGGATATAAACTTTCCGTATATCCCTATCCTGAGCCAATGTTTTCCAATCATCCCCTGTATAATCTACTTCCCTCAAATCATGTTATTCTCCCACCTCATTTTTGGTCTACCAACTGGGCGTTTTCCCTCTGGTTTTCCTACATTCGTGTCATATGTCCTGCCCATCGCAGTCTACGAGACTTAACTGTTCTCATTATATCTGGCTTCCTATAAAGACCATGTAATTCATTGTTATGCAGTCTTCTCCATTAACCTGTCTGTTCATCTCTCTTTGGTACAAAAATTTTCCTAAGAACTTTATTCTCAAATACTCGCAATCTCCTTTGCTCCCATAAAATAAGAGTCCATGTTTCGAATCCATATAATATAACTGGTAGAATAATAGTTTTATATATTTTCAGTTTAACGTTTTTTGAAAGGAGTTGGGACATGAATAGTCTCTGCAATGCATAATAACACGCACTTCCAGAATTGAGCCTATGTTTAATTTCCTTGTGCAACTCATTCCTGTTTGTGATTATTGTTCCTAGGTATTTGAATTCAGCCACTTCCTCAAAATTTCCCTCATTTGTCATTAGCTGTCCATTTCGATTATATAATGTATTTTTATGTGTGACCGTATATTTAGTTTTATTGATATGTACTTCCAGTCCCAATTTCTTAGTGCTACTCAGTAGTGTGTGCGTGATTTTTCCATGACCATGCCATTTTAAATGTATTTTTTTTTAAATCGACTGAAATTTGAACTTTCATTTTTGTTTAATACATTGTTTCTTATTTTATCTCTTCTAGAAATTCCAGCTGAACACCTCCAAATATCCATTTCTGCAGAATTTAATTTTCTTATTGTTCCTGATTTTAATTCCCATGTTCTGCACCTAATGCTTTTGCATTCATTATGATATACACATTTCTATTAAACAATTCTAACAAACTAGGGCTGAAAGTAAACATTCATAAAACTAAATACATGATCACACGTAGAAACACATTATATAAAGGAAATGGGCAGTTGGTGAAAAATTAGGTAAATTTTGGAGAAGTGGCTGAATTCAAATACCTAGGAACAATAATTACAAACTGCAGTGAGGTGTGCAAAGAAATTAAACATAGTCATTTTAGGTACTCTTATCCCAGCTTATTCAAAAAGTTAAACTAAAAAATATAAAACATTCTTACTTTAAGAGAGGGGGAAAAAATCTAGAATTTGACAACAAAGTTCTTAGGAAAATTGTTGGACCAAAGAGAGACGAAAAGACAGTGAATGGAGAAGACACCGAAACAATGAGTTGCATCATCTATATGGGAAACCATATGTAATAAGAACAGTTAAGTCTCGTAGACTGCAACGGACGGGACATGTGGCATGAATGTGGAGTGAAAGAAAATCATGGAATCTATTTATAGGAAACCAAATGGAATGGAGCCAGCAGGAAGGCTAAGAATGAGGTGGGAGAATAACGTTAACTATGATTTGAGGGAGGTGAATTGTATAGGAAATGATTGGAAAACACATCAGGGTAGGGATGTACGGAGAGCTTATATTCACACGGATGTGAACCTCCTGTTTCGATAATGGCAATGAATAATTAATGTATTATTATTATTATTATTATTATTATTATTATTATTATTATTATTATTATTATTATTATATACAGATTTTCAATGTTCACACATCTTTCAGTGCCTAAAATTTTATTTTCCTTTCCACTCTTACCTATTATCTACTCCATGTCCTCCAGTCCTCATGTTCTCATTCCAGTTCTTATTTTTTGCATTCATGAGTTATTATTATTATTATTATTATTATTATTATTATTATTATTATTATTATTATTTACACAGATTTTCAATCTTTACACATCTTTCAGTGCCTAAAATTTAATTTTCCTTCTCCACTCTTCCCTATCCATATACTCCATGTCCTCCACTCCTCATGATTAGGAGGATGAATGAGAGTAAATTAATCTCTAATCCTATCCATGCCCCACATCAAGAATTTGACCTCATTCCAGTTCCTATTTTTTTCATCCATGAGTTATTATTATTATTATTATATCATCATTATCATTATTATTATTATTATTATTATTATTATTATTATTATTATTATTATTATTATTATTATTATTATTTTATTTCAGTTTGTTTGCTTGATTCTTACATCATTGTTGGTACCCATGATGTCTCAATTGGCTGAGGAAGAGAACAGTTTCAATCAAGAGGGCAACCGAGGTGAAAATTATTACCCAAATGCTGGATATGAAGGTATCCACCCGTTATTTGGAAGGTATGGACAAATATTTCCATGGCAACGATATCCAGAAGAAAATAATTTCTACAAGAACAGAGAAGATCAATATCCAATTCCACTCTAAACTGTTTATATAGTAATGGCATAATATTATGTTTAAGGTTTCATCGATATTTAAGATACAAAAAATGTGCATGCGCAAGCATAATCTATTAAAATGGTGGATATTCTAAGCGACGCGACGTATCAATTTTGTAACGGGCCACTTAGTTACGAACTGTATTGATAATTTCATGCTAGCGAAATGTTTGTCAACATATTTATTCATGTTTCTGCCAACATAATTTCTTTCAGGATAGGCTAGGTAGATTATCTGAAATTACTTTTGTATATATGCCCGTGAAGCACTGTGGAGGCATAGGTGCTCATCTAGCTTATTTTCCAAGCTAATTTAGTTACGCTTATTTCCTTACAGATGTCAGTAAATGACATGTGATCATCATATCGCTTCAATGAGACATATAGTAAAAAAATAGGTTATTACTTGGATGAGAAAAGTGGGTTACATTTTGCTCGGAGGCAAATATTTAGACTTGAGTTCCTTTTACGAGCCCAAAAATCTTCAGACTCGAGACCCAGGGCTTAAAATCCCTTCCGGAGAAATTTTAAATTAGGTAGGTTAGATTAGATTAGATCGATAAGCTTAGATACGTTTGAAATAATTGATAACCACCTTTGTACGATCCACAGTATTTGTAACATATATTTAGGGTATTTTTATCTTCAAATGCAATTAATTTTTCCTCTAGTTTTTTTATTATTTATTTATTTATTTTTGATTGCTCCGACTATAAATTTTACATAAATTCCTCAGGTTATTAAGCATTAAAGGACGAATGAATGTGTATTTAAACGTGTTTCAGAATAGATTTATATGGCGTATATCTACGTTGCCAGTAGCTTACTCCCGACATAACAAAAAAAATGCGCGGTGTGAGGCAACTGTAAGGGCATGAACAAACATATGATATTCAGTGTCAACTTGTAGTCTTTTTGACATTTCGGATAAGTTTTTAATTCATAACTGTATTACAATTTCATTTCAGCATTTATAGAATATAAGTTTATAGATTAAATAAGTGATGAGATTCTCATTATCAGACTGTACTCTCTTGTTGTTTACGTGAAGCAGTTCCATTGACATTCAACGTAAGGACAAATGCACATTTCTGCGCCCTGTAGTAATAACAATCTGCTAAAGTAATTCATCCGTCTTTTTTAGTTATAGAAAGTACCGGTATAATTTCCGCTGCCATTCCCTGTAAAAACATGTATTTATTAAATCATTGTTTAATATATACATATTAATATGTATATATATATATATATATATAATTCGTAATGAACGTCATATTTTCACATATTCATTTTTAAATCTTATTTCAATCATGAAATAAGAGATTTCCGATGAAAACTTCTCGATCTTTTCACCCCTATATTTGAATTCCAACGGTAATTTGCTGAGTTCTTAAAGAATATAGATAAATAAATTACAGTAAAACCTGTATATCCTGGTCACCCACGGATCTATAAAAATATATCAAATTGAAAAAGAATTATAATTACTATTCATATTTATTTATCCAGTAATTGTGCAGACACATAGAAATAAGGAAAAAATAACATAAAAAATTGCCTAACTTGCAAAAATGTTATCAATATTCAAGGAGTATTTATCCATATGCTGTAGTATACTATCTAATGAATTAGATATTAATAACATAAGGAAAATAAATGTTTAAAAACGCAGAAAAATAACATAGCCTAAGAAAAATGTATTAAACACACAAAAAGAAAAAGTGGAATTATAATTAAATTTTGAATTCAATTAATTACTTTTGCTTGTTACTTCATCACCCATCTTCCAAAAATCAACCTGTTCACTAGCAGATGAGTGTACAAACTACTGCCTTTGGAAAATATATTCCTAGGTCTACTGTAAAAAAAATGAAGGTGACAGTAGCGCTGTATGTTCGTAGTTATTCACTGCAAAACTGTTTCCCGACACTTATCGAGCACAATAAAGAATTTGCTCTTTCAGAGAGGGTTAAAAATACAATTTGAATAGTGCTTAACACTGCATTCATGTTAGGAAATTCAAATAGGCTATATTGTTCAGGTTTCTAACAAAAAAAAAAAACAAGCAAGTAGCTTCAAGACAAACATTGGAATTTTGACAAACACTTATGGATAGTTAGTTCGGAATGGCCAACATAAAATTATTCTGAAAATACAACAATGAATTTGAAAAATGACTTAACTTTCAAGTTAACAGGTGATCAAGATACAGAATTAACCATGCATAAAATAGAGTAAGGATTTGCCAGTTCAATATAAAGGTGGTCAACTTTGGCATGTATCGACTTACAAGGATGGTCAACTTCACTGATTTTACTGTAGTAATTAATATTATTTTAATACCATGTATTTAACGTCATTATACGGATGTATTTAATATATTTATTATATTTTATATTTGTTCGTTCGACAAAATTATCAAGACAATGAAGCCATTTTACTTTGTGAACTTTTTTTTTTTTTTTTGCATTGTCAACATTTATTCTCTTACCAATAATAATCAATTTATTTAATTTTTAAACGAGGTTTAAGCATATCTCAGTTATTTCTTACTAAAACAGTATACAGTGCACAAGAGGTGTATAACTTAGCATGGGAAACATTAGACATATTTATCCCCTTGTATAAGCCCTGAAAAACAAGTTACATGACGAATGCTATAACTATGCAAACGATAAAAACCTATATAATTGATATTGTCAGTAAGAATAATAAATATTTTCATAAGTAATGCCACGAGTGATTTCCAAATTATCGATAAATTCACGACTCACGAAGTGAGGAGTGAATTATCTAGAGAATTTGGAAATCAAGAGTGGCATTTGTTAGGACTATTTAACGAATAAAATTAAGCTGTTTACTCACAAATCATTATTTAACTATAGTTATTTTAAAATATTTATATATTTAATGTAAACGGCGATGTTTGAAAACAAATGAGAAACGATAGGTACGCTTCTACTGCTTCTTTTGTTTATCACTGCAACCAGATCATACTATTTATTGCCAAAGGAACGCAATATTGTAAGAATGCTCTCTAGTGGAGAAAAAATGAAACACATCAATCTGTATATTAATTCATTTTGATGTCGTATACATTTAAGAAAGTGCAAACAGTGGTTTCTTTTTTTGGTGGTATAATCAATTGCTACAAATGTTGACATGTAAGCACTATTATATACAATCTGGTAGCCGTATTTGTTATAGGCTCAGTCACTGCAAAATAACGGTCAGACCTGTTCAGAATATTAAAAAGGAGGAGCTTTGCTTAATATATGATAATCCTAACACTGATAAATATTTCGTGAAACACGTCTCTGATTGGTTGTAATACAGAAATCATTGAAACGTGATTGGTCATTGACTCCCATTTGGGGCATGAGTTAAATAGTCAGTGTAATATGCTATAAGTTATGTTATGGTTATATGTATATGGTTATATCTATGAATGTATTTTTTATTTTATTTCAATAAAACTTATTTACATTTGATTTTTTTCTGTCTTTATAACATTAGTTATTTCTTCTAATGATTCCTAGGTCAAGGATTATGTACTTAAAGTTAAGATTGAAACAAAAGCAATATACATTATTGAACTCTTTATATGTGGATCCAAAATAAAAGGCAGAAGTCTTACTTTTTATTATACTGTGTTGCAATCTTAACTTTTGGCATATAGTACATGCAATTTTATGTATTAAACATCACCATTTTGAGAATTTTCCTCGTCACTGAGGTTTTTCTCCAACCGATCTTAATAATTAACATGAGTTTTAAAAATACATAAATGACTACGGACTTATAAACTATCAGTTTGTAAAGCACATTCATATACTAAACGTTAACACATTTACTTGGACATTCGATAAATAATGGCAACACTGTTGTAAATCAGCGATCCTATTGGGACCTCTGTAATCTTGTAATTTGTTATTTAGCAGTTTTTATTGACTAAATCCGCAATATTCAAAGTCTCGAAATAGCAATATTTTCTGAATACATTCACTGTTTCTCACATTTAGTAAGGAATACCACCCTATAAAAGATGTTCGGTAGAATTTGTTTAGAAGGTTGAATTGGGAAGTACTCGAAAATCCACCGAATTCACGATATGAACCCTTGTTACATAACTTATTCACGAATACCAAAGAACTTAGATTTCAATCAAGAGTTGATATCCAGAAATCTCTAGATCGATCAGATGAGAGAGATAACCAGAAATGGTGCTGCAGATTAAATGCTCCGTCTTCCAATGATTTGATAACATATAGTTAACTTGACAGAATACTATAAATTAAGTTCGTAATGTCAAAAGTAACCTAAATAATTGTATGTGATGTTATAGGAGTGTTGACATTACTTATCGAATGCCCCAGTATCTTCCATTCTGCTATACTTCATGGATAGTAATTTGCCTACGACTTGTTAATTGCCTTTTCAATTATCTAGAAGGACCATAAGATGCAAAAAATTGGACCACATAAGAAATGACGAAATAAGTAAATTGGAAACATATTCAAAAAGTGATAGAATTCAACAACACAGCGCCGGCTGGGAGGAGCATGTTCAGAGAATGAAAAAAAACAAGATTGCCCAAGATAGCATAGCATAGCATTATAAACCAAAAGGATTAAAGGATGTAGGAAGGCCTAGGAAGAGATGGAAGGAATCATTGTGAATTCGGGACAGGCGAATCGCCTAAACCTTGAAGTGAAGATGATGATGATGATGATGATTATCTAGTTAGTTAAATATTCTACTATCCATTTCCATAAAAACGCTACTATTTTTTTTCTTTGCATATGCTGTTAGGTTAGTGCAACATGTTAAGCACGGAACAAGGGTTGTCATTGTTTGTGCACAGACACGCGGATTGTTATATGAATACATCAGAGCTGAATTTACCCATAAATTCCGTAATAACAATAAATGATAATGGACAAGATTTGAGACAGTTTTCAACCTATAATCAATTAAAAATAATGAATACCTATTTCCTAAAAAAGGACATACATAAATATACAAGAAGTGGATATAACTCAAGATCAATAATTGACTATTTAATTGTAAACAACAAGCTTGGAGCCTTGGTAACAGATGTGAGAGTACATAGAGGCAGCGATATGTACTCTGATCACTATCTCGTGATAAGTAAAATAAAAATAATAGCTAAATGGCGGAAAAATAACATAAAGAACAAAAGAAACCAAGAAGAAGTATATAAAGTATATTTATTACAAGATCAAAATATTAGACAACATTATGAGAGCAGAATGAATTTATTACAAGATCAAAGTATTAGACAACATTATGAAAGCAGAATGAATATATATATATATATATATATATATTACATGATCAAAGTATTAGACAACATTATGAAAGCAGAATGAATATATATATCAGAGATAGCGACGTCAGAAGATATAAATATTGAATGGGAAAATATATCAAAATGTAATACATAAAACAGCAAATGAGATATTAGGAAAGAAAAATAGAGTAAGAAATGGGAAGGACTTAAGAACTTGGAATGCGAATATACAAAATGCAGTGAATGAAAAACAAAAAGCATATCATACATATTTACGACTGAAAACAGAATAATCTTACGAAGAATATAAAATGAAAAGGAGAATTGCTAAAAGCATTATAAGAAAAGCCCATCAGGAGTCATGGGATAAATTTATAAGCTCAGTAGAACATGATATGTATGGAAGACAAGAAATAGGTTATAAATTAGTGAAACATCTAAATCAAACTGAGAAAGATTCTGCCAGATTGAATATAATCCCAGAACAAGAATGGATATAACATTATGAAAAACTTTGGAAAAAGGACGAAATTGAAGGAAAAGAGAACAACGAGGAAGAAATAAAAGTGGAAAATGACATAAATGAATTAGAAATGGCTCTGAAAACCACTAAGAATAGGAAAGCAACAGGATTAGATAATATAAACATGGAGTTAGTCAAATATAGTGGAATATTGTATAAACTACGAATACCTCATGTAATTAATATATGTTGGCAGGCCTTTGAGATTCCAACCACTTGGAAAACAGCAATTGTGAAGAATATATTTAAAAGAGGAGACCGGAGAAATTACAAGAATTACAGAGGGATTAGCTTAATGAATACTGGCTACAAGATATATACAAAAATAATAAATAATAGATTGAGAAACATAACAGAAGTAATAATAAATGAAAATCAAAGAGGACTCAGGAAGGGAAGGTCATGTATAGACAATGTCTTTACACTGAAACAACTCATAGAAAAGAGAAGAGAATATAACTTAGAAACTCACATAGGATTTATAGATGTGGATAAGGCCTTCGATCGAGTAAACAGACAAAAATTATGGGAAATATTACGAATGAAAGGATACCCGCTGTGCCTTGTTGAAACAATAAAGAAATTATATGAAGACACAAATATAATTATAGATACCGGATTCAAAAGAACAGATACAATCAAAACAAATACGGGATTACGACAAGGATGTAGTTTATCACCCACTTTGTTTAATATATATATATATATATATATATATAGACGATATTTTAAATAAGTGGAAAGTTTTAGTGAATCCAGGAATAAGAATAGATAATAAAGTGTGCATAAATAATCTTCTTTTTGCTGACGATGTTATCATAATACAGAAAAATGAAGACGACTTACAGAAATCTATGTATGCATTAAATGAAATATGTAAATTATATGATCTAAAGATTTCTGTAAGGAAAACGAAGACCATGGCTTTTAGAGGAAGAGATCCAGTGAGATCCAAAATTATTTTAGAAAATCAAAGTATAGAACAGGTGTCTAGTTTCAAATATTTGGGCTGTGATGTTGGCTACAATGTGGAAAGAGATATTGACTCCAAAAAATATCAATTTCAGACGGTGTGTGGAACAATACAGAGAACATTAAAAAATAAAATTAGAAAAGAAACAAAGATAAAAATGTATAATGTTATGACGGTTCCCACAATATTGTATGGATGTGAAACTTGGGCTCCAATGAAAAAACAGAAGGATAGAATACAGACGGCGGAGATCAGGTTCCTAAGACAAGTTAAAGGATGTACAAGACTTGATAGAATAAGAAATGAGGATATAAGAAAAGAATTGAAAGTACAGCCTTTATTGGATAAGGTCACGAATTACAGACAGAAATGGATTGATCATATGGATGGAATGAGTAAGGAGAGATATCCATTGTTAGCAAGAAATTATCAAGCAAGAGGAAGACGTGATGTTGGAAGACCTAGAAGACGTTGGGCTGATGCATTATGAAATCGGAACGGGCAATTGCCTAATCCCTGGAGTGATGATGATGATGATGAATTCCGTAAACCAACCCCAACGATGGGCATATTGGTCTGCTTGTAAACAAATTTAAGCGTACCGGCAGTGTGTGTGTGTGTGTGTGTGTGTGTGTGTGTGTGTGTGTGTGTGTGTGTGTGATGAGGTACGTCATAGACGACCACGTGTATCAGCAGAAACAGTGCAACAGATTCAAATTGTCAGTGATAGTCCGAACTCATCAACTCGACGTCTCAGTAGGAAGTTGAAAGCCCCTTGCAACACAGTGTGGAAAATTCTACGTTTCACTCTACAAAAAGTCTTTATCGCGTCTGCTTGATTTACGGAATCGTATCACAGAAGCAGCAGATTTTTTACGGTTTAAATGTTAAGGTCTACATTTCGTTTCATAGCTGCCAGATGGAGTATGTGTTTTCGCCTAGATGGCGGTCATGTAGAAGGATAGTAGAATAGTGAAAAACTTCACAATAGCATTACTGTTTTAATCATTGCCTTCCTTCATTGAAATGAATAGTGACTTTAGAGACGATCCTATTTACACTCATACATCTTATGTATTGTTTATATACTGTGCTCCCAAGCGAATTAAATGGATCACGAGGAGAGCGTTACTTAATTATGTTATATAATGACATAGGAAGGGTTCACCACTTTGCCACTCCGTTTCATCGCTTGGACACATAGTACAACATTAGCAAATAAAGGCCTATACCATTTCCAGGATAGTATTATGCAATGAAGAACATTCACAATTCAGATTTTAAATATACGATTAAATAACCTCCCAGAGCAATATTGTAACTTTCATTTTTTTCCCAAAGTTGGGTTTTACATGTAAAATGATTCTTAATGACACGTAGAACCTTTTCTCGTGTAAAAACCAATTTGGGGAAAAATGGTTTGGTTACAATCTTGTTGAGGTCGGCTATTCAATAAATGCTTGCAATTTTTACTTCCTTCAGTAAAATAACAGAATATTTTATATATCACAGGCATGACTTGTTTACTCGCTCGGTCGACTTACAACACTCGGACCAGAGGCTATTTGTTTAGTGAGCCTGTCTCCATCCAAGCGAATTCTCAACGCAATGCCCTTAATACGTAAGTAATAATTTCCACTTGCGCTGTAGCCAGAGGAATGTAGCTATTGAGGTTGTTCTCATGAACAAAATATGTTTTTTTACAAAGCCTCATAGATATAATTAGAAGATACTTAAAATAACCATGACAAATAATATATATGTCCACCGCTGTGGTCTCGAGATAGCGTGCTGCCTTGTCACGCAGCGGGCCCGGGTTCGATCCCCGGTCGGGGCACTTATTCTGGGTGAGGTTTTTATCGGGATTTTTCCTCGCCTGTAAGACAAATGTCAGGAAAATTTTAAGGCCCAAACGGTCCCCGAAATCATATGGCCAAATTGCAAATGTCATTAATTAGCAAATTGCAATGTCATTAATTCTTAATAATTCTACACAACTAAGTTAATGTATAATGTAATTCTATTGATATCTAATTGTAATATCATTGTGTTTTTTTGTTGTTTTTTTTGTTGTTTTTAAACATCAACTTATTGTAACGGACTGTCAACAGCACATACGGCTTACTGCCCGTGCGATACATATTTGTCAATAACATTGTATGTATCTTATTTTTAGTTTAATAAAGTCCTTATGTATTGTATTGTATATTTTTGGCATTTAGCAATGAAGCAAATATGAAAATAATAAATGCCTGAGTAGGAATATATATATATATATATATATATATATATATATCCATCCATAGTAATTCTGCCCGAGGGCAGGTCTTTCACTGCAATCATAGCATTTTCATGCTATGCTTTGCAGCTTGACTAGGGAATTATAGGTGTGGTAGCTTCCCGTTGCTTTCCACGCCGATGATCGATGATGGATGATGATGATAATGATAAGGATAACGATGATGGCCGGATGATTTTCGAGGACCGTTCGGCTCTAAGCTTCCTGACATTTGTCTTACAGGTGAGAAAAAAAACTGAAAAAATCCTCACCCAAGAGCCTGCCCCGCCCGGGGATCGAACCTGAGCCCGCTGCGTGACAAGGCAGCACGCTACCTCGAGACCACAACGGTGGAATATATATATATATATATATATATATATATATACCTAGGAACAATAATTACAAACAGGAATGAAGCGCACATATAAATTAAACATGGCTCAATTCAGCAAATGCATTATATTATGCATGACAGGAACTCTTTAGTCCCAACTTCTCTAAAAAAATTCAAATTAAAAAAAAAATATATATATAAAACTGTTATTCTCCCAGTTAATATTATATGGATGCGAAACATGGATTCTTACCTTAAGGGAGGAGAAAAGATTGAGTAATTTGAGAATAAAGTTCTTATGAACATTTCGGAATCAAAGAGAGAGAGGAACAGACATGCGAATATTGACTACATACTGTACCCGAAATTAGCTACGAACTGACAGAAAAGCATCACGTGTCCATAATATGGGCATCAGATTCACATTTATTATCAAGAGATATCAAATTTCTTTCTATTCTCAGGAATTGTTACGACTTCGTATCCAATATGCGAGACAATTGCATAGTGTAGTTGTATTCGTATTTACGAATAAGATATTTCATACTTCGATTCAAAATGGTTTCGTATTTCGTTTCAAATAGGCAATATTTATCCTCCAACTATAATTTAAACACACATCCTAATCTCTTGTTTAATATATCTCAACTTAGGACATCTCAAAACTCCGCATAACGTACTCTCTCCAGTTCCCTTAACTGGAAATCCCTACCACAGGACAGCAGATACTGATGGAAGTTAGAATCTTATAAAAATAATTCTAAATTCATATTTGTTTAACTTACTCTTTAGATACTCTTGTCACCCCAACTTCTCTAAAAACACGTTAAACTGAAAATATATAACACCGTTATTCTCCCAGTCACATTATATCGATGCGAAACATCGAATCTTACTTTAATGGAGGAAAGGAGATTAGGAGTATTTGAGAATAAAACTTCTTAGGAAAAATTTTGGACCAAGCAGAGATGAACAGACAGGCGAATGGAGAAGACTAAGTAACAATGTGGGACGCGATCTTTATAGAAAATCAGATATAATAAGAACAGTTATTTCTCGTAAAATGCAATGGGCAGGACATATGGCACGAATGGGGAATAAAAGAAGGTCATGGAAGTTTATTGTAGAAAACCAGAGGGAAAAAACCAGTTGGTAGACCAAGATTGAGGTGAGAAAATAACATTAAGAATTGTTTGAGGGAAGTATATTATACAGGGAATGATTGGAAAAAATTAGCTCAGGATATAGATCTTTAGAGAACTTATGTCCACGCGGCCATGAACCTACGGCTTCAATTGTGCTAGTGAGTTAGTTAGCTAGTTATTTAAATTACTCTTTTGCTTCATGGCCCTTTGCGTCAAGCCTTAGCCGCTCCTTTGTTAGAAGTTTCTTGGTCAAAATAATTTAGTTACGTTTATTTTCCTATAGATTTCACGAATAGCATGTTGTCAGCATATCGATCCAATGAGACATCTAGTAGGCAACTAAGGTATTACTTGGATGATGAAGGTAGGTAAATTTTGCTTAGAGGTATCATTTTCAGGCTAAAGGTTCTTTCACAAATCTGAAAATCTTCAGACTCGGTACTTTCTCATTGGGTTTTTCCATTCTAAAAATCCATCGATCCCCGCCGGGTTTGAACCCCCGACCCTAGGGGACTAGAAGTAGCCAACATAATTACTAGACCATCCGGTCGACATGTTTTGAGAGTTACGTTGGATATTACTTTCACGCTTAATCTGGGCTTATTAATTGGAAAACTTCGGTTATTTATTATTAGTAGTATTTTCAGTGTATAAGAAGACTAGTGCATAATATACGATGCGAGGTTCGGAAGTAGTTTTTACAAAATCGAGGAAAATGTTTAAAAACCGAGCGACAGCGAGATTTTTCATATTCGAGATTCTGTAAAATACTTCACAAACGTGCATTGCACATTAAATTTTGCGCGATGGTGTTTTCATATTAATAAATAATAGTAATTTGTTAGTGATAGGATATCATACATAATTCTAAAGGGTAAACGACATGATTTTATAATTGTAAATGTACATGCCCCCACAGAAGATAAAGATGACAAGATCAAGGATGAGTTCTATGAAGAATTAGAATGCTTATTTGATACCATTTCACGATATCATATGAAAATTGTCTTAGGAGATTTTTAATGCAAAAGTGGGGGGTGAAGATATATTCAAACCAACAATAGGCAAATTCAGTCTTCATGAAGATAGTAACGACAACGGGGTTAGATTAGTCACATTTGCCACATCAAAGAATCTCATTGTTAAGAGCACAACATTTCAGCATAAGGATATTCATAAATACACCTGGACGTCCCCAGATGGAGAAACTCGGAACCAGATAGATCATGTATTAGTGGATAAACGCTGGCACAGTAGCATCATTGATGTTAGATCAGTTAGAGGGACAGACTGCAATTCGGATCATCATCTGGTCAGAGTGAAAATCAGACAACGGCTATCGCTTATGAGAGGAACGAACGCTAAAGATGATTCTGTAAAATATGAATTAAAAAACTTGAAAAATGATGAATATGCGGCAAGAATAACCAAATCAAAATAGCTAATAGATTTGAAGTACTGGAATCTTTCAGATGACAATGTGGCAAACGAAGAAGAAAGAACTGATATAAATAAAGAATGGGAGGCTATAAGAGATACTATTAAATTGTCAGCATCAGAAAGCATTGGTTGTTTAAAAAAGAGGCAAAACAAGAAATGGTTTGATGAGGAATGTGCCGACATTGTAAAGAAAAGAAAGCTAGCAAAAATGAAATGGTTACACGAGCCAAATGAGGTAAATTTAGAGCAATTGGGTAGTGTTAGAAGGGAAACCACCAAGTTACTAAAGAGTAAAGAGTAAAGGGAGATATTTGAGAGAGAAGATTAATGATCTTGAAATGAATGCAAAAAATAGTAACATTAGAGAATTATATCAGGGAATTAGGATAGAGAAGAAGGGGTTTCAGGCTAGAACAAACATAATTCGGAATGAAAATGGGGATATGATTGCAGATTCTAGGAGTAATATTAAATAGATGGAAAGGTTACTTTAATCAGCTATTAAATGTACATACAGAACAGGACATTGAGGAGGATAAGTTACAGACAGCAGAAATGCTAGTCGCAGAGCCAAGTGCATTAGAGGTTGAAATGGGCGATTGAAAAATTGAAGATGTATAAAGCATCAGGTTCAGATGAGATCCCAGCAGAACTGATAAAATCAGGGGGAGAAAAATTGATGGACAAGATACGCTGGTTGCTTAGTATGATTTGGGAAAAAGAAGCTCTTCCAGATGAATGGAAGGAATCATTATCTTACCAATTTATAAGAAAGGAGATAAAACTGATTGCAACAACTACAGGGGCATCTCATTACTTTCAACTTCGTACAAAATTCTAACAAATATATTAGTAAGCAGACTTACTCCCTATATTGATGACATTCTAGGAGATCATCAATGTGCATTTAGAAGAAACAGGTCTACAACAGATCAGATTTTCAGTATAAGACAGATTTTAGAGAAGAAATGGGAATATAATGGTACTGTACATCAACTATATGTAGACTTCAAAAAGCATATGATTCAATTAAGAGGGAGAATTTATATAGTATCCTCCTGGAGTTCGGAATTCCTAAAAAGTTGGTTAGACTTATACGAAAGTGTCTAAATGGCTCAAAGAGTAGGGTGCGTGTGTAGGCAAACAGTTTTCAGACACTTTTGAAATCCAGAATGGGTTGAAGCAAGGAGATGCACTATCTCCTCTACTATTTAATTTTGTACTAGAGCATGCCATTAAATCTTTAGAGAATGAGGAAGGCTTACAACTCAATGGTATTAATAAGCTGTTAGTTTATGCTGATGATGTAGTACTACTGGCCGATAGCGAGGAGATACTAAAGGCCAACACGCACACACTATTGAGTAACACTAAGAAATTAGGACTGGAAGTAAATATCAGTAAAACTAAATATATGGTCACACGTAGAAATTCAGTATATAATGGAAATGGACAGCTAATGACAAATGAGGGAAATTTTGAGGAAGTGGCTGAATTCAAATACCTAGGAACAATAATCACAAATAGGAATGAGATGCACAAAGAAATTAAACATAGGCTCAATTCTGGAAATGCTTGCTATTATGCATTGCAGAGACTTTGATGTCCCACTCCTTTCAAAAAACGTAAAGCTGAAAATATAAAACTATTATTCTACCAGTTATATTATATGGGTGCGAAACATGGACTCTTACTTTAAGGAGGAAAGGAGATTACGAGTATTTGAGAATAAGTTCTTAGGAAAATTTTTGGACCAAAGAGAGATGAACAGACAGATGAATGGAGAAGACTACATAACAATGAACTACATGGTCTTTATAGGAAGCCAGATATAATAAGAACAGTTAAGTCTCGTAGACTGCGATGGGCAGGACATGTTGCACGTATGGGGAATGAAAGACGTGCATGGAAGCTTCTTGTAGGAAAGCCAGAGGGAAAGCGCCCAGTTGGTAGACCAAGAATGAGGTGGGAGAACAACATTAACTATGATTTGAGGGAAGTAGATTATACAGGGAATGATTGGAAAGCATTAGCTCAGGATAGGGATGTATGGAGAGCTTATGTCCGCGCGGCCATGAACCTTCGGGTTCGATAGTGCCAGTGAGTAAGTAAGTAAGTAAGTAAAATAATATATTTGTTGGAAATATTTGCGTTCATAATAAACAATTGACTAACGTTAACAGTGTGGGCAATGTTTATTAGTTGAAACAACGGGAGGACGTGAGACCAATTCAGTGATAAAATGGCGGCAAGTACGTACTTAATGTTTTATATTGTTTCAAATAAAGTTCAGTTCATTTAACATGCAGTGATTTGTTTCGTATAATGTATAAACACTACCTTTTGGATATATATATATACATTGTACGTAGTATACATAGAGAGCAATGGTTTTACTTCCCACATGTGGTTTGTAATATGTAATATTACAGTATAGTTATTTTACTACAGTATAGTTATTTAGGTTGGCAACCCCAAAATGTAGAAAGTTGAAGTTTCAATCATGGTCGCCATTGCTGTAAGCACGACAAAATGCACTATCGCGCAAAAATGTATTTTACATCTTATTTGCTTTTTACTTCTTTATTCAGAATGAGCGGGCAGGACTGCCCTAAGCACCTTCGCCTAAAATATCTATTGCGCAATCCCAGTACATTATGGATGAATGGAATGAAAATCTAATCTACGGTGTTACTTTTCCGGTCGGGCACAAGTTTCTACTCCTATGAACAAACTACAACTTTTGGGTTGTACCCCAGCCGCGAGGGAAGACTACATCCCTCCGTTGGCCCCTTCAACCCCTCTTTTATTGCTTAGGCTCGGAGTCATGGGACAGAATCCTGGCAGTTCCCACTAGATCCCGCATCACATATTTTCAACATCTATGGGTAACAATTATTCCCAAAATGAGATGAAGTGAAGGATTTATGAAATTAATTAATGAGAAAATGAAATGACATGAAAGAGAAGAAGGGAGGAAAGGAGGAATGGGATGTGTTGATGGAATTAAATTCGGGAAACGGAAGAACCCTGAGAATACCCGAAAATTCCCGGTATGTCCCTTTTGAAATCCCCAGGATTCGAACCTGGGTTCCAGCCGGGACAGCCACGTGTATACCGAGACGACATAATTTATAACTTCTAAACTGTAAATCAGTGCTTCCGTTGGGGGAAACGCGGGGAGACAGCATCTCCCCCAAATATTTACATATAGACTAACAGCATTGCCAGAAACCATCTGTACCATAGTTTTTTTTTTGTGAAAATGTCTTTAAAAACTCTCATTCTGTATATAGTACCGCTTGAATCTCGCTCCCCGTGCTTCCCAGTCTCGTTGCTTCTATGGCGGTAGTTGACGCATTCAGGGGTGTGGGAGGGGAATGACAGACGCATGCGCAGGAGTAGATTGCAAGCGAGAGCGACCGGGAGTCCCCGATATGTTCAGATTTCCCGTAAGCAGTGAACAGTCTTCATAAGCAAAATAATGTATACAATGACCGGGAAAGCTAAAGAGCACCCCATCTACCGAGAGGCTCCTATCCCAACACGTACTCAAGGCCAGCCGCGGGTCCCTCTTCTTTGAAAGTGTCCATAAACTTCACGTAAATACAGGAGCCAGTGTGCTGCACCTTCTGTCGCCAAATACATCAGGAAGATTAGCCATTGACGCCATATGTCCTGTCACGACATATAGGATGTTTCAGAATAAGTATTACGGGCTTCTAGGTGTTGTAGATGGGACTTAGTAGATAAAGTTCTGATAAGGAAACGTACCATTTCGATGTAAAATAAGTTTGAAGATCGAAACACAATGGACTGATATCATGTGTCTTCTGTTTCAGAATAAGTATTACAGACTTCTAGGGGTTCTACTACACCTGCCGAGTCGGAGGAAGATCTTGCACGAATTCTGGCGGCAGCAGAAATTATTGAGCCACACACCATGTCTTGTGGTGGGTCTTTATGAAAACATGCATCGCAGGAACACTTTGAGCAACCAACAATAGGATCGCCACGTGGAACCACACTTAAAGTTCAACCCTAGAAGTCTGTAATACTTATTCTGAAACACAAGACCACGATATCAGTACATTGTGTTTCGATTTTTAAACCTATTTTACATCGAAATGGTACGATTCCGGACATGGGTTCCTTATCAAAACTTCATCTACTAAGTCTCCTCTACAACCCCTAGAGGGGTGTAATACTTATTCTGAAACACCCCTATATTTATAGATATGGTTATATTCCAAAACATGTTTTTAGGTATCTTTTGTAAGCACGTTGAACTTTTCTCAACAGAATCTGTAAGAGTATTCATCTACCTATTTATACCCGTAGAACCCCACAATGGGCAAGAGTGGTCCCTTGCTGGAGTTACTTAACTGTTTACGCTTACTTCCTACAGATTCTAGAGAGTTACAAGTGAGAGACATATAATAGGCAACTAAGGTATTTCTTGGATGGAAAATGTAGATTAAATTTTGTTCAGAGATTCTAATTTAAGCTTGAGGATCTTTTACGAGCTCGAAAAATCTTCAGGGTCGGAACCCACGACATAAAATCCCTCCCGCAGCAAATTTATATCTCGGATTTTTCATCTTAAAAATCCATCGACCCCTATTCCCTAAACTATGGAGGCAGATGATCTGTTGTTTTATATCCAAATATCTCCTTCTGATTTTCTCCCTACGTTCTTGCGATTTTCGCTTCCATTTCTCCATACCTAACCCGTCCCAATCTTTTGGACACCTTTTCTAACTTCGTGTATCCAGAATTTCTAGTCTACATTCCTAATCTTGTGATCATAAAAAAATTCTCGAACATGTTTTTTATCGTGGATAAGCCATAACCCTATTTAAATGCACGAATTTTGTAATTTTTATCGTCCATAAATAGTAAAAAATCCATATAAAATTCCACAGAAACGGTCTTATTAACTCATAAAATATATATAAGAAAATGTGTAGGCCTATAATACTACTACTACTTCTACTAGCCTATTACTATTGATTGTAATTATTATTATTGTTATTATTATTGTTTATTATTATTGTTTATTGTTATTGCTTATTGTTATTATTATTATTATTATTATTATTATTATTATTATTATTATTATTATTATTATTAAAGATGATAAACAAGAAGGTGATATTAAGAACAGAATAAATAAATGTAGAGTAATAACAGCAATGATGAATGGAGTCTTATGGAACAGACATATAACCAAAAAAAAGTTACAAATATACAATTCATTAGCGAGAAATTCAACAAAAACTTATGTCGATAGAAATGAATTTCATAAGGAGTACAGCAAGATGTTCAAAATTAGAAAACATAAAAATTACTGTCATACGAGAAAATATGAATATTAGATATTCAGTGATAGATTGTATTTGATATAAGCAATTAAATTGGTATGGGCATGTACGACGAAGTCAAAAAGAAAGGTTACCAACAAAAACATTGGAATGATGTCCAGCTGGAAGAAGAAGGAATAAGAACTGGAATGAGAACAAGAGAACTGGAGGGCATGGAGTGGATGGATAGAGATGAGTGGAGAAGGAAAATAAAACTTTAGGCAAAGAAATATGTGAAAACATTAAAAAGTGAATATAAATGCAATAATAATATAATAATAATAATATAATAATAATATTATTATTATTATTATTATTATTATTATTATTATTATTATTATTATTATTATTATATATTAAAAAAACAGAAGTCTTAGCTTTTCGAGAGTATGAAGCATTAAAAGCAAAAAAATCTCGTTAGACAACAAACATCAGAACAGGTGAACAATTTTATTTATCTGGATACAATGTGTCATATAGAAAAAAAAGTTAAGACATTGCAAACAAAAATAAATAAATTTAATTATACGTGTGGCACCATAAAACGAAGTTTCAAGTGAAGTAGAAAGGAAACACTCTAAAATTTTATAAAACAATGGCGGTTTCGACACTACTATGTGGATCGGAACGCTAGGTCTTAAATAAAAACCAATAACGAAGAATAGAAAATCAGAAATGAGGTTTTTGAGGAGTGTGGCCGACTATACACTCGCAGATCGTGAGCGAAATCAGTATATATGAACAGAAAAGAATATTTTCAAGCTATTAGATAGGATTGAACAATACAGAGACAACTGGAATCGATAACAACAGAACCCTGAAACAGATTCTTTACTACAGACCGCTAAGACATAGAATTGTAGGAAGAACTATTAAGAGATGGAGAGACCAATTCTGACATGAGATCAGAACAGACTCATGGTTTAATCCATGATTAGACCATACGGCAACTGCTACATTATAGGGAGACGTTGGTTCATCAAAGCTAGAGGGGGAAAAATTGAACAAAAATCACCGTCCTCCAGGTTGGGGTTATAAGAATGGGCCAGCTCACCATTTTATGAAAAATGAACTACGCTAAAAAAAAAACTCAATGTGAAAAATACATTGATGAAAGAAGACTGGGATAGTTTGGCCATGTAAAGAATGTCACATGACAGAATATCTAACATGATATTAAATTTTGAAGCGGAAAGCAACAGGAAAAAGGGGACACCAAATGAACGGTGGATTCGAGGAGTGCATAGGAGTATGGTGCCAAGAGTATTAACAGAGAGTGATACAGAGAATAGGGATTTATCGATGAGTAAAGTTAACAATGGGCTGTAGGAAAACTACTGCATTGTAGATAAATTTGTAATAAAGATTATTATTATTATTATTATTATTATTATTATTATTATTATTATTATTATTATTATTATTAATAATAATAATAATAATAATAATAATAATAATAATAATAATAATGAAAATTGTAGAATTCCACCACATAAAACGCGGGCACTTGGTTCGTGTTTCAATGCGGAATAACATGATTATCGGTAGCTATGACCCTGTTTTCTTATTATCAAGAACAATAACACTATCAATTGAATGTCTTTATTGCGTGCTACAAACCAAAATTTTCCGTAAATTAATTAGTTCTGAGTCATTTACAATTTCAAGGTGAAAATTAATTCAAGTATTTCGAAATAATTAGACTTCAAAACAGAAAACAAAAATTTCTGATAAAACTTCGTAAACAAATGAATATTGACAAAAGCAATACATTTTTAATACAAAATAGATGCGCAATTTCACGCAAATACAAGATAAAAGAATGTAGCGTAAAATGTTAATTACAAAAAATGAAATATTTAATTTACTAATCTATTGTTTTGTACTTTTCCTAAACTGATTAAATTCAAGCCGCCAAGTATAAATACCTTTACGACAAAGAATTGAATAACATTAGATCCCGAACGAGAATATCAGACAGTAAAGCCTGAGAGGCAAAACTTTCTGAGAAAGAACTGCTGAACTAAGAAGCATCAAATAAAATATGTTTACCTTCCATGTAAGTATAGCAATTCATTTTAATAAAGATATTTTTAGTGGCTGAGTTCAAATACCTAGGTTCAATAATCACAAATAGAAATGAGATATACAAAGAAATTAAACATAGACTCAGTTCTGCAAATGCGTGCTATTATGCATAACAGAGACTCTTGACTTCCCAACTCCTTTCAAAAAACGTAAAAATGAAAATATATAAAACTATTATTCTACCAGTTACGTTGTATGGATGCGAAACATGGACTCTTATTTTATGGGAGGAAAGGAGAATACGAGTATTTGAAAATAAAGTTCTTAGGAACATTTTTGGTCCAAAGAGAGATAAACAGACAGGTGAATGGAGAATACTAATTAATAGTGAACTACATGGTCTTTATAAGAAGCCAGATATAATAAGAACAGTTAAGACTCGTAGATTGCGATGGGCAGGACGTGTGGCACGAATGGGGAATGAAAGACGTGAATGGAAGTTTCTTGTAGGAAAACCAGAGGGAAAACGCCCAGTTGGTAGACCAAGATGGGAGAATAATATTAACTATGATTTGAAGGAAGTGGATTATACAGGGAATGATTGGAAAACATTGGATCAGGATAGGGACGTATGGAGAGCATTTGTCCGCGCGGCCATGAACCTGCGGGTTCGATAGTGCCGTGAATTAGTTAGTTAGTTGGTTAGTTAGTAAGTAAGTAAGTAAGTAAATAAAGTTAGTTAGTTAGTTAGTAGTAGTTATCTTGCTAACTTGAACAAAAGTCGATTTTCCAGTTTCTGTTTTAGTCATTATTCAAATAATACATACTATATGTCTCATTGTTGGATTTCAATCACCCATCATATCATCGGGGCAGCGTAACCCCGCCTTCCAAGCGCCCCTACCTCAGAAGTGGGTTACAATTACGTCAATTAGAGGAGAGAACCCCAGAAATGTCTAAAATGACAACCTGAATTTAAAAAAAAAGTTCTCCTTGTTCCCGCGCAGTAACCAAGTGGTTAAGACAAGATGCCTTAACAGAGAGCTACGGGACTTGCGCTACTTCAGGTCCCCATGGGAGAAGAAATTACTCATGAAATTTTGGCCAGTATGGGACCGGTGTCCAACATCGTGAGGAATTTGGGTAGCTACAATAAGTAGCGGCACCAAGTTGAGAAAACCAGCTATAACGGCTGGGGTACCCGACAAACTGACCATATGTCAGCCCTATATTGGCTGGAAAAGTCGTCCATCTCTGTGATTAACATATGTGGATGTGAGACCAGCAGCCGGTTGGTAGGCCAAAGGCCTTCTAGGCCTGTCGCGCTATGGAGTATTATATTTCTCGTTGAGGCGAGGGCTGACCACATGTTACTCCACTGACATCTGTGGGAAAATAAGCGACTAAATTGATATGGTCAAGAAGATCCCGTTACGGAAGTACCCATATCTCCATGGGTGGACGTACAGGGATGTACATACATACCACGCACACACACACACACACACACACATACACTCACACACACATTCACGCACACACACACACACACACACATTCACTCACACACACACAAACAGGTATAACATATTTTCTCTAATTATCTGTACCTCTTTGTCTCATTGTAAGTTTGTGTTTTCTATACAATTTTATAGTTTAATATAAAATCAAACCTTATAAAACCACACGCGTTCACAATATATATTTGCCAAACAATTGCGATATTTTCCATGGTGAACAATACCAATTTATTCATCAGATCTAATTTTACCGTCTCTCAAGTTTATTATTTTACGAAAGAATTGATAAATTACTCCACTATGATCATTAATGTATACCTATTCAGATGTAAAAAAATATGCTATACATATATACGTTGTTATATATTTTTTAAATACTAAAGTATGTATGATAAACACTTACGAAGAGTTAAAATAGAATTAGATTGAAAAAGCATTGAACAAGTTTCTGCATTTAATTACCTCGATCACCTAATATCTTACATAAGAAATGACACACGGACATAGTTACAGAAATTCAATGCAATAAACGGAAACATAAAGATTCTTAAAAGAACCTGTAGCCTAAATTTGAAACTCTGAGAAAAAATAATCGGTCTTTCGCATTCAAGTAATATTTTAGTTGCCTCTAAGTGTCTCATTGAGGCGATGAGCTAACCACTTGTTACTCCATGCAAATGTAGCGAAATGAGCTAACTTCCACAAGGGAGTATCCTTTCCCAGTGAGAGTATATAAAAACAAATCTTAAAACATTTGTCGATTTTCTGTTATTGATTTATTTATACTTAGGTCAGCATTTTTTGTTTCAGTTTGTATTGTTGGTAGTGCTGTTGGTCTTGGTTTCTGCTATGGCAAAGCCTACTATTATTGAAGATGGAGTCATTCCAGAAGAAGTTGCTGTACCGGAAGAGGTGCGTGGATATGATAGAATTGGTGTTTAATTGAAGTCTACAGTACCTCGTTTATAAACTATAACTTTAACAATGTTATGTAACACTTAATATTCACTTTAAAATGACAAAGATGCTAAGTGCCAGAATAATAAAATTTAGAATAGCATTTTTTTAACAAGCTGTCATAGTTAGCATAGTTAGACAGAAAAAAAATACTCCTGAATTGGGATTTGAACCCAAAATATTCACCTTTACAGACTGGAGCTCTAGCTACTTAAGCTTACTTCCCGGAACAGGAGACAGTTTGATTGGCTCCGGAATATGTTCCTAAGTAGCTCGGAAGAGCGACAGCGATTATAACAGAATCTTGGATTAATATCCCTACTCAAAAGCTTTTTTTCTCAATTAGATGAATTATTATTAAGAGTCAGTATTATTTATGTAATAAAATATAAGACTGCAATACGGATGTATATATTACTCAACTGTTTCTGTGTGAAACCAAAATAAAAGACGTCAGAAGTCTTACTTCTCATTATACTATTCAACTGTTTGTATGTGAAACCAAAACAAAAGACAGTCATAGATCTAACTTCTCATTATATTCAACTGTTTGTATGTGAAACCAAAACAAAAGGCAGTCATAGGTCTAACTTCTCATTATAGTACGTTGCAATTCTTATATTTTAGTACATAAAAAATCCTGACTAATATTTATTATACAAACGAATAAATGGAATAATACAAATTAAGAGTTTTTTTTAATTTTCACATATCCAAATTTAATAAAAAAATGTTTAATTGATTATTATAGTAGAGCTTTCAGACGTCTATTAATTTTTTTAAAGTGGCATAATCCATTGAAATCGGTGTGTAAATCTATAAATGAACACCAAACAAATAAAAATAATTTAGGATACATTAGTTTTTGGTTTCTCGTGAAAAATGTAATGAAGTGGATATATTTAATTTTGAAAAAAAAAAACTCAAATCTTGACATTATGTGACCAATGTAATTGTAAAATGCTGGATTTAGAGCAAATTCTGTGGCAATTGAGGTATCTTTGTTATTTAAAATGCCGATATTCAACTGTTTTAATGTTTTTACGACTGGGTGTGGTCACCGCTAACAGCACAATTCACGTATTGATTGTTTTTATACAATTACACAAGAATGTTTTTATAATAATTGTGGATAAATGTATTTTTATCAATATTGCAAAAACTATAAAAAATAAGTTGTATTTGTATTTTTATAAATAAAGCTAATACAAAATAAAGTTGGTATAATCTTTGAAAAAAATCGATTTTACGATTTCCAAACACTATATTCACTGAACTTCCCAGAACTCACTCTGTTATACAGAAATGTCATTTAGTGTTTGTAACATCATATCCAGTAATCTTAGATGTTCCTTTCGACCTCATATGAGGTCAGGATTTGTAAACTAGCCAAAACATTGTGCCGGCACCAGTGGATCCAGAGTCGACTCAGTCTCTAATATATCATCATCATCATCATCATGAACAAATTCGTTTTAGGCCATGTGGCCTGTACGGTAAACCTAGCGAAGATGGTCTTGATCTTTCCACCGATGTTTTGGTCTTCCTTGGTCCCTATGTCCAGTTGGGGTATATTGGAATGCCAATTTTGGAAGTCTATTTCTTGCCATTCTTCTCAGATGATTTTTCCATTCTTGTTGGTATCTTTGGATATCTTCATTTAAACTTGTTACTCCAAGTTTTCCTCTGATAATAGTGTTCCTTTGGTGATCCAGTCTATTAACTCCTAACAATGATCGTAAGAAGCGCATTTGGCTTACTTGAAGTTTATGAGAGTTTCTTTTATTTAAAATCCAAATTTCACTTCCGTATTTTAGAGCAGCTTTTGATGTGACGTTATGTAATCTTAGTTTTGTCTCTGTCCTCATCTGTTTACCAAAATGTCTTCGTATTACCCCATTCATTTTATTATATGTTTGTAATTTTGAATCAATGTCACTCTTATACTCTGCAAATACACTTCCTAAGTAAGAGAAATCTGACACTTGTTCTATAATTTTTTCCATCAATCTCAATTTTCACCCGTTGTATGTTTTTTCCACACATTGTCATTGTTTTGGATTTTGATGTGGAAATTTTCATATTATATTTGCTGGCAATTTTGAATAATTGATACGCTGCTATTTTGTAAGCTATCTTCGGAATCTGATAATATTATTTGATCATCAGCATATAATATTGTTTGAATTATTTTATTCCTAGTTATTGAAATTCCACTGTTTACTGTTTGTTTCCATTCTTGCACTATTCTGTTAATATATATATTAAATAAGAGTGGAGATAGTCCACATCCTTGTCGAACACCTTTGCCTGTGTTTATGTGTTCTGTTATTTCTCCATCTGGTAATTTAATTTTGATTTTAGAATTTTGATATAAGCTTTGTATGGCTCGTATTACATGTGAGTGTATATGTTCTTCATGCAGTATCTGCCAAAGTTTATCTCGGTTTACATTATCATATGCCTTTTCATAATCTATAAATAGTATGTACAGTGGGAGATTAAATTCTCTCCTTTTTTCCATAATTTGTTGCAGGGTAAATATTGCATCTATAGTGCTCCTCCCTTTTCTCTAATATATATGAGTGCTAAATATATGTTTTGGGGTAGGTTAAAGGCGGCCGTAACGCGTGACCGACACCAAACTGACATCATCTATCAATTATATGAAAGTTTAGAACCTTAAACTCCTAATGCCTCAGGGACCTCCGAAGGCCTACCCTGGGATAATTTTACCTTTAGCAAATTCTTAACAGTCACTCATTCGCCCTATGGTTTATGGAATTCACATCTTCAATACCATGTTCAGTACAGTACTTGATTGATCGTTATCCTCTAAATAACTAACTAACTCACTGGAACTATTAACCCGTAGGTTCATGGCCACGCAGACATAAGCTCTCTATACATCCCTATCCTGAACTAATGTTTTCCAATCATTCCCAGTATAATATACTTCCCTCAAATCATAGTTAATGTTATTCTCCCATCTCATTCTTGATCTACCAACTGGGCGTTTTCCCTCTGGTTTTCCAACAAGAAGCTTCCATCCACGTCTTTCATTCCCCATTCGTGTCACATGTCCTGCCCATCGCAGTCTACGAGACTTAACTGTTCTTATTATATCTGGCTTCCTATAAAGACCATGTAGTTCACTGTTAATTTGTTTTCTCCATTCACCTGTCTGTTCATCTCTCTTTGGTTCGAAAATTTTTCTAAGAACTTTGTTCATTGTTATGTTGTCTTCTCCATTCACCTGTCTGTTCATCTCTCTTTGGTCCAAAATTTTCCTAAGAAAGTTTATTTGAGAATAAGGTCTTAGGAAAACAGTTCTTAGGAAAATTTTGGATCAATGAGAGATGAACAGACAGGTGAATGGAGAAGACAACATAACAGTGAACTACCTGGTCTTAGCCAACTTAATTCAGTTAAATTATTCAATACTCAGTTATTCAGTATCCAATTATGCAAGATTCATCCGAATATTATCCTCCCACCTATACCTAGGTCTTCCTGATAGTCTTTACTTCTTTAGCTATCAACCGAAAAGCTAGTATTCCTGGGAAATCAATTTTTTTATTGTTTCAATACAATCTATTAATGGTATTAAGACTGGAAAACTTAACACAAAATCCAAAAATCACACAAGCATAAGGGGATATCTTGCACAGACATTCACCAATCCACCAAACATATATGGCAACACTAGTTTTGAAAAATTAACATAAAACCTGTCCATCTAATCACCAAAGTCAACAATTTTTTCTCCTCGGTTATTTTATGGAAAAAGAAAATATTACTTGTGTTTGAGAGTAAAAAGCTTAAGATTATTCGGACCAAAAAGATACGAACAGACAGGTGAATGGAGAAAACTAATACAGTGAAATAGGGTGATTTTTATGGGAAACCAAATGTAATAAGAACAATGAGGCCTCGTAGACTCGATGGATAGGACATGAGGAATGAATAAGAGAATGGAAGAAGGACTTAGGAACTATTTGAAAGAGGGAAATTGTCCGGTAGGTAGCCTAAAAGTTACGTGAATGGAGTAAACTACATACAGTGAGGTATGGCCGCGCATAAAGTACGAACACACAAACAAAAAAAGAAACATTCATTTTTATATATTACATATAATATAGAAGTACGTTTTTTCCTATATAAAATTTGAATAAAATCAATGTTTTAAAAAGCATTATTTTTACAAAAACTGTCATCTTAGTAACATTAATTTACCCAAAAGGTAGGGCCTACAGACAATGAATTATTTTTTAAAAATTTATATCGAAATATGAAAAAGGATTTTAAAATAGAGACTTTTTCATATTTATTATTTGACTGATGTCGCATAGCGGCCGAAATTCTACCACTTTTTTTTTCAAGTTTGTCACAAATACGTCATTTATGAACATTAATTTTCGATTTATTTAAAAAATAGGAACGATAGGAAAAATATATAATACTACTACTATTACTACTTCATCTAAAATATAAAAATGAATGTTTTATTGTTCGTAATTTAAGCGCGGTCATGCCGTTGATCCGATTGTGATGGGGTTTTTTTTTGTAAAACGTTCAGGAGATACCCGGGATGAACATGGGCTATAAGAGAGTTGAGATACTCAAATCCTACGACCTTAAAAAAACACCCTTCGGAGTGAAATAACGAAAAATCCCTTTTTTATCCTTCAATGGCTTACGATGCCTAAACCATAACAAATACACAAAATTACTACTGTACACAGAAATATCTCAAAAAACTCTAGAGAAAAGTCCGCAACAGCATATGTTTATCTTTTAAGGACAACACACAATATGTATCCATTTTTATCTTTTATTGATGCCAAGAAAATCGGGATGTATAGATTTCCGGGCAACGCCGGGTAATCAGCAAGGGGTATCTAAAAATAATAAGAATATAAATTAATATTTATTTTTCCTTTTACTTATTCAATTAATTGCAAAAACACATTATCATCTATTTACGTGTAGCAGCGCACGCCAGGTATTACTTAATATATGTTTGTATGTGTATTGATTTAATAAATAACTATATATATATATATATATATATTCCGCTAAGCAACATTCAACGCTTTTATTTAAAATATAAATTTCGTAACAAATCAATAACAAAAATGTTCACGTAATAAATAACTTACGTTGAGGAGCAACGTCATTGAATGTGAAATTTAAAAAAGAAAGTTTTTCATTTGAATTTAATAAAATATAAATATTTCACAGATTAAATCTATTTATAACCGTAAATTTGTGGAATTAAGAATGCACAAATCTTCCTTTAACAGGTATACATTTATAAATACTATATTTATCATAGATTAAACGTTTGTTGAAAATATATTATGTGCTGTAGTGTTCACATTTGAAAGATAACTCCCTACATATTATAACAAATTTAAATATAAAATTTGAAATGATCTGTTTTACATATTTTTAGATAAGAATATGTTAATCTAATTACAAGATTACAAGCATTGAAATAAATATATTCCTGCTTGTATACTTGATGATATATATATAATATATATATATATATACATACACATCCCTTCCTCTTTGTTTGTCTATCACTCCGACCCGTCAATGTTCTATCTATATCGAGGCATAATGGAAGTAGGTGCGAGTATTTTTTTTTATTTACTAGCTAATAATACACGGCTTTCGCTGCTACTCCTCAATAAATGAAAATTAATGTGCTTCTTATATTTAGTTGAATAAGTAAAAAAATTATAAATTTATATTTTTTAGATACCCCGTGCTGATTAACGGGCGTTGGTCGGGTATCTACTTTTCCCAATCTTCTTGGTATAGATGAGCTGAAAGACAAAATTGGTTATTCCGAGTTATCCTGAAAGAATACTCGCCATGTGTTGCTATGCTTGCACAAGAATCTACGTACTTTTCTCGATCTTCTTGGAATCAATGAAACAGAAAATTGGTTATTGTGAATTATCCGTAAGAGTCTATACTAATAAAATGAATATAAAATTCCGTTGAGGTGAATTAATTTATATACACACATATTTTAACAAAGTTGAGGACGACGGCACCTGCCGACAACTTCATTTTAATTTTTAACTATTATTTTATACCCGTAAGAGATAAACATATGTTGTCGCGGACTTTCTTGTAGAGCCTTTTGATATTCAATTCTGAGTACATTAATTTTGTGTATTTGTTGTGGTTTTAAGCCAGCGTAATCCATTTAAGCGTCCAAAGAGCTACTTTTTTCACGTTTTCCACAAAAAAGGTCGATTTTAAGGGAGTAGGAGTTGAGTATCACAACTCTCTTATAGCCTATGTTCATTCCGGGAAACTCGTGAACATTTTGTAAAACGACCCGTCATAATCCAATGAACGATATGGCCGCGCATAAAGTAAGAACAAACAAACAAATATATACATATATATTAGATACAGTAATACAGAAGTATGATTTTTTTCTATATGACTTTTGAATAAAATAAATTTCTATAAAGCATTATTTTTACAAATAACCTTTATCTAAGTAAAATTAATGTACTCAACAAGTACAAACAATGAATGATTTGGTTCTTTTTTAAATTTATATCTACTCGTAGATGATAAAAAATATTTTAAATAGATACTTTTTCATATTTATTTACTAGAGATCGCACAGCGGCCGAAATTCTAGCACATTAGTATTACGTTTGTCACAAATAAGTAATTTATGCACATTCATTTTCGATTTATTTAAAAATACGAACTATAGGAAAAATGTATACTACTACTACTATTACTTCATTTAATATATAAATATGAATGTTTGTCTGTTCATACTTTATGCGCGGCCATACCGTCGATCCGATTGTGATGTTTTTTTTTTTTGGAAAATGTTCAGGAGATTCCCGGGATGAACATAGGCTATACGAAGGTTGAAATAATCTTTCCCAACACCCTTAAAAACACAATTTGTAGTGTAAAACTTCAAAAGCCCCTTTTTTACCCTTAAATGGCTTAGGCTGCCTAAACCATAACAAATACATAATATTACTAATGCACACAGAATTGAATATCTCAAAAAACTCTACAGAAAAGTCGGCGACAGCATATGTTTATCTTTTAAGAATAACGCACAATATCTATCCATTTTTTGTCTTTGTTTATGCCAAGAAAGTCGGGATGCGTAGATTTCCGGGCAACGCCGGGTAATCAGCACGGGGCATCTAAAAATAATAAGAATATAAATTTGTATTTAATTTTCCTTTTACTTATTCAACTAAATGCAAAAACAAATTATCGTCTATTTCGGTGTAGCAGCGCACCCCGGGTATTAGCTAATATATATATATATATATATATATATATATATGTGTGTGTGTGTGCATATATTTAATAAATATCGTATAGGCCTATATATATATATATATATATTTATTTATTTATTTATTTATTTCCACTAGGCAACATTTAACGTCGTTATTAGAAATATAAATTTCGTAACGAAGCAATAACAAAAATGTTGACGTAATAAATAACTTACGTTGCGGAGCAACGCCATGGAATGTGAAAAAAAAGTAAGTTTTTCATTTGAATTTAATAAAATATAATTATTTCACTGATTAAATATATTTATAACCGTAAATTTCTGGAATGAGCAATGCGCAACTCTTCCTTTATCAGGTAAATACTAACCACATTTTTAAATACCATATTTATCATAGCTTAAATCTTTGAAAATATGTTACGTGTTGTAGTGTTGACATTTGATAGCTAACTGCTTATACAATATAAACAATTTAAATATAAAATTTGAAATGTTCTGTTTTACACATTTTTAGATAAGAATATGTTATTCTAATTACAAACGTAACATTGAAATAAATATATTCCTGCTTGTAATTTATATATATATATATATATATATATATATATATATATATATATATATATATATACGTGCGTGTGTGTGCGCGTGCATGTGTGCGTGAGTGCGTGTGTGCGTTTGTGTGTGTGCGTGCTTGCGTTCGTGTGTGTGTGTGTTTGTGTGTGTGCGTGCGTGCTTGCTTGCGCGCGCGCGCGCGTGTGTGTGTGTGTGTGTGTGTGTACATTCTCATCCCTTCTTCCTTGTTTGTCTCTCACTCCGACCCGTCAATTTTTTATCTATATCCAGGCAAAATGGATGTAGGTGCGAGTATTTTTTATTCATTGCTAGCTAACATGCTGCGTGCGCTGCTACGCCTAAATAAATGAAAATTAATGTGCTTTTTATGTTTAATTGAATAAGTAAAAGGAAAAAATATATTAATTTTTAATTTTTTTAGATACCCCTTTCTGATAATCCGGCGTTGCTCGGGAATTTACTCATCCCGATCTTCTTGGCATAAATGAGCTGAAAGTCAACATTCGTTACTGTGAGTTATCCAAAAAAGAATACCCGCCATGTGCTGCTATGCTTGCACAAGAATTTACATACTTGTCTCGAAGTTCTTTGCATCAATGAAAGACAAAAATGGCTATAGTGAGTTATCCGTAAGAGTCAATACTAATAAAATGCATATTAAATTCCGTTGAGGTGAATTAATTTTATATTCACCATTTTAATAAAGTTGAGGTCGAGGGCACCTACCAACAAGAACAGTTTAATTTTTAACAATTATCTTATATCCATAAGAGATAAACATATGCTGTTGCAGACTTTTTTGTACATCTTTTTGATACATTCAATTCTGTGTACATTAATTTTGTGAATTTGTTATGGTTTAAGCAGCGTAAGCCATTTAAGCGTCCATGGAGCTACATTTTTTTCAGGTTTTCCACTACAAAGTGCGAATTTTAAGGGTGTAGAAATTGAGTATCACAACTCTCTTATAGCCTATGTTCATCCTGCGATACTCGTGAACATTTCGCAAGAAGCCTCATCACAATCGGATCAACGGTATGGCCTCGCATAAAGTATGACCACACAAATAAACAAACAAATATTAATTTTTATATATTACATATAATATAGAATAGAAGTACGTATATTTTCTATATAACTCTTGAATAAAATCATTTTTTACAAAAAAACCATCATTTAACTAAAATTAATTTACTCAACAAGTACAAACATTAAATGATTCTGTTTCCTTTTTTGTGTATAATTGAATATTACAAAGGATTTTAAAATAGAGACTTTTTTCATATTGATTAATTACTAGAGGTCTCACAGCGGCCGAAATTATAGCACTCGTTCTTTTAAGTTTTCACAAATACGTCATTCATGCACATTATTTTTCGATTTATTTAAAAAATACGATCAATAGGAAAGATGTAAAATACTACTATTACTACTTTATCAACTATATAAAAATGAATGTTTGTCTGTTCGTACTTTATGCGCGGCCATTCCGTTGATCCGATTATGATTTTTTTTTGCAAAATGTTCAGCTAATTCCCGGGATAAAAATAGGTTATATGAGAGTTCAGATACTCATCTCCTACAATCTTAAAAAAACACCCTTTGTAGTGAAAAACGTGCAAAGTATTTATTTTATCCTTAAATCGCTTACGCTGCCTAAACCGTAACAAATACACAAAATTACTACTATACACAGAATTGAATATCCCAGAAAACTCTACAGAAAAATCCGCGACAGCATATGTTTATCTTTTAAGGATAACTCACAATATCTATTCATTTTTCTCTTTCATTGATGCCAAGAAAATCGGGATGCGTAGATTTCCGGGCATCGCCGGGAAATCAGCACGGGGTATCTAAAACTAAGAAGAATATAAATTTATATTTATTTTTCCTTTTAGTTATTCAACTAAATGCAAAAACACATCATCTATTTAGGTGTAGCAGCGCACGTCGGGTATTATCTAGTATGTATGTGTATATATATATATATATATATATATATATATATGTGTGTGTGTATTGATTTAATAATTAATATATATATATATATATATATATATATATATATGTATGTATGTATATATATTTCCGTCACACAACATTTAACGCTTTTATTAAAAGTATAAATTTCGTAACAAAGCAATAACAAAAATGTTGACGTAATAAATAACTTTACAACCGTAAATTTGTGGAATGAACAATGCCCAACTCTACCTGTTTCAGGTAAATACTAAATACATTTAGAAATACCATATTTATCACAGATTAAATGTTTGAAAATGTATTACGTGTTGTACTGTTCAAGTTTGAAAGCTAACTGCTTACACATTATAACAAATTTAAATATAACATTTTAAATGTTCTGTTGTATATACTTTCAGATACGAGTTATACAATTACAATCATAACATTGAAAGAAATATATCCTTGCTTCAAAGTTTTTTTAGATAAAAATACGTTATTCTAATTACAAAGGTAACATTGAAATAAATATATTCTTGCTTGTAATTTATATATGTATATATATATCCCTTCTTCTTTGTTTGTCTCTCACTCCGAACCGTCAATGTTATATCTATGTCGACGCGTAATGGAAGTATTTCCGAATATGTTTTAATTATTTACTAGCTAATAGCTGGCGTGAGCAGCTACGCCTAAATAAATAAAAATTAATGTGCTTTTTATGTTCAGTTGAATATGTAAGTGTAAAAATAACCATAAATTTATATTTTCTAGATACCCCGTGCTGATTACCCGGCGTTGCTCGGGAATCTAATCATCCCGTACTTCTTGACATGAATGAATTGAAAGACAAAATAAATTATTGTGAGTTACAGGTAAAACAATGCCCGCCATGTGCCGCTATGCTTGTACAAGATTCTACGTACTTCTCTCGATCTTCTTGGCATCAATGAAAGACAAAAATGACTATTCTGAGTTATCCGTAAGAGTGAATACTAATAAAATGCATATCGAATTCCGTTGAGGTGAATTAATTGTATATACACTATTTTAACAAATATTAGGACGACGGCAAAAGTCAACACGTACATATTAATTTTTAACTATTATCTTATATCAGTAGGAGATAAAAATATGCTGTCGCGGACTATTTTTTCTAAAGATTTTTGAGATATTCAGTTCTTTGTACATTAATTTTGTGTATTTGTTACGGTTTAGGCAGCGTAAGCCATTTAAGCATGGAAAGAGCTGTTTTTTTCAGGTTTCCCACTACAAAGGACGATTTTTAAGGGTGTAGGAATTGAGTATAACAACTCTCCTATAGTCTATGTTTATCCCTGGATTTCCTGAACATTTTGTAAAAAGCCCCATCACAATCGGATAAAAGGTATGGCCGTGCATAAAGTACGAACTTACAAACAGACAAAAATGTATTTTTATATTTTAGATACAATAAACAAGTAGGTTGTTTTCTATATAACTTTTGAATAAAATCGATTTTTTTAAAAGCATTCATTTCACAAAAAACCGTTATGTAAAATGCAATTTACACAAGTTCAAATAATGAATGATTTTGTTTCCTCTTTTTTAAATTTATATTTCAATATAAAAAAGTATTTTAAAATAGAGACTTTTTCGTATTGATTATTTACTAGAGGACGCACAGCGGCCGAAATTACAGCATATTTATATAAAGTTTGCCACAAATGCGTCAATTATGCATATATTTAAATAACACACAATGTCTATACATTTATGTCTTTCATTGATGCCAAGAAAATCGGGATGCGTAGATTTCCGGGCAACGCCGGGTAATCAGCACGGGGTATCTAAAAATAATTAGAATATAAATTGATATATTGTTTCTTTACTTATTCAACTAAATGCAAAAACACATTATCATCTGTTTAGGTGTAGCAGCGCACGCCGGGTATTAGCTAATATATATATATATATATATATTTATTTATTTATTTATTTATTTATTTATTTATTTATATATATCTTAACATATAAAAATTTCCGGTCACGTTGTTTGTCCGCGATGGAATCCTAAACTACTGAACCGATTTTAATAAAATTTTGCACATGGTGTGCAGTTTCATCCAACTTGAGACTTAGGGTAACTAAATTTATAGTCGCATTATTTTTATTGCAAATTATTTGTTTATTATTTAACAACGAGTTATAATTCTCTGTGAGTTCCATACGATTCTAACAGATGGCGGTGTAAGGTAATTTGATAAGGTAATTGGTTTATTATTTAACAAAGAGCGATCCAGATGGCTGTGCTTTTTGTTGCAACCGCGAATTTCAATTGAATTACAAATATTGATTATTTCATAATTTAAGTGTGTTCAGTGTTTATTTTATTTTCAATATTATTAATTTCGTGTGTTAGTATTAGTTGTAAGTAATCTGGCTGAAAGACAGCAACTTAATTCAAATTTTTAACGTATACCTTGGCCACAGCAACGCGTGGCCGGGACTTCTAGTATATATACATATGTGTTTTTATTAAAAGTTAAATTTCGTAACAACGCAATAACATAAATGTTGACGTAATAGCTTACGTTGCGGAGCAACACACCACAGAATATGAAATTGAAAAAGTAAATATTTAATTTGAATTTAATAATATGTAAATATTTCACAGATTAAATACATTTATAACCGTAAATTTCTGGAATGAACAATGCACAACTCTTCCTTTATCAGGTAAATAATAAATACATTTTGAAATAATATATTTATCATAGATTAAATGTTTGAAAATATATTACTGTTCACATTCGAAATCTAACTGCTTCCACATTATAACAAATTTAAATATAAAATTTGAAATGTTCTGTTTTATATATTTTTAGATAAGAATACGTTAATCTAATTACAAACGTAACATTAAAATAAATATATTCCTACTTGTAATTAATATATAGATGTGTGTGTGCGCGTGTGTGCGTGCGTGTGTTTGTGTGTGTGTGTGGGTTTGTGTGTGTGCGTGTGTGTTTGTGTGTGTGCGTATGTGTGATTGTCTGTATGCGTGTGTGTTTGTGCGTGCGTATATATGTGTGTGTGCGTGTGTGTGTGCTTATGTGTGCGTGTGTGTGTTAGTGTGTGCGCGCGCGTGTGTTTGTGTGTGTGCTTGCGTGTGTTTGTGTGTGTGTGTGCGTGCGTGTGTGTTTGCGTGTGTGTGTTTGTATGTGTGTGTTTGTTTGTGTGTTTGTTTGTGTGTTTGTGTTTGTATGTGTGTTTGTGTTTTGTTTGTGTTTGTGTTTATGTGTTTGTGTGTGTGTTTGCGTGTGTGTGCGTGTGCGTTTGTGTGTGTGCGTGTGCGTTTGTGTGTGCGTGAGCGTGGGTCTGTGTGTGTGTGTGTGTGTGTGTGTGTGTGTGTGTGTGTGTGTGTGTGTGTGTGTGTGTGTGAGTGTGCCACGGCGTGTGTCCGCGTGCGTGCGTGTGTGTGTATATATAAATACACATCCCTTCATTATTAGTTTCTCTCTAACTCCGAGTCGTCAATGTTCTATCTATGCCGAGGCATAATTGAAGTAGGTGCCAGTACTTTTTATTACTTTCTAGTTAATACCCGACGTGCGTTCCTACGCCTAAATAAATGAAAAATAATGTGCTATTTATTTATAATTGAATAAGTATAAGGAAAAATAATTATATATATATATATATATATATATATTAGATACCCCGTTCTGATTATCCGGCGTTTCTCCAGAATCTATTCATCCCTATCTTCCTGGCATAAATGAAATGAAAGTCAAAATTCGTTATTGTGGGTTATGCATAAAAGAATACCCGACATGTGCTGTTATGCTTAAGCAAGAATCTACGTACTTGTCTCGATCTTCTCGGCATCAATATTAGACAAAAATTGCTATTATGTTATCCGTAAGGGTGAACACTAATAAAATGTATATCAAATTCCGTTGAGGTGAATAACTTCATATACACAATTTTAACAAAGTTGAGGACGAAGATGATGTCGCGGACGTTTTTGTAAAGCTTTTTGAGATATACAATTCTGTATACATTAGTTTTGTGCATTTCTTATGGTTTATGCAGCTTAAGACATTTAAACATCCAATGAGCCACTTTTTTCTGGTTTTTCACTACTAAGGGCGATTTTTAAGGGTGTAGGAGTTGAGTATCACAACTCTCTTATATTCTATGTTCATCCCCGAAATCTCGTCAACATTTTGCAAAAGACCCCATCACAATCGGATCAACGGTAAGGCCGCGCATAAAATACGAACAAACATACAATCATTTTTATATATTACATATAATATAGAAGTACGCCCATTTTCTAAACAAGTTTTGAATGAAATAAATTTTTTAAAAAGCATTCTTTCTACAAAAACCCGTTATCTGAGTAAAATTAATTTACTCAACAAGTACAATCAATTAATGATATTGCTTTTTTAAAAAGTATTAAAAAGGATTTTAAAATACATACTTTTTCAATATTTATTATTTACTAGAGGTCGCACTGCGGCCGAAATTCTAGCACATTTTCTTTTAAGTTTGTCACAAATATGTCACTTATGCACATAAATATCTATTTATTTCAAAAATACGAACGATATGAAAAATGAATACTACTACAACAACTACTACGACTACTACTTCATCTAATATATAAAAATGAATGTTTATTTGATCGTACTTTATGCGCGGCCATATAATTGATCCGATTGTATTTTTTTTTGGAAAATATTCAAGAGATTCCCGGGATGAACATAAGCTATAAAAAACACCCTTTATAGTGAAAAACGTGAAAAGCCCCTTTTTTACCCTTAAATGGCTTATGCTGCCTAAACCATAACAAATACACAAAATTATTACTACTGTACACAGAAATGAATATCTCAAAAAACTCTACAGAAAACTCCGCGACAGCATATATTTATCTTTTAAGGATAACTTACATTATCTATTGTCCTTTGTCTTTCATTTTTCCAAGAAAATCGGGATGCGTAGATTTGCGGGCAACACCTGCTAATCAGCACTGGGTGTCTAAAAATAATATGAATATAAATGTATATATTTTTCTCCTCTTACTTATTCAACTAAATGCAAAAACACATTATCTTCTATTTAGGTGTAGCAGCGAAAGTTGGGTACTAGCTTTATATATATATATATATATATATATATATATATATATATATATATATACTTCCGCTACGCAACAATTATCGTTTTTATTAAAAGTATGAATTTCGTAACAAAGCAATAACAAAAATCTAGATGTGATAAATAACTTACGTTCCGGAGCAACGCCACTGAATGTTAAATTGAAAAAGCAAGAATTTATTTTCATTTTAGTGAAACATCAATATTTTACCAATTAAATCTATTTATAGTCGTACATTTGTGGAATGAACACTGCCCAACTCTTCATTTATCAGGTAAATATTAAATACACTTTGAAAAACCATATTTATCATAGATTAAATGTTTGAAAATATATTACGTGCTGCACTGTTCACATTTGAAAGTTATCTGCTTACACATTAAATAAATATAAATAAATAAATAAAGCCTGATATGTCCCTTTAGGGCAAAGGCCTCCCTGTACAGGGGTTAAGCTCTATTTGAGAGTGTCACCCGGTGAGCTACTCCGTGGTGAGAAGTTGACTTGGATGTAGCACTTGGTTTGTATACACTGTCTGTTCTGTGATTAGTTAATACACAGTTGGCTCTCCATCGTTCTCCATCTTTTCCTGCATCTGGCGACTCTGGACCATTGCGCCCCTGCTCGTTCTTTGAAGATGTCAGCCCATCGTCGTCTTGGTCTTCCGCGCTGTCTCCTGCCTGTGTACGGGTCCCACATGGTTGTTTTTATTGTCCACCTGTCGTCCTGTATTCTTGCGACGTGGCCTCCCCACTTCCATTTTTCCTGATGGCTTGTTGTGCGGGATCAGTTGTTGAGGATATCGCTTGAAGTGTTGTATTCGAGATTCTGTCCTTCAGAGTTATGCCTAAGATTTTCCTCTCCATTTTCCTTTGGCATACTTGGAGTGTGTACTTCACATTATAACAAATTTAAATACAAAATTTGAAATGTTCTTTTTTATATATTTTTAGATAGGAATATGTTATTCTAATTACAAACGTAATATTGATTTAGTCCTAATCAGCACGGGGTGTCTAAATATATATATATATATATATATATATATATATATATATATTTATTTATTTATTTATTTATTTATTTATAATTATTTTCCTTGTACTTATTCAATTATCCATAAAAAGCACATTAATTTTCATTTATTTAGGCGTAGGAACGCACGCCGGATAGTAACTAGAAAATAATAAAAAATTCTCGAACCTACTTCAATTATGCCTCGGCACTGACAGAACATTGATGGGTCGGACTGAGAGACAAAATAATAATGAAGGGATGCGTATGTATATTTACACACACACACACACACATATATATATACATATACTAATTACAAATAGGAATATATTTATTTTAATATTACGTTTGTAATTAGATTAACGTATTCTTATCTAAAAATATATAAAACAGAACTTTTCAAATTTTATATTTAAATTTGTTATAAAGTGGAAGCAGTTAGATATCAAATGTGAACAGTAATGTATTTTCAAACATTTAATCTATGATAAATATGGTATTTCAAAATGTATTTAGTATTTACTTGATAAAGAAAGAGTTGCGCATTGTTCATTCCACAAATTTACGGTTAAAAATGTATTTAATCTGTGAAATATTTACATTTTATTAAATTCAGATAAAATATTTACTTTTTCAATTTCACATTCTGTGGCGTTGCTCCGCTACGTAAGTTATTTATTACGTCAACATTTATGTTATTTCGTTGTTACGAAATTTATCTTTTTAATAAAAACTTTAAATGCTGCGTAAGAAAAAAGTATATACATGTTATTTATTAAATCAATGCACACACACACACACACACACACATACATATATATATATATATATATATATATTAGCTAATACCCGGCGTACGCTGCTACACCTAAACAGATGAAAATGTGTTCTTGCATTTAGTTGAATAAGTAAAAGAAAAAATATTAATTTATATTCTTATTATTTTTAGATGTCTCGTGCTGATTACCCGGCGTTGCCCGGAAATCTACGCATCCCGATTTCTTGGTATCAATGAAAGACATAAATGTATAGATATTGTGTATTATCATTGAAAGATATGCATAATAGACGCATTTGTGACACACTTTAAATAAATATCCTGGAATTTCGGCCGCTGTGCGTCCTCTAATAAATAATCAATATGAAAAAAGTCTCTATTTTAAAATATTTTTTATATTGAAATATAAAATTAAAAAAGAAAGAAAATATCATTCATTGTTGGAACTTATAGTGTAAATTACATTTTTACATAAGGGTTTTTTGTGAAATGAATGTTTTTTAAAAAATTCATTTTATTCAAAAGTTATATAGGAAAAAAACGTACTTGTATATTATATCTAATATACAAAAATAAATTTTTGTTTGTTTGTTTGTTTGTTTGTTTATTTGTTCGTACTTTATGCATGGCCATACCTTTTATGCGATTGTGACGGGGCATTTTACAAAAAGTTTACGAGATCCAGGGATAGACATAGGCTATAAGAGAGTTGTGATACTCAATTCCTACACCCTTAAAAATCGCCCTTTGTAGTAGAAAATCTGAAAAAAGTAGCTCTTTCGACGCTTAAATGGCTTACGCTGCCTAAACCGTAACAAATACACAAAATTAATGTACACAGAACTGAATATCTCAAAAAGCTTTAGAAAAAATAGTCCCCGACAACATATGTTTATCACCTACTGATATAAGATAACAGTTAAAAATTAATACGTACGTGTTGACTTTTGCCGTCGTCCTAATATTTGTAAAATGATGTATATATATAATTAATTCACCTCAACGGAATTCGATATGCATTTTATTAGTATTCACTCGGATAACTCAGAATAGTCATTTTTGTCTTTCATTGATGCCAGGAAGATCCAGACAAATACGTAGAATTTTGTCGACTCAGCCTCTAACGGAAATGAGTACCAGACGCTTGTTCTGGGGTAAAGGCGGCCGTCACGCAGGGCTGACAACCCGGCTGACATCAAGTGCCGATTGTCTAGAAAAAGTGGGAGCCTTAACCTCCTACTACCCCAAGGGCCTCCCGAGGCCTGCAGTGGGATTACTTTACTTTATAGCGGCACATGGCGGGTATTCTTTTACCTATAACTCACAATAATATATTTTGTCTTTCAATTCATTCATGTCAAGAAGTACGGGATAATTAGATTCCCGAGCAATGCCGGATAATCAGCACGGGGTATCTGGAAAATATAAATTTATGGTTATTTTTCCAGTTACTTATTGAATTGAACATAAAACACATTAATATTTATTTATTTAGGCGTAGCAGCGAATGCCGGCTATTAGTTAGTAAATAATTTAAAATATTCGCAACTACTTCCATTATGCCTCGAGACATAGATAGAACATTGACGATTCGGAGTGAGAGACAAACAATGAAGAAGGGATATGTATATATATATATATATATATATATATATATATTTAATTGTGTTATAATGTGTAAGGAGTTAGCTTTCAAATATGATCAGTACAAAGCGTAATATATTTCAAAGGTATAATCTATGATTATATATATATATATATATATATTTATCATTATATATATATATATATATATATATATATTTGCAAATGCGCCAGTATGCCTTTCGACATTCCTGGTGTTCTCTCCTGGTATGGCGTACTTGCAACCCACTTCTGAGATTGGGGCGCCTGGAAGGCGGGGTTGCATTGCCTCGATGATATGATGGATGATGATTTTGATAGTGTTGCGCCAGGAGAGCCCTAATCCTAAGCTTAATCTAAGATGAATATGAATGATGATGATTGCGATCGCCATATGATTTCGGGGACCGTTTGGGCCTTAATGTTTTCCTGACATTTCTCTTACAGGTGAGGAAAAACCCCGATAAGAACCTCACCCAGAAAAAATGTCCCGATCGGGCGTCGAACCCGGGCCCGCTGCGTCACAAGGCTGCACGCTACCTTGGGTTCATAGCGGTGGACAAGGTTATAAATGTATTTAATCTGTGAAATATTTATAATTTATTGAATTCAAATCAAAACCTCACTTTTTCAATTTCATATTCAGTGGCGATACTGCGCAACGTAAGTTATTTATTACGTCAACATTTTTGTTATTGCTTCGTTACGAAATTTATATTTTTAATAAAAACTTTAAAGGTTGCGTAGCGGAAATTATATATATATATATATATATATATATATATATATATATATAGAAATAATTATATAATAAGATTTATATAAATATAAACCACTTAAATTTAAATATACTTTTATTATATAATCATTTATATATTATTAGGAATATATATGACTTTTATTTTATATATTAAATCAATGCACACACGCACACACACACACACACACACACTCATATATATATATATATATATATATATATATATATATATATAAGCTAATACCCGGCGTGCGCTGCTACACCTAAGTAGATGACAACGTGTTTTTGCATTTAGTTGAATAAGTAAAAATAAAAATAAATATAAATTTATATTCTTCTTATTATTAGGTATCCCGTGCTGATTTCCCGGCGTTGCAAGAAAATCCACGGACCCCGATTTTCTTGGCATCAATAAAATACAAAAATTGATAGATATTGTGAGTTATCCTTAAAAGATAAACATATGCTGTCGCGGACTTTTGTGTAGAGTTCTTTGAGATATTCTATTCTGCGTAAAGTAGTAAGTTTGTGTATTTGTTATCGGTTAGGCAGAGTAAGCCGTTTAAGAGTAAAAAAAGGGACTTTTCACATGATTCACTACAAAGGGTGTTTTTTAAGGGTGTAGGAGTCGAGTATCTCAACTATCGTATAGCCTATGTTCATCGCGGGCATCTCGATATCATGTTGCAAAAAAAATCACAATCGGATCAACGGCATGGCCTTACATAAAGTAGGATCAAACAAACATTCATTTTTATATATTATACTAGATGGCCCGGCGAACTTCGTATCGCCTTTAACTATTTTTACGTTAATTTTTCCGTATGGTTTTGTTGATTGAGATGAATTTATGTTGTCTGCATTCTCAGTATTATCCATAAGTGTACATAAGGATTATATACATTTATTGATAGAATATTTCGAGGAGGCTTGCTGATTTCATTATAGTTTCCTTTATTTCTACGAACTTGTTGGCAGTTTGGATTCTCATCATCATCAAGAAGTCTCTGTATAATAATATCATCTTGTGATATATTATAGCCATCTTGTTTTTTCATTTAATTGAGGCATGGAGATTGTTTCTGTAATATTAGGCATATTATTATAACTAACAGACTTACTTACACTTCTGTTATGCCGTTCCTTAGGACCTTCATATGTTTTTAAATTGACATTCTTCTTAAATGTAAGATTTATGCCACATAGGCCTATACCAATTTGCGGAAATTCACTTGATATCTTATCACTTATGGTCTCTAGAACTGATTCGCCATATTGTTCAATGTCCCTTCTCGGTCCAGTTAAATTTAAATTAAGTTGCTGTCTTTCAGCCAGATTACTTAAAACTAATACTTACACACGAAATTAATATTATTATCAATATATTGTAAATAAAATAAACACAAAAACACTTAAATTATGAAATAATCAATATTTGTAATTCAATTGAAATTCGCGGTTTCGACAAAAAGCACAGCCACCTGGTTCTCTTTGTTAAATAATAAACCAATTACCTTAACCGTCATCTGTTAGAATCGTATGGAACTCACAGATAATTATAATTCTTTGTTAAATAATAAACAAATAATTTGCAATAAAAATAATGCGACTATAAATTTAGTTATAAACAGCCGTAGGTCTCAAGTTGGATCAAACAGCACACAGTGTGCAAAATTTTATTAAAATCGGTTGGGTAGTTTAGGATTCCATCGCGGACAAACAACGTGACACGTAATTTTTATATATTAAGATGAAGTAATGTTAGTAGTAGTCGTAGTAGTAGTAGTAGTAGTAGTAGTAGTAGTAGTAGTAGTAGTAGTAGTAGTAGTAGTAGTAGTAGTAGTACTAGTAGTAGTAGTAGTAGTAGTAGTAGTAGCCTATATATTTTTCCTATCGTATTTGTTGAATAAATCGTTAATAATTGTGCATAAATTACGTATTTGTGACACACTTTAAAATATGTGCTAGAATTTCGGCCGCTATGCGACTTCTAGTAAATAATAAATATGAAAAAAGTTTATATTTTAAAATCCTTTTTAATATTAAGATATAAATTTAAAGAAAGAAACAAAATCATTCATTGTTTGGAATTGTTGAGTAAATTAATTTTACTTCGGTAACGGTTTTTTGTAAAAATAATGCTTTTTAATAAATGTATTTTAATCAAAAGTTATATAGAAAAAATTGTACTTCTATATTATATCCAATATATAAAAATGTTTGTTTGTTTGTTTGTTTGTTTGTTCGTTCGTACTTAATGCGCGGCCATATTGTTGATCCGATTGTGATGGGGCTTTTTGCAAAATGTTCACGAGATTACCGGGATGAACATAGGCTATCAGAGAGTTGAGATACTCTACTTCCACACCCTTAAAAATCGCCTTTTGTAATGGAAAAACTGCAAAAGTAGTTCTGTGGAGGATCAAATGGCTTATGCTGCCTTAACCATAACAAAAACACCAAATTAATGTACACAGAACTGAATATGCCATGAAGCTTTAGAAAAAAATCCGAGACAGCATACGTTTACCTCTTACGGATATAAGATAATAGTTAAAAATTAAAATATACCTCTTGGCAGGTGCCGTCGACCTCAAATATGTTAAAATGGTTTATATCAAATTAATTCACCTGAATGGAATTTGAAATGATTTTATTGAAATTGACCCTTACGGGTAACTCACAATAGCCATTTTTGTCTGTCATTGATATCAAGAAGATCGAGATAAATACGTAGATTCTTGTGCGAGCATAGCAGCACATGGCGGGGAATCTTTTCCGGATTACCTATAATAACGAAATTTGTATTTCAGCTCATTTATGCAAAGAAGTTCGGGATGAGTAGATTCCCGAGTAACGCCGGATAATCTGCACAGGGTACGTAAAAAATATAAATTTATATTTTTTTTTTCCTCAGTTATTCAACTAAGCATAAAAAGTATATTAATTTAATTGATTTAGTCGTTACAGCCCACGCCGAGTATAAGGTAGTAATTAAAAAAACACGCGCACATACTTCTAGTATGCCTCGACATAGGTAGAACATTGACGGGTTGGAGTGGGAGACAAGAAGAAGGGATGTATATATATATATATATATATATATAAATTTGAAGCAGGAATGTATTTCTTTCAATGTCATGATTGTAATTAGAATAACTCTTATCTAAAAATATATAAAACAGAACATTTCAAATTTTATATTTTGAATTTGTTATAATGTGTAAGCAGTTAGCTTTCAAATGTGAACAGTACAACACGTAATATATTTTCAAACATTTAATCTGTGATAAATATGGTATTTCTAAATGTATTCAGTATGTACCTGATAAAGGAAGAATTGCGCATTGTTCATTCCACAAATTAACGGTTGCAAATAGATTTAATCTGCGAAATACTTATATTTTATAAAATACAAATGAAAAACTTACTTTTTTCAATTTTACATTCAGTGACGTTGCTCCGCAACGTAAGTTATTTATTACGTCAACATTTTGTTATTGCTTTGTTACGAAATTTATATTTTTAATAGAAACGTCAGATGATGCGTAGAGGAAAATTATATATATATATGTGTGTGTGTGTGTGTGTGTTATTTATTAAATCAATACATATATATATGTATATTAGCTAATACCCGATGTAGCTAAATTGCACAAAATATAGTGTGCGTGTAGACAAACAATTTTCGGACACTTTTGAAATTCACAATGGGTTGAAGCAAGGAGATAAAGTATCTCCTCTACTATTTTATTTTGTACTAGAGCATGCCATCAAATCTTTAGAGTATGGGGAAAGATTGCAACTCAATGGAATTAATAAGCTGTTAGTTTATGCTGATGATGTAGTATTATTGGCCGATAGCGATATTTATTACGTTGTACCGAAATCAAGATTTCGATACAGGGATTACGTCATACTGCGCAACCTATAGGTCATCGCGTCTCCATTTCTTGTGTGATCTTTGTGAACAATGCCAAATTCTCTCCTATCTACCCCCTCCTTTCCTAGTACGCGCCGTATGCTATCGCGCATTCTCCCCTCTCCTTGTGAACTCTCAAAAAGAGCTGTGTTTTCTAACATCAGATCATCATCTGTTCTGTTGTCGTCGGAGTCTGGTCAATATAGCTCAGAAGAGCTAGTTTGCTTTATTAGTCCTTTAGGCCAGGGTGGGACCGCAAGGACCGTGTACCCCAACTCTAGGGTGGACTAGTGTGTATGTAACTATGTATGTATGTTTCTTAATATTATTTTTTTTGTATAGATGATCAATGATAGCATTATTTTCTTTGTCAAATTAATTATTTATTCATTTATTTTCAATGTTATATCTGACTATCTTTTTGACTCGCATTAAACTTTGGTTGTCTATTTTAAGTACTTTTTGCCTATTTATTTAGTAGCTAGCCTATGACAGATATGAAGGTAAAATTCCAATGCTTACTCAAGCGTGTGTGAGTTCCACTTTCCTTAAAGCTTCCGCGATTATAGCTTGTACTCACTACACATTACATGTTTGATAATTTATGAAGGAAAGTTGAATTAATCTTTGTATTTTATGGGCCCGGGCAAAGATATCTTAATTTGAGCAGTCTATGTTTTCTATTCAAAATATTTATCAACAATATTGGTTTGATCCAGCACCAACACGCGGTGCAATCTTTGGTAGCAGATCGCGTGGTTAAGGGTTCAAGTCCCGGTGCAATTAATGGTAGAATTGAGCGTGGTTACGCCGGTGCAAAATTATAGCAGAGCGTTCGGTTTTGTTGTTGTTGTATACTATTTCTGAATGGAAAGTGGTTCGCGATTCAAAATGATTAGTATCGTAATTTTGAGTTTGAAATTTGTTCTTGTAAGCTTTGAGTTATGCTTTGGATGGGAAATATAAATATAGATAGTTTGTTTCGAGGAAAAGTGATTTTGGGTTCAAGCCCCAAAATAGAACATAGCTTCTGGGTTCAACTCCCAGTGGAGAAGTGTATTGAAATATTAGTAAAGTATTTTATAACTTGGAAGGATTTGTGGAAACATAGAATGTTTAATATTGATACTAATGAAAAAATTGTCCCGTGTACTTTGGTTTATGTTAGCAAACTTAATTACGTAAATTCATCTAAGTTAAATTGTTTACGTATTATATTGAAATTGTATAAATACCTTAATTCATCTTTCCTGCTTTGTTGTTTACTGCATTGTGGACGTATGTAATAACTTCTCTTACAGTTGCTTCCACGATTATAGCTTGTAGCTTACTACACGTTACATGTTTGATAAAATTTATGAAGGAAAGTTGAATTAATCTTTGCTTTTTATGGGCCCGGGCAAAGATATGTTAATTTAAGCAATCTATGTTTTCTATTCAAAATATTTATCAACAATATTGGTTTGATCCAGCACCAACACGCGGTGCAATCTTTTGTAGCAGATCGCGTGGTTAAGGGCTCAAGTCCCGGTGTAATTAATGGTAGCATTGAGCGTGATTACGCCGGTGCAACGTAAACATTTTGTATATATATATATATATATATATATATATTACTTAACCCTCCATGGTATCTTTACCTTGTCGTGGTGGATTGGCTTGCGTGCTTAAATGATCCTGAGAGCTATGCCGGCGGTAGCATTGCTGCCGATAGGGTTACCCATGCCGGACTGGTCGAAGGTGATAAGCCAGACGAAAAAAGTACCTTGGGCGAAAGAGTGACGATCTTTCACCGTAAAAATACAACAGTCAAGAAATGCGGACATGGGTTCATCTGGGGTAAAATTTTCCGGAGGTCAAATAGTCCCCCATTCGGTTCTCCGGGCGGGGACTACTTCAGGGAACCCATGCCAAAGGCTCAAACACAGGGACATGTTCCTAGGAACATGGAATGTTAGGACTTTATACAATAGCGGGGCACTAGAGATATTAACGCGGGAATTAGATAAATCGCCCTTGGATATAGTCGCTTTACAGGAAGTTAGGTGGCCAGGAGAAGGTAGTCAGGAATCAGGAAGCTTTGCGTTATACTACGGGGGTGCAGAAAGACCTGCATTTGGAACGGGTTTTTTAGTCAGAAGGAGGATCCTATCCGCTATCCGAGATATTAAGTTTGTTAGTGATAGGATATCATACATAATTCTAAAGGGTAAACGACATGATTTTATAATTGTAAATGTACATGCCCCCACAGAAGATAAAGATGACAAGATCAAGGATGAGTTCTATGAAGAATTAGAATGCTTATTTGATAGCCTTTCACGATATCATATGAAAATTGTCTTAGGAGATTTTAATGCAAAAGTGGGGCGGGAAGATATATTTAAACCAACAATAGGCAAATTCAGTCTTCATGAAGATAGTAACGACAATGGGGTTAGATTAGTCACATTTGCCACATCAAAGAATCTCATTGTTAAGAGCACAACATTTCAGCATAAGGATATTCATAAATACACCTGGACGTCCCCAGATGGAGAAACTCGGAACCAGATAGATCATGTATTAGTGGATAAACGCTGGCACAGTAGCATCATCGATGTTAGATCAGTTAGAGGGACAGACTGCAATTCGGATCATCATCTGGTCAGAGTGAAAATCAGACAACGGCTATCGCTTATGAGAGGAACAAACGCTAAAGATGATTCTGTAAAATTTGAATTAAAAAACTTGAAAAATGATGAAATGCGGCAAGAATACCAAATCAAAATTGCTAATAGATTTGAAGTACTGGAATCTTCAGATGACAATGTGGCAAACGAAGAAGAAACTGATATAAATAAAGAATGGGAGGCTATAAGAGATACTATTAAATTGTCAGCATCAGAAAGCATTGGTTGTTTAAAAAAGAGGCAAAACAAGAAATGGTTTGATGAGGAATGTGTCGACATTGTAAAGAAAAGAAAGCTAGCAAAAATTAAATGGTTACACGAGCCAAATGAGGTAAATTTAGAGCAATTGGGTAGTGTTAGACGGGAAACCACCAAGTTACTAAAGAGTAAAAAGAGGGAATATTTGAGAGAGAAGATTAATGATCTTGAAATGAATGCAAAAAATAGGAACATTAGAGAATTATATCAGGGAATTAGTATAGAGAAGAAAGGGTTTCAGGCTAGAACAAACATAATTCGGAATGAAAATGGGGATATGATTGCAGATTCTAGGAGTATATTAAATAGATGGAAAAGTTACTTTAATCAGCTATTAAATGTACATACAGAACAGGACATTGAGGAGGATAATTTACAGACAGCAGAAATGCTAGTCGCAGAACCAAGTGCATTAGAGGTTGAAATGGCGATTGAAAAATTGAAGATGTATAAAGCATCAGGTTCAGATGAGATCCCAGCAGAACTGATAAAATCAGGGGAGAAAAATTGATGGACAAGATACGCTGGTTGCTTAGTATGATTTGGGAAAAAGAAGCTCTTCCAGATGAATGGAAGGAATCAATTATCATACCAATTTATAAGAAAGGAGATAAAACTGATTGCAACAACTACAGGGGCATCTCATTACTTTCAACTTCGTACAAAATTCTAACAAATATATTAGTAAGCAGACTTACTCCCTATATTGATGACATTCTAGGAGATCATCAATGTGCATTTAGAAGAAACAGGTCTACAACAGATCAGATTTTTAGTATAAGACAGATTTTAGAAAAGAAATGGGAATATAATGGTACTGTACATCAACTATATGTAGACTTCAAAAAAGCATATGATTCAATTAAGAGGGAGAAGTTATATAGTATCCTGCTGGAGTTCGGAATTCCTAAAAAGTTAGTTAGACTTATACGAATGTGTCTAAATGGCTCAAAGAGTAGGGTGCGTGTAGGCAAACAGTTTTCAGACACTTTTGAAATCCAGAATGGGTTGAAGCAAGGAGATGCACTATCTCCTCTACTATTTAATTTTGTACTAGAGCATGCCATTAAATCTTTAGAGAATGAGGAAGGCTTACAACTCAATGGTATTAATAAGCTGTTAGTTTATGCTGATGATGTAGTATTATTGGCCGATAGCGAGGAGATACTAAAGGCCAACACGCACACACTATTGAGTAACACTAAGAAATTAGGACTGGAAGTAAATATCAGTAAAACTAAATATATGGTCACACGTAGAAATTCAGTATATAATGGAAATGGACAGCTAATGACAAATGAGGGAAATTTTGAGGAAGTGGCTGAATTCAAATACCTAGGAACAATAATCACAAATAGGAATGAGATGCACAAAGAAATTAAACATAGGCTCAATTCTGGAAATGCATGCTATTATGCATTGCAGAGACTCTTGATGTCCCAACTCCTTTCAAAAATCGTTAAACTGAAAATATATAAAACTATTATTCTACCAGTTATATTATATGGGTGCGAAACATGGACTCTTACTTTAAGGGAGGAAAGGAGATTACGAGTATTTGAGAATAAAGTTCTTAGGAAAATTTTTGGACCAAAGAGAGATGAACAGACAGGTGAATGGAGAAGACTACATAACAATGAACTACATGGTCTTTATAGGAAGCCAGATATAATAAGAACAGTTAAGTCTCGTAGACTGCGATGGGCAGGACATGTTGCGCGTATGGGGAATGAAAGACGTGCATGGAAGCTTCTTGTAGGAAAGCCAGAGGGAAAAGCCCAGTTGGTAGACCAAGAATGAGGTGGGAGAACAACATTAACTATGATTTGAGGGAAGTAGATTATACAGGGAGTGATTGGAAAGCATTAGCTCAGGGTAGGGATGTATGGAGAGCTTATGTCCGCGCGGCCATGAACATTCGGGTTCGATAGTGCCAGTGAGTAAGTAAGTATATATATATTAGTTAATACCTGGCGTGCGCTGCCACACGGAAATATATGATAACGTGTTTTTGCATTTAGTTGAATAAGTAAAAGGAAAAATAAATATAAATGTATATTCTTATAATTTTTAGATACCACTAAACAATGTAAATTTATAATTGTTTTACTTATTCAACTAAACGTAAGAAGCACATTAATTTTCATTTGTTTAGGAGTAGAAGCACAAGCCGTGAATTAGCCAGTAAATAATAAAAAATACTTGCACCTACATTCATTATTCCTCTACATAGATAGAACATTGACGGGACAAACAAAGAGGAAGGGATGTGTATAAATATACATATGTATATATATATATATATATATATGTTATATTGCAGATTTTCGCGGATATAAGTATGAATAAGAAAGTTTTCTTGGGTTTTCCGCGTCTTGGATTCAAGTTCGGCCCCTGGCCACTGACTCCGACGTTTCGGCATGATCCCACATGCCATTATCAAGGAATGATAAGTTCGAGTCACAGGTTTAGGTCTTATATAATTAAACAAATAGAGTTTTCGCTGTAGTCCGTTTCCGAAGACGTACACCCTCTGATCTCTGATCTGATAGTCGACGGTGACTTGCACCGTCCAGTGTGCTGCATACTGTTTCCCACTGGGATAAACTTGGCAGCAAATTCCTTTTTGGCTATCAAGAAGTGGTTGTGGATTATGTAACCTCAGCCTTTGGTGACATTGTATTTTACCTAACAGGTCTATACCAGAATAAGTGCAAAACCTCTATACTTGTAAGAAGGCATCATAAACTACGCCGCCGGCAAGCAGAGTCCGAAAGCCGGACAGCGTAGTGTGACCCACACTTCTCAAAGCAAGTGATCTCGCACTATTATGTGGATGGTCTCTCCTTTTGAGGTTAACCTGTAAAACACAGGTTAACCAGTCGGCTCATGAAGATGAAACGCTCCATGGGACTAGACAATTCAGCCAATAAAGGCTGAACATCCCTGAGAATTTCCTCCCCACGAGCACTTAAGCTACCTGTTAGCAATTGCTGGCCCTTAACTTTAGCAGTGCTATTCTCTTGTGTTGTTCTGGAAGCAGTACCAGCCTGTAAAGCTTGAGTGAAGGAAACTCTTGGATCAACCTTCACAGAAGTGAAGGTCTTTCTTTGAGTTGCAGTTGGATTTGGAACAGGATCACTTATGGATGGTTTCACTTTTTGGTTTGGAATAGGTTTAGCTACCCTGCTATAAGCTTCAAGGGCCGCCTTGAAAGCAGGGCAGCCTCTAAAGGACGCCGGGTGACCGGACTCCTTGCAGTTAGCACATTTAAGCAAAGTTGTGTCTCTCCGCGCTTCGGCCTTTAGGGTACAGTCCTTGTGCCCGTGAGGCCCAGCGCAGATAACACAGCGAGGAGCCCGATTACAGGCAGGGAAAGTATGATTGAAAGACTGGCACCGGTAACACTGCTTAAGTCCAGCCCTAGGTCTATATGGCTCTATGGCTACAACAGTGTATAAGAGACGCTTTAGATCATAAATTTCCAACGCTTTACTATTGCGTTCTAGTTCCAATATGTAGATAGGAAGGGGTATGGCCAAATCATTTTCGGTTTTTTTAATCTGTTTTACATCTTTAACAGGGAAACCCAACGCGAGGATTTCCTCTTTAATTTCATCTGGGTCTACAGTTGCAGGCAGTCTCTTTAACACCACCTTCAAAGGAAGATCCCTCTTCAGTAGATAAGTATAGTATTCCCTATTTAGGGACTTGAAATACTCCTTTAACTTGAAGAAATCTTCCAATGAACGTGCATAGTAGCGTATTCCTTCAGGAATACTGACACACTTTAGTTGGTCGCCAATTAGTGATTTCAACTCTTTGTTTATTCGGAACAGATTCCCGTGACCAATAAGAGTTATTGGTGGGGGTCTTTGCTCCGATTGGACAGCATTACCTGAAGGAGTAGCTGTAGATGTAGCCATAGTAGGGCCAGTAGCTTGAGGAGGGACCATCTCTGAGGATGTTCCTGCAGTGGAATTTGGAATATCAGTTAAAACTGAAAATTTATTGTTGGTAGGCACTGCTGGAACCTCAACTCGTGATTCCTGCGACTCTATGGATCGATTATCTGGATGTATAGGTTCAAATACATTAGTGTGTTTGCCCAGTAGTATGGGTTCTTTTGGTTTGAAAGAATCAACTTTTGTTTTCTTAACGACTAATGTCGGTACTTTTTCTTTTTCTTTTTGTTTTTCCGTTTAGATTTTCCACTAGCAGTTGACTGGTCGTCAGTGAGCATTTGCTCCTCAGTGGTCATCTGCTCACTGGTGTCCATATCACTGCTAGTTGAAGGAATTTCTTCTTCTACATTGCTATATGCTTTGCGATTTGAGGAGGAATAGAAGAGCGCAGTAGTGCGAATCTCTAATAAATCTCCTTTCAATTCGTTAAGCATAGCTTCAAACGTTCGTTGTCCTGGTTCGTTATCTTTTATCAATTTATTTAATCGATCCAAAGCAGCAGTCGTGAAATCACGAGCTTCTTCAGACCTCTCATAGTTCTGGAAAGTACCCATGAAATTTATGAGTAACAAGAAGGTTCCACTAAGAGTGGACAGCAATTCTTTTAATTCGGGTTTTTTGTCGTATCCATATTTGTGGACGAATGCTTCAAATTTGTTCGCGGAGTCTTCCCAGAGTATGAGAGGTCCGACATCCTCACTTTCTGGATCCATAGACCCGTAAGACTTTGGCATAGTAGCCATTATGCTTGGTAATACCAAGTCTTAGTTCTGGTCACTATACACAAAAGCACTAAACACTTGTCACCAAAGAATATGATTACACAGCACAATAATAATTATTGTATCCACTCCACTTACCTTGATAGCACAGCACTCGAAATTAGATGCACAAAACACAAAAGATCACGAGGATCAGCCCGTGTAGGGCCACGCCCTAGCAAGGAATTTGCTGACCAGCTGTAGTTGCGCGGATCTGATTGGCTGAGACGAAAACTGGAAAAATTGATGCAGCCAATCACAGCACACGAAGGACTACAAGTCAGACGTTAACAAATCAATAATTGTCGATTGCAGTAGTAGTCTAGGATGCCGTGATGAACAGCAGTAGACGTTTAGTAAAGGCAGGATCCATAGCAGTACGAAGTATCATAAGCAAATGTTGCATGATGTTTTCAGCACCAGCTCTGATTCCAGTATGACGTACACCCTCTGATCTGATCTGATAGTTGACGGTGACGTTGCACCGTCCAGTGTGCTGCATACTGTTTCCCACTGGGATAAACTTGGCAGCAAATTCCTTTTTGGCTATCAAGTAGTGGTTGTGGATTATGTAACCTCAGCCTTTGGTGACATTGTATTTTACCTAACGGGTCTATACCAGAATAATAGTGCAAACCTCTATACTTGTAAGAAGGCATCATAAACTACGCCGCCGGCAAGCAGAGAGTCCGAAAGCCGGACAGCGTAGTGTGACCCACACTTCTCAAAGCAAGTGATCTCGCACTATTATGTGGATGGTCTCTCCTTTTGAGGTTAACCTGTAAAACACAGGTTAACCAGTCGGCTCATGAAGATGAAACGCTCCATGGGACTAGACAGTTCAGCCAATAAAGGCTGAACGTCCCGGAGAATTTCCTCCCCACGAGCACTTAAGCTACCTGTTAGCAATTGCTGGCCCTTAACTGTAGCAGTGCTATTCCCTTGATTTGTTCTGGAAGCAGTACCAGTCTGTAGAGCTTGAGTGAAGGAAACTCTTGGATCGACCTTCACAGAAGTGAAGGTCTTTCTTTGAGTTGCAGTTGGATTTGGAACAGGATCACTTGTGGACGGTTTCACTCTTGGATTAGGGATAGGTTTAGCTACCCTGCTATAAGCTTCAAGGGCCGCCTTGAAAGCAGGGCAGCCTCTAAAGGACGCCGGGTGACCGGACTCCTCGCAATTTGCACATTTAAGCAAAGTTGTGTCTCTCCGCGCTTCGGCCTTTAGGGTACAGTCCTTGTGCCCGTGGGGCCCAGCGCAGATAACACAGCGAGGAGCCCGATTACAGGCAGGGAAAGTATGATTGAAAGACTGGCACCGGTAACACTGCTTAAGTCCAGCCCTGGGTCTATATGGCTCTATGGCTACAACAGTGTATAAGAGACGCTTTAGATCATAAATTTCTAACGCTTTACTATTGCGTTCTAATTCCAATATGTAGATAGGAAGGGGTATGGCCAAATCATTTTCGGTTTTTTTGATCTGTTTAACATCTTTTACAGGGAAACCCAACGCGAGGATTTCCTCTTTAATTTCGTCTGGGTCTACAGTTGCAGGCAGTCTCTTTAACACCACCTTCAAAGGAAGTTCTCTCTTTAGTAGATAAGTATAGTATTCCCTATTTAGGGACTTAAAATACTCCTTTAACTTGAAGAAATCTTCCAATGAACGTGTATAATAGCGTATTCCTTCAGGAATACTGACACACTTTAGTTGGTCGCCAATTAGTGATTTCAACTCTTTGTTTATTCGGAACAAATTCCCGTGACCAATAAGAGTTATTGGTGGGGGTCTTTGCTCCGATTGGACAGCATTACCTGAAGGAGTAGCAGTCGGTGTAGCCATAGTAGGACCAGTAGCTTCAGGAGGGACCATCTCTGAGGATGTTCCAGCAGTAGAATTTTGAATGTCAGTTAAAACTGAAAATTTATTGTTGGTAGGCACTGCTGGAACCTCAACTCGTGATTCCTGCGACTCTATGGATCGATTATCTGGATGTATAGGTTCAAATACATTAGTGTGTTTGCCCAGTAGTATGGGTTCTTTTGGTTTGGAAGAATCAACTTTTGTTTTCTTTACGACTAATGTCGGTACCTTTTCTTTTTTTCTTTCTATTTTTCCGTTTAGGAGATTTTCCACTAGCAGTTGACTGGTCGTCAGTGAGCATTTGCTCCTCAGTGGTCATCTGCTCACTGGTGTCCATATCACTGTTAGTTGAAGGAATTTCTTCTTCTACATTGCTATATGCTTTACGATTTGAGGAGGAATAGAAGAGCGCAGTAGTGCGAATCTCTAATAAATCTCCTTTCAATTCGTTTAGCATAGCTTCAAACGTTCGTTGACCTGGTTCGTTATCTTTTATCAATTTATTTAATCGATCCAAAGCAGCAGTCGTGAAATCACGAGCTTCTTCAGACCTCTCATAGTTCTGGAAAGTACCCATGAAATTTATGAGTAACAAGAAGGGTCCACTAAGAGTGGACAGCAATTCTTTTAATTCGGGTTTTTTGTCGTATCCATATTTGTGGACGAATGCTTCAAATTTGTTCGCGGAGTCTTCCCAGAGTATGAGAGGTCCGACATCCTCACTTTCTGGATCCATAGACCCGTAAGACTTTGGCATAGTAGCCATTGTGCTTGGTACTTGGTACCAAGTCTTAGTTCTGGACACTATACACAAAAGCACTAAACACTTGTCACCAAAGAATAAGATCACAGAACACAATAATAATTATTGTAACCACTCCACTTACCTTGATAGCACTGCACTCGAATTAGATGCAAAAACAACACAGAAGATCACGAGGATCAGCCCGTGTAGGGCCACGCCCTACCAAGGAATTTGCTGTCTAGCTGTAGTTGCGCGAATCTGATTGGCCGAGACGAAAACTGGAAAAATTGATGCAGCCAATCACAGCACACGAAGGACTACAAGTCAAACGTCAACAAATCAATAATTGTCGATTGCAGTAGTACGTCTAGGATGCCGTGATGAACAGCAGCAGACGTTCAATGAAGGCAGGATCAATAGCGGTATGATGTATCATAACCCAATGTTTCATGATGTTATCAGCACCAGCTCTGATTCCAGTATCTGACGTACACCCCATCCAAGGTTGTTCTTATGTAGTTAAACATTTTCAGTTTTCAGTGCGGTCCGTTTCCGAAGCCGTACACCCATACAAAGTTCAGTTCTTATGTGGTTAACCACCTTCAGTTTTCAGTGTGGTCCGTTTCGGAAGCCGTACACCCATCCAAGCGTCGACCACGCTCGATGTTGCCCAACCGTTGTTTTCTTCGTATCTTCTTCGCTGTTCTAGGGATGACATGGTATGTAGGACGTACCAACAGACGAATTTTCCTGCCGAATTCAAGAACATAAGGCTGCAATAAATCGTCAAGAACCTACATCAACTCTCGTGCAACACATGAAACAGAGGGGTCACAAGATCGACCTCACCGGATCTAGAACGTTGGCTAAAATAGATCATGAAAAATCTAGGATCTACAGAGAAGCAATAGAGATTGAAAAAAGGCCACATACTATGAACACCCGAGATGATGCCCAAAGATTACCATCTACATGGAAAACTGCTCTCGCTGCTCACCATGTCATCCCTAGAACAGCGAAGAAGATACGAAGAAAGAAACAACGGTTGGCAACATCGAGCGTGGTCGACGCTTGGATGGGTGTACGGCTTCCGAAACGGACCACACTGAAAACTGAAGGTGGTTTAACCACATAAGAACTGAACTTTGTATGGGTGTACGGCTTCGGAAACGGACCGCACTGAAAACTGAAAATGTTTAACTACATAAGAACAACCTTGGATGGGTGTACGTCTTCGGAAACGGACTACAGCGAAAACTCTATTTGTTTAATTATATAAGACCTAAACCTGTGACTCGAACTTATCATTCCTTGATAATGGCATGTGGGATCATGCCGAAACGTCGGAGTCAGTGGCCAGGGGCCGAACTTGAATCCAAGACGCGGAAAACCCAAGAAAACTTTCTTATTCATATATATATATATAAAGTTACAAGCAGGAATATATTTATTTCAATGTTACGTTTGTAATTAGAATAACATATTCTTATCTAAAAATATGTAAAATAGATCATTTCAAATTTTGTTCCTGAATTTGTTATAATGTGTAGGGAGTTAGCTTTCAAATATGAACAGTACAGCACTTAATATATTTTCAAACATTTAATCTATGATAAATGGTATTTCCAAATATATTTCGTATTTACCTGATAAAGGAAGAGTTGCGCAATGTTGATTCCTCAAATTTACGATTATAAATATATTTAATCTGTGAAATATTTATATTTATTAAATTCAAATGAAAAACTTTATTTTTCAATTTCACATTCACTGGCGTTGCTCCGCAACGTAAGTTATTTATTACGTGAACATTTTTGTTATTGATTTGATACGAAATTTATATTTTTAATAAAAATGTTAAATGTTTGGTAACAGAAATATATATATATATATATATATATATGTTATTTATTATTATACAATACCCCATACACAGATATATATATTATATATATATATATATATATATATATATTAGGTAATCCCGACGTTGCGCTGCTACACGTAAATAGGTCATAATGTGGTTTTGCATTTAATTGAATAAGTAAAAAGAAAAATAAATATAAACTTATATTCTTATTATTTTTAGATATGCCGTGCTGATTACCCAGCCTTGCCCGGAAATATGTGCATCCCGATTTTCTTGGCATCAATAAAAGAGGTAAAAATGGATAGATATGTGATTATCCTAAAAGATTAGAGCATATGCTGTTGCAATTTTCTATAGAGTTTTTGAGATATCAATTGTGTTACAGTAGTAATTTTGTGTTTGTTATGGTTAGGCGCGTAAGCCATTCAAGGATAAAAAAGAGACTTTTCGCGTTTTTCACTACGAAGGGTGTTTTTAAGGGCGTAGAATTTGAGTATCTCAACTCTCTTATAGCCCATGTTCATCCCGGGTATCTCCTGAACATTTTACAAAAAAAACATCACAATCGGATCAACGGCATGGCCGCGCTTATATTACCGACAAACAAACATTCATTCTTATATTTTTGATGAAGTAGTAATAGTAGTAGTAATAGTAGTAGTAGTAGTAGTAGTAGTAGTAGTAGTAGTAGTAGTAGTAGTAGTAGTATACATTTTTCCTATCGTTCGTATTTTTTAAATAAATCGAAAATTAATGTTCATAAATGACGTATTTGTGACAAACTTGAAAAAAATAGTGGTAGAATTTCGGCCGTTGTGCGACGTCAGTTAAATAATAAATATGAAAAAAGTCTCTATTTTAAAATCTTTTCTCATATTTCGATATAAATTTAAAAAAATAATTCATTGTCTGTACCTTTTGAGTCAATTAATTTTACTAAGATATCAGTTGTTGTAACAAATAATGCCTTTTTTAAATTAAAATTGATGTTTAATCAAAAGTTACTAACGAAAAGAACGTAATCTCTATATTATATCTAATATAATAAAAATGAATGTGTTCTTTATTTGTTTGTTTGTTCGTTCGTACTTTATGCGCGGCCATACCTCACTGTATGTAGTTTTCTCCATTCACCTCACTTTTAGGCTACCTACCGGACAATTTCCCACTTGTTCCCTTTCAAATAGTTTCTAAGTCCTTCTTCCATTCTCTCTTTTCAGTGAGTCCTCATGTCCTAGTCCATTCGAGGGCTGGGAGGGCCTTAATTGTCTTCTTATTTAATTGGGTTTCCCATTCAAGATCGCGTATTATTTCACTGTATTACTTTTCTCCATTCGCCCCGTACTTTCGCATCTTCTTTTGGTTCACCCAAAATCCATTAAGCTTTTGCCTCTCAAACACTCGTATTTTTTTATTTTTCCTGAAGTAAGATACCATGATTTGAACTCATATAGTACACATATTTTTGCAATTAAAAAACAGTATGAGATGGAGAAAGCCAGTACATCTGAAATCAGTCCTTCTCGTACTAGAGCACGCGTAAGTGAACTCGTTTCTTGTTAAAAAAAAATATATTGCTTATTTTGTGGAGATGAAGCGAATGAACAGGCTGAGAAGAAAAAAGCGCAAAATGGCAGGCGTAAAATTCATAAAGTTGCTACACTTGCATTTAAAGAATTCATTCTGAAGGTAGCTCGGACTCGTTCTGATGACGTAGCAAACAATTTTACTGCACGTATTCAGTATGAATATGATTTAGTTGCTGCCGAGGTTAGGTACCGTAATAATTGCTATAATTCCTTCTTCAGACCCACCACTGGGGGTAAAATCGGTCGTTCTCAAGATGAATCATCTAATGTTGCGATGGAAAAAAAAAATTGACGACTGTCAGTTTTCATTGGAAGAATTACAAAATAATTGTAAAAATCCAGCTTTAGATAATTGAATAATTAAGATTCGATTTAAGTTAAAGTATGGTCATCACGATATTCTTAGCCAAGCTTGGTTTGAGAAAAAAGTCAAAATGAAAAGGAAGAACGATTTAGAATCTTCAAAGCTGCAGCAGCAATCATTCCAGAGGATATTCAATCTTTAGTATTTGATAATACCAATTACCCCCCGCTTAGTCGAATGTTTGAAAATATCAACAGCGATATTCCGGACTCATGGACTTATTTTTTGGAACGCGTAATTCTTAAAAATAAACAATTTAAACTAGAATTATTAAAACTAGTATGTACTAATATCAGTCACAGTATCATGACTGCTGTTAGCCTAGATATTTCAAATCATAATTGCAATTGGGTCAATTAATTGATAATACTTTGGAACCAATTCAAACGTTACTCCCACCTGCTCCACAAATATTCTTAACACCACTTTTTGCAATTGCGTAAAGGGTTGTAGTACAAAATGTGGCTGTAAAAATGTCGGATTATTTTCAACATTATTAAGATTCATGATGAATTTCCGTTGAGGTTTTATTCAAAATTAAAATATAAAATTATGAAATATTTACCTAAAAGATCCGTCTCCTCAATTTTATTTAATTTGGGATTATTTTGTCCACCAGTATGTACCAATTGTCAAAGCCAGTCTTGCTCCAATACTAAATCAAATGGAACAGTTGAACGTTTATAAATGATTTCAATGAGGAAACAACTGATACATCTTTCTCAGGAACAATTAACAAATTTCCAGCAAGAAGAAGAAGAAATCGAAGAAGACATTGCTGTCGAAGTAGAATTCGAAGATTATCAGTCAGATTAACATTATCCGGAATCAAGAATAATTTTTGTCACTTAAATCATTCTCAATAGTACCATTTTTAATTAATTTAATATTATTTAATAAAACTTATTCACAATATATCGTGGAGTATACCTATCAAAGACACCACATTTAAAAAAAATGCGCTAAGTACACTACCTGGTAGGCGGTGCGGAAATGTGTGCATATCACGTAGAATACGACTTCATATATTAGAATCGCGATATCTAAAAAATGGCGATTCTCACGAAAAAACGTATAAGAATAGTCTATGTAGACAATTGCATGAGCTACAACGTTTGTCTGACCTATTTGTATGATACAACTTACTGTTTGGCTGAAAAATGCAAAAAACCCATATTCGCGAACTTTGACCTTGGATAACTTTTTTTGCAGATGTGGAATCGATGGGGATGTTTCACATTTTATTTATAATGCTGTTCCCAACATTCGTACCAATTTTTAGCTCTATGCGTATTTTTGTAAATTGAAATGTCTATTTTGGCCGGACTATAGCTTGATTTGAACTCATATAGTACATATGGAAGAATAAACACACACTATAAATAAACCTATATTTATTTTAAATTGTGTGCACGTTGAACAAATATGCCTTTAGGAAAATTACCGAGAATTATCTGACTATATCGGCCTGTATATAAATGGCGCTCACCAATTACGTCAATTCAGCAGGGATGCGCAGAAAAGATAGCCGATTTAAGTTATGTAGTACAGAGCAATCGTCTACTCTTGTGCGGTATACGTATGTGGCATGAATTGCTGTAGGAATGCCATTTGGAACTATGACTTTATATAGATTTGGAGACAACTGACCAGCACGTTCACAGATTTGACTGTCCCTGACTATTTTAAGCGAGGGTATCAAAAGAGTCAACTCGTACCTACACTCCTTCACAATTTGGATACCTTAAAGACCGAATAAGAGACGCCTTGCAAAAAATACCTTTGGACACGATATATCGTGTGATGTAATAATAATAATAATAATAATAATAGTAATAATAATAATAATAATAATAATGATATATCTATCTTCGGGTTTTTACAGCTGCTGCCGTCTTCCCGTGCCAAACCTCCAAAGCTTACGATCTTGAACATCTTCAATGCTTAGCCCTCTTCCTTGCATTACGGTCTTCATGTTTTCCTTCCATGTTAACCTTGCTCTCCCTCTTTTCTTCTTTCTGGTCGGATGCCATTGATATAGTTGCTTCGGTCATCGCTCATCTTCCATTCTTAAAATATGTCCTAATCACTTTAATTCTTAAACTTAATAATAACTTAATCACTGGCACTATCGAACCCGTAGGTTCATGGCCGCACGGACATAAGCTCTCCATACATCCCTATCCTGAGCTAATGCTTTCCAATCATTCCCTGTATAATCTACTTCCCTCAAATCATATTTAATGTTGTTCTCCCACCTCATTCTTGGTCTACCAACTGGGCGTTTTCCTTCTGGCTTTCCTACAAGAAGTTTCCATGCACGCCTTTCATTCCCCATACGCGCAACATGTCCTGCCCATCGCAGTCTACGGGACTAACTGTTCTTATTATATCTGGCTTCCTATAAAGACCATGTAGTTCATTGTTATGTAGTCTTCTCCATTCACCTGTCTGTTCATCTCTCTTTGGTCCAAAAATTTTCCTAAGAACTTTATTCTCAAATACTCGTAATCTCCTTTCCTCCCTTAAAGTAAGAGTCCATGTTTCGCACCCATATAATATAACTGGTAGAATAATAGTTTTATATATTTTCAGCTTAACGTTTTTTGAAAGGAGTTGGGACATCAAAAGTCTCTGCAATGCATAATAGCATGCATTTCCAGAATTGAGCCTATGTTTAATTTCTTTGTGCATCTCATTCCTATTTGTGATTATTGTTCCTAGGTATTTGAATTCAGCCAATTCCTCAAAATTTCCCTCATTTGTCATTAGCTGTCCATTTCCATTATATATGTATTTCTACGTGTGACCATATATTTAGTTTTATTGATATTTACTTCCAGTCCTAATTTCTTAGTGTTACTCAATAGTGTGTGCGTGTTGGCCTTTAGTATCTCCTCGCTATCGGCCAGTAGTACTACATCATCAGCATAAACTAACAGCTTATTAATACCATTCAGTTGTAGGCCTTCCTCATTCTCTAAAGATTTAATGGCATGCTCTAGTACAAAATTAAATAGTAGAGGAGATAGTGCATCTCCTTGCTTCAACCCATTCTGGATTTCAAAAGTGTCTGAAAACTGTTTGCCTACACGCACCCTACTCGTTGAGCCATTTAGACACATTCGTATAAGTCTAACTAACTTTTTAGGAATTCCGAACTCCAGCAGGATACTATATAACTTCTCCCTCTTAATTGAATCATATGCTTTTTTGAAGTCTACATATAGTTGATGTACAGTACCATTATATTCCCATTTCTTTTCTAAAATCTGTCTTATACTAAAAATCTGATCTGTTGTAGACCTGTTTCTTCTAAATGCACATTGATGATCTCCTAGAATGTCATCAATATAGGGAGTAAGTCTGCTTACTAATATATTTGTTAGAATTTTGTACGAAGTTGAAAGTAATGAGATGCCCCTATAGTTGTTGCAATCAGTTTTATCTCCTTTCTTATAAATTGGTACGATAATTGATTCCTTCCATTCATCTGGAAGAGCTTCTTTTTCCCAAATCATAGTAAGCAACCAGCGTATCTTGTCCATCAATTTTTCTCCCCCTGATTTTATCAGTTCTGCTGGGATCTCATCTGAACCTGATGCTTTATACATCTTCAATTTTTCAATTGCCATTTCAACCTCTAATGCACTTGGCTCTGCGACTAGCATTTCTGCTGTCTGTAACTTATCCTCCTCAATGTCCTGTTCTGTATGTACATTTAATAGCTGATTAAAATAACTTTTCCATCTATTTATATACTCTTGGAATCTGCAATCATATCCCCATTTTCATTCCGAATTATGTTTGTTCTAGCCTGAAACCCTTTCTTCTCTATACTAATTCCCTGATATAATTCTCTAATGTTCCTATTTTTGCATTCATTTCAAGATCATTAATCTTCTCTCTCAAATATTCCCTCTTCTTACTCTTTAGTAACTTGGTGGTTTCCCGTCTAACACTACCCATTGCTCTAAATTTACCTCATTTGGCTCGTGTAACCATTTCATTTTTGCTAGCTTTCTTTTCTTTACGATGTCGGCACATTCCTCATCAAACCATTTCTTGTTTTTCCTCTTTTTTAAACACCAATGCTTTCTGATGCTGACAATTTAATAGTATCTCTTATAGCCTCCCATTCTTTATTTATATCAGTTTCTTCTTCGTTTGCCACTTTGTCATCACTTTAATTCCGTATCCACAATTCTTTCAATTATGCTTTCTTCTGCTTCCATTATGTTTCTAATTTCCTTATGTCCGTTTTCGTTGCTTTTGGCTTTCGTACTTTTTTCTGTCTGGCTTTGACTGATTTGGTCTTTTAGCATTTTGTGTGTTTTTTTTCTAATGTGTAGGGAGCTGGCCCACAGCATAAATCCCCAACCTGGAGGACCAAGAAAATTTCTGTCTGGGTTTTCCTCCCATAGCCTTTGAAGATTCCTCTTCACCGCAAGGCAGCGTTTCTCTACTTCCTTTAGAGATAGGGTTGCCTCTTCCGCCAGATCCGCCGTGTTGAAGGACTCCTTCTGTGCAGACTCGGCCGTTGAGGTCTTCACCGTAACCCTGGCTAGGGACCCTTCAGAGTACTATCAATCGGAGCCAACTGAACCCTGGGTTTTTTAACGTGGTTGTTACTCCTCCCCCTCCTCCTTTCTCACCTGGGCGTGGGACTGGCCATGACGGAGTTATAATAATAATCATCATCATCATCCGGTATCATGGCAGCTGCCGCCGTCTTCCGTAAACCAAACGCCATTTCTCTTTGTCCATCCATTGATCTTTCTCTCTTTCTCCAATCCTCTGATATTCATAGCTGCTTGTACCCCTTCTATCCAAGATTTCTTCGGTCTTCCTCTCTTCCTCCTTTTCATTGGGATCCATTCCATAACAATTTTAGACAGTCTTTGCTCTGGCATTCTTTTGGCATGGTCATACCACTGTAATCTTTTATTTTCTATAATGTCTATGATGTCCGGCTCCTCTTGTACACCCATAATTTCCCTTATTTCTTTATTACGTATTCTATCCATTCTAGATTTTCCAGATGATCTTCTTAAAACATCCATTTCTGTACTTAAAATTCTTTTCGTTTCCCTGGTAGGAATTTGCCAGACTTCAGCACCATACGTTAATATTCTCTGAATTATGGTTTGATATATTTGTAATTTTCTATTTTTCTTAATATTTTTGCTCCACCAAACAGAGTGTAAAGCAATATTGCTTGTTTTGTTTGAACGATTCTATTTTTAATTTCCACTGTGTTATCGACTGAATGATGGTTAGGCCTATAATAATAATAATAATAATAGTCCATTGTTGAGTGTTAGCCTCTCGTCTGTTAAGAGTTACTAGATCAAATTAATTTACTTACGCTAATTTCCCTAAATATGTCATAAAATGTTATGCGGTCAACATATCGACACAATGAGACATCTAGTAGGCAATTAAGGTATTATTAGGATAAAGAAGGTCATTAAATTTTGCATGGAAGTCTCTTTATTCAGGCTTAAGGTTCTTTTATGAGCCTGAATATCTTCAGACTCGGATCCAACATCTTCAATCGTGTGGGTTGCCATGGTTAGGATATGTGGCACGAATGTGCAATGAAAACAGGATGTGGAATCTTTTTGTAGGAAACTCAGAGGGAAAGAGCTTAGTACGGAAATTAGCGTAATTAATATTAACCATGATTTGAAGGAGGGGAATTATACAGAGAATGATTGGAAAACATTAGTTTATGATAGGGATGCATGGAGGACATTATGTTGGCAATGCCATGAACGATGGATTCGATAGTATCAATGAATGATTTAGTTAGTTAGTTAGATCACACTACAACCTTTGTAAAGCGTTTGGAGAAGCACGGGGTTAGGTTTCCTACTTTTTCAGATAACGTGGGATTTTACCTTCAAACATTTCTTTACTTATTTCCCTTAGAGCCTGAGTTGACCTCTATGCCATGATACTACTAGAAGTTTAAGCCAACTTAAAAATTCTGATCCCATCAGGACTCAAATCTGCGGCCTTCTGATTGGTAGCATATTCCCTTGACAAACAACAGAATGACATACATTTTTACTCGCTTAGTTCCTCTAGGAATATGCCTGGACATGATATGCAAGTGTAGGTCTGCCCTAGGATGATTGGAAAACTTTAGTTCAGAATAGGGATATATGGAGAGCGGCAATGAACCTCCTGGCACGATTGTGCCTGTGACTTCGTTAGTGTATAAAAAGATGGACTATATGCATTTTTTCATCTTTTTATGTTTCGTTATATAGTATAATATGTTGTTTGTGCATAGGCCTACATATTGTAAATCTGAGCATTGTGTACTTTTGCTATTTATTGGTAGAAAACGCCTTATGATCTTAACTTTGCCAGAATAAATAAAACAATATACTTATTATTATTGGGGGCACGCCGTAGCGTAGTAGTTAAGGCACTGAGCTACAAGCCAGAGGGTCGAGGGTTGAAGTCCCGTTGGGGTCAGGATTTTTAAACTGACCCAAACCCTCTGGCGGCACAATGGCACTGGGGTCGACTCAGCCTCTAACTGAAATGAGTACCAGACGCTTATTCTGGGGGTAAAGACGGCCGTCACGCAGGGCTGGCAACCCGGCTGACATAAAGTGCCGATTGTCAAGAAAAAGTGGGAGCCTTAACCTCCTACTACCCCAAGGGCCTCCGGGCCTGTTGTGGGATCACTTTTATTATTATTATTATTATTATTATTATTATTATTATTATTATTATTATTATTATTATTATTATTATTATTGGCGATGAACAAGAAAGTTACATTAAGAGCAGAATAAATATAGGTAGAGTAATAACAGCGATGATGAATGGAGTCTTATGGGACAGACATATAAACAGAAAAAATAAGTTACAGATATAGAATTAAATAGCCAGAAGTACTGTCATATATGGAGCTGAAGTTTCGAAATTCAACAAAAACTTAAAACAAAAACTTATGTCGATGGAAATGGATTTCATAAGGAGAGCAGCAAGATGTTTAAAATTAGAAAAAATAACAAATACTGCCATACGAGAAAATATGAATATTATATATTCAATATTTAGATTGTATAGATTTTAGATTTAGATTTATTTATTTAGCCTGGTGGAGTTAAGGCCATGTGGCCTTCTCTTCCACTCACCAGAACAAGCATATGTTACATATGAATACAAAAAAATACAATAATAGTCATATAAAACAGGACAAACATATGTTACACATGAATACAAAAAAAATACAATAGTAGTCATATTAGACAGGACAAACATGTTACATATGAATACAAAAAAAGTTACAATAATAGTTATTGAACAATTCATTATCTGTCATATTGAATAATAATGAAATTAATGTCTAATAATAGAATGAAACTAAATACAATTAAAATTAAATGAATGATACAATGAATAAAAAAGGAATAACAGCTCGAATCTACTATGCATAAAAAGAAGAGAAAAAAAAACACTACAATGAATAATCTACGCTTTTTATACAAGGCATTAGGTAATATATTAACAAATCCTAAGTCTATTTTTATTAAATAATGCAAAACGCATTATTAATTCTTAAAAAGTAGTATTAGTGAGTTGTTTCTGTTAGTGATTTTATTTTCAATTTATTTCTGAAAGATGGTAAAGTTTGGCAGTCTCTGACATAGGGTGGAAGTGAATTCCATGTTCTAGCAAGAGAAACTGTAAAAGATTTCGAATAATAGGTAGTATGATGAAGAGGGATATAAAGGACACTGTGCTCAAGGGATCGGGTATCTAAGTTATGTGTATCAGAGAGTTTAGTGAAGCGGTGTGATAAATAATAAGGTAAAGATGTGTGTAATATGTTATAGAGTAGGCATAGGGAATGGATGGTTCTACGATCTTGAAGACGAAGCCATGACAATTGTTCCAGGGATGGTGTAACGTGATCAAATCTACGTATACCACAAATAAAACGTATGCAAGAATTGTGAACACGTTGAAGTCTTTGGGTAAGAACAGTATTTAGGTCAGTAGAACAGTATTTAGGTCAGTACAAGCAATTAAATTGGTATGGGCATGTACGACTAATGTAAGAAGAAAGGTTACCCAGAAAAACATTGGAATGGTGTCCACCTGGAAGAAGAATAAGAAAAGGAAGACCTCTAAACTCGTGGATGTATGTAATATGAACTGGAATGAGAACAAGGGCATGGAGTGGATGGATAGAGACGAGTGGAGAAGGAAAATAAAACTTTAGGCACAGGAAGATGTGTTAACATTAAAAATCTGTATATAAATATTTTTTTTTTCATTTTTTCTTCTTTTTTTTCAGCATGCTCCATTACCGTAGTAATATTACATGCATCACATAACAAACATAAAATCAGATAACATAACATTACATAACATCACATATTCGGTTTTTGTTTACATGTTTTTTTTTATCTTCGTCACTTGTTAATCACTCATTTTCGTACACTATTGTTTTTATATATTTTTTGAAATGTCTTAAATATTTGTGTATTAGGTCTTTCTCCGTCACAGGCCATGTTCCTCCTTCTTTGCTGATTTCTTCTTTCAACTTATTTCTAGAATGCTGCTGCAATTCACAAGTATAAAGGAGATGTTCTACCTTTTGAATTGCTTTTTCTACATGGACAGGTTGTGTTGTTTAATATTCCAATACGAATATTTCCATGACGCAGTTACCATTTCAAGAAAATTCTGGAGTTAATTCCGCATTAAGTTTTTAATCTGTCTCTGACTGATGGGAAGAACTTCTTACATGTGGCTCCTTTATCTGCGTTGTCCCATTCGTTTCTGTCATTTATGGTTCCTTCATCTTTTATTTGGGCAACTATGATGTTTAGGTATTTTTGTATATTCTAACGTGACGCTGGTTCTGTTGCAGCTTGTTTTGCCCATTGATCTGCCATTTCATTCCCATAACATACCAACATGTGCTTTATCCAGCCGAAATGTACTATCCAATTTTGTTCCCTGAGTTTTGCTATTGTTGTCTTTTTTTGAGATGATGTATCCCTGTTTGAAGTTGTTTATTGGTCGAGAGTACTTGACTATCTTTATAAACTGCAACAAGACTTTTTAATCAGAGCTGTTTTTGGTCAATTGAGGTATTTTCTTCTAGAGCTTTAAGAATTCCTATCTGTTCAGCTTGATTATTTGTTATTATTATTATTATTATTATCATCATCATCGTCATCGTCGTCGTCATCGTCGTCGTCATCGTCGTCGTCATCGTCTTCGTCATCGTCGTCGTCGTCGTCGTCGTCTGTGTCGTCGTCGTCGCGTCCCCGTCGTCGTCTCGTCGTCCGTCGGCGTCGTCCGTCTCTCAGGTCGTCGTCGTCGTCGTCGTCGTCGTCGTCGTCGTCGTGCCGTCGTCAGATCGTCGTCGTCGTCGTCGTCGTCGTCGTCGTCGTCGTCGTGTCGTCGTCTCGTCGTCGTCGTCGTCGTCGTCCGCGTCGTCGTCGTCGTCGTCGTCGTCGTCCGTCGTCGTCGTCGTCGTCGTCGTCGTCGTCGTCCGTCGTCGTCGTCGTCGTCCGTCCGTCGTCGTCGTCGTCGTCGTCCGTCGTCTCGTCGTCGTCGTCGTCGTCTTGTCCGTTTGTCGTTGTCGTTGTCGTTGTCGTTTCGTTGTCGTTTCGTTGTCGGTGTCGTTGTCGTTGTCGTTGTCGTTGTCGTTGTCGTTTGTTGTTTTGTTGTGTTGTTGTTGGTTATGTTTCTTGTTCTTTTGTTATTGTTATTGTTATTGTTATTGTTTTCTTGTTATGTTATTGTTGTTATGTTATGGTTATTGTTAGTGGTTATTTGTATTGTTATTATTCTGTTCTTATTTTGTTATTGTTATTGTTATTGTTCTATGTTATTGTTCTTAGTATTCTTATTATTATTAATTATTATTCTTCTTACTTCTTATTCTTATTATTATTATATTATTATTATTATTATATTATTCTTATTCTTATCTTATTACTTATTCTTCTTCTTTTATTATTCACTAAATTAAACATTGTAGAACTCCACCACATAAAACGCGGACACCGATTTTCGTGGTTCCATGCGAAACCAATTCGCGGTCGCTATTGCCCTGTTTTCTTATCATCAGAGGCAAGATTATCATCACTTGAATGGCTTTATTGCGTGCTACAAACCAAAATTTTTCCTTAATAATTAGTTTTGGTCATTACAATTTCAAGTGAAAATTCATTCACGGAATTTCTAAATAATTAGACTTATCTTTCAAACGGAAACAAAAATTTCTGATAAAAAAACTTTGTAAACACATGAATATTCACAAAAGCAGTAACTTTTTAATACACATAGAGCGCAAATACAAATAAAATAATGTAGCGTAATATATTAATGCAAGAAATGAAATGTTTAATTTGTTAATCTATTGTTTTGTAGGTTTCCATAACTGATTAAATATTCAAGCCCTCAAGTATAAATAACTTTACGACAAAGAACTGTATAACATTAGGTCTCGAACGAGAATACCAGGCAGTAAATAAAGCCTTAAACGCAGAACGTCCTGAGAAAGAACTGCTGAACTAAGAAGCTTCAAATAAAATATGTTTACCTTCCACGTAAGTATAATAATTAATTTTAATAATAGTATATTACGATGCAAGGTTGGGAAGTGGTTTTTGCAGAATCGAGGAACTATTTTCAAAAACCGAGCGATAGCGTGGTTTTTAATTCCGATATTCTGTAAAACATTTCACAAACGTGCTTTTTAAATAACTGTTGGCGCACAGGTAATTTTGAAGTCCCAGAACGAAGCCACTGCGAATGACCAGAGGTCAGTTGTTTGGTTCACAAGTATACAACTATTTGAGAAACTAAAATCCGTTCTATTTCGTTGGGTGTCGTGCAATGGAAAATAATTTCGCATATATAATTAGTGCGGTAAATGCTGTAAATGAAACGAAGAAAAAAACAAAGAAAATTAATTGATATAAGGAGAAGAGAGAGAAAAAAAGCATGACAGCGGGATCGAACACGCGACTTTCTGCATGGAAAATTGAAGCTCCATCCACTAGACCACAACCGTTTACTGCTAGAAACTGTCTGTATGAAGCGATGCAATACTCCAGGGCTTACTTATATACTGAAATTATATATTAACTCGTCTTAATTTAAATTATTTACAATAATTATTCATTATTATATATATATATATATATATATATATATATGAGCTGTTTCCTTTAATTAATTAACTTTCCCATATTTACAAATATTTATACAACGTTGCCTGGTAACGTGTAGACATTTATAAAAAATAACGACGTTATTTTAAAAAATTCCTGACAGGATCGAACCTGGGCCTGCGTCGTCGCAAAAAAGCATCTTACCGACTGCTCTACTGAAGCGCATGATACAATTACTCCATCAGAAGTAAGCGCTAATTTACTACTGATTGGTTTAAGAGACCATTACTTGCTTTCCGTCATCTGATAACTCTCTTAACTTATAAATGTAATTAATAATTTTATTTGTGAAATTCTTTCAATAACAATTTGTATAAATTGCGCGATGGTGTTTTAAAAATAATAAATAATAGTAAAATAATAACATCTTTGTTGCAAATATTTGCGTTCATTATAAACAATTGACTAACGTTAACAGTGTGGGCAATGTTTATTAGTTGAAACAACAGGAGGCTTGAGAACAATTATTAATAACATGGCCGCAAGTATGTATTTATTGTTTTATATTGTTTCAAATAAAGTTCAGTTCATTTAAAATGTAATGATTTGTTTCGTATAATATACATTAACACTACATTTTGGATATATTTTGTATATACATTGTACGTAGTACACATAGAGGGCAGTGGTTTTACCATTGAGGCTCCGGAGATAAGAAATGTCCTGTTGTATGCAGATGAATTAATTATCTGTTCCAAGACAATCAAGGGACTGCAAAGAGGTCTTGACCAACTGGAAATATACTGTGGGAATTGGGGATTGACTGTAAATATTAGTAAGACAAAAACAATGACGTTCAAAAATGGGACGGTTTATGGTAGAGCGGAGGAATGGAAATACAGAGATCAAATACTTCAAAACGTGAAATATTTTGAATATCTTGGTACGACGTTGAAAATGAACGGGAAGTGGAAAAAACATATTGATATAGCATTATTCAAAGGGAGAGGACAACTTAATAGTATTCTCAGTATTCTGGGTAGAGTGCCTGATATTCCAGTTAGTACGTTAGAAAAATGTATGGAGCGGTGGTGAGGCCAGTAATGCACTATGGTAGTGAGATTTGGGGCTTTCAAAGAACGGAAATACTAAATAAGATATATACGCATTTTCTAAAATATATTACAGGACTTAGTAAGGCCGTTTCTAACAGTGGAATTTTATATGAATTTGGGTCATTTCAGGATGACATAAACTGCAAAATATTATGATATTGTGAAAAGAAAAATTAATGTCTGAACCAGGAATCGAACCGTGGACCTCTACTTGTCCAGACTATTGTGCAGCCCACTACACCATTCCAGACCTGGCACAGCCATTAACAAATCTTTCCACATATACAAATCTATAATTCTCGTTTCGTCCGTTATCAGGTAGGTGTCACAACCACACTAGTCTGGAGAACTAGAGGTCCACGGTTCGATTCCTGGTTCAGACATTAATTTTTCTTTTCACAGTATCATTATAATATTATAGTATGATTCTTTATTGGAACTGTGTTAAAATAACAGTATTGGAAAATGTTAAATAAACTGCAAAATTCGTGTGCTTAAGTACTGGTTGCGGCTAAACTAAGGTGAACAAACAATGCTCAGAGCAATTTGTTACGACCACCAGATTAGCAACGCAAATGTGAAATTCTGGGCAGACGAGGTTAGGAGAGAACTCCTAAAGATTGGGATGGGTTGGGTATGGGAAAAAGGGACTGAAAGTGGATAAAAATAAGAAGGAGGTACTTAGATATAAACCAACAAAATATTTTGGCCGAATGTGCGGGAAAACGCTCACTGTTTTTAAAGAGACCTAAAACAAGTTTGGGGAAAAGAATCTTATATACTCAATCTAGGATTTAAAGAGAGATCAAAGCTTGCTTGGTTCAGGTTAGGGGCATGGATATTTTTAAAAGTTAGCGACGATCACGATATGTGAATATATCCAATGTGCGGGAGCTTTGAAGACGAGATACATATATTAGGAAAATGTAACGATTTGGAATATTGGAGGCGTCAGTTATTACCGGAAAGATTTCTAAATTCAAATCGTGAAAGATGGCACGCTACGAGTTATTGGTAAGGCCAGAAAATTGGATAAACTTGGGTAAATTTCTGGACAAAACGCGGAAAATAAGAACAACACTTATTCCTGAATAAATAAATATGTCAAGAAATTGCAATACCATTCATTCTTAATAATTCTACATAACCAAGTTAATGTATAATGTAATTGTATTGTTATTTAATTGGAATATTATTGTTTTCTCTTTTTGTTTTAAGTATATTATTACCACACATTAACTTATCGTAACCGACTGTCAACAGCACGTACGGCTTACTGCCCGTGCGACCCATATTTGTAAATAACATTGTATGCATCTTACTTTTAGTCTAATAAAGTCCTTATGTATCTATCTATTTCCCGCACGTGGGTGTAAATGCAATATTACAGTATAGTTATTTAGGTTGGCAACCCCGAAATGTAGGAAGTTGAACTTTTAATAATGGTCGCCATTGCTGGTAAGTACGACAAAACGCACTATCGCGTAAAAAGATAGTTTTTAGAAATATAGTTATCTTGCTAACTTGAACAAAAGTCGATTTTGAATTTTCTGTTTTAGTTATTATTCAAATAATACTACTATATGTCTCACGGTTGGATTTCAATCACCCGTCATATTATCGGGACAGCGTAACCCCGCCTTCCAGGCACCCCAACCTCAGAAGTAGGTTACAATTACGCCAATGCGAGGAAAGAACGACAGAAATGTCTAAAATGACAACCTGGAGCATTGAATAATAAAAAAGTTCTCATTGTTCCCTCGCCTTGACGGAGAGCTACGGGACTTGCGCTAGTTCGGGCCCCCATGGGAGAAGAAATTTACTCATGAAATTTCGGCCAGTATGGGACCGGTTCCACCAACATCGTGAGGAAGTTAGGTAGCTAAATTAAGTCGCGGCTCCAAGTTGAGAAAACCAGCTATAACTGCTGGGGGACCCGACATACTGATCATATGTCACCCCTATACTGGCTGGATGATCGTCCATCTCTGTGATTAAAACATGTGGATGTGAGGTTAGCAGCCGGCTGGTAGGCCAAAGGCCTTCTAGGTCTCTCGCGCCACGGAGTATTATATTTCCCATTGAGGCGACATCTGTGGGAAAATAAGCGACTAAATTGATTTGGTCAAGAAGATCCCGTTAGGGGAGTACCTCATTTCTCCATGGGGGGGGACGTACAGGGATGCACACACACACACACACACACACACAAACAAACAGGTATAGCATATTCTCTCTATTTGTTTGTCTTTGTCTCATTCTAAGATTGCGTTTTCTACTCAATTATAATTTTTAATATAAAAATCAAATCTTATAAAACCACACGCGTTTACAATATATATATACATTAAAACTTGCTCAAAGCGGAATCGCATGGGACCATTTTTTCCGCATTATAAAAAATGAAAACTTGTTAATAACACTGAACAACAAATTTTAACTTTTTGTCAGTTACCGAATTGAAATGGCCAGATTTCGATGTATTTTTTCATGGTGAACACGAAAATAATAATGAAATTGTCAGCAGTGGTGTCGTTTTTTCGTAATTTTGAAAAATGTATTTGAGTAAAAAATTTTCCCTCCTTAAATCTGGTAATATTAAGACTAGCTTACCTCAGTTAAGGGCGTTTCCTTTCAGCTTGTCTGCTGGAATGAACCTGGGGACATCTCTCACCACTGACCAAGAATAGTCAGCTAATGTATTCAATTTGCCTTGGTATCGTCTTTCAAATGATGGGATCGTCTGGTGAAAATGTTCTCTATGTTCATCAGAAACTGCACCACAGTTTTCCAGGAAAAAGTCCAAATGAGAGTGGAGAAAATGGATTTTTAATTACATATTGCACTCCATTTCACAATAAGTTCACATTGTCTGTAGTTTGGGGTCCAGTGGTTCTCCAAGAAATTTAAGGCAACTGCTCTGAATGATTCCCATGCATATTTTCTTTTCTTTTCAAAAGTTCCGAAAAGTGTTTGTCCTTGAAGATTTCTCTGATCTAGGAACCAATAAAAATACCTTCCTTAATTTTAGTTGTACTTAGTCTCGAAAATTTTGTAAGTACCTAAATGTACTCCCATCAAATATATAATGCAGTAACATCAGTAACACTGCCTTAAGATTGAACTTTGATGATTTTAAAATAATTGCCTCTCTTCTGGTTTGTGTAGAAAGTTTATAGCAGACATTTTACCTTGTATATTATTGCAGAATACAATATCATTATTTTTTAATTGTTAAATTGGTTTCTGGCATGTTCCAATGCAGAGACCTTTACATTCTCACCAAGATCTTAAACTCTCTACGTCGCGAAGCCAGGAGCTCTGCTTTGGCCTTTGAGAGTTTTAAGTCTCAGACAAGGTCATTTAATTCCTCTTCAGTCATTCTATGTGACTGAGTTGGAATTTCAGGATTGAAGTCAGGATCATGGGATGTGGATGGTCTGGGTATTTCTTCCGAAGTGCTGGATTTCGTTTCATCGTTTGAATCAATATTATAGGAGACTGGTAGTACTGGAATAGGAAGCTCTTTAGAGTGTGGCACCGGACGAATAGCTGAAGGTATGTTGGGATAATTCACAGCTGATCCCTTCTTCTTTGAAATAAACTTAACTGGCGGCACCATGCAGAAATAACAATAAATTACATGATTAGTTTGTTCTCTCCAAATCATGGGGATTTCTTCCTTCCTTTCAACTAGTCACTACAATTTGCAGAACAGCGATTGTAGCAAATATGTGGAGCAAAATGTTTGTCATGATCCTCTATTTTGCACCCGAAACAAAGATTGGTACGCTTTCTTAATACAAGTAGTTACATGTCGCTTTGGCAATGCAAACGTCACTTTTTCGCAAATATAACAAAAGTTATGTGGACTATGCACACAATTTCGTGACAATTTAGCCTTTATTACACTGCAATCTTAACTCTGTGCATAATTTAAAAAATGTATCTGAGAAAATGCAGACATGTCACACATATGTTCTACATGACAGAACTGCACATATATATAACTTATACACCAACGCACAAACCATTGTTCACTCACGAAATTCCACTTCAACTGATTTCACAACCTGTTGGGGTAAACACTGACCCTTTAAGATAAATATTACCTATATTATACAACTGTCACTGTCTGCCCTCCTCTAAGGGTGTTTCTTTACCTTCACACTGACTACAATATTCACAGCATACGCAGTAACACTAGGCTTTCTGATAATTTAAAAACCAGACCACTGCCATTATTTTAATTATTTTCGTAATTAGGAATATAATATTAATATAAAACGGTCACTTTTACTTCCATAACTTTTTGGCTGTTGTCCAGTGTAATCTTAGATTATAGAGTACCGCATATTTATTTTTACTTACCTTGGATTAATTGTAGTTCCGCTGCCTTTGAAAAGTGAAGTATAGCATGTATGAGCAACTTCGACGGTAACGCGCGAAAAAATGTCCCGTTTCGCCAGCGTTAAAAATGTACCTCAGGAGCGAATACTGAAATTAAAGTATGCAGTTTCGGTTTCCGCTCACTAACTACACTTTCGCCCATATCCTTTGATTCCCCGCAAATTTCATTCCACACTACATTGTGTCATCTATTAAAACGTCCAGTCAATCTGAAGATGCTCACTTTTTTGTTTAATGACAATGATACACACGTTTTAGCCATCTTTATTCCGTAAATTCAGAAAGCTACCTCTGAAAGAACTTAAACTAATTTAAGACTTGACAATGCAATGGTTATTTGTAAGACAGGTATCTGTATTTCGCATAACAGGTGTGCAGTGAGGCCAAAAGAAAATATCAGGTACAGGTAGAATTTGTAATTCACCCGGCAGCAGAGATCATTCCTTACTGTTTTTTTTTTTGGCCTAATGGGAATTTAATGAAGTGGAAACTAATTTATTTATCTGTTTTCTGCTTTATACATTTATTTTTTCATGAATTGTGTAGAAATGTCATTCCGTTTCCGCGTTGGAAAGATTCCGTTTTATGCAAAATAAATACACGTAAAATGAATATTATTTCGTCGGGACCATTAATTTGTTCACATTGGACAGATTTCCGCATTATTCACGCTCCGCATTGAACACGTTTTACTATATATATATATATAATTGCCAAACAATTGCGATATTTTCCATGGTGAACAATAATAATAAATTAATTCAAATCCAATTTTACCCTCTCTCAAGTTTCTTATTTTACGAAAGAACGCACCATATTTTAAGGTCTCACTTACCAAAACATGGAATTTCCTTCCGCCATATGTCAGAGACTGTGTCCTTCAAAATCAAATTAAATAATCATTTAATAAGAAACTAACTTATACACCTCACTGATAGTATTTTTTAACAATTAATAAATTTAATTATTTATGAAAATAATATTAAGATTAACAAATATTTTCTTTTGTTTTGTTTTAAATATTGTATAATCGTAAAATTAGTTTTTTATATCTCATTATTGTTCTTTGTTTTTTATATGCATTAGACAGGGACAATTTAATATGTCTTGCTTGTATACATTTTATTATTAGTTTTAGTCTTAATTTTAACTAACATTAACTGGTTGCATTATAGATCGTAATATAATAGATATTACCTTTTTCATCACACGTCTTCTTCTTCTTCTTCTTCTTCTTCTTCTGCTTCATGAAATTAGGCCTTTTGACCTGTTTTCACATCAAGTGGGATTTAATGAATCCTCCCATCTAGTAAATGGGCGGCCTTTGTTCGTGGCATCATACACGAACATTAACCCGACCTAAGGAGAAACAGGGACATCTTCCTTGAACCCACTTAGGTAACTCTTAGCAGGCGCGTCCACGACGCGGGGGTGGACCCGACTCTAAGTCGGTGACTAAGTTCTGCTAAAGACCCAGTATTGCGGGGTATAACGCTTTACCCTTGTCCAGGGTTACGGATGAAGACCACAATGGCAGCGAAGGCGAGGAAGAAAATATTACGACTCGACCGAACTGGCAGAGGAGGAAAATTTCAACTCGGCGGAACTGGCAGAAGTGGCAACTCTTTCTCCAGAGTTTAAAAGGAGCCCATACTCGGGATGACAGGAGTGAAGTCTCCAACGACTTAAGTCGGAAGGAGCAACCCTTTCTGCGGGGATTATACACAGAAGAGTACGTCCAGAGGCTGTAAGGTGGCAGCCCCACCACTAGACTTGTCCTGTGTAACGCTCGTAACGTAACCAGGAGACATTTACATTACTGGCAACCATCAAGTAAATATCACATGTTTATTTAGTATTTAATATTAGAGTTAATTGAAACTGTTATATTCTGATGTAATATATGTTTGTCCTGGTGAGTGGAAGAGAATGCCACATGGCCTTAACTCCACCAGGCTAAATAAATCTAAATCTAAATCTAAAATAAATTACTCCACTATGATCACTAATGTATAACTATTCGGATGTAAATATGTTATAGTTATAATTTTGAAAGATACTAAAGTATGTATGATAAACACTTACGAATAGTTAAAATAGAATTGGATGAAAAAAGCACTGAACAAGTTTCTGAATTTAATTACCTCGATCACCTAATATCTTATATAAGAAATTACACACAGACAAAATTACAGAAATACAGTGCAATAAACGGAATCATAAAGGCTCTTAAAAGCCTAAATTTGAGCCTCTGATAAAAAATAATCGGTCTTTCGCATTCAAGTAATATTTTAGTTGCCTCTAAGTGTCTCAATGAGGCGATGAGCTAACAACTTGTCACTCCCTTGTCCACAAGGGAGTATCATTTTCCAATGAGAGTAAATAAAAATAAATCTTAAAACATTTGTCGATTTTATGTTATTGATTTATTTATACTACATTTTTTGTTTCAGTTTGTATTGTTGGTAGTGCTGTTGGCCTTAGTTTCTGCTATGGCAAAGCCTACTATTATTGAAGATAGAGTCATCCCAGAAGAAGTTGCTGTACCGGAAGTGGTGCGTGGATATGATAGAATTGGTGTTTAACTGAAGTCTACAGTACCTCGTTTATAAACTATAACTTTAACAATGTTTGATTGTAACAAACACTTAACGTATTCACTTTAAAATGAACTTAGATGGCTTGAATGTCAGAAGAATAAATTTTAGAATAGCTTTTTTTGATAACAAGCTGTCTATAGTTTAGTATCAGTAAAAAATTACTTCTGAATCGGGATTTGAACCCAAAATATTCACCTTTACAGACTGGAGCTCTAGCTACTTAGGCTTACTTCCCGAAACAGGAGTCAGATTGATTGGCTCCGGAATATGTTCCTAAGTAGCTCGGAAGAGCGACAGTGATTAAAACAGAATCTTGGATTATGCTCAGAAGCATTTTTTCTCAATTAGATGAATTATTATTAAAAGTCAGTTTTTTATGTAATAAAAGATAAGATTGCAATACAGATTCAACTGTATATATTATTCAACTGTTTATGTGTGAAACCAAAATAAAGGCGATCAGAAGTCTTACTTCTCATTATACTCTTCAACTGTTTGTATGTGAAACCAAAACAAAAGGCATGTCTAAAATCTCATTATATTCAACTGTTTGTATGTGAAATCAAAACAAAAGACAGTCATAGGTTTAACTTCTCATTATAGTACGTTGCAAATCTTATCTTTTAGTACATAAAAAGTCCTGACCCTAATATTTATTATTCAAATGAATAAATGAAAGAATACAAATTAAGAGTTTTTCTTAATTTTGACATATCCAAATTAAAAACAATCTTGAATTGATTATTATAATAGAGCTTTCAGACGTCTATTACTTAATTTTAAAAAGTGGTATAATCCATTGAAATAGGTGTGTAAATCCATAAATAAACACCAAACAAATAAAAATAACGATTTAGGATAATGTGCATTAGCTTTTAGTTTCTGGAGAAAAATTTAATGAAGTGGACATATTTAAGTTTGAAAAAAAAACTCAAATCTGACATTATGTAACCAACGTAATTGTAAATTACTGGATTTAGACCAAATTCTGTTGCAAATGAAATATCTTTGTTATTTAAAATACCGATATTCAACTGTTTTAATATTTTTACGACTGGGTGTGGTCACATATTGATTGTTTTTATACAATTACACAAATTGAGTGTTTTTATAATAATTGTGGATAAATGTATGTTTATGAATATTGCAAAAACTATAAAAATAAGTTGAATTTGTATTTTTTATAAATAAAGTAAATACGAAATAATGTTGGTGAATTTAATGAATGAAAAAATCGATTTTACGATTTCCAAACACTGTATTCACTGAACTTCCCAGAACTCACTCTGTTATACAGAAATGTCATTTAGTGTTTGTGGCATCATATCTAGTAATCTTAGATGTTCCTTTCGACCTCACATGGGGTCGGGATTTGTAAACTAGCCAAAACTTTGTGCCGGCACCAGTGGATCCAGAGTCTGAATTTTGGTAGATGGAATTTTGTTTATTATTTAGATTGTATAAGGGGTAGAGTGGAAATAGAACTGATTAGTTTATTAGTTGTTCTAGCTGCTATAACAAAAAGAGCTCAAATTCCTTTTTCTTCTTGACTTCCGGTCTCTAATATATATGAGTGCTAAACATATGTTCTGGGGTAAAGGCGGCCGTAACGCATGACCGACACCAAACTGACATCATCTATCAATTATATGCAAGTTTAGAACCTTAGATCCTAATGCCTCAAGGGCCTCCTAAGGCCTATCGTGGGATTATTTTACTTTTAGCAACTTCAACTTTTATAAGATTCATGATGTGTTCCATTGAGGTATTATTCAAAATTAAAATATAAAATTACGGAATATTCACCTGAAAGGTCCGTCTCCTCAATTTAATTAGTTATTTAACCGTAGCGCTTTCGGGACTTGTCCCATCATCAGCAGGATTCAAAACTGGTGTTTCACAGGTGAATATTCCATAATTTTATAATTTAACTTTAGCAACTTCTTAACAGTCACTCATTCGCCCCATGGTTTATGGAATTCACATCTTCAATACCGTGTTCAGTACAGTACTTAATTGGTCGTTATCTTCTAACTAACTAATTAACTCACTGGCTCTATCGATCCCAAAGATTCATGGCCGCGCGGACATAAGGACTCCATACATCCCTATCCTGAGCTAATATTTTCCAATCATTCCCAGTATAATCTACGTCCCTCAAACAATAGTTAATTTTATTCTCCCACCTCATTCTTGGTCTACCAACTGGGCGCTTTCCTTCTGGTTTTCCTATAAGAAGCTTCCATGTACGTCTCTCAATCCCCATTTGTGCCACATGTCCTGCCCATCGCAGTCTACGAGACTTAACTGTTTTTATTATATCTGGCTTCCTATAAAGGTCATGTAGTTCACTGTCAATTTGTCTTCTCAATTCACTTGTCTGTTCATCTCTGTTTGGTTCAACAATTTTCCTAAGAACTATAGTCACTGTTATGTTGTCCTCTCCATTCACCTGTCTGTTCATCTGTCTTTGGTCCAAAATTTTCCTAAGAAAGTCTATTTGTGAATAAAGTCTTACGAAAACAGTTCTTAGGAAAATGTTTTGACCAATGAGACATGAACAGATATGTGAATGGAGAAGACAACATAACAGTGAACTAGCTGGTCTTAGCCAACTTAATTCAGTTAAATTATTCAATACCCAGTTATTCAGTATCCAATTATCCAAGATTCATCCGAATATTATCCTCCCACCTATGCCTAGGTCTTCCTGATAGTCATTACTTCTTTAGCTATCAACCGAACAGCTAGTATTCCTGGGAAATCAGATTTTTTATTGTTTCAATACAATCTATTAATGGTATTAAGACAGGAAATTAACAAAAAATTAATAAATCACACAAGCACAAGGGAATATCTTGCACAAATTTTCACCAATCCACCAAACATATATGACAACATTGCTTTTGAAAAATTAACATAAAACCTGTCCATCTAATTACCAAAGTTACCAATTTTTTCTCCTCGGTTTCCTTATGCTCACCCCTCCCAGAGAAAACATCCTTAAATAATATAACAAACCCCCTAAACGATAATACTTTCCCCCGGCCTGACATTTAAAAAATTAATAAATATCACACCCACACACGTACATGAACACACATGCATACAACCCGAAGAGGGCAATTGATAAGTCCCTAAAACGGCTAGGTCAGACCTGTATTTGCATGTCATGTCCACGCATGTTCCTAGAGGAACTAAGCGAGTAAAAATGTATGTCATTCTGTTGTTGGTTATGGGAATATGCTACCAATAAGAAGGTCGCAGATTTGAGTCCTGATGGGATCAGAATTTTTAAGTTGGCTTAAACTTCTAGTAGTATAATGGCATAGAGGTCAACTCAGGCTCTAAGGGAAATAGGTAAAGATATGTTTGAAGGTTAAATCCCACGTTATACATGATAATATCCTGCTGAAATCCTGTGCTATTTATCTGAAAAAGTAGGAAACCTAACCCCCTGCTTCTCTAAGCGCTTTACAAAGATCGTAGTGAGATCTAACTAACTAAATCATTAATTGATAGTATCGAATCCGACGTTCATGGCATTGCCCCAACATAATGTCCTCCATGCATCCCTATCCTAAAGTAATGTTTTCCAATCACTCCCTGTATAATTCACCTCCTTCAAATCATGGTTAATATTATTCTACCATCTCATTCTTGGCTGAACTACTAAGCTCTATCCCTCTGGGTTTCCTACAAAAAGATTCCATGTCCTGTTTTCATTGCACATTCGTGCCATATGTTCTAACCATGGCAATCTACAAGACTTAAGATGTTGGATCCGAGTCTGGATATATTCAGGCTCATAAAAGAACCTTAAGCCTGAAAAAAGAGACTTCCATGCAAAATTTACCGACCTTATTCGTCCTAATAATACCTTAATTGCCTACTATATGTCTCATTGTGTCGATATGTTGACCGCATACCATTTTATGACATATTTAGGGAAATTAGCGATATTAAATTAATTTGATCTAGTAACTCTTAACAGACGAGAGTCTAACACCCAACAATGGATTATTATTATTATTATTATTATTATTATTATTATTATTATTATTATTATTATTATTATTATTATTATTATTATTATTATTATTATTATAACTATCATTCAGGCGATAACACAGTGGAAATTAAAAATAGAATCGCTCAAACAAAACAAGCAATAATGCTTTAAACTCTGTTTGGTGGAGCAAAAATATTTAAAAACAGAAAATTATAAATATAAAACACCATAATTCAGAGCATTTTAACATATGGTGCTGAAGTCTGGAAAATTCCTACCAGGGAAACGAAAAGAATTTTAAGTGCAGAAATGGATGTTTTAAGAAGATCAGCTGGAAAATCTAGAATGGATAGAATACGTAATAAAGAAATAAGGGAAATTATGGGTGTACAAGAGGAGCCGGACATCATAGACATTATAGAAAATAAAAGATTACAGTGGTATGGGCATGTCAAAAGAATGTCATAGCAAAAACTGTCTAAAATTGTTATGGAATGGATCCCAATGAAAAGGAGGGAGAGAGGAAGATCGAAGAAAACTTTGATAGAAGGGGTACAAGCAGCTATGAATGTCAGAGGATTGGAGGAAGATCAATGGATGGATAGAGAGGAATGGCGTTTGGTTTCCGGAAGACGGCGGCAGCTGCCATGATACCGGATGATGATGATGATTATTATTATTATAACTCCGTCATGGCCAGTCCCAAACCCTGGTGAGAAAGGAGGAGGGGGAAGAGTAACAACCACGTTAAAAAAACCAGGGTTCAGTTGGCTGCGATTGATAGTTCTCTGTAAGGGTTCCTAGCCAGAGTTACGGTGAAGACCTCAACGGCAGATTCGGCACAGGAGTCCTTCAACACGGCGGATCTGGCGGAAGAGGTAACCCTATCTCTAAGGGAAATAGAGAAACGCTGCCTTGCGGTGAAGAGGAATCTTCAAAGGCTATGGGAGGAAAACCCAGACAGAAATTGTCTTGCTCCTCCAGGTTCGGGGTTTATGCTGTGGGCCAGCTCCCTACACATTAGAAAAGAACACAAAATGCTAAAAGATCAAATCAGTGAAAGCCGGACACAAAAAAGTACGAAAGACAAAAGCAACGAAAACGGACATAAGGAAATTAGAAACGTAATGGAAGCAGAAGAAAGCATAATTGAAAGAATTAAGGATACGTAATTAAAGTAGTTAAGACATATCTTAAGAATGGAAGATGGGCGATAGCCGAAGCAACTATATCAATGGCAACCGACCAGAAAGAAGAAAAGAGGGAGACCAAAGCTAACATGAAAGGAAACATGAAGACAGTCATGCAAGCAAGAAGGCTAAGCATTGAAGCTGCCCAAGATCGTAGGCTTTGGAGGTTTGGCACGGGAAGACGACAGCAGCTGTAAAAACCCGAGGATATATTTATTATTATTATTATTATTATTATTATTATTATTATTATTATTATTATTATTATTATTATTACATCACACGATGTCGGCCACGGTGGACTAGTGGTTATGCTCCTTGCCTCTGGTCCCAAGGGTCGCGGGTTCAAACCCGGCCGGGGTCGATGGATTTTTTAGGACGGAAAAATCCAAGGAGCAAGTCCTCCGGGAGGGACTTTAAGCTGTGGGTCCCGAGTCTGAAGATTTTCAGACTCGTAAAAAATCCTTAAGCCTGAATGAAAAGGCCTCTAAGCAAAATTTACCGAATTTTCCCGTCCTAGTACTACCTTGGTCACCTAGATGTCAGTGTGAGGCGGACCGCTGACCACGTACCACTCAAAATGACATCTATACGAAAACAAGTGTAACTAAATTAGTATGGTTCAAATTCTTCCCTGTAGGGGGAGAGCGCCTAAACCTCTGTAAAGGGAAAACATAGGCTTACAATACAATACAATACATCACACGATATAGCATGTGCAAAGGTAATTTCTCGTATTCGGCCTTTAAGGTACCCAAAGTGATACTTGTAGGGAAGACTTGACTCTTGTGATACCTTCACTTAAAATAGTCAGGGACTATCAAATCTGTGAACGTGCTGGTCAGTTGTATCCAAATCTATATAAAGTCATAACTGCAAATGACATTCCTGCAGCAATTCATTCCACATACGGTATACCGCACAAGAGTAGACGATTGGTCTGTACTACATAACTTAAATCGGCTATCTTTTCTAGGCATCCCTGCTGAATGGACGTAATTGGTGAGCGCCATTCATATACAGGCCTATATAGTCAGATTATTCTCGGTAATTTTCCTAAAGGCATATTTGTTCAACGTGCACAAAAACTAAAACAAATATAGATTTATTTATAGTGTGTGTTTATTCTTCCATATGTACTATATGAGTTCAAACCAAGGTATAGTCCGGTCAAAATAGACATTTCAATTTACAAAAATTCGCATGGAGCTGAAAATTGGTACGAATATTGGGAACACCATTATAAATAAAATGTGAAAAGTTCCCATCGATTCCACATCTGCAAAAAAAGTTATTCAAAGTCAAAGTTCGCGAATATGGGTTTTTTTGCATTTTTCAGCCAAACGGTACGTTTTATCATACAAATAAGTCAGACAAAAGTTGTAGATCATGCAGAAACTGTTCTTATACTTTTTTCATAAGAATCGCTATTTTTGAGATATCGCGATTCCAAAATTTGAAGAAGTCGTATTCTACATAATATGCACACATTTCCGCACCACCTATCAGGTAGTGTACTTGGCGCATTTTTTTAATGCGTTGTATTCGATAGGTATACTCCACGATCTATTTTGATTAAGTTTTATTAAATAATATTAAATTAATTAAAAATGGTTCTGTAGAGAATGATTTAAGTGACAAAAATTATTCTTGATTCCGGATATTGTTAGTCTGACTGATAATCTTCGAATTCTACTTCGACAGTAATGTCTTCTTCGATTTCGTCTTCTTCTTGCTGGATATTTGTTAATTGTTCCTGAGAAAGATGTATCAGTTGTTTCCTCATTGAAATCATTTATAAATGTTTCAACTGTTCCATTTGATTTAGTATTGGAGCAAGTGGCTTTGACAATTGGTACATACTGGTGAAAAAAAAAATCCCAAATTAAATAAAGTTGAGGAGACGGATATTTCATAATTTTATATTTTAATTTTGTATAATACCTCAACGGATCTTCATCATGAATCTTAATAATTTTGAAAATAATCCGACTTTTTTACAGTCACATTTTGCACTACAACCATTTTTGCAATTGCAAAAAATGGTGTTAAGAATATTTTGTGGAGCAGGTGAGAGTAACGTTTGAATTGGTTCCAAAGTATTATCAATTAATTGACCCAATTGCAATTATGATTTGAAATATCTAGGCTAACAGCAGTCATGATACTGTGACTGATATTAGTACATACTAGTTTTAATAGTTCTACAGGGTGGACCGCTCGAATGGACCTAATTTCAATTGCTTGTTACTGGCAAACGGTTGAAGATAGAAACTTAAAACAACGTTCATAGTACAGAAAAACTCACCAAGTTTCGAATCCTGTCGGTAGATGGCACAAAGATACGTTTCTCGTTCTTAGATTTAATTGTTTGTGAAAATGGCGACTCCGCAGATGAAAGCGCAAGCTGTTTTGTGGTATGCGGAGTTTAAATCAATCATTAGAGTTCAAAGGGAGTTCCGGCGTGTGTTTAACCGTGATGCTCCAACTGCTAGAAGCATAAAGAAGTGGCGTGATACATTATTAGCTACAGGATCTGTGTTGAAGAAGCATGGTGGTGGTCGCAGAGCATCCGATGAAATGGTAGCAAATGTTCAAGCCGCATTTGAGCGAAGCCCCCGGAAGTCATTAAGAAGAGCTTCGCGGGAACTTCAAATACCAAAATCGACATTACAACGGATTGTCCACAAACGCCTCAAACTGCACGCATATAAAGTGCAGTTAGTGCAACGTCTGGAGCCGAATGACATGCCGAAACGAGTGGAATTCGCCATACGATGCTGGACCGTCTCGGCGCTGATCCTGACTTCATGACCAAGATTTTCTTCTCGGACGAAGCCACTTTCCATTTGTCAGGCAAGGTAAACCGGCATAATGTGCGGATCTGGGGATCGGAGAATCCTCACGCTATTCAAGAGCATGTTCGTGATAGTCCGAAGATGATGTTTGGTGCAGTTTGTCACATAATAAGGTCATTGGACCGTTTTTCTTCGCCGAGAAAACTGTTCGTGGTACCACATATCTTGACATGCTGGAGCAGTTCTTCTTTCCACAAATTGAACAACTGCAGCCTAACATCGTTTTCCAGCAAGATGGTGCTCCTCCCCACTGGTCCAATGAAGTTCGTACGACTTTGGACAACATTTCCCTGGCCGTTGGATTGGTAGGGGAGGACCAATCGCGTGGCCCCCGAGATCTCCCGATTTAACACCACTGGATTTCTTTCTCTGGGGCTATGTCAAAGATAAAGTTTACACCACCCCAGTCAAAGACCTTCGTGATCTTCGTGAGCGCATCATAGAGGCTATTGAGAACATTCCAGAAGACATACTCCAACGTACTTGGCAAGAAATTGTTCATCGCTTTGATATCGTCACAGTGACTGCTGGGGCTCATATAGAGATGTGGTGATCTGGATATCAAAACTTGGTGAGTTTTTCTGTAATATGAACGTTGTTTTAAGTTTCTATCTTCAACCGTTTGCCAGTAACAAGCAATTGAAATTAGGTCCATTCGAGCGGTCCACCCTGTAGTTTAAATTGTTTATTTTTAAGAATTACGCGTTCCAAAAAATAAGTCAATGACTCCGGAATATCGCTGTTGATATTTTCAAACATTCGACTAGGCGGAGGGTAATTGGTATTATCAAATACTAAAGATTCAATGTCCTCTGGAATGACTGCTGCTGCAGCTTTGAAGATTCTAAATTGTTCTTCCTTTTCATTTTGACTTTTTTCTCATACCAAGGCTTAGTTAAGAATATCGTGATGATCATACTTTAACTTAAATCGAATCTTAATTGTTCAATTATCTAAAGCTGGATTTTTACAATTATTTTGTAATTCTTCCAATGAAAAATGACAGTCGTCACTTTTTTCTCCATCGAAACATTAATAGATTCATCTTGAGAACGACCGATTTTACCCCCCGTGGTGGGTCTGAAGAAGGAATTATAGCACTTATTACGGTACCTAACCTCGGCAGCAACTAAATCATATTCATACTGAACACGTGCGGTAAAACTGTTTGCTACGTCATCAGAACGAGTCCGAGCTACCTTCAGAATGGATTCTTTAAATTCAAGTGTAGCAACTTTATGAATTTTACGCCTGCCATTTTGCGCATTTTTCTTCTCAGCCTGTTCATTCGCTTCATCTCCACAAAATAAGCAATATATTTTTTTTAACAGGAAACGAGTTCACTTACGCGTACGAGGAGGACTGATTTCAGATGTACTGGCTTTCTCCATCTCATACTGTTTTTTAACTGCAAAAATATGTGTACTATATGAGTTCAAATCGTGGTATCTTACTTTAGGAAAAAGAAAATATTACGAGTGTTTGAGAGTAAAAAGCTTAAGATTATTCGGACCAAAAAGTTACGAACGGACAGGTGAATGGAGAAAACTAATACAGTGAAATACGTGAGTTTTATGGGAAACCAAATGCAATAAGAACAATTAGGCCTCGTAGCCTCGATGGATAGGACATGAGGAATGAATAAGAGAATGGAAGAAGGACTTAGGAACTATTTGAAAGGGAACAAGAGGGAAATTGTCCGGTAGGTAGCCTAAAATTGAGGTGAATGGAGAAAACTACGTACAGTGAGGTATGGCCACGCATAAAGTACGAACAAACAAACAAATAAACATTCATTTTTATATATTAGATATAATATAGAAGTAAATTTTTTCCTACATAAATTTTAAATAAAATCAATTTTTAAAAAAGCATTATTTTTACAAAAACTGTCATCTTAATTTACTCAAAACGTAAGGCCTACAAACAATGAATGATTTTTTTAAATTTATATCGAAATATGAAAGGTTTTTTAAAATAGAGACTTTTTTCATATTATTATTTGACTGAGGTCGCACAGCGGCCGAAATTCTACCACTTTTTTTCAAGTTTGTTACAAATACGTCATTTATGAATATTAATTTTCGATTTATTTCAAAAATACGAACGATAGGAAATATGTATACTACTACTACTACTTAATCTAATATATCAAAATTAATGCTTGTTTGTTGGTACTTTATGCGCGGAAATTATGTTGATCCGATTCTGATCGCCTCTTTTTTTTTTGCAATATTTTCAGGAGATTCCCGAGATGAACATAGGCAATAAGAGAGTTGAGACACTCTACTCCTACACCCTTAAAAAACACCATTTATAGTGAAAAATGTGAAAACTCCTTTTTTACCCTTAAATGTCTTACGCTGCCTAAATCATAATAAATACACAAAATTACTATTGTACACAGAATTGAATATCTCATAAACTCCGCGGCAGCATACGGTTATATTTTAAGGATAACTCACAGCATCTATTCATTTTTCTCTTTTATTGATACCAAGAAAGTCGGGATGCATAGATTTCCGGGCAATGACGGGTAACGAGCACGGATTATCAAAACATAATAAGAATATAAATTTATATTTATTTTTGCTTTTACTTATTTAACTAAATGCAGAAAACACATTATCATCTATGTAGGTGTGGCAGCGCACGCCGGGTATTAGCTAATATACACTGCTCAAAACAATTAGAGGAACACTATGAAATATGCAAATATTTTTTCATTGGATAAAGGTACAAACATGAAATTAATAAAGTACATTATTTGTGGTTATTTATTTATTGCTCATGTCAGTAAAAACAAATGAATAACGCTGACAATTAACTTTTCAAATAATTCCGCTATGTAAGCAATTGAATCTTGTGCTTATTTTTCAAAGTTAAACACTCATTATATAGAGTTAGTATCGTGTATGGCCTCCACGACATTCGATGACAGTTTGGCACCTTCGTGGCATGCTCCCAATAAGATTTTGGATTTCCTCTTGCGGGACATTCTCCCATTCCTCCTTCAGAGCGTCTCCAAGTTGCTGCAGAGTTTGTGGAGCTTGATGTCGGTTCCTGACCTTCCTGTCTAGAAGATCCCACAAGTGTTCAATAGGGTTGAGGTCTGGGCTGACCGCTGGCCACTCCATTACCTCAATTTCATTCCTCCTCAGGAAATCCCTGGTGACAGCCGCAGAATGTGCCCTGGCATTATCCTGCATAAACAGAAATCCAGGGCCACTCCAATGGCAGCAGGTACTACATGCTCTTCCAGAACGTGCTCGATATACCGGACAGCATTCAGTCGCTGGGGAACAAGTACAAGGTCCGTACGATTGTTGTACATAACTCCGGCCCACACCATTATGGAACCTCCTCCGAATCTATCAATTTCCTGTACAGCCTCTGCAGAAAATCTTTCTCCTGGCCGTCCCCACGCCCTCAATCGACCATCACAACGTGTAAGACGATACCTGGATTCGTCCGAGAAGAGCACAGACTCCCACTGGTTCAGGTTCCAATCACCATGGTTTTCAGCATACGTACGTCTTGCTGCCTTATGCCCATTTGTTAAGCGTGGTTTTTTAACGGGCCTTTTTGGACAAATATTCTCTTTCCTTAATCTGTTCCTTATGGTTTGGTCTGAAACCCGGATTCCGGAAGCCATATGAAGGTAATTCTGCAGGTCTTTTGCAGTTTTTGTACGCTGTCGAAGAGCAGAAAGAACAACGTATCTGTCATCCTGGGGGCTTTTTTTAAATTTACGGCCCTGGCCACGTCTTCTACAATAATGACCTGTCTCTCTGTGCCTGTTGCGTAACCTGGGCACCACGGAAGGAGAAACCCCAAGCTCTCTAGCCACTTGTCGCAGAGATTGACCTTGTCGTAAAAGATGTAGAGCATGATACACTTCAAACTCATTTAAATGTCTCATTTTGTCAGAGACTTCAATAAACAAGGCAATAATCAACATTCGTCACTATAGCAACATCAGGAAGCTTACCAATTAGAAGTGGCCAGTGCCTTCCAAAATAAAAAAATTCTCTATATTTGTTATTTGAGGTAATTTCTCTGTATTTAGGCCATGGATCTTTTAAATTTGTATCCAATGATAAAATTAATAATTCAATTTACATATTGTCCAACTTTCAGCATCACAGCTTTAAAAAATAATTACTTATTCAAATTATTACAAGTGTTCCTCTAATTGTTTTGAGCAGTGTATATATGTGTATGTGTGTGTGTGTGTGTGTGTGTGTGTGTGTGTGTGTGCGTGTGAGTGTGTGTGTGTGTGTGTGTGTGTGTGTGTGTGTGTGTGTGTGTGCATTGATTCAATAAATAACACATGGCCTATATATTTCCGCTACACAATATTTAATGTTTTTAAAATAAATATAGATTTCGTAACAAAGCAATAACAAAAATGTTGACGTAATATATAATTTACGTTGCAGAGCAACGCCACAGAATGTGAAATTTAAAAAGTAAGTTTTTCATTTGGATTTAAGAGAATATAAATATTTCACAGATTCAATCTATATATTACCGTAAATTTGTGGAATGAACAATTCGCAACTCTACCTTTATTTGGTAAAAACTAAATACATTTAGAAATACCATATTTTAAATAGATTAAATGTTTGAAAATATATTACGTGTTGTACTATTCAGATTTGAAATCTAACCGTTTACACATTATAACAAATTTAAATTTAAAATTTGAAAGGTACTGTCTCATATATTTCTAGATAAGAATATGTTATTCGAATTACAATCTCAAGATTTTTTTTTTCAGATGACCCAGGTTGTCTTTCGACATTCCTTATGTCTCTCCTGGCATGGCGTACTTGTAACTCACTCCTGAGGTTGGGACGACATCTAGGCCCTTCCCCCACCCGTTGGGATACCTCGGTCATTATAACCATACTCCCAACTCCTAGGTGCTTGTCCTCCCTATCCTATGTTCACGTCCACGTTCAAGTTCACGGTCCTAAAACCAACACCCCTAGGGAGAGGGTGTTGGAGTTGCAACTTCTGGGAATTGCTGAGCTTCGTAGTCGCCAGGTCGCTCATTCCTAACGACCCCACAGTTGGTCCACGGGCTCCATGAGCCTAGTCGGGAGGACTGCTGTCGCAGATCCACCGACCGTTTCCCTGTTCTGCCTCCAGGGACGTGTCCTGCAGCCGTTGTGAGACCGGCTAGGGCTACAAGCCCCACAGTGTGAGACTTTTAGTACATCCAGGTGCTCATCTCCTGGCGACCCCACAGTTTGTCGACGAGCCCGTAGGCTGAGCCAGGAACCAGTACAGTTGCTCCCCTCTGCACTGGTCCGAGCCGAGCCCTGGTCTGCCGCCAGTGACGCCTTCTGCTGCTGCTGTTGTGGGCCAGCACGGAGCTCGCAAGCTCCAACAGATGAGCAAATAGTACGATAAGGCGCTCAACTCTTGCCTACCCCACTAATGGTTCACGAGTCCCTTGGACTTGACCGGGAGGACTGTCTAGCAGATCCACCGGCCTTTCCCCCAGTGCACCAGCTGGGGACGTGTTCGGTTGCTGAAGTGGGTCCAGCCTGAGCATTAGTACGTCAGGTCGCTCAACTCCTGACTACCTCACAGATTGTCCTTGGGTCACTCGGTCCCGGAGTCGGCGCTATGTCCCAGACCCAAAAGACCGCGCTCCCTCCTTTCCCAAGCTTATTGACCTGCTGGTAATTCCCAGCATTACGCCCGGTATTGTCCCAACCAGCCCGTTCGCAAGACTAAGCCTAGTCGTGTCGCAGCCCACTGAGCAATGTAGGCATCCAGGGTGCTCATCTCCCATGGTGCCCCCACAGATGGTCTCGGGTTCCATCGAACCAAGAGAAAGGGGCTTCTGATCCCCAGTCTCCCACCGCTCCGCCAACAACGGCCCATTCTCCCGCTCGTGGGCCGGGACGCAAAGGTTTGACAGCAGGATTTTCCCTGCTGACCCCACTCATGGTCCGCGAGTCCATCGGACTTGGAAGGGAGGACTGACTAGCAGATCCACCGACCTTTTCCCCACTACGCCACCAAGGGGACGCGTTTTGTTGCTGGAGTGGGCGCAGCACGCGCTATGTAGTACGTCAGGTCGCTCGAGTCCTGACGACCTCACAAATGGCCCACGGGTCCGGGCTGGACCTAGCCGGGAGGAGTGCAATGCAAAACACCGACCGTTCCCCTATCCGCCACCCGGGGACGCGCCCTGTTGCTGTTGTGAGCACAGCTGGGGCCCGATAAACGGACCCCCAGGGCCTGAGGTTGGGACGCCTGGAAGGCGGGGTTACGTTGCCCCGATGACATGATGGGTGACGTTGATGATGATGGTGAATATGAATGATAATGATTGCGATGGCCATATGATTTCGGGGATAGTTTGGGGCTTAAGGTTTTCCTGACATTTGTCTTACAGCTGAGGAAAACCCCCCATAAAAACCTCACCCAGAAAAAGTATCCCGACCGGGTATCGAACCCGGACCCGCTGCATGACAAGGCAGTACGCTACCTCGAGACCACAGCGGTAGACACAAACGCAATATTAAAATAAATATATTCCGGCTTGTAATATATATATATATATATATATATATATACATAGCTATATACATATGGTATGATAAGAAAAATAAATGCCTGGACGGGATTCGAACCCGGAAATCTGAGTCTGTACCTCAGCGTGATATTCATTACACCACCAGGCGAATCCAATTCAAACACTTATTTTTCTTATATATGTATTATATTCTCCATTATTACTAGATGTCGCGAGAACTCGGTCTTCACTGCCATCTAATAGCTGACTATAACAAGTAAGCAGAAAGAGAATATTTTTACAATATAGCAGTGACGCTTTATCGATGTTATAATTAAATGTTTAACATTGAGCAATGCAAGCTTAATATGGTATGATAAGAAAAATAAATGACTGGGCGGGATACGAACCCGGAACTCTGAGTCTGTACCTCAGCGTGATATCCATTACACCACCCGGCGAATCCAATTCAAACACTTATTTTTCTTATATATGTATTATATTCTCCATTATTACTAGATGTCGCGAGAACTTGGTCTTCACTGCCATCTAGTAGCTGACTATAACACACACACACACACACATATAATATATATATATATATATATATATATATATATATATATATACACACATCCCTTCTTCTTTGTTTGTCCCTCACTCCGATCCGTCAATGTTCTATCTATGTCGAGGCATAATGGAAGGTGATGCGAGTACTTTTTATTATTTACTAGCTAATACCCGGCGTGCGCAGCTATGTTTAAATAAATGAAAATTAATGCGCTTTTTATGTTTACTTGGGGGTACGCCGTAGCGTAGTAGTTAAGGCACTGAGCTACAAGCCGAAGGGTCTAGGGTTCAAGTCCCGTTGGGGTCAGGATTTTTAAACTGACCCAAACCCTCTGGGGGCACTATGACCCTGGGTCGACTCAGCCTCTAACGGAAATGAGTACCAGACGCTTGTTCTGGGGGTAAAGGCGGCCGTCACGCAGGGCTGACAACCCGGCTGACATAAAGTGCCGATTATCTAGAAAAAGTGGGAGTCTTAACCTCCTACTACCCCAAGGGCCTCCGGGCCTGTTGTGGAATTACTTTACTTTTATGTTTACTTGAATAAGAAAAAGGAAAAATAATTATAAATATATATTTTTAGATACGCCGTTCTGGTTATCCGGCGTTGCTCGGGAATCTGCTCATCCCGATCTTCTTGGCATAAATGAGCTGAAAGACAAAATTCGTTATTTTGAGATTTCCGTAAAAGAATACCCGCCATGTGCTGCTAATGCTTTCACAAATATCTACGTACATGTCTCGATCTTCTTGGCATCACTGAGAGAAAAAATGTTATTAGTTAACCGTAAGAGTCAATATTAATAGAATGCGTATAAAATCCCGTTGAGGTCAATTTATATTATATAAAACCATTTTAACAAAGTTGAGGACGACGGCAAATGTCTACAGGTACTTCATAATATTTAACTATTAACTTATATCTAATAACAGTTAAACATATGCTGTCGCGAACTTTTTTGTAACGCTTCTTGAGATATTCAATCCTGTGTAAATTAATGTTGTGTATTTGTTATGGTTTAGGCAGAGCAAAAAATGTAAGCGTCCAAAGAGGTACATTTTTTCACGTTTTCCATTATGAAGGGCGATTTTTAAGGGTGTAGGATTTAAGTATCACAAATATCTCATAGCCTATGTTCATCCCGGGAATCTCGTGAACATTTTGCAAAAGCCCCATCTCAATTCGATCAACGTTATGGCCGCGCATAAAGTATGAACAAACAAACATTCATTAATTTGTAAATACTAGATATAATATATAAGTACTTTTTTTTCTATATAACACTTGAAAAAAATCAATATTTAAAAAAGCATTCCTTTTTCAAAAAACCGTTATCTAAGTAAAATTAATTTACTCAACAAGTGCAAACAATGAATGATTTTTTTTAAATATATATTGCTGGTTGAGTGGAAGAGAGGGCCTTATGGCCTTAACTCTGCCAGAATAAATAAAGTATTATTATTATTATTATTATTATTATTATTATTATTACTATTATTATTATTATTATTATTATTATTATTATTATTATTATTATTATTATTATTATTATTATTATTATTATTATTATTATTATTATTATTATTATTATTATTATTATTATTATTATTATTATATTATTATTATTATTATTATTATTATTATTATTATTATTATTATTGAATGTTACAAAGGATTTTAATTAAGAGACTTTCTTCGTATTTATTATTTACTAGAGGTCGCACAGCGGCCAATATTGTAGAACTTGTTTTTTAAGTTTGTCAAAAATAAGACATTTATGAACATTAATTTTCGACTTATTTCAAAAATACGAACTATAGGAAAAATGTGTACTACTACTATTACTTCATCTAATATATAAAAACGAATGTTTGTTTGTACGTACCTTTAGCGCGGTCAAACCGTTGATCCGAGTGTGATGGTTTTTTTTTTGCAAAATTTTCAGGAGATTCCCGGGATGAACATAAGCTATAACAATGTTGATTTACTCAAATCCTACGTCCTTAAACATACACACTTTGTAGTAAAAAATATGAAAAGTCCCTTTTTTTACACTTATATGGCTTTCCTTGCCTAAACCATAACAAATATATAAAATTACTACTGTACACCGAATTGAATATCTCAAAAAACTCTACAGAAAAGTCGGCGACAGCATATGTTTATCTGTTAAGGATAAATCTCAATATCTATCCATTTTTGTCTTTTATCGATGACAAGAAAATCGGGATGCGCAGATTTCCGGGCAACGCCGGGTAATCAGCACAGGGTATCTAAAAATAATAAGAATATAAATTTATATTTATTTTTTCTTTTATTTATTCAACTAAATGCAAAAACACATTATCATCTATTTAGGTGTAGCAGCGCACGCTGTGTGTGTGTGTGTTTGTGCGCGCGCGGGCGTGCGTGTGTGCGTGTGCGTGTGTGAATGCGCGCGCGTGCGTGGTTGCATGCGTGTGTGTGTGCGTGTGTGTGTATATGTATGTGTATATGTGTGTGTGTGTATGTGTGTGTGTATGTGTATAAGTTCCTTAGCCATTTATGTATATATCTATTTTTTTAATTCATGTTGCTTACTAAGATTGGTTGGAGAAAACTCTCATTGATGAGGAAAATTCTCAAAATGAATGTTTGTGTATATTGGTTTAATAAATAACACACACACACACACATATATATATATTTCCGCTACGCAATATTTATCGTTTCATTAACAATTCGTGACAAAGGAATAACAAAAGTGTTGACGTAATAAACAACTTACGTTGCGAAGCATCGACTCTGAATGTGAAATTGGAAAAGTTAGTTTTTCATTTGATTTAAATAAAATATACATATTTCACAATTTCATCTATTTAATACCGTAAATTTGTGGAATGAACAATGCACAACTCTTCGTGTATCAGGTAAATAGTACATACATTTAGTAATACGATATTTATGATAGATTAAATGTTTGAAAATATATTACATGTTATACTGTTCACATTTCAAAGCTTACTGCTTACATATTATAACAAATTTAAATATAAAATTTGAAGTGTTCTGTTTTATATATTTTTAGATCCGAATGTGTTATATTAAGTACAAACGTAACATACAAAATAAATACATTCCTGCTTGTAATATATATATATATATATATATATATATACACACACATTCTTTCTTCTTTGTTTGTCTCTCACTCCGACCCGTCAATTTCTATGTTTGTCGAGGCATAATGGAAGTAGGTGCGAGTACTTTTTATTTTTTACTAGCTAATACACGGCGTGCACTGCTACGCCTAAATAAATGAAAATTAATGTGGTTATTAAAACGGGTATTAAAATTGAGACTTTTTTCATATTTATTATTTACCAGAGGTCGCACAGCGGCCGAAATTCTAGCACATTCTTTTTTTAAGTTTGCAACAAATACGTAATTTATGCACATTAATTTTTTATTTATTTCAAAAACACTAACGATAGGAAAAATGTATACCACTACTACTACTACTTCATCAAATATATAAAAATGAATGTTTGTTCGTACTTTATGCGCAGCCATACTGTTGATCCGATTGTGATTTTTTTTTAATGTTCAAGAGATATCCGGGATGAACATATGCTATAAGAGAGTTGATATTGAACTCCTACGCCCTTAAAAAAACATCCTTTATAGTGAAAAATGTGAAATGTCATTTTTTTACCCTTAAATGGCTTAAGCTGCCTAAACCATAACAAATACCCAAAATTACTACTGAACACAAAATAGGATATCTCAAATACTCTACAGAAAATTTCGCGACAGCATATGTTTATCTTTTAAGGATAACTCGCAATATCTATCCAGTTTTGTCTTTTATTGATGCCAAGAAAATCGAGATGCGTAGATTTCCGGGCAACGGCGGGTAATCAGCACGGGTTATCTAAAAATAATAAGAATATAAATTTATATTTATTTTTTCTTTTACTTATTCAACTAAATGCAAAAACACTTAATCATCTATTTAGGTGTAGCAGCGCACGCCGCGTATTAGTTTATATATATATATATATATATATATATGTGTGTGTGTGTGTGTGTGTGTGTGTGTGTTGATTGATTGATTTAATAAATAACACACACACACACATATATATATATATATATATATATATATATATATATATCCGCTAGGAAATATTTAGCGTTTTTATTATAAGTATAAATTTGGATGCAAAGCAATAACAAAAATGTTGACGTAATAAGTAACGTACGTTGCGGAGCAACGCCGCTGGAAGTGAAATTGAAAAAGTAAGTTTTACGTTTGAATTTAATAAAATATAAATGTTTCACAGATTAAATCTATTTATTGCCGTAAATATGTTGAATGAACTATGCGCAACTTTTCCTTCGACAGGTAGGTATTAAATACATTTAGAAATACCATATTTATCATAGATTAAATGTTTGAAAATGTATTACGAGTTGTACTGTTCACATTCGAATCCTAACTGCTTACACATTATAACAAATTTAAATATAAAATTTGAAATGTTCTGTTTTATATATATATATATATATATATATTATATAAGAATATGTTATTCTAATTGCAAACGTAACATTGAAGTAAATATAATTCTGATTGTAATTTAACCAAACCCTTACTAAATTACGGGATAATATTGAAATTGTTATTGCTTCACCGCTGTTACAGCCTGATCAGAACTTTGCTTACTTACTTATTTACTCACTGGCACTATCGAAACCGTAGGTTCATGGCCGCGCTGACACAAGCTCTCCATACATCCCTATTCTGAGCCAATGCTTTCCAATCATTCCCCGTACAATCTACTTCCCTCAACTCATAGTTAATGTTATTCTCCCACCTCATTCTTGGTCTACCAACTGGGCGTTTTCACTCTGGCTTTCCTATAAGAAGCTTCCATGCAAGTCTTTCATTCCCCATACGTGCAACATGTCCTGCCCATCATAGTCTACGAGACTTAACTGTTCTTATTATATCTGGCTTCCTATAAAGACCATGTAGCTCATTGTTATGTAGTCTTCTCTATTCACCGGTCTGTTCATCTCCCTTTGGTCCAAAAATTTTCCTAAGTACTTTATTCTCAAATACTCGTAATCTCCTTTCCTCCCTTAAAGTAAGAGTCCATGTTTCGCACCCATATAATATAACTGGTAGAATAATAGTTTTATATATTTTCAGTTTAACGTTTTTTTTCTGAAAGGTGTTGGGACACCAAGAGTCTCTGCAATCCATAATAGCACGCATTTCCAGAATTGATCCTATGTTAAATTTCTTTGTGAATCTCATTCCTATTTGTGATTATTGTTCCTAGGTATTTGAATTCAGTCACTTCCTCAAAATTTCCCTCATTTGTCATTAGCTGTCCATTTCCATAATATAATGTATTTCTACGTGTGACCATATATTTAGTTTTATTGATATTTACTTCCAGTCCTAATTTCTTAGTGTTATTCAATGATGTGTGCGTGTTGTCCTTAATGCTTAGAGCAATTTGTTACGACCACCAAATTAAAAACATAGATGTTAAATTTTGGGCAGACGAGGTTAGGAGAGAACTCCAAAAGATCGGGATGGGCTGGATATGGGAAAAAGGGACTGAAAATCGCAAGAACGTGTGGAGAAAAATAAGGAGGAGGTACTTAGATATAAACCAACAAGATACTTTCGCCGAATGTACAGGAAAACGCTCACTGTTGTAGCGATTAATATGATAGGAGACATATAAACTATGATACAATTCTAATATGCATGGATCTGAAACTAAAATGTTCCGAAATATATTAAATTGTTATTAAAATTAAATAAATCTATAAATAATGAAAATAGAATATATTACTAAGATCGCTATAAAATATGTATGTGGAAAAGTAGAAATATATCCAGGTAAAAATTCCACGTACATTTGTCTAGAATAAAATACTGTAAAACGCTACCTGCTATACAAATGACAAATAAAGAGGTATTGTCAGAACTCTACCTACTACACAACTTACAAATAATATAGGAACACAAAAAGGGTATTGTCAAAAGAATATAACTAATTCCAATTAGCAGGTTATACAACTAATAAGAAATATTCATTCTTTAAGAAAAGATAACATTTGTTAGCTATTAAAAATATTAAAAATCTATTGACCAATTCTTAGAAACCAATTAACGCTACTAAGCAATTCAAAGGAATGATGATAAAGAATTTCTACCTGGCTAGTACAGACAACAAAAGACATTCATTCACCTCTAGAAAAGATAATCTCTTAACATTGACAGTTTACAAAGAAACTGATAAACATTGATTTATTAAATATCAAAGAACCAATTTACCCAGTTCTTAGAAATGTTATACATACTAGTAAATAATATTATTGTAACAAAAATTTATATTCAATTGTAAGGAGTGGATTCGAGAAAAGTGGGAGGAGCCACCGCCTTTATAAGTGAGAACTTATATCAAAATACTCACTATCACTATCAGTGACTCTGTGTTCAGTGTTGGAACATCGTAGACCTGCAGACCGCTATCTCCGATTCAATTTAAATATTAGATTCGTCCGAGAAATAGTTAAATTTAAAGTTATAGTCCGTTAAGCATTTGGGCTTTGAAAATATTGATTCGAGCACGCGGACCTCTAAGTATTTCATCGACTCCCCTCATAGATAAAACTTTGTAACTGTATTATCAAAAGTGTATTTCTCCGTAAATAACCAGTTTCTTGGATTCGTTAAAATTGAGTGTACATTTATACGTTGTCCTTTTGCTTATAAAGAGTTCATAACCTTGAGATCTCTTGCCTACCATTGAGCTTCGGTACACTGTGTTTACAAAGAGACCTAAAACACGTCTGGGGAAAAGAATCGTATATACTCAACCTAGGATTTAAGGAGAGATAAGGGCTTGCTTGGTTTAGGCTAGGGGCATGGAAATTTCTAAAAATTAGCGACGATCACGATATGCGAATATGTCCAATGTGCGGGAACTTTGAAGATGAGATAATATATTAGGAAAATGTAATGATTTAGAATATTGGAGACGTCAGTTATTACCGGAAAGATTTCTAAATTCAAATCGGGAAAGATTGGCACGCTACGAGTTACTGGTAAATCCAGAAAATTGGATAAACCTCGGTAAATTTCTGGACAAAACGCGGAAAATAAGGACAACACACATTCATGAATAAATATTTGTTATCAAAATGCAATACCATTCATTCTTAACAATCATATATATATTAATTAATTAGTGTATAATGCCAATGTGTTATTATTTAATTGTAATATTATTGTGTTTTCTTTATGTAATTGTAATGTTAATGTTTTTTTAGTGTATAATGCTATTGTGTTATTATTTAATTGTAATATTATTGTGTTTTCTTTATGTAATTGTAATGTTAGTTTTTTTGTTTATTTTTCTTTACACTAGTACCAATTATTACTTTATTAGTTGAATGCAGGCTTTCACGGCCGGTAATCATAATGTTGAGTGATTCCGGGTTATGTGGCCGTGGTCCATAGTTGGTGTTGATACCAGACGTTTCGCCCTCAACTGCGGAGGGCATCTTCAGTGGCGAGTGCTTCTAGGCGTGTTTCCTGGTCGGAAGATCTACTTAGAGTGAGCGCTGCGGACGTTGTGGACGTTGTATTAGTGGTGGGTGCAGGGTGAGTGGGCACAAAGACTCTAACCACCATCCAAGACAAAAGCAAGGTGTCATTAAGACACTGTTCGACAGAGCGACTAAGTTATGCCAACCACAAAACCTTAAACAAGAACAACACCATCCGTTCAATTGTTTCCAGAAAAATGGCTACACATCCAAGGAAATAAGACAAACCATACATCCACGAAGACAGCACGTCAGAATGGATAACACACCCTCAACCAGCATAGCCTACTTACCATATGTACAAAGAGTCACAGATCGTATCGGAAAACACCTACGAAAATACAACATAAAAACAGTTTACAGACCTACAAGAAAAATAGAAGACTGCCTTCGCTCAGCTAAGGATCCTTCGGCCACCTCTCTCCACTTGCGGCGTATATCGACTTCCTTGTTCGTGTGGTAAATCATATATAGGGACCACGAAAAGAAGTATAGCCACCCGTTTACTAGAACATAAAAGAAACTGCAGACAAGGAGAAATGGATAAATCAGCTGTAGCAGAACATGCCATTATGAATGGACACCAGATTCTATTCGAAGATACACAAGTTTTAGCCACAACTTCCTACTATTTCCCTAGATTATACCGAGAGGCTATAGAAATATACAAGCATAAGGGAATTATCAACAGAAAAGAGGAAGGTATCAAACTGGCTAAGGCCTGGTATCATACACTAGAAAATAAATGAATTAACACTAGGGACAACAAGGAGACGACCATTAGCCAATCAGCAAGAGCCACGCCCACTACTCACCCTGCACCCACCACTAATACAACGTCCACAACGTCCGCAGCGCTCACTCTAAGTAGATCTTCCGACCAGGAAACACGCCTAGAAGCACTCGCCACTGAAGATGCCCTCCGCAGTTGAGGGCGAAACGTCTGGTATCAACACCAACTATGGACCACGGCCACATAACCCGGAATCACTCAACATTATATTACTTTATTGTAACAGACTGTCAAAAGCACGTACGGCTTACTGCCCGTGCGACCCATATTTGTAAATAATATTGTAAATATCTTACTTTTTGTCTAATAAAGTCCTACTACTACTACTAGTATCTCCTAATTATCGGCCAATAATACTACATCATCAGCATAAACTAACAGCTTATTATACCATTGAGTTGTAAGCCTTCCTCATTCTCTAAAGATTTAATGGCATGCTCTAGTATAAAATTAAATAGTAGAGGAGATAGTGCATCTCCTTGCTTCAACCCATTCTGGATTTCAAAAGTGTCGGAAAACTGTTTGCCTACACGCACCCTGCACTTTGTGCCACTTAGACACATTCGTATAGGTCTAACTGTTTAGGAATTTCGAACTCCAGCAGTATACTATATAACTTCTCCCTCTTAATTGAATCATATGCTTTCTTGAAGTGTACGTATAGTTGACGTACAGTACCATTATGTTCCCATTTATTTTCTAAAATCTGTCTTATACTAAAAATCTGATCTGTTGTAGACCTGTTTCTTCTAAATGCACATTGATGATCTCCTAGAATGTCATCAATATAGGGAGTAAGTCTGCTTACTAATATATTTGTTAGAATTTTGTACGAAGTTGAAAGTTATGAGATGCCCCTGTAGTTGTTGCAATCAGTTTTATCTCCTTTCTAATAAATTGGTATGATAATTGATTCTATCCATAAATCTGGAAGAGCTTCTTTTTCCCAAATCATACTAAGCAGCCAGCGTATCTTGCCCATCAATTTTTCTCCCCCTGATTTCATCAGTTGTGCTGGGATCTCATCCGGACCTGATGCTTTATACATCTTCAATTTTTCAATCGCCATTTCAACCTCTAATGCACTTGGTTCTGCGACTAGCATTTCTGCTGTCTGTAAATTATCCTCCTCAATGTCCTGTTCTGTATGTACATTTAATAGCTGATTAAAGTAACTTTTTCATCTATTTAATATACTCCTGGAATGTACAATCATATCCCCATTTTCATTCCGAATTATGTTTGTTCTAGCCTGAAACCCTTTCTTCTCCATAACTAATTCCCTGATATAATTCTCTAATGTTCCTATTTTTTGCGTTCATTTCAAGATCATTAATCTTCTCTCTCAAATATTCCCTCTTTTTACTCTTTAGTAACTTGGTGGTTTCCCGTCTAATACTACACAATTGATCTAAATTTACCTCATTTGGCTCGTGTAACCATTTCATTTTTGCTAGCTTTCTTTTCTTTACAATGTCGGCATATTCCTCGTCAAACCATTTCTTGTTTTGCCTCTTTTTTAAACAACCAATGCTTTCTGATGCTGATAATTTAATAGTATCTCTTATAGCCTCCCATTCTTTATTTATATCAGTTTCTTCTTCGTTTGCCAAATTGTCATCTGAAGATTCCAGTACTTCAAATCTATTAGCAATTTTGATTTGGTATTCTTGCCGCATTTCATCATTTTTCAAGTTTTTTAATTCAAATTTTACAGAATCATCTTTAGCGTTTGTTCCTCTCATAAGCGATAGCCGTTGTCTGATTTTTACCCTGGCCAGATTTTGATCCGAATTGCAGTCTGTCCCTCTAACTGATTTAAGATCGATGATGCTACTGTGCCAGCGTTTGTCCACTAATACATGATCTATCTGGTTCCGAGTTTCGCCATCTGTTGATGTCCAGGTGTATTTATGAATATCCTTATGCTGAAGTGTTGTGCTCTTAACAATGAGATTGTTTGATGTGGTAAAGGTGACTAATCTAAATCCATTGTTGTTACTATCTTCATGAAGACTGAATTTGCCTATTGTTGGTTTGAATATATCTTCCCGCCCCACTTTTGCATTAAAATCTCCTAAGACAATTTTCATATGATATCGTGAAAGGCTATCAAATAAGCATTCTAATTCTTCATAGAACTCATCCTTGATCTTGTCATCTTTATCTTCTTCGGGGACATGTACATTTACAATTATAAAATCATGTCATTTACCCTTTAGGATTATGTATGAAATCCTATCAGTAACAAACTTAATATCTCGGATAGCGGATAGAATCCTCCTTCTGACTAAAAAACCCGTTCCAAATGCAGGTCTTTCTGCACCCCCGTAGTATAATGCAAAGCTTCCCGATTCCTGACTACCTTCTCCTGGTCACCTAACTCCCTGTAAAGCGACTATATCCAAGGGCGATTTATCTAATTCCCGCGTTAATATCTCTACTGCCCCGCTATTGTATAAAGTCCTAACATTCCATGTTCCTAGGAACATGTCCCTGTGTTTGAGCCTTTGGCATGGGTTCCCTGAAGTAGTCCCCGCCCGGGGAACCGAGTAGGGGGTCTTTTTGACCTCCGGAAATTTTTTCCCCAGTAGAACCCATGTCCGCATTTCTTGACTGTTTTATTTTTACGGTGAAAGATCGTCACTCTTTCGACCAAGGTACTTTTTTCGTCTGGCTTATCACCTTCGACCAGTCCGGCATGGGTATCCCTATCGGCAGCAATGCTACCGCCGGCATAGTTCTCAGGATCATTTAAGCACGCAAGCCACTCCACGCCTGATCAGAACTTTACAGTTTTAAATGATTCCATATCTCCAACTCTAATTTACCCGTTTCAAACAGTACCACAAAACCAAATACCAAAAACATTTTTAGTGAATTGTGATAAACGTTTGAGAAGTGCACTTAAAGAAATTTTACATCTTCCGATGGATGTCCCTGATTACATGTTATATACTGAACGTCAGAATAAAGGACTTGGTTTATTCTGTGTAACGTGGGAAACAAAATTACAGCATACAAACATTTGCCACATTCTTTACCAAGACAATAATACATATATTTCTACTCTCCGAAATCTAAAAGAAGAAAGTTTACAATGTTTGAAAGACCTTGACATTGAACCTAGTGACATCAACATTAACACTCGAAGTATTCTACCAGATGCAAGGAAAATCAGGAAACAACTAAAAGACAAAGAAGCAGTTCTCTGGAGTCAATTCCTCATAAAGGAAAAGTCGTTGTTCACCACAATGAACATACACCGGCAAATCAATGAATTCGTGTTCATCAAGGATTATCTTGTTCCGAATGGAGAGAAGCGATTAAAATGCAAGCCTATGTATAGGCGCGGCGGTGAGTTCTTTGCCGGGCATATCTAGGGACGATAGGTACCCTCTGTACACGTTGTCGAAGAGAGCACGAAACCCTTGCAAACGTCCTTGGTGCCTGCCCTTTGAGAATCACTGACAAATATTCGACACCACACTATTCGAAATATGATGGCAGAAGCCTTGCGAGATTTTGGATACACAGTTTATGAGGAAATTCATGGTGTGGCCACTAACGGGAGTAACAGACGAATAGATATTATTGCATTTAGACCATCTTCTAATATTGGTATGATATTAGATCCCACAATTCGTTTTGAGATTCATAGTGGCCAACCTGAGGAAGGTGACTCTGAAAAGAAAGCCATATATGAGCCAACAATTGATTAGTACAAAGACAATTTAACTCATGTCCCAAATGGGAGTCAATGACCAATCACGTTACAATGATTTTTTATTTACAACCAATCACAGTCGTGTTTCGCCTAGAATTTACCAACTAAAGTTTATCATAATAAAGAAAGCACCTCCTTTTTAACATTCTGAATAGATCATAGCATTATTTTGCAGTGACTGACTCACTAAGAAATACGGCTGCCCGATTGTATATATAGTGCATGAATGTCAACACATACCGCATGCGGGAGTTAATATAAAAACATTTGTAGCAATTGATTATACCACCAAAAAATAAACCACTGTTTGCACTTTCTTAAATGAATTTCTTTCCCAGAAAAATATAATTGTCATGTTTACATCATAGGACATCAGAAATGAATTGTAGTATTTTTTATTATTTACTAGCCAATACCCGGCGTGCGCTACTACGCCTTAATAAATAAAAAGTAATGTGCTTCTTAAGTTTAGTTGAATAAGTAAAAGGGAAAATAATTATAAATTTGTATTTTTTAGATACTCCGTGCTGATTATCCGGCGTTGCTCAGGAATCAACTCATCCCGATCTTCTAAATGAGCTGAAAGAGAAAATTCTTTATTTTGAGTTATCCGTAAAAGAATACTCACAATGTGCTGCTATGCTTGTACAAGAGTTTACGTACTTGTCTCGATCTTCTTGGCATCAATGAAAGGCAAAAATGGCTACTGTGAGTTATTCGTAAGAGTCAACATGCATATCAAATTCCGTTGAGGTGAATTAATTTTATATACAACATTTTTAACAAAGTTGAGGACGACTGCACCTGCCAACTGGTACATTTTTAATTTTTAACTATTATCTTATATCCGTAAGAGATAAACATATGCTGTCGCGGACGATTTTGTAAAGCTTTTTTAGATATTTAATTCTGAGTACATTAATTTTGTGTATTTGTTTTAGTTTAGGCTGCGTAAGCAATTTAAACGTCCAAAGAGCTACTTTTTCAGGTTTACCTCAATAAAAAAACGATTTTAAGGTTGTAGGAGTTGAGTATCAAAACTCCCTTAGAGTCTATGTTCATCCCGCGAATCTCGCGAACATTTTTCAAAAAGCTCAATCACAATCGGAACAACGGTATGGCCGCGCATAAGGTACGAACAAACAAACATTCATTTATATATATTCCATATAATATATAAGTAAATTTGTTTTCAATACAACTTTTGAAAAAAATATTTTTTTAAAAAAAGCATTCTTTTTCAACAGAACCGTTATCTATGTAAAATTAATTTACTCAAAAACAATGAATGATTTTTTTAACTTACATAGAAATATTCGAAAGGATTTTAAAATAGAGTCTTTTTTCACATTTATTATTTACTGGAGGTCACACAGCGGCCGAGATTTTAGCACACTTTTTTTTTACGTTTGTCACTAATACGTCATTTATGCTCATTAATTTTCGCTTTATTTCATAAACACGAACGAGAAAAAAGTATACTACTACTACTACAACTACTACTACTTCATCTAATATATAAAAATGAATGTTTGTTTGTTCGTACTTTATGCGCGGATATACCGTTGATCCGATGGTGATGGTGCTTTTTTTGCAAAATGTTCAGGAGAATCCCGGGATGAAGATAGGCTATAAGAGAATTGAGATACTCAACTCCTACACCCGAACATAGGCTATAAGAGAATTGAGATACTCAACTCCTACACCCTTAAAAAAACACCCTTTGTGGTGAAAAATGTGAAAAGCCCTTTTATTCAATCTTCAATGGCTTACGCTGTCTAAATCATAAAAAATCCACAAAATTACTACTGTGCACAGAATTGAAATCTTATAAACTCTACAGAAAATTCCGCGAGAGCAAACGTTTATCTTTTAACGATAACACACAACATATATCCATTTTTGTCTTTTATCGATGCCAAGAAAATCGGGATGCGTACATTTCCGGAAAACGCCGGGTAATAAGCACGGGGTATCTAAAAATAATACGAATATAAATTTATATTTATTTTTCCTTTTACTTATTCAACTTAATGCAAAAACACTTTCCTATTTAGGTTTAGCACTGCACGCCATATATATATATATATATATATATATATATGTGTGTGTGTGTTTGTGTATGTGTGTGTGTGTGTGTGTGTGTGTGTGTGTGTGTGTGTGTGCATTGATCTAATAAATAATATATGTATTTCGGCTACGCAATATTTAACGTTTTTATTATAAATATTAATTCCGTTACAAAGTAATAACAAAAATATTGACGTAATATATAACCTAAGTTGCGGAGCAACGCCACTCAATGTGAAATTTAAAAAGTAAGCTTTTCATTTCAATTTAAGAGAATATAAATATTTCACAAATTATATATGTTTATTACCGTAAATTTGTGGAATGAATCAATGCGCAACTCTTTGTGTATAAGGTAAATACTAAATACATTTACATTTACCATATTTATCATAGATTAAATGTTTGAAAATATATTACGTGTTTTACTGTTTACATTTGAAATCTAACTGCTTACACATTATAACAAATTTAAATTTAAAATTTGAAATGTTCTGTTTTTTAGATATTAAGATAAGAATATGTTATTCTAATTACAAACGTAATATTAAAATAAATATATACCTGTTCTTCTTTGTTTGTCTCTCACCCCGACCCGACAATGTTACATCTATGTCGAGGAATAATGGAAGTAGGTGGGAGTAGTTTTTACTATTTAAGAGCTAATACGCGACGTGTGCTGCTACGCCAAAATAAATGAGAATTATTGTGCTATTTAAGTTTAGTTGAATAAGTAAAAGGAAAAATAATTACAAATTTATATTTTTTTAGATATCCCGTTCTGATTATCCGGCGTTGCTCGGGAATCTACTCATCCCTATCTTGTTGGCATAAATGAGCTGAAAGACAAAAATTCGTTATTTTCAGTTATCCGTAAACGAAAACCCGTCATATGCTGCTACGCTTTCACAATAATTTACGTACTTGTCTCGATCTTCTTGGCGTCAATGAAAGACAAAAAATGGCTATTGTGAGTTATCCATAAGAGTCAATAATAATAAAATGCATATCAAATTTCATTGAGGCGAATTAATTTTATAAACACCTTTTTTAAAACAGTTGAGGACGACGGCATCTGCCAACAGGTATATTTTAATATTTAACTAGTATATTATATCTGTAACAGATAAACAAATTCTGTCGCGAATTTTTTTGTAATGCTTCTTGAGATATTCAATTATGTGTAGATTAAATGTGTGTATTTGTTATGTTTAGGCTGCGTAAAAAAATTAAGCGTCCATAGAGCTACAATTTTCAGACTTTCCACTACAAAGGGCGATTTTTAAGGGTATAGGATTTGAGTATTACAAATTCCTTATAGCCTATATTTATCCCTAGTATCGCTTGAATACTTTGCAAAAAGCCCCATCACAATCGGATCAACGTTATGGCCGCGCATAAAGTAATAAAACAAACAAAAAAACATTCATTAATTTTTATATACTAGATATAATATAGAAATCTGTTCTTTCTATATAACAATTGAATAAAATCTATATTTTTAAAAAGTTTTCCTTTTACAAAAAGACCGTTATCTAAGTAAAATTAATTTACTCAAGATGTACAAAGAGATAATGTTTTTTTTAAATTTATATTTGAATATTACTAAGGATTTTAAAATAGAGACTTTCTTCATATTTATTATTTACTAGAGGTCGCACAGCGGCCGAAATTGTAGCACATTTTATTTTTTCAGTTTGTCACAAATACGTCATTTATGCACATTAATTTTCGACTTATTTGAAATATACGAAAACTATAGGAAAAATGTATACTACTACTTCTTCATCTAATATATAAATATGAATGTTTGTTTCTTCGGAATTTATATGCGTCCATACCGTTGATCCGAGAGTGATGGGGTTTTTTTTTTTTGCAAGATGTTAAGGAGATTCCCAGGATGAACATAGGCTATAACAGAGTTGACTTACTCAACTCCTACCCCTTAACCAAACACACTTTGTAGTGAAAAACGTGAAACCATAACAAATACACACAATTACTACTGCATACCGAATTGAATATCTCAAAAAACTCTACAGGAAAGTCTGCGAGAGCATATTTTTATCTCTAAAAGATAACTCACAACATCTAACCTCTTTTGTCTTTTATTGATAACAAGAAAATCGGGATGCGTAGATTTCCGGGAACGCCGGGTAATCAGCACGGGGTATCTAAAAATAATAACAATAAATCATATATTTAGGTGTAGCAACGCACGCCGGGTATTATCTTATATATATATATATATATATATATATATATATATATATATATATATGTGTGTTGTGTGTGTGTGTGTGTGTCTGTGTTTGTGTATATTGATTTAATAATAACACACACACATATATATACATATATATTTCCGCTACGCATATATTTACCGTTTTCATTAAAAATTCGTGACAAAGCAATAACAAAAATGTTGATATAGTAAATAACTTGTTGCGGAGCAACGCCTCTGAATGCGAAATTGAAAAAGTTATTCATTTGAATTTAATAAAATATAAATATTTCGCAATTTAATCGATTTATAATCGTAAATTTGTGGAATGAACAATGCGCAACTCTTTGTGTATCAGGTAAATACTAAATACATTTAGAAATACCATTTTTATCATAGATTAAATGTTGTACTGTTAACATTTGAAAGCTAACTGCTTACACATTATAACAAATTAAAATATAAAATTTGAAATGTTCTGTTTTATAAATTTCTAGATAAGAATATGTTATATTAATTACAAACGTAATATTAAAATAAATAAATATAGGCCTACCTACTAGTAATTGTATGTATATATATATACATATATACAGGGTGTTTCATAAAGGATGGCGCAAACTTAAATGGTTGAAAGTACACGATAATAGAAGCAACAATGTCCCAATAAACATGGGTCCGCAAACGAGCCGTTTACGAGATAATTACGAATGTATGGTTACAAGCCGCCACTGACGTTACTGTTTGTAACATCGTACTAGGTGATTATCTCATTGGGCCACACATTCTTCCACGAAAACTTAATGGACGGAGGTACCTTAGGTTTCTGCGGCGTCATCTTCCAGGATTGCTTGAGGATGTTTCCCTTCAGCAACGTCGGAGTCTGTGGTACATGCATGATGGAGCTCCGGCACATTTTGCTGCTGCTGTGAGACGGCATCTAACGCGCAGATACGGCCAAAGATGGATAGGTCGAGGCGGATCTGTACCTTGGCCTCCAAGATCACCTGATCTAAATCCTTTGGATTTTTATGTCTGGGGTCACCTCAAAAGCGAAGTGTACAGCACACCCGTTAACACGATTGAAGAACTGGAGCAGAGAGTTGTACATACTTGTCAAAAATTCAGAAATGATCCAGGGGTTTTCGAAAGAATTCGACATTCATTGCAGAGACGAGCTCAGTATTGCATCCAGATGCAAGGAAGACACTTTAACATCTCATTTAATAGGTAACCCATAAGTGAAGTGAACTGTGAAATGTGAACTAAATGAGATGAAAAATTAATAGTAAAGTCTAAATTCAAATTAATTTCTACTAACTAGGACGATGTTTCCGATGAAGTCAGTGGCGGCTTGTAACCATACATTCGTAATTATCTCGCAAACGGCTCGTTTGCGGACCCATGTTTATTGGGACATTGTTGCTTCTATTATCGTGTACTTTCAACCATTTAAGTTTGCGCCATCCTTTATGAAACACCCTGTATATATACACACACATGCAATCCCTTCTTTGTTTATCTCTCTATTAATGTCGAGGTATAATGCAAGTATGTGCGAGTATTTTTTATTTACTAGCTAATACACGGCGTGCGCTTCTCCGCTTGAATAAATTAAAATTAAGGTGCCTATTAAAAAGGATTTTAAAATAGAGACTTACTCCATATTTATTATTTACTTGGGGTCGAACAGCGGCCGAAATTGTAGCACATTTATTTTAACTTTGTCACAAATACATCATTTATGCACATTAATTTTCGATTAATTCAAAAATACTAACTATAGGAAAAATGTGTACTACTACTACTTCATCTAATATATGAAAATGAATGTTTGTTTCTTCGTACTTTATGCGCGTCCATACCGTTGATCCGAGAGTGATGTTTTTTTATATATATTCTGGAGATTCCCGGGATAAACATAGGCTATAACAGAGCTGAGTTACTCAACTCCTACCCCTTAAGCAAACACACTTTTGTAGTGAAAAACGTGAAAAGCCCTTTTTTTACACTTATATTACTTTCGCTGCCTAAACCATTACAAATACACACAATTACTACTGTACACCGAATTGAATATCTCAAAAAGCTCTGCAGAAAATTCCGCGAAAGCATATGTTTATCTCTAAAGGATACCTCACAATATCTAACCACTTTGGTATTTTATCGAAGACAAGAAAATCGGGATGCGTAGATTCCCGGGCAACGCCCGGTAATCAGCACGGGGTATCTAAAAATAAGAATATAAATTTCTATTTATTTTTCCTTTTATTTATTCAACTAAATGCAACGACACATCACCATCTATTTAGGTGTAGCAGCGCACGCCGGGTATAATAATCTAATATTACATATATATATGTGTGTGTGTGTGTGTGTGTGTGTGTGTGTGTGTGTGTGTGTGTGTGTGTGTGTGTGTGTGTGTGTGGTGTGTGTGTGTGTGTGTGTGTGTGTGTGTGTGTGTGTGTGTGTGTGTGTGTGTGTGTATTTCCGCTACGTAACATTTAACGTTTTCATTAAAAATTCGTGACAAAGCAGTAACAAAATGTTGACGTAATAAATAACTTAAGTTGCGGAGCAACGCCTCTGAATGTGAAATTGAAAAAGTAAGTTATTCATTTGAATTTTTAAAAAATATAAATATTTCACAATTTAATCTATTTATAACAGTAAATTTGTGGAATGAACAACGCGCAACTCTTCTTGTATCAGGTAAATACTAAATACATTTAGAAATACCATATTTAGATTAAATGTTTTAAAATATATTACGTGTTGTACTGTTCACATTTGAAATCTAACTGCTTACAAATTATAACAAATTTAAATATAAAGTTTGAAATGTTCTGTTTTATATGTTTTTTCATAAAAAATATGTTATTCTAATTTCAAACGTAATATTAAAATAAATATATTCCTGCTTGCAATTTATATACATGTGTGTGTGTGCGTGTGTGTGTGTGTGTGTATGTGTGTGTGTGTGTGTGTGTGTGTGTGTGGTGTGGTGTGTGTGTGTGTGTGTGTGTGTGTGTGTGTGTGTGTGTGTGTGTGTGTGTGTGTGTGTGTGTGTGTGTGTGTGTGTGTTCATACACATCCCTTCTGCTTTGTTTGTCACTCACTCCGACCCGTCAATGCTCTAACCATGTATAGGCATATTAGAAGTAGGTGCGAGTATTTTTATTATTTACTAGCTAATACCCGCGTGCGCTGCTACCTCTAAATAAATTAAAATGAATGTGCTTTTTATATTTAGTTGAAACGTAAAAGGAAAAATAATTATAAATTTACATTTTTCAGATACTCCATTTTGATTATCCGGCGTTACTCGGGAATCTACTCATCCCGATCTTCTTGGAATAAATGAACTGAAAGACAAAATTCGTTGAGTTATCCGTAAAAGAATACCCGCCATGGGCTGCTGTGCTTTCACGAGAATCTACATACTTGTCTCGATTTTCTTGACATCAATGAAAGACAAAAATGGATATTGTGAGTTATCCTTAAGAGTCAATACTAATAAAATGCATATGAAATTCCGTTGAGGTAAATTAATTTTATACACACCATTTTAACAAAGTAGAAGACGACAGCATCTGCCAACAGGTACATTTTAATTTTTAACTAATATCTTATATCCGTAAGAGATAAACGTATGCTTTCGCTGACTTTTTTGTAAAGCTCTTTCAGATATTCAATTATGTGAGCATTAATTTTGGGTATTTGTTATGGTTTAGGCAGCGTAAAAAATTTAAGCGTCCAAATAGCTACATTTTTTTCAAGTTTCCCATTTCAAAGGGCGATTTTTAAGGGTGAAGGATTTGAGTATCACACATCTCTTATAATCTAGGTTCATCCCGGGAATCTCGTGAACATTTTGCAAAAAGCCCCATTACAATAGGATCAACGGTATGGCCGCGCATAAAGTATGAACAAACAAACAAACATTCATCAATATTTTATATACTAGATATAATATATAAGTACTTTTTTGTATATAACTCTTGAATAAAATCAATATTTTAAAAAGCATTCCTTTTACGAAAACCGTTATCTAACTAAAATTAATTTACTCAACAAGTGCAAACAATGAATGATTTTGTGTTTTTTTATTTATATTTGAATATTACAAAGGATTTTGAAATAGACACTTTCTTCATATTTAGCATTTACTAGAGGTCGCACAGCGGCCGAAATTATAGCACATTTTGTTTAAGTTTGTCGCAAATACGTCGTTTATGCACATTTTTTATTTATATACAGAATTTTAATGTTTACACTTCATTCTGTGCCTGAAGTTTTATTTTTCTTATCCACTCGTCTCTCTCCATCCAATCCATGTCCTCCAGTCCTCTTGCCCTCATTCCAGTTCTTATTTCCTGCAACCACGAGTTTCGAGGACTTCCTCTCCTGCTTCTTTCAGGTGGACACCATTCCAATGTTTTCCTGGGTAATCTTTCTTTTGAATTCGTCGTACGTGCCCATGACAATTTAATTGCTCATACCGTATATAATCTACTATTGAATAACCAATATTCATTTTTTCTGTTATGACAGTATTTCTTATTTTGTCTAATTTTGAACATCTTGCTGCTCTGCTCAAGAAATCCATTTCCATCGAGATAAGTTTTTGTTCTAAGTTTTTGTTGAATTTCCAAACTTCATCTCCATATGTGACAGTACTTCTCACTATTGAATTATATATTTGTAACTTATTTTTCCTAGTTATATGTCTGTTCCATAGAACTCCATTCATCATTGCTGTTATTGATCCACCTTTATTTATTCTGTTCTTAATATCACTTTCTGTTCGTCACAAAAAACATAACAATGCTAAAAAGCATAAAGATTATGCACATTAATTTTCGATTTATTTCAGAAATACGAACTACAAAAAAATGTGTACTACTACTACTACTTCATCTAATATATGAAAATGAATGTTTGTTTCTTCGTACTTTATGCGCGTCCATACCGTTGATCCGAGAGTGATGGGTTTTTTTTTGCAAAACGTTGAGGAGATTCTCGGGATGAACATAGGCTATAACAGAGTTGAGTTACTCAACTCCTACCCCTTAAACAAACACACTTTGTAGTGAAAACGTGAAAAGCTCATTTGTTTCACTTATATGGATTTCGCTGCCTAAACCATAACAAATACACACAATTATTACTGTATATCGAATTGAATATCACAAAACAAAACTCTACAGAAAACTCCGCGAGAGCATATGTTTATCTTTTAAGGATAACTCACAATATCTATCCACTTATAATAATAATAATAATAATAATAATAATAATAATAATAATAATAATAATAATAATAATACTTTATTTATTCTGGCAGAGTTAAGGCCATAAGGCCCTCTCTTCCACTCAACCAGTACAAATACAAATAAATATTCGACAAATATAGATATACACTATACTAATTATAAACACTTAAAGATAAAATAAATGTAACAATGTAAATGTCATGGACAAACAACATTTTATAGGGTAATAACAATAATGATACGATAATAATAATAATAATAATAATAATAATAATAATAATAATAATAATAATAATAATAATAATAATATGATACATTATACGGGAAACACCAATTAATATATATATATCTTACACTGGATAATAATGAAGTCGAGTTTAGAGCAAATATAAATTTAGATTTCTTTTAAAAGATGCCAATGTCCGGCAGCCACTTATTTCTTGTGGTAGGGAATTCCAGTTGCGAGAAGTGGAGATGGTATATGACATGGAGTGATGTGATGTCCTATGTTGCGGTATATTAAGTAAGAGACTATGTTGTGATCTTGTGTTTAAGTTAAGGTTTGAGGATAGATACTGGAAACGGGATGATAAATAATTGGGAATCGAGGTATGTAGGATCTTAAATAGGAGAATTAGACAGTGCGATTTTCTTCTCTCTTTTAGATGTAGCCATGACAATTCGTGGAATAATGGAGAAATGTGATCGTATTTTCGAACATTAAATATGAATCTGATACACATATTATGGACACGCTGCAGTTTGTCCGACAATCCGTCACTTATGTCAGTTAGTAGAACGTCACAGTAGTCAAAATGCGGCATCACTAAAGTTTGGATTAAAATTCTTTTAAGAGTTGTAGGAAGAAAATGTTTTAAGTCGCTTTAGGGAATGCATTATGGAGAAGATCCTTTTAGATGTTTGTTTTACTTTCTCATGCCATTTTAAATTAGAATCTAAGTAAAATCCCAAGTTTTTAACGACGTCGGTATAAGGAATTTGTTCATTATCTAATATGACAGCCGGCATATTGCCATTGTTTATGAGGTGTAATAGCATTGGATGTCCGATAATTATTGCTTGCGTTTTGTTTACATTTAGTTTCAGCCCATATTGTCTGGACCATAAAGATATATGCCTGAGGTCAGTGTTTACTTTGTCAATATATTCATTAATTTCGTCAGGCCTAAAGTGTGTGTAAATCTGTAGGTCGTCGGCGTAAAGATGATGCTTGCAGTTTTGTAGTTTCTTGGTCACGTCATTAATATAAATCGAGAAGAGAAGAGGAGCGAGGACGCCGCCTTGAGGTACCCCTTTCCTCACCAAGCGCCAGGAAGAAATGCGATTATTAACAGAAACTGATTGCTGACGATTAGTGAGGTAAGATGCAAACCAATCAAGGCAGTTTTCCGACAGATGTAGTGTCTTTAGTCTCGCTAGCATTAAGTCTAAATCTACTGTGTCAAAGGCTTTGCTGTAGTCGAGTAGACTATGTCTTTTATCGATGACAAAAATTCGGGATGCGTAGATTTCCGGGCAAAGCTGGGTAATCAACACGGGGTATCTAAAAATAATAAGACTATAAATTCATATTTATTTTTCCTATTATTTATTCAACTAAATGCAAAAACACATTATCATCTATTTAGGTGTAGCAGCGCACTCCGGTTATTAGCTAATATATATATAATATATATATATATATATATATATATGTGTGTGTGTGTGTGTGTGTGTATGTGTGTGTGTGCGCGCGCGTGCGTTCGTGCGTGAGTTCGTGCGTGCGTGTGTGTGTGCGTGCGTGTGTGTGTGGGGGGGTGCGTATGTGTGTTTGTTTGTGTGTATTGATTTAATAAATAATATATATATATTTCCGCTTCGCAAATCTTCGTGTATCAGGTAAATACTAAATACATTTAGAAATAACATATTTATCATAGATTAAATGTTTGAAAAGTACATTACGTGTTGTACTGTGCACATTTGAAAGCTATCTGCTTACACATTATAACA